>OY728161.1:1529004461-1530204461 GCA_963277665.1 Viscum album | reverse complement strand
TCTGAAGTTTTCATTCCGAACTTTTATGTTAGAGTTTAAAACGATGTCGTACATTCTATTACACTTGTTTTGTTATAAAACGATGTCGTCCATTTTGTTATAAGCTAACCGTTGTCTAAGTGACACGTGTATAGGTCCCTCCGATCTTTAAGGAAAATATGACCGTTGGAGAAGGAGCTGACCTTACCTATAAATAGGAGCTCATTTGAAAGAGCTCGGTGCTGCTGATAGATGATGAATACTGATGACAGATGAACAACTTTGTTTTGTGCATACATGCTGTTGAAGTGAATTCTAGAGAGAGAGTCTCTTATTAACTCTCAAAGTTTCATGCTACTCCGAATGTTGGTGATTACATTCGAGGGCTTCCGGGGATAGGAAGACAGAGGTGCCGACTACCTTAATGTTCGAGGGCTTTCTTGCTGAGGAAGACAGAGGTGCCGACTACCTTAAAGTTCGAGGGCTTTCTTGCTGAGGAAGACAGAGGTGTCGACTACCTTAAAGTTTGAGGGCTTTCTTGCTGAGGAAGACAGAGGTTTCCAACTACCTTAAAGTTGAGGGCTTGCGGGGATAGCAAGACAGAGACTCCGATCTTCGTATCGAGGGCTAACCCTGGTGTGGGTAAAACAGACTTGCTTGAAAGTATAAATCAAGGGACCTTTATCCAAGGTTGTTGGATACCCTTAGCTTTCGGATAAAAGACTTATATCTTGTTACTAAGTAGTTCTACTACTTGTTCTTATTCCGCTGCATTTTGTATTATAAGGAAAGTATAACTTTCTTATACGTCCTTACTTGTACTCTGATTAATTTAGATTCTATACGCTTTAAGGTAGAATCTAATATTGTAATTGGTTGTTATGTTTCAATCTCTGGAACCATCTTTCCGGAACCTACTCTCGGAATCTCTTTCCAAGTTTAGTTCGGTGTTAGAGGTGTTGTGAATTAGCTTAGTTTAAACTTTGTTAAACTTAGCTCTTTCCTTTTCTTAAGGAAACTTTAGTTATTCATAACTAACATTAAAGGTTTTAAAGGAATTTTTAAAGTATACAATTCACCCCCCCTCTTGTATATTGAGCATCTCATACTATATTTCGATCCTACAATTGGTATCAGAGGTTGGAAACCTCTTACTCTATACCATTCTTACATTTGGTATCAGAGGAGGCTACTGAAATACTTGTACTCACGAATAAGTTTTTCTTTCTCACTTTATCCATTCCGAAATTTTCTCATTCCGAACTTTGTTATTACGATTCTTTGCTTCTAACAAGTTTGTGTGAAAAGTTATATTAAGTATGGCAGGAATTAATGTTGGATCTATTGAAAATCTGAATCCTACAAGGCCACCAATCTTTGATGGTAATGATTATGAATACTGGAGAGATCGTATGAAGACTTTTGTTATCAATACTGGCGTAGATAACTTTGTTATGCTTACTGGTGATTATAAAATTCCTGACAAGGAAGTCAGATCTTTCACTAACCAGGAAAATAAAGAATATCAACTCAACTGTAAGGTACACAATACGTTACTATGTTCAATGACTAGAAATATATATAGCCAAATTTCTTCTTGTGAAGCAGCTAATTGTATATGGAAGAAGTTAGAGGTTACACACTTTGGGACTTCTAAAGTGATTGAGACTAGAAGAGCTATGCTTAGAGCTGAATATCATGGCTTCAATTTTCCTTATGGAGAACCTATCTGTAAAGTTCAAAAAAGGTTTATGACTATTGTCAACAGTCTACAATCTATGGGAGAAAAAGGTTTAGATGATGAAGCTCTTGTAGACAAGATAATTAATATTATGCCCAATGAGTGGGAATCCAAGAGAACAGCTATAGATGAGAACAGGAAGGTTACTCAAATTACTCTTGATGAATTATTTGGAACTCTTCTACAACATGAAACCAGAATGAAGAGAGATGCTGACAACATCAAGAAAAAGAATGGAAATGGTACTGTTGCTTTTACTACAACTTCAAATCAGATGAAAGCTAAGACTCCTGAGAGAGTAACCAGATCCAAGTCTAAGAAAGTCATTTTCCAATCCGAATCTAGTGAGAGTGAAGTCTCAGAAAATGAATTAGCCAATCTTGCTCGAAGGATGAACAAGATAGCTGGACAGAGAAATTTCCAATCTAAGTATAAGAAGAAGGATAGGAAAGACAAGAAATATGGAGAAGTTACTTGTTATGAATGTAAAAGAGCTGGACATATTAGACCAGATTGCCCTATGCTCAAGAAGAATGAAAGGAAGGAAAGACATTCAGACAGGAACAGAGAGAAGTTTTCTTTTAAATTGTATGGCAAGACATATAAGATTTCTTACACCAAGGCTGCAAGCTTGGTAGGTTTAACTTATGAAGGTGAAGCTGAGTTTATTTCTCACGTTTTTCCAGATTCCAAGGGAAGCTTCAACAAAGAGAAATCCTTAGATACTCTCGGACTGGCTGATGATAAGGCTCCGAAAATTGCAAGTCTATCTACAAATTTTCGGATTCTGGAATTATGGGTGCAAGGACTTATCGTACCGAGAAAAGGTGATAAGGACAGCTTGAAGAAAAGAGAGATCTATATCTTAGATTTCCTGATAAATCTAAGGAAGTTTAACTTCATGAAGCATATTCTCATAACCATTGAAAATCTTAAGAAGGGAAATCTCAGAGCACAGATCGTAATGTACCCAGCAATATTATCAAAGCTCATAGTTCAGTGCCTAGAATCTTTCAAGGAAGCTTGCAGATCTAAGACAATGGTGTGTAAAATCTTGTTGGTAAGTGATGATACTCTGAAAATAATGAATGTAGCCATTGACAAGAATACTGAAATGTTTATTAATCTACCTGCTCAAGAAGAAGTGGCTCCGAAAACGGCTGATCCGAAATCCTCTAAGCCGGTAAGGAAGAGAAAGCTGAAACAAGTGGAAATAGAAGTAGAAGATCCTAAGTCTAAGAAAGTCAATTCCGCACCTCCAAAACCTAAGAAGAAGAAAGCCTATCCTGATGAGGTTGTTGCAAAGTGGAGAGAAGATAATGAAACAAGGAAAGAAGGGGATCCGCAGTTCGGATTGAACCCTGCGGAGGCTAAGGCTTTGAAGGAGAAAATAGCTGATGAGATTGAAAAGCAAGCAAAGGAGAAGAAGCCTAAGAAGAAGATGTCAGAAGCCGAGGCTATTCAAGCGTTGTTAAAGTTCAATGAAATGGTTTCAGCAACAATTCCAGTTCCGAGATCCATCTCCCTGGAATCTCTACCCGAGACTCCAGGAAGAAATCTCGTTTCTCCGGAACAAGCTGTTGCTACTAATACTGAGGAAGTAGAGCAAGTGGAACAAGTTGAAGAGGCTGCTGAAGGAAGTGGTGAGACAGGAGATGTGCTAAAACAAGTAGATGAGTACAAGGGAACTCCTTCGGAACACTTATCGCTCCGAACTTCTGAAGCTGAATCTTCGAAGCTTGTTACTCCGACAATGGAAGAAGAGAAAGGTGAAGAAGAAGTTTCTTATCTGAGAGAAGAAGAACATCTTTTACATGATGCTGCTCAGAAGGATAATATAGAAGTTGCTGATGAGGAAGATAATATTGTTCATGTCTCTGATAGTGAGAAGAGATCTCCGGAACAGGTTTCAATCCCGGAAAAAGATAAGGGATAGAAAATTCTTACCGAGACTCTGAGCTCAGAAATAAGAAAGAGGAAGGAAGCTGGTAGTTCTTCGAAAAGAAAGTTGGAGCTTATTGAGGAAGAAAATTCTCCTAGCAATGTTTCGGATTCGGAGTCATCCTCTCTGGGGCATGACTTTGTTGTTCAGTCTTTGAAGAAGTTGGTTTGAACCATTCCGACCTTCTCAAGTATTGATTCACGATGCCAGATGCTCCAACATGCGTTGAATCTGAAAACAGACTCCGTATCCATGGTTATGGATAAGTGCGTTGAGATTGAGGCACAGTTCAAAAATTTCTTTATTGGTTACGAAGATCATAAATGATCTTGCAAGATGATGACAAGCTGGTCTAAGAATAATGTGGAAGAGATGAGGATTTTCGATGAGTTTCAGGATAACGTTAAGGATGCTTTTGAAACCGAGGACAAGAAGATTAATGAGCTGACTGCATCCTTTGAAGAGAAGTTGACAGAGGAAAAGAACTTTCGGAATTAGGAAGTGAGAGATCTGAATGGGAAGCTCAATTCCGTTTCTCGAAATTGGAAATTTGAAAGGGATCATCGGATCGATTTTGAAGAGAGGATGAAGGCTCAGGAAGAGAAAATGAAAGCTCAGGAAGAAAAGTTGAAGGCTCAGGAATAAATAATTGAAACCCAATCCGAAAGAATAGTTGCCTTAGAGAAGCAAGCTGAAGAGGATCATAAAGACCTCAAGAAGATCAAGACTATTCTAAAGGGGCTCATGTCTAAGGAAAAAGATCCGAAATAACCCAATCCGATCTTTTTGTTGTAATTTGTTTGTTGTTGCTGAGATTACAAATTTTAATGAAAATTGTGTCTCTTGTATCTTTTTGTTGTCATTACTAATATATCAGGTAATTTGTTAAGTTTTTCCATTCCCTTCAATTATTTTTGAAAATCACAAAGGGGGAGAAGGAAAAGATCCTTAAGAAAAAGAGGAACTCTAATAAGAGTTTATCAAAGGGGGAGAAAGGAAAAATACCCAAGGAAAAAGAACTCTAATAAGAGTTTGTTTAAGGGGGTGTTTTTCTTAAAGAAGACCTTCTTATGAAACATCACTCCGGAAATATGAATACAATCCTTATAGTTTCAATGCCTAAGGGGGAGTTAGTCGTATTCATCTATATCCTTAAACCAAGGGAGATAAGCTTTAATATGTTTCTTTCTTCTTAGAATTTCTTTTTCGTTAGGATGTTTGTGCTTTCCAAAAAGGGGGAGATTGTTGAGTCAATAAGGTTTTCCTTATGACTTTTCCATTCCTTCTTGTTTTGAAAATCACAAACACCTTATCTTTAAGGAAAATTGCTTTCTTATGGAAAATTGCTTTTATAAGGAAAATTTCTTTCTTAAGGAAAATCGCTTTTATAAGAAAAATTATCCTTATCATATTTTCATCCATATTTTTCTTAAGTATGAGATTCGGATTCATTTTCTCGGAATCGTTGAAATTTTTGATTTAAAGCATTCTGTTTTTGGATTCGGATTCTGGATAAGAAATATAAGGAAGTTTCATTCCGAATTCCGGATATGATCTCTGACTAAGTTCTATTCCAGGTGCAGGATACGAATTCTGAAGAAGAATTCTCATTACGAATTCTAATGAAGAAATCTCATTCCGAATTCTCATTATGAATTCTGGTGATGAATTCTCATTACGAATCCTAATGATGAATTCTCATTACGATTTCTGATGACGAATTCCTATTCCGAATTCACATTCCAAATTCACCTATTAAACAGAATTTGAGTATCTTTGTTTTATACACTCTGAATTAATTCAGACTCCGAAAAATATCTTTGTTAGACTCCGAACTTTTATATTGCTTATATTTCTATAATTTTTCTACTCTTTATTATTTTCATTACACTCCGAACCTTTACTCCGAAGTGTTCATTCCGAACTTCTATGTTAGAGTTTAAAACGATGTCGTACATTCTGTTACACTTGTTTTGTTATAAAACGATGTCATCCATTTTGTTATAAACTAACCGTTGTCTAAGTGACACGTGTACAGGTCCCTCCGATCTTTAAGGAAAATATGACCGTTGGAGAAGGAGCCGACCTTACCTATAAAGAGGAGCTCATTTGAAAGAGCTAGGTGCTGCTGATAGCTGATGAATACTGATGACAGATGAACAACTTTGTTTTGTGCATACATGCTGTTGAAGTGAATTCTAGAGAGAGAGTCTCTTATTAACTCTCAAAGCTTCGTGCTACTCCGAATGTTGGTGATTACATTCGAGGGCTTCCAGGGATAGGAAGACAGAGGTGCCGACTACCTTAAAGTTCGAGGGCTTTCTTGCTGAGGAAGACAGAGGTGCCGACTACCTTAAAGTTCGAGGGCTTCCTTGCTGAGGAATACAGAGGTGTCAACTACCTTAAAGTTCGAGGGCTTTCTTGCTGAGGAAGAAAGAGGTTTCCAACTACCTTAAAGTTGAGGGCTTGCGGGGATAGCAAGACAGAGACTCCGATCTTCGTATCGAGGGCTTACCCTGGTGTGGGTAAAACAGACTTGCTTGAAAGTATAAATCAAGGGACCTTTATCCAAGGTTATTGGATACCCTTCTCTTTGGGATAAAAGACTTATATCTTGTTACTAAGTAGTTCTACTACTTGTTCTTATTCCGCTGCATTTTGTATTATAAGGAAAGTATAACTTTCTTATACTTCCTTACTTGTACTCTGATTAATTTAGATTCTATACGCTTTAAGGTAGAATCTCATATTGTAATTGGTTGTTAAGTTTCAATCTCCGGAACCATCTTTCCGGAACCTACTCTCGGAATCTCTTTCCAAGTTTAGTTCGGTGTTAGAGGTGTTGTGAATTAGCTTAGTTTAAACTTTGTTAAACTTAGCTCTTTCCTTTTCTTAAAGAAACTTTAGTTATTCATAACTAACTTTAAAGGTTCCAAAGGAATTTTTAAAGTATACAATTCACCCCCCCCCCCTCTTGTATATTGAGCATCTCATACTATATTCCGATCCTACAATTGTTATCAGAGGTTGGAAACCTCTTACTCTATACCATTCTTACAGTAATGAGGTATGTTATGGTCCATACACATTGGGATTCCCTTAAAAAGAGTTTTTATCATTGTTGGATTTGGTGTGGGGATTATGCATGGAAGCTTCCTGATAGACCTGGAGGAATTAAGGTCTCCCATGTGAGTGAATGATCATTCTAGGTTTGTGGCCTAGATAAAATTAAGATGGATGTATATTTTCTATTTGGAACATAGTGATGATTCCTATGTATCCATGTTGTTTACGAATCAAATCACACAATGTTCTTAAAGGTTAGGGGATTATACCTAAGGAGGAGGCCCAAAAAAACATTTGGTTGGGGATTACACATGGAATAAGCCTAGATGTATGAATGTTAATTATAATATCTATAGAGAATGATCATTATGGTGATTGGGAGGATTTCATGGTCCCTACTAACCCCTAATCATGCATGATTCATGATCAGTGTGAGAATCAAGAGGAAGGAGTAGACCAGATGCTCGTGTCATGAATGAAGCACCAATAAGACATGTTGTGGGGCTTATGCCCGGAAGCTTCCCATAGAGTATTTCATTCCCTTTGAGGAATACCTTATTCTATGTTATGAGGATATAATTTCCATTGAGTCATACATTGAAAATATTGTTATTTTGGCATAGGGTAAGTGGGGATTACACAAGGAAGCTACCCTCGAGGGGTGGCTTGTACTCTTTCATGGGAGGAGGTGACATCCCACAATGATCACCCATGGGGAATCCTGTCTACATTACTTAAGGTAAGACTACAATTTTACATCATGTTCTGAGTATGTTTCCATGTGTTTTAATTTCACACCACTTCAATGAGGTACCAATATGTTTTATGTCATGCAGCTCAGACATGAGGACTCAATCCTTACCCCTAGATATTACATAACCATAGCTCAATTACCTCTAGGAGGGGCATGTATTTATAATTTAAAATGTTTAATGATGGAGAGAATTGGACAATCATTAGTTCCATGTTAGAGTCCCCATGATGAGATGAAACTCAGGTCAGATTACCCATGCTTAGAAGTCGGTGATATGGAGGTACATAATAAATTTAGTAGGTGACCATGAAATTGTTATGCACATATTTTTAGGGTTTCAAACAAGAGGTGCACATAAGTTTAGTGTCTTTCATGAAAAGTGTGATCAAACAGGGAGATTTGACATAAGGGTCACCAATGGAGATTCAACTAATGGTTGTACACCAGATTGTAGGTCTACGCATATGGTCAAGAGTGGACGCAAGAGGATACATTTCATTCACCTGATGTGTTGAGAAAAAGTATGGGAAAGGATTAGAGAACTATGAGAAAAGTCAAGGGTTGACCCATAAGAAAACTAAAATAGACTATTTTATACCTTGATTGATCTATTCTTTCATGATTTCATGGATTATGGGTCTAACGTAAAGAAGAAAAGATTTTTATCTTCTACAGAGTCACCCCAAAGAGGGGGGAACATCTATTTATATATTAACTCTCCAGCAATGGGTGGGAAATATTCTTTCCAAAAAGAGGTATTCCACATATTTTCCTAATTTTCTGTGGTGAAAGTCTATAGAATGTTGTGTTTGATATATCCTTTGGTCCATAATAGGTTTGCATGCAGAATATATTTCTTTGTGCACAGTGATGATATACTGCACATGGTTTCCTTGGTCATTCACGTGACATATGAGGAAGGAACAAATAATGATTTCATTTTTGGAAATCAAGAATTTTTTATTTATATTACGATCTGATGTTCATAATGTAAATTTTAATGTACCTTCCTTGTATTCATGTATTTCTTCATCGAGTCGAATAATGGATTCGGTTTTCCTAAAATTGGCCATATGCACCTTAAGGTGAGTTTCTGCACAAAAAATGTGAAAATATGAATTTATCATGCTTTATACCTTTGGAAGGAATTGAAATTAACCTAATAATATTGAATAATATTAATGAAATTGGTTAGTGATCGCATCTTGATTTGTTTGATTCCTTGATATTAGGACGCCTCTTGATTTTCTAGATAGTTTGATATCTATGATATTATTTGTCATCTTTTCTTATTCATAGATTACCGTATTGAAATTTGTAATGAACATAAAGCTGAAATTAATTTTAATTAATTGGATTAATAAATTAATCAAGAGTCTTGTCTATAATCCTTTGTTTCTTGTAATTTGATTATAATAAAAAGGATGTAATGAACATGTTAAATTGATAATGATTTTCCATATGATTAATCGAATTGATAAATATTCAGATGCATGTTTGTTCTTTTTGTTGATAATAATTTAGAAGGCATGATAAATGAGAATTATCGGATGCTTGGAAGCATGTTTAAATTAATTGTTTAATTAATTTGGTATCTTGTTATACCTTAATGACTTAGGCTATTGATAGCTAGAACCTTTGAAAAATGAATTCGTTAATTCAATTTAAAAAATGAACATGTTTGGTAACAAATATAATTTATAAGGAATGAGTGTACTACCTTCTCAAGAAGGATAAGTTCCTTGTGGTTTAGGATCTCGTTTATGTGTGAAGGCTGAATACATTGTTTTAGGGACTAGAAAACCTTGTTGGATATGCTTGTTTTCCCCTTAAACTGTTGTGATGTGTGCTAGATGGGAGATTCACTATGAAATGTGATATGGATTTGGGTGGCCCGTTTGTGATATGATGCTAGGATGGCTGAGCATGGTATGTCTGATTTGATTTGGGTGGGGAGGCTTGAATGATGTGGGAGGAATTAATACATGTGATGGGAATATTAATTGGTATATGTGTGTGAGTGTCAAGGATGATGCCAGAGATGATGGAATGTGTTGATGGTGGGCTTACCCATCGATTTGATTAGTGAGATCTAGAATGATCGCTTATGAATCTATTTAATGTTCGATGGCGGTATTTCTTTTTTTTTTATTCATTACCATCCTTATTTCTTGAGGATGATGGATTGAATTGGTTGCATTATTCATCTTTGTGATAGATTAGGATGGTTATTCTAGGGTACCAAGTTTATGGAATGATTCAAATAATGAAAAAATTATTCTTAACCTGTAGGTTTGGTAATTATTGAATGAAGATGGTGAAAAGATGGTAAAATTTGGAAACTGTGGACTTTGTTTGGATTATGCCTAGAGGGGATAGACTTTACTCTGATAATTAAAATAACATAATGTGTAATAATTTCAATGGATAATTATTTTTTAATGTATTAATTAAAATAAGAAAATGATAATATAGAAGAAGTAACTTAATGAATATCTTTAAATTCATGTGTTCTTATAGGATATATGTTTTTAGCAGTGACAGCTGGGAGTCTAAGTGATGTTACCTAGGATTCATTATTAGACTATGTTATTCCCATAATGTGGTTATGAGTTATATTATATCATATTTACTCTGCAATTTAATAAGATAACTTATCCAAGTTGGTTAGGGAGACTAACACTCAGTGGAATCTAAGAGGGTGTTATCTGCAACATCCTGATGGGAGTATGGATGACTAGCATCTCCCACTGGTCATTATGTCTTGTCTTAGTAGTTACTTGTTCTTGTATACATTGAGGTTAGTGTACCAATATATGTGTGTATATGGATATGTTGTCTTGTGGTTATTCACACACATCTACCCTCAGATATAGCATCCAAAGGATTATTATATGTGTGATGGGTAAATGGTGTGATAGATTGGGGTACTTTCTTAGTGTATGGGTAGTAATGGCTTGAGTTTTAATACTTGATTTATTATAAAAATCATATCTACTATGGTGGATCCCATAAAATAATTGGTTAATATTAATGGTATGTGTATGGGATTATGCGATGTTGTGATGCCCAAGGTGCATGTTGTGACCCCATGCCCATGTGTTTTTTGGAGGGTTTACTTTTTGTAGAGAGATCTCCTAGGACATGTGGCGTTTTTTAAGAGTGAAAAACCATTGGTAAAGCTGAAGTGGGGTACCATTGATGTTTCATAATTATATAATATTTTCTCTAGTATATTATAAATGGTGATATTTATCCATGGGGTGGTTGGGAACATAGTATACCTATTTCGGTGATGAGTTAGTTTCACTGTTGTTCACTATTATTTAGCATGATTTCATTATCTTCTTTATGGAGGGGTTCTAGGGAGGATCCTATTGAGTATATTATTATTATCACCCTATATATATATAATTTCTTTTTCACTTCATTAGAATTAGGATGGTGATCATGTTGGATATTACTAGATCATGGGTTTTCATGTGCAATTTGAGCTTCGTGGTTGCTGTCGTCTTTATTTTATTGGGTACCTACTAAGTTCCTTTCAGTTTTTTTGTATTATATAGAACTTCATGCTTTCAATATTGATTTATTTATATATATTTTTTTACTATTTTCTCATTTTTGTATCATCCTAATCTATCTCTTCCACATATTTCTCTTATATGGTAATGGCACCCATATGCCTGTTTATTATACCCTTAGTGATAATAGCCAACTCAGGGCCTACAAGAGGTGGCATTCAGGGAGTCACCATTTCCCCCCTAAATGTATTATCTTTGTGGAGATGGAGTCATGAAAAAATAGGGTAACAATAAACCATTTACCAATACTATAACCCTTTTTATAGGAAGTACCCAGCATTTTAATGGAGAGACCAAGGGGTTAATAAACAACCTGATGCACCTAGTTACTCTATTATGTCGGGTTATCAATTGTAACTTATTAGACTATCCAATTCTAACTATTACCTGATAGGACAAGTTCTTCATATGGACTCTAATATGTATTCTCTAAAATCTAAAATTCATGACATGTAGTATCATATTAGAAAAATGGTTAGAGAATTATTTGTGTGAAAAATGGAAAGCTCTTGATTTACATTGAGATAAATCCATTAGAAAATGTGAGTAATGACACCCTAAAATAGGGTTTGGAAACTTAAGGGGATATTAGGGTGTAGACTTAAGAGTATAAGAAGGATGTTTCATGTGAATCTAAAAGTAGAAATATGAAAAGGAATAAATCTAAAAAGAGGACAACATGGTTAAAAATAAAATGAATAGAGTGTCATCCCATGAATGAGATAAAAGGTGTGGTAAAATAAATAATAAATTATTAGGTAAGGGATAAAATAATGTTAGGATTTAGGATTTTAAGGAAAATCATAACATTTGAAGTCATTATGAACACCCCAATATCTTTCCCCAAAGTTTCATACTAATGAATTATGAACTTCATTATTTAAAATTACATGATATGTTTATATCTTTTAAATAGAACATACCCATTATTGTGACCTTAAACAAAATGCCATCATATATTTAATTTCTTGAAATTACTATGGGTAATAAAATAAACTTGGAAGAGATATTCACCATTAATATAATGAAGGAATTTACTGATATCCTAAAAAATAAATTACATACTAAATTTAAATAATTTTAAAGCCTTTTCATTCCATAAATAAGAGGAAAAAGTGAATAGTATAAATTCGTGTGTAATTTTGGTGCTAGTGTAAAAATGATTCCTTACTCTTTATTTAAGCTGTTAGGTCTTAGGGAGATAAAATAAACGTTCAATTCTAATTAAATGGATGATATGTCGATCAATCAACCAAAATGAAGGATGGATGAACTATTATTCAATGTAGTGAAGCTTAAGATACCCACTAATTTTCTATTCATTTATATGGAGTATCCTAAAATGGTTATCATTATTTTTGGTAGGCCATTCATAGTTACAAGAAGTTCTGTTTTAAATCATTCTAATTTAAAAGTGATTTTTCATGTTGGGGATGACCAAGAAGAGTTTAATGTTTTTATGGAATCCACACTAGAGTTGTTTTGTATGATTATTGATTTGGTAGAATAGGTTTTTAGAGTTAAAATAATAAATTATACTCATGACCCTTATATAAACATGATTCAGTGTTCATTCAATAATTACATTAGTGAAAATTTAGCAAGATTTGAGTCCACACAAGTTCTTTATTATAGAGGGAGGCTTGGTAGAAGATTTTTAAAACACATTTATAAATACCAAAAAATGGTACAAAAAAAATATTTTTCTATGAAGTTATGTCATGTTGTCGGAGAAAATTCATTGAAATCTATTTGTATAGAGTCCCCTACTCTTATACCAAACATATATTTGGATTTACAAATACTTCATCCTATGTTTTATAAACCCATTTTTAATATTTGTAACCAAATATATAATTCCTAAAAATATCAAATATTTGAGATAATTCTATTTAATAATTGTTCATAAGAATGACATTTATCAATTTGAACAAGTCTTATTCCTTAACAGCTTCTCACTTATTATTATTGATGTTTTTACTTATGATTTCCAACATATTATTGATAATATGACCTCATCACTGTCATGTGGAGACTCTAAAAAATATATTTTGAATACCTAATATGATTTTGTAAGCTATTAGCCTACTATTGTACTTGACTTTCATGATGTATTAGGATTATTTTCTAGAACTAGTGACCAGCTTACAACTGATTGTTCACTCATATGTGAATTTTTAGAACCCCCAAATATGAGGGAAATATATGAGTCAATTATAGTCACCTAAAAAATTTTATTTGCTACTGTCATCCCTTTTTGGTGCCAATTGAAATGTTTTGGGAAAAATAATAGACGTGGAAAATATAATTATTCCTGTTGTTTTGATAAATTTATGAAAATGTTTCTTAATTTTTATAGTTATACAATACTTAAGAAATCATGTCTATTTTTATATATGCAATAATTAAGGTTTACACACTGATATAATTTCCTGTTATTGATAATATAGTAAATTATTAGGTTGATAGAATTTCTAATGACTGTAAACATAGTGATACATGTGTGGAAACCCATAGGTTTTTAGATTTATATTTCTTTCATTTTAAATAAATGTTCCTTTATATGATTCTTTTTCAACCCCAATTTCATCCAACTAGAAGTACACTTATAATATTTTGTCTACTAAAACTCAATCTTATTGGGTTTAAGTATAATGTCACATCCCCTCCCCTTTTCATGGTTTTGTATTATATTTATAAATTATTGAAATATATGAATGATTAATTTTATTATTTTACGTAATTGTTGGGGAAATCTAAATGTATATTAATGATTTATGGGAAATTTATTTTGTACCTGAGCATACAGTATTACACCACTTTTTAGTAGAGTATTTGATTTAAATCTTCCATGTCATTTTATTTCCTACGTATGCTGTCATACTCCATAAACATTTTCTTTTATCTAAATATATTTTCAATGTATTCTCACTGTATGGAATCTAGTGTGTATTTGTTGTCGGGGGGGGGGGGGGGTTACTTAATTGTAGGAAATAAATTGAGTAAATCTATTTTGAATTTCTGAGTGTTTAGATTCCTCTAATTTAGGTTGTTTAAAATATTATTAAATAGAATAAAAACATTCTTTGTACCATGAAATTTTATTATATATGTTTATAGAGTTCATGAAACAATTTTCAATTGGATGAATTATAGTATAATACCTAATCTATATGATATTTTACCTAATCATGACTAAAAATATTTTTTTCTACAAATTGAGAAAATATAAGTACATTTTAAATTTTGTTTTCTTAAATCACTTGAAACTATGTAAACATTATATTTAATATATATTAGGGCCCTTAATATACGTTAAATTTTTTAATTTTTAAACTCTCTTTGAGTTAAATTATTTATTTTTTTCTCCCATAACGCATTTCAATATTTGGGAAAATAATTAGTTTTAAATTTGGTGTGGTTTCTTTCATTATGCTTACTATATTTAATTAAATACATGACAAAAAACCATTAAATAATTTAAACAATCACTATTATTAGCTTTACTTTCAAGTTTTAGTGGTTGTAAAATTTTTGTATAATTTTATGAATAGTTTTCATTTTATGTGATTAATCATTTATTTTCATCAATGTATTCAATTTAGTAACAAAGTTTACACTATTTTAATATTTATTTGAATGAATTTTTTTGAGTAATATTTAGAGTCTTAATTTTTTTAATGTTTCTATTAGATTTTAATCTCAATTTTCATTATTTTTAATGGGTTATGGAATGAACTCTTAATCCCAGTGAACTTTTTATACAATATTACAAAACTATTGGATGAGTTATTTATATTTGGAAATTAATTATTAAAATCAATCACCCATTTAGTTGGGTCTAATCATTATGATATTCTTGATATGTTATTATATTCACTTTATAGAAGCATAAATTTGGATGAAAATTTAATTGAAAAGTGAAATATGTATTAATATTTATCAAAATCTTTAAATTCAATAATTTTTGTAAAACTATAAAGAAATTTTTATCGAAAAACATTTTTTATAAGAGAAATGAAATCTACGAACTTGAAATATTCCATGGTGGAAATAATTTTTTAAAATAAACTATCATTTTATAATAAAAGGCTTTTATTATTGAGAAAGATTTATTTCCATTTAATTTGTTTAATTAATTGTTTTTGGAAAAAAAATTTAATATATGGGAAAATTTGATGTAGAATTAATATGATACTTCTTTTCCATATCAATTTTAATAAAGTATCATTTTGTTGTAATTAAAAAATGTTTTTCATTGATAATTTACGATCTTTATTAATTCAATTTTAAAATATAAATCTTATAATTATTTAATGAAAATTATTATTTATATCTTATTTGAAGAAATGAATTTTTTTTAATGCTTTTACTTGTAAAGATAAATTATTTCATAGATTCTATTTTAAGTTAAATAAAATTAATATTTTGATGAGATTTTAATTTTTTTTTGATCTTAGTGTTCATATTTCTTTTTCAATGTTTTTTTATCATTTCTACCAAATTGATGGAATTATATATTTATTTCATTTTTAATTGTGTTATTTAAATGATTGAATTTTAATTATATTGTTTTGAGTTGATAACATTCAACAAGATCTGGATGTTCTATAAATGTTTTATTGTTCTTGAATAGGGCTTTGTAAAGTTCATCCTCTAGTTATGATGTTATATAAAGGTCACCTATACTCTATATAAAAGTTATCCCACATAGTAGAATCATATAGAGCAGTGGAAATGAGGTTGTGAGGCTGACATAAAAGAACATCGTGCACACCAACCAATACATTAAAGTCATCACCCAATTGTGTCAAGGTCATTCTGTCATGTTATGACTTGTGTAATGGTAAAACCACTATAAAATATAGTTTTGTAAAGGTACTTCATCATGATACCAAGATATATAAGGTTACCACTAAGCTATTGAATCGTTCATTGAGGTGCATCAGTGCCTCACCAACCTTCATAAATGTCAATATAAAACATTATAAATACATAAAATCAATTAAATCCACACGGTTCCTTACTAATAAAATATAGAATCATATAAAAGATTATATTTGAGAATATAAATAACATTAAATATTATAAAAAAGTTTCAAGGATAATCAAGAAGGAATTAGTGTTATAACATTCGTATAGAGAATTTTCTAGAGTCACAAATATGGAAGATGATTAATAGTGTCCAATGCCATATAAGAAGTGGAAATTGGTGCTCCGTAGTTTTTATTATTATTTTAATGTCTTTGAATTCACTCAAGAGGACATTAATTATACATATAGAGGTATGGACATGAATATAGAGATAAAATTAGAAGAAAGGTGGCGTCACTCAAGGTAGTGATTTAAAGGGATTTGGATCTGGAGATGGGATCAAACATGGTAGGGAAGATTTATCTTCCCCTTATTTTCATTTTATGTTCACTCCACTTTTCAATGTTTTTTTGAAAATTATTATTTTTCTTATGAACATGTGTACTAAAATTTACAAAATAGAATCACATTAAATAAGTTGAATATTTTTGTTATTACGATTTATATTCTTCAAATTATTTATTATTTTTAATGGATATTCTTACTCCATTATCTTATTTTTTTACTAATTAAAATCATAATAATTGATTTTATGGTATATAATTTTTTTATACTGTGAAAGTTTTTCATAATTCTCAAAAATTCAATAGATTTAGGTGGTATTTTTTAAGAGAATAATAGTGTGACTTTCATTTGATTTTATTTGTTTATTTATTTATCTAGAGAATCATTTTTACACTACCTATGTACTGATGGGTGATGATAGTTTATTTTTCCCAATAAAATTTGATTAAGCTACTTAATCTGGAAAAATAAAATGTTTGTACTTTCTATAATTGAACCATCTATTCATTGAATTTTTAATTGTCAAATCTGTTTTTTGGGTTAGTTAATTGAGACTCTTGGTTAAGAAAGTAATAGTGAGGAATCCCAAATCAAAATATTTATAGGACATGATTTTGTTGATAAATTTGAAACAATAGTATAATTTTATAATTAATTTAGGACTATCTTCTTCCCGGAGATTTCTTGTCCATCGATTTATTTCATCCTATTCTAGGTTTCCTTCACATTTACCACACTCGTTACTCTCTTTATACTTATTTTTCAGACAAATACATTTAGTTCATTATCAATACTATTTGTGTTTTGATTTGTTATTATTGTTTTTACCTTATTTTTTTCGATTCACACCAGTCCTTCCTTTGGGTTAAACCTTTATTTCCCATAACTAAGTTAAAATAAGTTTATAAATTTTATTTATTCCAAGGATTAAAAATATTAATTCTTATAGACTCCTATTCCCTCTAATTATCTTATGATTAAAAAATAATATACCAAAACATATCAGACTCCACAGGGTCTTACAACATTTTAATATGACCAAAATTGAATCATTTACTATAAATAAAAAATAAAAAAATAGAATATTGTGTCATAAAATACCAAAAACATGTCCAGTTATAAGTTATGTTCCACGAAGGCCAGATCATAAAAGGAAAGGAAGTGAATTAAATGTATAACAACAAAGAATAAATAAATTATTTTACATTCATTTGAAAAAAGCTATAGTATCTATCACAATAATGATCACAATATAATATAACATTTTGTATAATGATACTCAAAGGATAATTAAAAATTTACAAGAATCTCATCACATTAATTAAACTTTACTATAGTTCAGGAATTATTCTATGAATGAGTTAACTCTCTATGTACATATATACTAATATCATTGTTGATTCTCTTAACATATCATTTTATCACCATTAAATATTGTTAATAATAAAAGGGCGAGGCAACAATAGTTTTTTCATGGATTAATGAATACTACTTCTTAGCTCCATATGAGATTAAAATTATACCCACCTTTATAAATTATGTCATAATACATGATAATTTCTAATTATAATAATATTATAACACCCCAACCCTAGAACTCAAATCCCAAGACCCCTGTAGGGTTACCACATGGCCTCAAATGTGTCCCCTAATCTCTGAAAGCTATCAAGATATGGTGATAGGTTACATGAACCCCATGGGAACTATTTTCCCATAAGTGAAAATAATAAACTATTCTTGAAAAGGTAAAAACAGAAAAAAAAAATTAAATTAATCTTTAAAAAAATTATTAGTGGATACCAAACTTGTTTACAAAACGAAAAAAAATAATATTATGACAAAAATAATGAAAAAATAAATTCAATAGGAAAGTTTTTGTCCCATTAGCTACTATTTCTTGTACCGTAAATTCAAGTTCAGACTATGGTTGACAAATAATAAAAAATGATATCTTTTTATTTGAAAATATTTTTATCTCCAAATTGTTGCATGATGGTTGAAAATGGATTTTAAATCCAAGGTAATGTAGTATAGTGTGATTTTAGATTTCACCTAAGGGTGAAATTTAATAGTTTTCACGGAGTTAAGTCTCGTCATATGGGATGTTGAAATTGAATTATGTGGAATTAACATAACAAAATAATAAAATACATGATAAAAAATCATATTATGGATAAGTTATTGATTTATGGGTAAGAGTTCCAACATAATTATAGCATATTTCTATAACAATGATTCCTTTTACTAAAATTTTATTAATCAGAATGTTCATAATCACAATCCACTCACCTTTGTTTCCACATAATGTGAATTATAGCACAAAAATTATCAATTTTAATTGAAACTCATTCCTATATAAATTGGAGAATTTGAGAAATCACCTAATTGACCAATAGAGGACTCACCTCATTTGAAAACTCATATATTTAATACATGTTAATTGATTATTTGTTACATAAAGATACACATAATAAAATCCTAAAATATTTGAGGCCTTGTGTCTTTGGGAAATTCGGTACGTAGAACAGTAACATGGAACATGGTTATAATAATTATTTTTTCATAAAACCCCAAAATATGTGATGATATTCCATCAATCTTATAAAACTATAAGGGATAACCTAGGGATGTACATAAGAAAATAGTGATCTATACAACAACAAAGTATAATATTCAAATCTTTACATGATTAAAGTAATACCTGTTAGTCAAGAGGTTTATCAAGATGACAAAAAGGGGTGATTTTCATAAAACCGATTAGTGAATGGTGATATAAGATAATAACATCAAAGAAACATAATAATTTGGAAACATCATAATATAATACAACATAACACTATGTCAAGGATAACAATACAGAAATCATAACATTATAACTTCTTGAGATTTAGTGAGTTATTTTTTTCAAATAAATTTAATCTTTTCAATATTTTATGCTACATGAAACAATTTTATTTGATAGAATTACATGAAAAATTTATTTTAACATTAATAACATAATAAAGTGAGTGTAATGTTCGATACATTCTATACCAATTTTAAATGAAACATAAAATACTATTGAAATATTATTAGTTAATATGATAGTTAATACCTAGCCATTGTAATAGAGGGTGTGAATAGAATTAAATAAATTATGTAATTATATGGTATAAAATTTATATATAATTAATTCAACAGTTTCCAATTAATTAGAAATGAAGATAAAAAACTATTTTCCTATAAAGGAAATCTTACTCTGGAAAACATTTTTTTAAACAAGCAAATTTTACCAGAATAATTTAAACCAAAAAAAATTTCATGAATAATATTAATGAAATTAATATTTTATATATTCAATAAACTTTTTAACATTAATGATATTTGTTTTATTTATAAGTGAAAAGAATAAATCCAATTTTATCCTTAAAAAAAGTATTGTTCCAAAAATACGTTTTTTAAATTTTTTTGCTCTTATTTAAATTTATTGAGACTAATAGAAATTTTACTTAACAAAACAAGGTTATTTTTTAAATCATAATGTAATATTTCTCTTATTTATTACTTTTGATAATTTTCTAAAAATATTATTTTTTATGAACAGTGAAAAATAATGAATTTTAACTATCAACCCCCATTTTGTTTAAATTATTTATAAAGTGAAATTATAATTTAAATTGGTTTTAAATGAAAACATGTTAAATTATATATCTATTAATACAATCTTGGTCACTTTAAATTTTATTTATGTACGAATTTGAGTACCCAATGTGTTCATTGGTGTATTGGGGGGTGTTCTGGGCATGTTTGATGCCCGGATCCCCACTATTTGGAAAAATAGGGCGAACCACATGGTTAGTATAAATCATGATTGGTTGTCCATAGGGATTGTATATATATATATATATGTCTTTGAAATTGGGAATAATAAGCCTACACAATTTTAAGAAACAATGTTGATGGAGGTGAACACCCATGGGAAGTGTTACAGACATTGGACAGTGGTTGCAGGCATAACTGGCACACAGTTAGTCAAAGAATCTATAAAAATCATGTGAGGTTCCCCTTGAAGTAGTGAATGGTGTATAGTTGGCATACAATGTTTCCAACCATTCATAAAAACCATGAGTCCTAGTAAATTTTGGGCAAATTACCATTTTTCCATTAAAATATGTTAATCCAAAAAATATTCTTCTTTCTCCTCCTTTGGATTGAGTGAGGCTTGAGGAGATACTTTAAAGGAAAATTTATATCCTTCACTCAAGTTTCTTAATCTAAACTCGAAATTGGATGTCTTTGATCGTGATGGGTTCACACTAGTCTATACTCGATTCATTTTTTCTATTATTCTTTCTTCTCAATATCGATAGAGTTATTTATATACCAGATAATATTCCGTATTTCATATTTTGTGGTCTAATAATTTTTATTATTTTGATTTTTACAGAATCAACAGTTTATACTAGAAACGAACTCCACTATAGACCTATGGTAGGTGGTCTATACTGTTCCCTCATGGTTTGAGGTTTTATAGAGCTAGTTTTTCTTGTATCACGAGCCAAAGAATATTCTATTTTTACAAAAAAAATTATAATAAAATTGAATATTTTAGAAAATTTTAGGGAGGATTTATAGTTCCTTGTGACTATTTGAGGTCACTTACATAAGCTAATCCACCCATGGGTTCTTCTTTATGATTTTATTTTTTTTGTACCTCCCATGGAACACATGTGAGCATGAATTTTTGAAGGAACCCCATATGAATTGATGGTAAATGAATTGAATTGAATGAATTGATTAGGAGATTGGTATTTCCACCTTTTCCATGTGATATAATAATGTGGATCATTTAATTGTTTAAATGGAATTTTTATATGAGTTAAATAAACTCATTGGTTATGGTGTTTTGAATTGTTCAATCGAATTAATGATGAGTTATTGAAAAGGATGTCACGGTTATTCTACACCATTGGTATAGTTAATGATAGAGGGTCAGTTGGACCTGTATGCTCCAGGGATCCTATTTGTGTGGGGTGACATGGGCCTTGTTAACCCTTGGATCCATTTTCTTGGACTCACAGTGGAAATGGTCAATTGACATTCTCATTGGACCCCAATACATGTCTAAATGAGTTTCCATCAATATCATCCTAGGAATTGGAAAAGATGCCAATGTATTCAATACAATAGATCTAGACCCAGAGGGGAAATAACAATATATTATACAACGCGACTATGTAAAATGTGACACATCTAGTAATATAATGTGTATGTGGTTGATATGATACTCTTGGTTGTACAATGTGTAAATTGTTGACTTGAAACATTCTATGGTAAAACTTGTTTATAGTGTATATTTCAATTTTTTTTAGTATCCTTGTTAGGGGATCTTGACCCTTGTGTTGATGGGAGCCTTGATTTGCTTTAAATTTTCACTCAATTATATCATATATGTCATTATCACTTATTATTTTCTCTTCATTATGTGATATACATTGCACACTGATTTATCTTTTATTGTACAACCTAAATTTATTATAGAAATCATTATTGGTGGCCTAATGAGTGTTATATCGCATCTTGTTCATGCCTCCAGTGTGTACCCAAATAGACTATATAGATGTACGTTACCAGGGGAAGAATCCACAATATAATTCTTGATTTGTACTATACTTACGAGCAGAGGTGCATAAGACTGAGCAAGGATCAGGATGATAGATAAGATATTTTCTTTTTGTTTTTTTGGGGTTTTGATACATGTATTGTATTGATGGCTCTATACATATTTTGGATACTTTTTTGAGACATGATTTTAAACATCATTGTATAAGAGATTAATTTTGACATTATTTATATATTATTATTTTCTTGGATGTATATCTTGTATCTGGATGATTTACAATTTCTTATATTGACATCAATGTCTACTACCATGGTCTTACGCTCTGACATGAGGGTATAGTATCCCTATAGACACTCCATTGACCCTTAGTACTAGTCAGTAACATCTGGAATTCTGGGAGATGCGCTTGAGGACATATGACTCTTTCACATGGGGAACCATTTAGTTGAATATAGGTTAGAACATTAAAAAGTTGTATCATAGGATTTATTTTCAAGCCTTACAATTTTAAAATAATAACAAGGTCATTAGAAATAAATTAGAATTTAGTAATGATCTATTCCTGGGATTAGGTACCCACATATTGGATAAATCCAAATTTCCATGAATAAAAATGTTGGTTTTACAGGATTTATCATATTACAGTTTTCTAGGATGTCAACATTGGATGATGCACATGAATTTTTATGTTACCATTGATATAATGGAGTATTTTTTTATCATTTTCAAATGATATGTTGGTATATATCTCATGCATAATTTTAGGAACTGTTAAGGATTCACATTCCATGTATTAGGCCACACCATATAGGATGCATTACTTAACTTTATGAAATTGTAATATGTACCTTGTGTGAAAAACCTGTTGCGTGATAAATGTTTTTTGTAGGTAATTGAGAAACATTTCTAGTACTTAGAGTGCTAGCTATGTCCTATGTAGTGGTTTCCTAACTAGGATACAACAGACACCCTATGAAGCCTATTTTTTCATATTGAGTGATGAACTATTGGTCATATGTACTAGAACATGTAATGGTATGAATTTAGTGGACACCATATTTTGATTCCTGAGGTGTGTGGGACCTTTCAGTTCATAAGTGATGCATCATTTGGTTAAAAAATTTAAATGAGAAATGTTAAATGAATATGAAATCAAATAGAAATTATAATTGTGAAACAAATATGTTGAACTTGACCCAACTTTTTAGTGGGAATTAGGCAGTGTATCTAGTTATTTTATGTCTGTTTCCTTTTACCCAGTCCTAGCTGTGGGAATAGGCATAGGGGTGTTATGAATTTATAGTAATTTTATGACCTGTCCTATGATTTTATCTATGAACATATGGTTTTAGACCTAAACGTGTATGGAATTATAAATTCATGACAACAGGATGAACTCCAGTCGTACACCGGGAGGGTGGTGACGAATGTGCTCCAATGGTGGTAGACCATAGTCTACCAATAGAACCTCCTATAGTTCCATCTAATGCACCAACTATTTTCTCATATCCAGAAAAAAATTCATAATTGTGTGAGGGGTTTTTATGTTATATGCATACTCTTTAGGGTGCACCACAATCTTCCTCAGCATTGACAAAGCTAACAAGGGTGTTCCAATAGCACCATCCACCCATGTTATTATGGTATAGAAGTACATAGGCTACTGAGTTGCAGCATGAGACAAATATTTTGATTTTTTATCACCTGGAGAAACCTCTATATAAGAGACTAAATATCACAACCTACCTTCTTTGAGGCGTAGAAAAACGATGGTGGGATGTCTTGAACCAGGATGATAGGATAATAAATACAATTTGGGGTGATTTCAAAACAATATTTTATGACTAATTTTACCTTATGAATCTAAGATCATATAGGTTTAGTGATTTTATAAATTTAGAGAAGGGTGCGATGATTGTTATGGAGTATTTAGCATTCTTTTCAAATATGTATCATCTTGCACTGAAATATCTTTCCGATGAGGCATCAAGGGAGAGATGCTTCATAGAAGGCCATAAACATGCAATATTATCTAATTTAAACATGTTTATATTGAACTCCATCATTGAGATAGTTAACCAGGGGACGATTATAGAGCAGAATGTAAGGTAGGATAAGGGTGTTGAGCAGAGCAGTGTAGTATCTTGGCCGAGTGGTTCAACATCCAGTGGCAGGTAGTGATGCTTTGAGGATTCCCATGAGATGATTACAATCTAGTATGGAAGTGATGGTATTGAAGTTTTCTATCATCAGCGTGGAATATGGGTGCACATAAGAAATTAATGTGATCATGATAAAGGTGAGTATCTATCTTGCAGTAGGATGGGGCACATATAAATTTTTTATTGGACCATCTCTCATGTAGATAGTGGAAGATTGTCAGATATGATTCCATTTTTAGGAATGGGTTTCAAAAATCTATGTCAATATATATTCTAGAGTAGTACTGATCATTTAGGCAAAGTTTGTATCCGTGGATGAGGCATCCCAACACCAGTGGTACCTTAACAGCAATGCGAGCCGACTTCATGTAGTGATGTTGTGTCATTGGGTTGTGGTTTAGAATATATATATATTTTTTACAGTGAACACATTAGGATAGAAGAATAAATATTTCTACAGTGAGAGGTATGATCTTATTCTCCTCTACTATAGTATCTTCTATTTTGGATAGTTGAACATATCATAGTTTTATATATTCACTTGTGGTGGAGAGACTTGTTCTCACAATCTGGTTTTATGATGGCATGATGACGCTTGAAAGTCTGTTAGGGATCATAAAAGACAGTGTAAATCAATTTTGGGAGTCACCCTTGAGGTTATTGGGTGACACTTTCTATGGAATCTTTTTTTTCCTTTAGATGTTCAGGTTTGATGTCATGCTTAGAATGGTTTGGCTAGTTTCTTATCATTACAATTTTTATTGTTATCACTAGAGGGTGACATTCACATCACCAGAAGAAAAAATTTATATTCACAAGGGTGAATGAGATGTCAATACAAGATGAGATAGACCATAGAATCCTGGGATGGGTGGTATGATGGAATATATTCCTATTTTATATCTCGGTTATTAGGGATCACATTAGGTTGCTTTCCCACATGTTTTTTGATCATTTCAGGGATGTTTTCCAAGATGAAATTTCAAATTTACCTCATGAGAGAGGTGGATTTCTAAATTGAGCTATTTCCTAGAGCTACCCCAATATCCATTCCTCCTTATATGATATAAACTATGTAGTTCCTAGAGATTAAGAGGTAGTTTGTGGATTTTGAGGCAAAGGGGTTTATTTGACCCAGTACTTCTACATTGGATTTTATAGTCCTTTTTGTAAAAAGGTGGATGGTACCCATAGGTTATGTGAGGATTAATGAAAATTTAACTCGTTTAAAATTATGAACTGGTATCTCTTTCCATGTATAAATGACCATTTTGATCATCTTAGAGGATCTCAGGTGTTCTTAGAAATTAATTTGAGATTTCAATATCATCAGGTGTATGTATTTTCTCTAGAAATACCTTGTATAACATTTCTTATTCGGTATGATCTATATGAGTGTTTGGCTATTCCATTCAATCCCATAAAAGAACCAGTAATTTTCTGGGCATAGATGTACTAGTATTTTCACCCTTATTTATATTCATTCATGTTGGTTTTCATGGATGATAGATTTGTGTATTTTCAAAATCAACATCACCATTCCAAACATATTGGGATCATTTTAGATACACTGATATGGTATCAGTTATATTATAAGATCCCAAAATTACACTTATTGATAGAAAAGATTCCCTTCCTGGGTAATATTATCTCAAAGGAAGGAGTATCAGTTGTCCCATAGAAGGTGAGAGATGTGGTTTCTTTGGAGAAACCTAATAACATTTTTGACATAAAGAGTTTCTTCGGGCCTGAAGGATATTACAAGTTTTTCAAACAGAACTTATCATTATTAACAATATCTCTATTGGTCTTGACTAATAAGGGTATGATGATTTTATTTATAGATACCTATGATTCAACCTTTAAGAAGCTGAAAAGATATTGACTTCAGTATTAGCCTTGAATCTACTAGAGCCAGGTAGAAGCTATACTGTGTATTGTGACACATCAGGTATCAGTCAAGGAGAATCTATAATCTTTTTAGATAGAGTCATGGTGTACATTTCTTCATAGATGAGTCTAAAAATAAGGAATTTATCGACCCACAATATCTATTAATTGTCATTTTTTCATCACTTTCACCATTGGAGATACTATTTACTAAGAGAGAGTTTAGGGGTGTACACAGACCAAAAAATTCTCAAGTAAATTTTCAAAAAGTATTTTATTAATGTAAGGTAGTGAAGGTGGGTTGCGTACCTACAATATTTCAACCTTGAGATTTCCTATACACGTATAAAAGAAAATCTAGTGGTTGATACATTGAGTTGGTGGACTCAAATACATCAAGTTCAGCAGGCCATCATCGAGTGGAAGCTTAAGGATTTATTTTTAGAGATACCCTTGGAGAAGAAAGATATTCTAAGGTAGACATTCCTTTTATCCTTATCCATAACTTCTACCTTAATTTATAAATTGAGGATGAGGTGGCAATATGATCTTGAGGGCCTAGTCCTACATGAGAGTGTGTTAGGTTAGGACCCACCACCCTATTCAATAGTAAATGTGGAATAAATTCTACATATTCATGGTAATGATTAAGATCCATTGTACATATGTGAGGAGATAGTGCATTAGTTTTATGCATCATTTTGGGTTGTATACCCTAATTTCACAATTATGTATCATGACTTTCACTATCAGTACTAGTGGCCATGTATGAAATTTTAGGTCGTCAATTTTCGTTATGATGTGTTCCACCTGCTATTAGGTTATGGAAGAATATCATCAAACTGCAAAAATTCTTTAGTAGTTATCAATCCTTACTGTAATTGTGATGATTCCACGATAGATTTTGTGACTATTTTTTAGGGTTTCCTTGAGGCAGTGATTCTATTTTGGGTTTTTGTGGACATGCTAATGATGGTTTCTCATTTCCTACAAATCAATGAGACCTTTACTGTAGATAAGATTAGGTGTTTGTATATATGTGAGATAGTACGACTTCATGGGGTTACTATGACCATTGTATTGGATAGAGAAACCAATTTTATGTCTCAATTTGGGAAGAGTTATTGATACATAGGTTCTTCTGAGTACAACATACCGCCCTAGTACTAGTGGGATGTTAGACTGTACAATTCATGTTATTGAGGCCATGTTTCTATGATGTGTCCGGGATTTTTGGGGATCTTGGGAGAGAAATATTCCCCATGTAAATTTCACATACAATAACATTTATCATAAAATGATATAGATATAAGCATATGAGGATTTGTATGATTGACCAAGTTTATTGCCCTTGTTCTGGCTAGATGTAGGTGGGGTAGATTTACAGGGGCCACATCTCATGTTAGAAACTTCTGAAAATTTCCATTTGATCAAGAAGTGAATCCCTACTACATAGTGTCACCTTAAATCTTATGTAGATTACCATTAATGAACTCTAGTGTTTGAGGTTGGGGATCATTCTTTTTTGTGTGTCTCATCGAGGATGGTATACAAATGGATTAGAAGTCAGGGTAATATTTCACCATGATATGTTAGGATATTCAAGATTCTAGGTAGATTCGGCCTAGTAGCTTAATGGTTTGTGTTAATATAATGGTATTGGGCCATGAACAATGTATTAAATGTATATCAACTATGCCATTATCATTCAGACCCCTATCATTCTTTTGATCCCAAGGATTATGATTAACAGATAGATGAATACATTGAGGACCATCCTATAGGGTTTGTTGAAATGAGTATAAAGGTCCTCTGGGGCTACTTAGTTCCTCTTGTATGGGTTAAATGGAGGCACTAACATTTATATGATGAGACATGGTAGCATGAGACAGACATACATGCTTAGTGTTTAGAGTTATTCTTAGATTAGTATTGTCCACCCTGTGAAGGAGAAATTTGGGGATGATTTACTATAAGGGGGAAGATTGTAAGATCCTGTGTTTCCATTTGAGGTATATTTTTTTCAGTTTATGTTATATGTTATGACATAATGTCAGTACCAAATGTGATCATGAGTGTATCAAGAGTGTTGGGGGCTTTTTTGGAGCTCGGATACAGAGTTTTTTTGAAAAAACATGGTAGGACTCACAATTAGTATACACAATGCAATGAAGGATACATGTTTTTTCAAACCAAGAAACACCTGGATAGTGGGCCTAAAAATACAACACTATTTGAGGAAACTCTGTAGATGGAGGTGCACTCCTGTGCAATCTAATGCTGTACTTGGTTAGTGTTTTCAGGCATGGTTGGCACATGGTTAGTCCACCCGTGTTCACTAACCATGTGAGGTGCAATGGAATTAGTGAAGGGAACATCATTGGTGCTTGGTTTGGCCAACAATGCGGCCAAACCATGCGTCCAGGTAAATTTTTGGAAAAGTACTATTTTTTTCTTAAAAATTATTTGAACCTAAATGTAAACATTTTCCCACTATATTAGATAGTATTGTGTCATGGGGAGATCCATTAAAGGGAAATTCGTATATTTTTCTCATTTTTATGGATTTGGACAAAGAATTTTACATTGTCAGTCTTTTTGTATTTGTTCCGATGAGTAATCCATTCTTTTTTTTCTATTATTCATATTTTTTGTTATAGAGATAGTTTTTTAGGTTCAATCTAAAATTACCTATTACAAAGTTATTCATCCTATCTTTATTTTTTTCTTTTGATTTGAACAAAATCAGAAGATGATACTGGACGAGCACTCCAATACTCACCTATGGTCAGTGGTATATTATATTATCTTATGGTTTTAGATTTTATAGAGTTATTTTCATTTTTATACAAGCTAAATTTTCTCTAGTTTCCCCTAAAAGTGAATTGATAATTGAATTGGACATATTGGAACACGTAAGGGATTAAATTTAGTTCATTGTGATTGTTGTATAGTGTTTTCACTACCTAGGTCACCTATTAGGTGTGCCTTTTAATTACCATTTTGTTCTACCAACCTTGGTGTTCATCTGATATTGCCTTTTTAGATTAATCCCTTATGTATTAATGGTAATTGAATTGAATAGAATGAATTTATTAGGAGATGGTGATATCCACGTTTACTATGTGATAGCATGATGTGAGTTTTTCATTGTTTAAATGGAATTGTTATATGAGTTAATTAAACTCATGGGATGTAATGTTTTGAATTTTTGAATGGAATGAATGATAAATGATTTCAAAGGACGCCATGGGTGTGATACAACTTGGGTCATGATAATGGTATATGATTCATTGGAATTGTCTGATCCTTGGATACTAATTATGTCGGATTCCATGGACCTTGTTTCCTTTTGGATCAGACTTTATTGGGCTCGTAGTGGAAATGATGTATTTACACGCTCCATGTACCCCAATCTACATCTAACTATGTTTCTATCATGATGATTCTGGGACTCGACAAGGACTCCATGGTATTCCATAACCTGGATCTGACCCTTTAGGGTTTCAGACATCGTATTACATGGCTTAACCATGGTAAATTTGACAGTTATATTTATAAAATGTGTCTATGGTTGATATGTTACTAATTTTTCAATGATTGTGCCATGTTTTACTTGAAACATTTGGTTCTATGGAATGTCCATGGTTCTTATTTCTATATTTTTTTATAGCTACCTTATTAAAGGATCTTGAACCTTCTTTTCTAGGGAGCCTTGTTTGGATAGAAAATTTTTACTTGTATCATATTTGTCATTGAAACTTGTTCCTTTTAGTTATTTCTCTTATAATAATATCACACTAATTTTTTTGTATTAAATAGTATAAAATTTTTTATAGACACTATTTATGGTAAGATACTAAGGGTTTTTGACACCCAGTTCAGGCCTTCATTGGTTACCCAGAAAGACTATATAGATGCAGGCAGGGACTGGATCAAGCTCCTAGAATATGATGCTTAATTTGTGATATGCTTAGAAGCAGAAGATAACATGAAAAATATATGGTTTTGATGCTTGATGGGATATTTAAAATTTTTAAATTTTTAAATTTTGAAAAACGTATTGTACTGATTATTGTATAACTATTTTGGATTCTTTGTAGATCCATTACCTGACACATCACTTCATATGAGATTAATTTGGGAATTGTTTATATATTTTTATCTTGGATGTCTTATATTGTATCTGGATGATTTATTGTTTTCTCTATTGACAACTATGTATACTACAACTATTAAACAATATAAAATGTGGTAATAGTCTCCCTATAGACAGACCATATGCCCTTTCTTTGTGTCGACAACCTCTGGTGTTCGAGGAGATGATTTGAGGCCATATAACATACCAGATAAAGAAACTATATTATGGTATATATATTGGTAAGTCACATAAAAACTTGTATAAAATATATTTTCTAAACATATTTCGACCCAATAACCTCTTTGTTTCGATAATAATCCATTCTGGATCCTTGTGGAATAAGAAAAAAAATTTGGTATCCATTTTTTTTTCAAAAAAATTTAAAGATTACCACTCACTTAATTTATAAAAAGAAACCCCTATTCTCACTTATTCACAAAATAAAATCATTTTTATTCAGCCAGGACCTAAAATGATCCCTTCCCAACTTACCTCCTCTCATATTATAAGTATTAGTTTTCAACGAAATCCAACGTTGAAAGGATTTTGGTTTAAATTTTTGTTCAAACATGGTGATATAATAAAATATGTATTTTTAATAAAACGGTATTTTTTTCTGTTAATTTCATGACAAAAAACCATCTCCTCTTTCGTAAAATGGGTTTTTAAATCATCATTTGTCTGTTAGACAAACATCTACATCAGGATCTATTGTCATTATTTTTTTCATTACCACCTAGAATGGTTTGGTATGATTATGGATATATATATATATATATATGATATTTATAACATAATTATACTTAATAATTCATTATACAATATATAAATTTCTAATTTTCATTTCATATGGGATACGATAACATCACTCATTTGTACGGAGGACTATCACCTCATGATGCGATGCAATTAATTTTTCACTAAATATTTACATGGAAGATAATAAAAATAAATTCAAAGAATATATATGATAAAAATGAAATAATAATGTAATCAGTGCAATATGTATCATTTTGAAAGGATAATATAACATTTTATTTCTTAATTATTCACTCAATAGAATATGATGACATCTTTCATCGACATGTTGATTACCGCCATCAATAAGGGATGTGACTCTATATTTCCATCACCAAGAATGATGGATGATATGTATAATGAAATTCAAATTAAAAATATTATATTTATTAAATTATTATACTTATTTAATGATAAAATATTACGTTTATCCTTTCCGTAATGATATTTGACGAAGGGAAACATTACACTTCCATTCATACGACCTACCATCCCCAAGATCGTAACATATTTTATTTCTCAAAACCACACTTCATGTTTAGTCTTAAAATTATAATTGATGTATAAATATTGTTTTTATTTCAGGATAATTATTATATATACGATGGAACAATGATAAAATTAGTGGAAAAAAATCAAAACATATATGAAAAAATAATTTATTACTCGAAACATGATTTTAAAATGAAATTGGTAATAAATAGGTAATTAATGGTCACAATTAAATCATATAAACCTGGAAATGATCCATTAATACTATGATGGTTTGTGGAGTGAACCCATTATACTATAATATCTTTTTATGTGAGCCTTGAATACTATGGAATATATCTTTTATGTTTATGTGTATGCCACAATTCTATTTATTATGTTAGTTTTATGTGGTCAGGGATCATGTTCTTTGATTTACATATGTTTTTTGCTTATGAACCTCAAAAAATTATTCCTTGACTCAATATTATGATATTTTTTATGAATGGTACGGTTTTCAAATTTTATGACCATGTTATCATTCACTTATGCTAATGTTATGCTTATTTATCTACCTTTTTTACCCTGGTAGAGAATATCAGCTCAAAAAATCTTATGTTTCCTTTCCCTAGGTTATGAATAAATGTATCAAGTATGGTATGTTTTTTATGAGTGTTATAGCGGAATATATTAATAGTACTTCTTTAATATATTTCACCAAATTAGATGATTTTTTTACCTAGTATCCAAATAAACTGAACTATTACAGTCCCCAAGATTTTTTTTGTGTAATCTATTGAATATTCATCTAACAAGATATATTATTAATGAATGAGAAAAATGGGTTTCTATAATTTTTATCAAAGGATATTAATAGTTAATATTTAGAAATAAGGTTGCGAAAATTATTGTGAGATCACTAAAGTTATTTCAAAGGATACTTCTTAGGATGTCTTTAAGGATAAGTCTGAGAACTAGTTCAGGTATAGGAAAATGTCTTTGAATTTTTCTAAATGATAGAGTATGTCATTTCTAAGAAATTACATCCCTTTCTGGATAATAAAAGTAGATTAGGTTCTTAAATAGAGTCACTTAGGGGTAATAACTACAATATGGTTCATTGAAATGGTATCAATCATCACCTGATGCACGAGAATGAGGCTTGTTTCACACCTGTTTTAACACTCCACGGAGATATTCTTTTGAAATTCACAAAATCTTTGTGAACCATCGGTAGGGGTTTATAATGATTATGGAAATTAATGAACTAGTTGAAACCAAATGTGTAACACCCCGACCCCAGTTACTCAGAGTCGTTGCATTATTACATAACACTGGCATGATCACAACGGATCAAATCCTGAAAGACCGATCAGTTTAGTAGCATTGGATGTACTAAATACATTCATAAGTTTTACATTACATTATAAAATGAAAAAAAAACTTCAACATTTTCACCATTAACAACATTCATATCCCTTAGACTATTCTTTTAGGTCAGTCATAATATAATTCTTCGCATCCTGGGAATAATAAAACATAGAAAGAGGTGATCTCAGATGCTCAGTAAGGATAAAAATATAGCATAGACTTTCATAAATAATCATAAACATTTAAAGCAATGTATAAGACTAAAAACATCATTTTAAACATAAAATTCAGCATAATATGACACATATAAATCAAATATTATCATTTACTTATTCACATGGATATTCTACTTGTCAAATAATTACATGTATTATAAATATCAAATTTCATAATAATGGAATGCCTAATGCCAGAATTCAAAACCACATAGTTAAGGCCTCATGCCAAGACTAAAAACAATATTTTTTCGAGGCCTTATTCCAAGACACTATTTTGTCTCATGATACCTACCGATGCATCGAGGAGCTACAGTGGGCTCCACTCGTCACATACTATATCCAATCCATTCCATATATAAAAATGTTTAAACATAACATAAACATTCGTATTAAAACTATCATACGAAATGTAAATACATTATCCATAAACTATGAATGGTGTAAAAATAACACATCCATAGGTAAACATATCAAAAAACCATCAATTCAATATGGAAGATTTGTATCATAATGAATCAACTTGAAACAAGTGTAAAATCCATCATAGGATGTTGACATTGATGAATTGAAAATTATTTGAGAGGAATATCACTTTCTATTTTGAAATAATTAAAAGTCATGTAATTATAAAAGATAACATTTATTTTGAAAATATTCTTGTAAGATTATAAGGGAATCCTTAATGTTGTAATAATGGTGGAGAATAACCGCACTCACCATATAAGTCAAAAAATACATTCTTACCTTAATTTTGTGGAAAAGGTCATAAAGTAACTTGTTTATAAAATGATTGAAACATTCATTTCAAAACATATAATGTCAAATAAGGATATAAATGACTTTATACCATAGTCTTGTAAATTGTAAATTTTTTTTGAAATACATTTTTAAGACAACACAGATGTGTATGATAAAGAGGTCCCAGTAGATACTTACGTTAAAACATCTCAGATAATAAAGAGATTGTGAAATTAACAATTAACATGTACTTTTCCATGGTTGAGGGTATTTTAACCTCCTGTATAATAGTTAAATAATTGTTATTAAATTATAAAAGAATCATATACAAAAATATGATATCATATATGATCTTCTAATATTACATTGTTAATAATAGTTTTGTAGTATCATCATTTTGGGTGTTAACTTATTCATTTTCCTTTATATGCTTGGTTATGTAAGCAAGGTTTGTTAGGAATATGATGTATTTTATTCATATATAAAATTATATTATGTTCATAAAAATTATATTTATTCATAAAATGAATATTATTCTTGAATGATTATGACGAGGAATGAATCTCATCACGTTCATGGAGACGGTAATCCGTACGTACACACGAGCGACAATATCATTATATTGATGGTGAAATAGTATGTAATTGGATGGTATATAATATATAAAGAATTATTAACATGTTATATTTATTATTTACATCAGTTATTCTCATTATTATAACCATCCAAATAATGTAGTGTTTGAATAACAAACTACCCCACGGCGTGGAGACAGTAAGCCGTACGTACACACATATGGTGACTTTGTCATTATAAGATAGATAGAATAATGAATATTGTTTTACCATATTTATAATAACATCAAAAAATGTATAAGGTACATGAATTATTATTTTGGTATGCAAATAACAGTGAAAGAGGAAGTGGAAGAAGAAAAGAACTTCAAAGAGAGTGGTGATATTATTACCTCTTCTTCTGGTGTTTCCATTTTAGTTGATCAATAGGGCTCCATAAGTTGGCTTTATGATCAAATTGAGGACTCTTTTGTAAAGTGATAGAATTTGGGAAGGTATTTTGGCAGGTTTTGGCTGAGACAAATGTCTTTGGAGGTGTGAACATAAGAGACGGGGATGCTCCCTTTTATAAGAGAGGTGGGGGCACCTTAGGAAAAGATTGAGATATTAATTTATAAGAAAACTATTTTCGGTTTCTAATGGATCAAAAAAGATTTATTTCAAGGATAAGGTGGGGATGGGTCGAAATAATCTCAAAAAATAAGTTTTAGACAATATTAGGTCACCATATTAATGCTATCTTTTATATTTATCTCTAAGTTAAAAAAGTTTAACTTTTACAATGTCTCTTGTATTACTATAATAAATGTTTAATAAACATACTATAAAATGATAAGAAAACCCCAAGTGGTTAATTAATAACTTATATATTATTATATTAGTCATTTTACCTAACCTTATATTTTTAGTAATATTATATAAATTAATAATATATTATTTGTTTTAAAAACTCATTTATGTCACTTTTGACACTATTTGGTATTTGTTTTTTTGTGAAAGTCAACAAAAATTTATTACTCAGACAAAAATACATGAAATAAATCATAACATGTTATATGATGCTATAAAATTATTTTATGGCTTCAAAACGTTCAAATTATATTTATTGTTATATTTAAAATATCATTTATTTGATTCTTTTTAATAAGGAAAAGACCGCGTCATTATTGTGTCATAAATAAATAAATATATTTTTTCTCTAAAAATTATAAATAAACTATAATCATGTATGAAATATTTTTAGATTTTAAATGAATATTTATAGTCTAAGAGATCAATTATATAACCCCATATAAAAATGTTTTACTATAAGATATATGTTTATGTCATTTTTGTCTTTACTTTAAATTAATTAATATTAAGTGTCATTATCACTCTCATGTGGCTCCATGGGATCCTAAAACTGACCCATGTATGCCCATGGTTGGACATGTTTCAACCAATAGGAATAGAACACATTTTAGAGTAATTTAATATTATTATAATAAATTTTTTTTACCATTATTTACCAGATTTACTATTTAAGCATGGTAAATAAAATATTTACTGAAGTAAATATTCACAATGTATAAAAATAAAAGATAACTATTTAAAAAATTTGGACCTCATGATTCCAAATATTGAATACATTTTTTCAAATTTAAAACACAAAAGTGTAAAAAATTAATTTGAAATTAATTCTTGTTGTCAAAACAAAAAGTGTGTTTTTAAGAAATAATAATTATCAAAAGATTGATACTTTTTTATATCTATTTTAAATTTTAAATTACATCCAATGACATAAATTATATTAAATGATAAAAATATAATATAATAATACTATAAAACCACTCAAATTTATAATTTCACACAATAAATTTTTTTGATTTAAAAAGTTGTTTTCAATTAAAATTTTTTATTTTCTGTATTCATCAAAAATTGAACGTTTCTAGAATAGTACCCAAAATTTATCCAAAATAAATTTATATGTCCCAATTATAAATAATAATTTAATTTCATTAAATTGAAAATATAAAAGTTTCAAATATGGATTTTAATAGAATTTCACCATTAAAAGGCGGTAAAATTGCATTTGTTTTTGAAAAATACTTCATTTCTTTGAAAAAAATAATTTTTTTCTTATATTATGTTTAATAAACACATAATATGGATTCTAAAATTATATATAGAATATAAAATTCAATGTTAAGTGAATGATATTCATAATCTATTTTTTAACGGTTAGTTTGGTAACTCGTGGTGTGCTCAGACTCAATGTTGCATGTAGCACAAGTTATTGAATTACTTTGAAGAGATAACGTATTATAAAATCATGGGGTGTTACATTATCCCCTCATTCAATTAATTTCATACTCACAATGTGAAAATTTTCTTTTAAAATAAAAGGATACAAATAGAAATATACCTTTGTGGAAAACCCACATCGGAAATTGGTTTAATGAAATTTAATCTTAATAAGAGGGAAAGGGAAACGAAAAAGTCACCACCAATTTAATATCTCGATTAGGAGAACATTTGTGGAAATTATAGACACATAATTGGAGGAAAATTTAAATATTTATAGGGACTGATTGAGGTCATCAATCACAAACAAGTGTAAAATTGAGGGCCTCAAAGACATCAATCTACAATGATTTAAAATATCATCAGTTTAATAGAACACAAGGTATTAGGATAACACATTTTTGGTTTTAGGATCCATTTCCTAAAATTTAAGAATTATTTTATTCATAGAACATGAGGAAAAAAATATATTTGACCACTAGAGTTTCATCTTTCAACTAATTCCTACCACAAACCCATCTTTCACTCTGAAAAACAATAGAATTAAAAAATATTCTATTTTTCTTAATCGTATTAGGTTCAAAAAATAATGAATTTATAATTCATTCGACAGACTATATAAATAAACTAAATTATACAAACTAGGACATCAAATTGGTCAGTGGTAGGTGATGTACCCTTGTCGCCCTTCGGTTGCGGGTTCAAGTCTTGCAGCCTTGCCGAATGTAACGGGTTGTTGCCCAACCTCCGGGTTGACCTTTTTATGACAATCCCAAAATAATCATAATAAATGATTTAAAATTAACAATAATATCCAATGTCACACTAAATATATTACAACCTTTAAACTTATCCACAATACATCTGTCCGAACTCACAATCCAAACTTTTTAAGGAAGGTCACATAATATACATATGAATACCTTCATCATGTATTCTCTTAAAATGTGGTAATATAATGAATTTCCAAAAACCATATTTGAATAGGTATGTACTTCCTTATTCCTTCTGTAAATCATAGAATACTGAATATACTCCTTAAATCCAAAAATGTTGTAATAACCAACAATGATGGAATAAAAAATCCCATTAATTAGTTCCAAGGTAGTCAATAATATCCATTATAATTTACCCAAATCAGTTATCTCTTATTCTGAAATCAATACCACATTATCAAGACCATATTAAAGTTTATATTTCCTTCAACCATGTATTTTCCAAAATGTTTAACTTTCTATTGAGTCACTTTTCTTGGTACCACACAATCTCAAATCCTTTATGAAATAGTACTGCAGTATAATCCTTATATACTCCATAATTATTTTCACCATTACATCGTTGATACAACACTCAAGTGACATAATTCTTCAATATCAACATAAGAACATCAGTCATTACTCTTCATCTATCGTAAAATCTTAACTTGATTATTATCCAACAACATCATTTGTGGTATACTCTGATTGATTGAAAATTGTATTTTTTTTATTATTCAAATTGGAGACAAGACTTGATCAGTAGGTATCTGGGAGGTCGAAAGTGATGTAGACCCATGGAATCCCCTTGAACAATATTCTTACATTTCCAGGGTAAAGATCCCACATTCATTAACACCCTTCGAGGTTCCTCCTGACTACTCTCTCTAGAAAGGGCGTCTGCCACAAATTTATCCTCTTTTGGGATATGCCATATAGATAAATACTTTGGAATAAAAGAGAAACATCTATGAACAATGTACGTTAAGGCCCATGACACCTTTTTTTCCCTTGAAATGCCTGAATCAAGATCTCATAATCTAATTCCATTTATGTACACATTAAGGATAACCTATAATAGAGATCAACTCCTGTGTACAACGCATGCACTTCAGCACTGAGTATGTTTCCTGATCCATGGAAGTTGCTGGAGGCTATAATGACCGAACCATTCCCATCACACAACAAACCACCCCGCACATCATCCCATACCCAAATGATCCACCATCATTAAGATTGAGACCTCTTCTCAGAGGTAACCACCTTATCTATCTGCCCTACAGTCTGGTATCTGCCATTGGCCTATTGAGAAAATTACCGAGGGTAATAGAGTGTTGTCCTCCTTTTAGGAGAGACCCAAGTTAATGCACCATCCCTTTTCTTTTCTTACCCTTGAAATCGTGTACTTGGTGTCCTTTTTCTCCACACTTATAGTAAACTCCCATTATATTCAAGAACGTACCAAGATGATGCTTTCCACAGTTATCACATATAAGAAAATCCTTATTTCCCTTATTCCCTTTATCCATCTAACTCTCTACCATCCTTTTATTCTCTGGAATCCCTTCAAAGCCATAAGACTTAGAGAATTATTTACTTATATTATTAACACATGTTATTATTTCTTCATATGATGATAATATGTGGGTGACAATTTACATTCAAAATGTTTTCTTAATAACATGAAAAATATGATCCTTCTTACTCGTTGGATCATGCATATTGTTGGAGTTCTTATTCCATCTATTGGGCGCCAATTCTAAACAATGGCATACACTAGGTTAGTTTTTCAATCACAATTCCTAATTCCAATGTTGTAAAATAAATAACATAAATTTAGCAGTTTATGAATATAATCCATAATCATAAATTTTTTTCTTTGAGGATGTATATACGCATAAATCCTTCATAATGGTTTGTACAGAAAATGTGAATTATCCAAAGCATATCCCCTAGGAGTGTTGTATCCAAGAGTGTAGTAAGGCCTTTTTCATGTACGAGGATACCCTGGGTGAAGCCCAAAACTAATTTTCAGAGTTTTCACTCCCAGGTACATCGGTGTCAGAGCCTTCTCTACCTGCTCGTATATAGGTAGGGATGTATTTCTTGGAAAATACACAAAATCTATATATTACCAATTTTCTAGGAAGTTCTTCTTTACTAATCCTCAAATTCTATCATAGGTTAATGTTCTCTAATCAATGTTTATCTAAATCTATTTTCTAAGGATTGTACTAAACTTCCTCTGATACCAACTGTAACGCCCCGACCCCATTTACCCAGAGTCGGTGCATTATTAAATAACATTGGCATGATCACAAGGGATCAAATCCTGAAAGTCCGATTAGTCTAGTAGCCTTGTATGTAATAGATACATTCATAAGTTTTAAATTACATTATAAAATGAAAAACAAAATCAACATTGTCTCCATTGACCACATTCATATACCTTAAACTATTCCTGCGGGCCTATCATAATATACTTTTTCGCATCATGGGAAAAATAAAACATAGAATGAGGTGACATCAGATGCACATTCAGGATAAAAATATAGCAGAGATTTTCATAAATAATCATAAACGTTTAAGGCAATGTATAAGACTAAAAAAAAGTCTCTTAAACATTAGATTCAGCATAATATGGAAAATATAAATCAAATAATTCCACTTACTTTTTCACATGGATATTCTACTAGTCAAATAATCAAATGTAATATCAATATCCAATTTCATAATGATGGAATGAATAATTCTAGACTTCATAACCACATAGTCAAGGCCTCGTTCCAAGACTACAAATAATATTTTTTCATGGCCTTCTTCCAAGATACTAGTTTGTCTCATGAGACCCACCGATGCATCAAGGAGCTATTGCAGGCCCCACATATCACTTACTAAGTCCAATGTATTCCTCATATGAATTTTTTTAAGATAACATAAACATTCGTATTAAAACTAGCATTAAAATGTCAATACATTATCCATAAACCATGAATGGTGTAAAAATAACACATCCATAGTCAAACATATTACAAAACCTTCAATACAATATGGAAGATTTGTATCATGAGTAATTAACTTGAAACAAGTGTAAAATCCATCAAAAGATGTTGATAAAGATGAAATAAAAATTATTTGAGATGAATATCTATTTATATTTTGAAATAATTTAAAATTCATGTAATTATAAATGAAAACATTTAGTTTGAAAATATTCTTATAATATTTAAGGTAATCTTCAAATTTGTATTAACAGCATAGAATAACCGCACCCACTGTGAATGTTAAAAAAGAAATTCTTACCTTAATTTTTTTGAAAAGGTCATAAAGTACATTGTTTGGAATATGAAGGAAAGATTCCTTTATAAATATACAAGGTAAAATAAGGGAATAAATGAATTTATCCCATAGTCTAGTAAATAGTAAAAATGGATTGAAATACATTTCTAAGAAAACACGGATGTGGGTGATAAAGTGGTTCCAGTAGATACTTACGTAAAAACAACCTTAGATAATAATGAGATAGTGAAATTAACCCTTACCATGTACTTTTCCATAGTTGAGGGTAAATTAACCTCCTGTATAATATTTAAATCATTTTTATTAAAATATAAAAGAATCATATACCTAAATATGAAATCATATATGATCTTCTAATGTTGCTTTGTTAAAAATATTTTTGTAGTATCATTGTTTCGGGTGTTAACAGATTCATTTTCCTTTATATGATTGGTTATGTAAGACATGTTTTTTATTAATAGGATGAATTTGATTCATATCCATAATTACATTATGTTATTAAAAATTATTTATATTCATAAAAAGAAATTTATTCTTGAATGATTACGATGGGGAATGAATCTCATCGCGTTCGTGGAGACGGTAATCCGTACGTACGCACGAGCGACAATATCATTATATTGATAGACAAATAACATGTAATTTAAAGATATATTATATATAACAAATCATTAAAATTCTATATTTATTATTTACATCAGTTATACTCATTATTATACCCTTCAAAATAATGAAATGTTTGAAAAACAAACTACGCCACGACGTGGAGACGGTAAACTGTATGTACGCATGTTTGGCAACATTGTCATTTATAGGATAGATAGAATAAAGAATATGGTTGTACTATATTTATAATAACATATTAGTATGTAGAAGTTTCAATATTTATTATTATGGTATGTGACCAATAAATAAAGAGGAAGTGGAAGAAGAAACGTACTGGAAAGAGGGTGGTGAAATTATTATCTGTTCTTTTGGTGTTTCCTTTTGAGTTGTTCAAAAGGGATCCTTAAGTAAGAATTATGATAAAAGTAAGGGCTATAGGTTGATGTGAGTAAATATGGGAAGGTATTTGTTTAGGGGTTGGCCGATCCAAATGGCTCTGGTGGTGTGAAATTAATGGAAGAGGAAGTTCTCTTTTGTAAGAGAGGGGAGGGGAACCTTAAGAAAAGATTGAAATATTATATTATAATAAAATAATTTTCGGTTTCTAATGTCTCCATAAGTATTTATTTGGAATATAAGGTGTGTCTGGGTCTAAAAACTCTAAAAAATAGGTTTTAGAAATATGCAGGTCACCATATTAACCCTATCTTTCAGATTTATCTCTAAGTTAAAAAGTTTAACTTTTACAATGTCCAATTGTATTACTATAATAAATGGTTAATAAACATAATTTAAAATAACATGAGAACCCCAAGTGGTTCATTAATTACATATCTATTATTATAAAAGTCCTTTGGCCAAAAAATAGATTTTTAGGAATATTATATCAATTAATAATATAGTATTTTTTATAATAACTCATTTAGGTCTATTTTGACACTATTTGGTATTTGTTTTTTTGTGAAAGTAAAAAAAAATATTAATTAAAAATAAATGCATTAAATAAATCCTAAAATTCCATATTAACTATGAAAATTCGTGGAAAGAATCAAAATCTTTAAAATAATATTTATTTTAAAAGTTACAATATCATTTATTTTATTCTTTTATTAATAAGGAAAATACTGCATCCTTATTTTGTCATAAATAAATATATTTATTTATGTCTAAAAATTATAAATAAAATATCATCAGGTTGGAAATATTTTAATATTTCAAATTAATATTTATAATCGAAGAGATAAATTATATATAACCCCATATAAAAATGTTTTACTAAAAGATATATGTTTATGTCATTTTTGTATTTACATTAAATTAATTAATAAAAAGTGTCATTATCACTCTAAAGTGGCACCATGTGGTCCCAAAATAGACCCAAGGATTCCTATGGTCTAACATGTTTCATAAAATAGGAATAGGACACATGTTACGATAATTTAGTATTATTATAACAATATTTTTACCCTTATTTACCAAATTTCTCTTTAACCATGGTAAATAAAATATTTACAAAAGTAAATATTCATAATATATAAAAATAAAAGGTTCATACTTTCAAAGATTTTACCTCATGATTCCAAATATGGAATCAATTTTTCTAAATTCAAAACACAGAATTGGAATAATTTAATTTAAAAATAATTCCCATTGTCAAAACAAAAAGAGCGTGTTTTTAAAAAATAATAACTATCAAAAGATTGACGCTCGTTTATGTCCAGTTTAAATGAGAAATTACATATAATGATCTAAATTATATTAAATGATAAAAATATAATCTAATGATACATTAAAACCACTTAAATTTATAATTTAACACTATAAATTATTTCAATTAAAAAGTTTTTTCAATTAAAATTTAGTATTTTCAACTGTTCATCAAAATTTGAAAGTTTTCAGAAGATTTCCAAAAATTTATCCAAAACTAAATTTTTATGTACCAATTATAACTAATAATTTAATTTCATTAAATTTAATATATATACAAGTTTCAAATATTTATTTTAATAAAACTTCTCCATTAAAAGGCAGTAAAATTGCATTTTATGAAAAATACTTCTTTTATCTGAAAAAAATGATTTTGTTCTTATATTATGTCTAATAAACACATAATATGGATTATAAAATAATATAGAGCATATAAAATAAAAAATTCAGTTAATACCATTCATAACCACTTTTTGAAAGGCTAGTTTGGTAAGTTGTGGTGCGCTCTGACTTAGTGTTGTGTGTAGCGCATGTTATTGAATTAATTTGAAGAGAAAACGTAATATGAAATATTGGGGTGTTATGAATTGTTTTGTAGATTATAAAGAAGGTTCGATCATTTTTAAATACTATATGTTATTTTTCAAGGTTACGTGGTTTTCCACAATAATTAATGTTTCTCAGACTATGATTTTTGGTTTATGTCAATGGCGGGAACCATAAAGAATTTTGTTAACATTGAATGTGATAAAAATACATATAATGAGAAGAAAATGGGATTATTATTATAGTTAAGGATGTTATTATTATTATTAGGTCCAAAAGGGGCCTTGATACCCAATGAGGGGAGGGGGGTGAATCAGGGTATGTATATTGTTTTATAAATTCTTCTTGCCCCACTATTTATTGACCTATTTATTGTAAGGGTCACCTTGTTTAATATTATCTGTTAATGCTGATCTTATTACTTTATTATTTATCTGATGATTATTCATTGACTATAATTTAGGAGATCAAACACATTGGCACAAAATTGTTTACTTGGTTCACCCTCATTGGGCTACATCCAAGTAGCATACAACAAATGTGTGACGATTATACCAAATCTGCTAAGGCTAACTTCAAAAAAATGGTGTTTTGGGATAGATCTCGCCTATACCCTAGATAAATACCATTATAAGATTAAGGGAATTCTCACAATATTCTGAAGGGTCACTACATATGTATCTATCCCTACATCACTACCAATGGAAAGGATCACTATCTTCCTATTCCTTCACTCACTACTATTAGAAGGGATTCACCCAGTTTTTATGAACTTCTAGGTCCTTTCATTATCTATAATGAATAAATGATCAATTTTATTAGGATTTTCTATTGAAGGTCCACTTTCATCCAAAAGATGAATAGTACTTTACCATAAATGTACTAGGAAATGTCTTTTAGAAAAATTTTATGATGCTCACTACCTTCACAATGATCCTCTTTAGGAAAGCACAAATGTCTTTTCATGAAGCTCCTCGATTTTTCAAGAAGATCACGTAGTATTTATGAATAAAACCTATCTTTCATGAAGATTAATTAGCCTTTGTGAATCACACCTCATTCTCCATGCTTAACTTGCATTTCTGAAGCTCCTTGATTGTATGAAGCTTACTTAACCTTCATAAATTTCCATATTTGCATGATTATCTGAACATTAGGTTGGATTAGATCATTCATAAAATTATCTTATGGAATATTAATTCATGATGCATAGATGATTCAGTTGTTGTTTATGACTTCACGATCTTATTCACATATAAACATCAAGAATAACTCTTCACGAACCACCCTTCATTAACCACCTTCATGATTTTGGAGCCTTAATTTTTTTGTTTAGTGTTAATACTTTCTTGAATAGTGTAAAGGAATATTTATAGTCATTCTCAATGATTCCATAAGCTTCAATACATTTCATCACCATTTCGTGATGCTCCCTCTTTATTTCCATGATGATCCATGGAAATTTTTGATTCGCGATTCTATTTGTAATCATGGAGATCACCACCAACGTCTTCATGACACTGTAATGCTCCACTTACTGTGCTCCTCACCTTCATCGTTCAAGATTCTCTTCATACTTGCAATGATCACCATCATAATCCCCATAAATTCATGAAACCAACATTACAAGTCCCATTCTCTGCAAAATTTATTCCTTTTTAATATTTTCATAATGCATTCAATGAAATTCTCTTTTTGGGATGCTATCCAAACTCCATATTTTGGATCCCAAAAATTTGGCATACACTAGGAAACAACATCACTTTATTTACATAGTTTTCAACACCTCTTCCATGGAATCCATTCATCTATATTGGATATTTTTCAACATTACTAATTAAGAAACTCTTTGGAATCCACAACTATCCTTGGAAACCAACTTTTACAACAAAAAACAACCAACTAAATAATAATTCATTATTTCCTTGAGGTATTTCTGACCAACAATTATGCCTAATATCTTTCAAGAAATGTGATTCAAAAAATTCACCTTATCCAAATCACAGAATCACAAAAAAAGACAAGGAAATATTTAACATAGAGTTTAGGTAGTGGATACCATGAAATAATTCATATTTAGTATCTAATATGTCTATAATCTAGGGATAACCACTCCAGGTAATGCCTACAAGAGATGAGAAGATGTTTTCGGTATGGAAAAGAATGACACAAATCAAGTAAGTAAAAAAGAAAAATGAAAGGTTTAGTAAAAGGAATGGATTAAAAAAATGGTATTCTTAAGGTATCATATAATGTTGAACATTTCAAATATGGAAATTAAGGGAATTATATAAATTGATATCATAAGGGTAAAACTAATGAAGGGAATCGGAAATGTTTTATGAGTAATGGTTTTTATATAGGTGATGAATAGATTACGAATGACATATGAAATGAAATAAGTATTATGGAATAAGATGATGAAGCCTGGTTAATGGTCTGCCAAGGAAGTGGGATGATTGAAATATTAATGTATTGGAATTCAATGAGTATATTATATGAATCGTCAAATATATAAGGATTTTTCATATTAATATTTTCGTTAAGGATTTGAAAAAATATGTCAAATGGTATTTTTGGACATGAAATGTGATTTAATGGAATGTTATTATTTTCTTAAGGGAATATAACCCTTAATATTTTCCAAATGTTGAAATAATAAAGTTGGGATATAGAGATATTGGACATTATTAATTAAATTCAATAGTTATGATTACCTTGGAACTAATTATTGTTTTTTACAATGCGGTTTATGCTATCATTGAAGGAGTTTACAACAATTGTTTTATGGAATATATCCAATATTTTGTGTTTCATGTTAATAATGAGTAATTCTTTATGTTTTCAACAAGGTTTTATTGTAATTTAGGGTTTTTACATTTTTCAAGAGAGTACATGATAAAGGTATTCAAATTTGTAGTATGTGATAATCAATAGATACATTATGTTATTTTGGGGATTATTTTAAGTTTATTTTGAGAAATTTAGTGACCTTTTTTATAATTTTTTGTTTTTTGAAGGGTTATAATGTTAACCATTTCTAGAGTGGTTTAATTGTAATTTTGGATACAGTTTTAGAGATTAATGTATTACTACACTATATGATGATTTAGCTATATTGGATAACCGATGTTAACATTATTTTACTAATGATAGAAGGAATGACTTATAATTATACAATGTATCTTATTTAGTGGTCAAAAAATGAAAAAATTCACCACTTCGAGTGTGATATTGAGTGGAAATTGATCATAGAAAATCCAAAATATGAAATTGAGCATATGAAATAAAAACATATTGAGTAAGTACATTTCCATATATTTTTAGTATATATATAAAATGAATTCCCTAACATTAGGAGAATGATCTTGAAATAAATTTGTTTCCTATTATTATTATTTTTGAAGACATCAATGACCCTTTTTACACTTCTTTGGATTATGGTTTTATGGTCATTAACTTTCTTCTAACCATGTTCTCTTTCATTCATCATCAGTATTTGGGTGTCAGTTTTCTCTTATAAATACATGTTATCACTTTCCAACAAGGTTATAATATTTGGAAACCTATAATGTTTTAATCTAGATTAATTTCATGCATACAATTATATTTTTCAAGAGTACATTTAATTAATCCTTTTTATGATGCTGGATAATATAATGTAATTTTCAAATGAAAAACCTTTGATGTTCAAGATGAATTTCTAGGGATAAATTGATTTTAAGGGAGATATAATGTAACACCCTTAGATATTGTGAAATATTATTTTTAAAATAAATTTAATCTTATCATTATTTTGTGATCCATGAAGCACTTAGTTTTTCTTCTATTATATGAAAAAATTACTGTAACTTGAGATACATGCTATATCGATTTTCAATTAAACATAACATACAATTAAAATATTACTATTTAATATGATAGTTATAAAAAATCCATTAGAACAATAGGTATGAATAGGATTAACAAATTTATGAAAATATATTGGCTAAAACTGTATAAAAAATTAATTCTTGGGTGACTAATAAATTAAAAATGATATTAAAAAAACTATTTGGATATAAAAAAATATTTCTCAATTTTATTTTGAAAACAGGCATGTTTTAGGTAAAAAAATTAATTTGGTTAGTTATTTTTATAAAACTTTTATAATATATATCCAAAAAACAATTTAGGATTCATCCTATGTGTTTTCTATATAAGAGATAATAATAAATCCAATTTTACATTTAAAAACTGCATTTTTATAAAAAAAAATTGTTTTGTCACTTTTTGGAATAATTAATTTTAAAATATATATTTTAAAATATTAGAAAATATTTTTAAATTTTTTTAGTATCTGAAATATTCATTTAAAAATAATCTTTGTTTTAATTTTAAATAATTTTTTGAAAGGATTGATTTTTTAATGACTAGAGAAAAACATGAATTTTATTTGAGGAATGTCTTTTTATTTATATTATTTATATTATTAACTTATATTTTAAGTTGGTTTATAAATTAAAATTATTTCCACAACATGTCTATTTATACAATTTATTTCATTTTAATCACTTAATATTTAATTTTGATATAAGCACTATGGAAACATTTGAACATTTTCTCTATGAAAAATTTGGATTCACATTATGCATGTCGGATTAATTTTAAACTAAAATTTTCCACTTATGTGAATTAAATTTTTATAAATTTATTCTATTTTTTAATATTAATAATATATATGATTTTATATGGTCAATCAATTTTTTACAAAAATTTATAATGGAAATAGTAAATATTAAATACCTTATTTATGGTAAAAATTGGTTTACTATAGAGTGAAACTAAAATGATAAGGTTTAAATGACCACAAACTTTTATAAAATATTATTTATAGGCAAATTCATACCATATAATGTCTAAATCTATATAATACTCCATTTTTGGTAGTTTTTATGAGAAAAACATGGGTACAACCTTTTATTTTCAAAAACAACAAGTGCCCCACTCCCCTCACTTATAAAAGGCCACCCTCTCCTCTATTCTTCACACATTTAAACCATTTTTTAGGATAGTACCTTCCCAAATAAATTTAAAAATTACCTACACTCAAACTATATTTTTTTAGAATTCAACTTTAGGAAGGATTTTGGTGCAATCCTAATGGGGACACCCACACAAGATGTAACATTCTTCAATGTGTGTTTTTATTTTATATCATAAAACACCTTATTAAATAATTATAAGAAAATGATGATATAATAAAATCATTTTATTAAATATAATTATATATTATTATGTTAATTTCATTACTTAAAACAATTAATACTATCATTAAGTGGGTTACAAAATCATTATTTATGTGTACAACGGACTACGCCTCACGAACCAATGTCATTCGTTTTACCACAACCACCTCTCACTATTGAGTATTCTGATGGATATAAAGTTAAGATATGATATTTATAACATAATTATACCTCTATAATTATTATTTTATATACCCCTTTTTTCTTTCCATTTTGTACAAGATACAAAATGTCACTCATGTGTACTACAAACTACCACCTTGTAAAGTGATGTGATTCATTTTTCACTATCTCTTTACATTAAAGATAATAAGTATTATTTTTATGAATATATGTTATGTAAATGAGATAATTATTATATTAATTACATATTCATATATATAATAATAAAATATATTATTCTATTTTTTACATTTTACTCATTGAAATATTATAAAAGTATTCATGTATGTGTGGGACTACCACCTTCACAAAGCGATGCCACTATATCTTTTCATCACCATGCCACAATGATGATATTAATAAGTATATTTATATAAATAATATGTTATTTTTGATAGTATAATCATTCTTGTAAAATAAAATATTACATAACTTTTTTCTATAATTATTATTAAAAACTGGAAAAGTTACTCATGCGTATGTACGAACTATCATCTCCATGATCAGAACATATTTTATTTCTCAAAACCATATTTCATGATTACTATTAAAATTATAATTAAATTATAAATTTTATAATTAATTCATAACAATTATTATTTGTATGATTTAACCACGATAAAATTAAGATTACCAAAAACAAAAAATCAAAACATACACGAAAAAATCAATTATTACCTAAAACATGATTTAAAAAAAATGGGAATAAAGGGGTAATAAATGGACATAAGTAAATAAAATGTGGAATAATATATATAATAATGGTTATATAATATATGTATAATAATCATATATTTATTTTATAGGAGGTTCTAATGTACATGAAGGAAGTCAATATGTAAGATAATGGATTTGCGTCTCTCTTTTATTTGTAGGAGACATATGAAAATTTACCACATCTTGCTATTGGGTGGTATATATAATTAGCCTTTGAAATGATATATAATTAATATATTTCCTCTAATTAAATTTAATTTTTATTTTATTTTATTATTTATTGGGGATTATGATTCAAAATATTACTAAAGCAAGAAGGGATTTTCATCCCTCTTTTTACTTCTGCGAGAAACACGTCATATTCACCCCCTATTTAATTTAGTTACTGTACATACATTCCATGAATGTATTTAGGGATTATTAATCTGAAAATTATTTTGATTAACATATCCATTCTATAATCTATCTTTCAAAGGGTTAATAGTTCAAATGTTACCAAAACAATAAAAGAATTTTGACTCAATTTTCCTTCATTGAAACATATCTTATGTTATTCACCATTTTTCTTTTATTCGGTGTATATACATCCCAATTGAGATGAAATATCCTGAATTTATATATTCTCATGATATTTTTTTCAATTTTATTTCTATAATCTTATGATTCAAATTTAAAAATTTGAAAAAATTACTATCTTATAAAATAATCAATTATTAGGATGTTTTATGATAATTTTTCCAATGATAAAACATAATGATTTATATTTCAAGAAACACCAAAAATTTATTATCCTAGGTTTATTTCTTTGGAATAATTTTTTTTTCAATTCATTTCTGTCTCATTATGTAAACAATAGTTCAATTTGTTTTTAAGAAAAATCATTATTATTTCTCTCTTCTGTCGAAAACTATGTTTCTTCCAAAACCATGATTGTCACGAACCAACCCGGGGACCTTGGTTACCCGATAACTGAGCCGACCCTGACATAGCCCGAAGGGCATTCCCGATCCCCATGGGTTGACAATTAGTACTTGGCATCATACAACATAAAAGTGGGAACGATTTGGCCACAAGAATGCGAAATCAAAAGAAACAAGACAGTATGCATAAACAAAAAGGAAACTCCACTGGGAGTAATGTACCGTAAAAAAAAAAGAGGCATAAAAGCCCAATGTACTACAACCCAAGTACTAAAAAGGGAAAGATAGTCAAAAAGTCTCAAAGGACACAATTCACCAAGAGAGGATCAATATCTAAATCCCCCTCCAAGAGATTCCATCCCTTTGCTCGAGCCTGGAAGAAGGAATTCTACAAACACCCAAAGGCAAAAGTAAGGTGTGAGCCTAAGCCCAGTAGGATACCACCAAAGATTCATTAACATATTCCACATATAGATTATCCAAAGAAAAGCTTTCAATTTTCAAATAAACAGGTTTGACAATTCAAAATAATATTTTAACAAAATATGATATACATTTTCAAAAGATGGAAATAAATATTTTAAGCAAAGGCTTTACAAATGATGTAATATTTCTAAAACAATGGCTTCAGTAAAACATTTATATAAAATAGTTTATATAAATTTAGCAGTCATGTATGGAGTTCAAAAGAATTGTCATATATTTATATATCAAATATAAATAAACAAGTGAGAAACATGGTCATCTACCAAAATGTATGATAGTATTAACCAGTTATAGGATTACACACTCTCTATATGAACTCAGAAAAATGTGTATACACACGTCCCTATGAAACTAACCAAAGGAGACTCATCACCAACCCATCAGGGATGTGACCCAATGCAAGTATGTTTTAGAACGTCTTCGTAGCATAGAGTGTATCCAAAAAACTCACTAACTACCTAAGTCTTGCATGTGCTCTTACATGATGGGAGAACTATTTTAAGAATTCTTAAAATACGATCAATATCATTCTTCAATTTCAAAAGTGCCAATTTCATTTCATTTAAAACCAAAATAGGTTTTATTCAAAACATACCTTTTCACAAGATAAAACTAATGGGTTTATATAAAATCATTTTAATCCATTTTCACAAGTTTGAAATCCATTCAAAACAAATTCTATCATCACACAATTTATTTCCACAATTAAATTCAAAAATTTAATTGAAATAATTTCCATTAAATCCAAAATTTCAATTAAAGAATTTAAATTAGAAAATTTATATAAACACACCCAATTCAATGGAATTGGGGGGTTTTTTCCAGATTTTCATGCCAAAACCATTTCAAATACCTCGATTCACTAGATTCAATTTTTTTTATCAATTTAATTGAAAGAAAATTTGAGCAATTGAATATAAATCAACAATTGAAATAAATCAAGAAATATAAGGATAAGAAATTTGGAATGTCGGGACGGAACCACCTACATCAATTTTTGTGACCAAAACCAAAACGGTCGAGAACGCTCAAGAAAACTAGGTTTCTTATTCAAGAACCCGCCTTATATCTTTTCTACTAGGAAAGATCAAGACCGAATCTCATCATATTTCTCATCCACACACATAGATCTACCCATAATGGTCATAGATCTAAGAAACCGAGAGAATAGGATAAGTAAATATAAGTAGATCTAAGAAACCAAACAAGAATGATGAAGAATGATCACATACCTCAAGAATACGGCTTAGATTCACCAAGAGGAGCCTTTAGATCACCTCAAAAATGATGAAAGAACCTTTTCTGACCTTGGTAGAAGAAAAATCCCGAGTTATGGCCTCTTAAGAGGAAAACGATGCACTTAGAGGAAATATGAGTGAGATCCACAATTTAAGGATTTCATTTAAATGCCATTATGGTTAGTTCACACGGTTTAACAAACCATGTGTTAGCTACTGTCTTGGCCACCCTTTACGCATGGTTTGGCCACACGGCTAGACAAACCGTGCATTACTCAAGTGGAAGCTACTGCCTCCAAGACCAACTACGCACGGTTTGGTCGCACGGTTTAGACAACCAATGCACTGCCCTTACGACTTCCCCTTTTCCCAAAACAACATTTAATGTTCTCCCGACTCTCCCATTAGACACTACTCCAAAATAGAGGTACATAGAAACATCAAAAGTACCTGAAAACCTAATGTGATGTTACAACCACCCCACCATAAGATCTTTCTGCCCCTAAAAATCCTATGAATAAACCTCCACATCAAAAAGATGTGGCCACTACTCTCTCATTAGTGCCTCCCTTTCCCACGTCTCATGATAATCAGAACCATGATGCCATAGTACACGGACCAGAGGTATCGTTTTCCCACAAAGTACCTTGGTCTCAAAATCAAAAACCCTGATTGTTCGTTCAGTCACAAATAAATCTGGTTCAATCACAAGATTACTCTAGCTCAAAACATGAGATGGATCAGAGAGATACTTTCACAGTTGTGATACATGGAACATGTTATGTATCTATGTCTGCTGTGGTGGTAGAGCTTAGATGGCAAGAAACTTTCCCTATATGACCAACAACCTCAAAATGTTCCACAAAACAAGGAGCAAGCTTCCCTTGCCTCCCAAGCTGTCGATTACCTAATCGGGGTGAAACTTTCAAGAACACGGGGTCACCAACTGATAACTCTAAAGGTCTACGATGATGATCAATATAATACTTTTTCCGATTATATGTTGTCAACATTCTCTGATGAATCAACTAGATCTTAGCTGTTGTCTCTTGGACCAAACTCGGTCCTACCAGGGAACATTCAACAATCTATGACCAACATAGAGGGGATTTAAAAGGAAGACCATAAAATGCCTCAAAAGGATCCATTCTGATCGCAGATTGCTAACTGCTGTTATAAGAAAACTCAACTATGCCTAGATGATCATCCCAAAACCCACCAAAGTCGAGAACACATGTGCAGAGCATATCCTCAAGGATCGGAATAGCTCTATATGTCTGTCCATCTGATAGTGGATGGTAGGCCATGCTCAAATGAACCTGAGATCCCAATTCCTCTTGAAGGCCTCTGCAAAAGCGAGAAGTAAATCGAGGATCCCTATCAGAGACTATAGCAGAAGGAACTCCATGAAAATGAACAATTTATTTCACATAGATATTTCCCAACTCCTCAACATTGGTTGTATCTGGAATAGGTATAATGTGATCTGACTTGGTCAGCCTGTCGATCACAACGCATATAGCATTATTCTTCCTCTAGGTTTTAGGAAACCCATCCACAAAGTCCATATATATTTCATCCCACTTCCATGTAGGGATTGGAAGTGGTTGAAGAAAACCCAAAGGTTTCTGGTGCTCGGCTTTCACCTGCTTGCATGTATGACAACGAGATACAAACTCATCAATGTCTCGTCTCATAATTGGCCACCAGAACTACTTCCGCATCTCATAGAACATCTTCGTGGTTCCTGGGTGTACATCCCACTGAGATTTATGGGAATCCCACATCACATCCTTCCTTTCTGATAATGGAACATTGTAACGGTTTCGATAACACAGTAAACCGTCTTTAGAGAATGACCACAGAGTGTCGGTCTCCCCACCATAAAGAGAGTCCCTAATGCTATCGAATTGATAATCAATTTGTTGTCCCTAAATAATTAACTCAAGAAGAGAAGATGTTAACTGGACACTGACTAAAGAAACTTCCTCCATTTCCACTAAATTCCAATATGCACCTGAGAAAAAAGAGCCATAAAACTCCACTCTTTTGAAGATTTTTTCACAGACTGTGATGGATGTTTCCAACTTAATGCATCAGAAACTACATTCCATTTCCCTGGGGTATAGGAAATGTCAAAGTCGAATGATTTCAGGTACTCCACCGAACGTCTTTGGCGGAGATTCAAATCTTATTGAGAGAAGATATGACTCCAAATCTTGTAGTTTGAATACACAGTAAACCTTTCTCCATAAAGGCAATGTCACCAACACTTAAGTGCGTGCATAACAGCTAAAAGTTCAAGGTCATGGGTAGGATAGTTCTTCTCATGAGGCTTAAGCTTACAATACCCATAGGCAAAAACATGATTACCCGACATGTAGAAACATCCCAAACCTGAAACCGATGCATCACAAAAGACCACATAACCTATCCCAGCCTCAGGAGGAGTTAACACCGGCGCAGCAGTCAAAAGATGATTTAGATCAACAAACCAACTCTGAAATTTATCATTCCAGGAAAAATTCACTCCCTTTCAAGTCAGAGCAGTCATTGGAGAAGCTAACGTTGAGAAGCCTTTAACAAAACAGTGATAATATCCTACTAAGCCCAAGAATCTCCGAATCTCGAAAACATTTTGTGTTTGTTCCCAAGTCATAACAACCCTTACATTCTCGGGATCAACTGACATTCCTTGTTCTAACATAAAATTTTCCCAGAATTTCACTTCCTGAATCTAGAAATCGCACTTTGAAAGCTTGGCATAATGCCGGCGATTATTTAGAAGACTCAGAACTATTGTCAAATGATGCACATGATCCTCCTCAGACTTGAAGTAGACAAGAATGACATCCACAAAGACTACCATGAAAGTATCCAGATACTCACAGAAAACCTTGTTCATCAAAGCCATGAAAACTGCAGGAGCATTTGTTAGGCCGAAGGGAATAACAAGGTACTCATAATGGCCATACCTACTCCGAAAAGCGGTCTTATGAAAGTCAGATTATTTTATCCTCAACTGATGGTAACCCGATCGAAGATCAATTTTTGAAAACCACTTCACCCCTTTCAATTAGTTAATCAAATCATCAATTCAAGGTAATGGATATTTGTTATTTATGGTAACTCAATTGATCTTTCTATAATCAACACATAAGCGAAGAGAACCATCAACCTTCATGGAAAAAAGAACTGGTGATGCCCAAGGTGACACACACAGGTGTATAAAATCTTTCTCAAGAAGATCATCTAACTGAAACTTCAGTTCTATTAGTTCTACTGGAGCCATTCGGTAAGAGGGAATTGAAACCGGTTGAGTACCAGACATTAAGTGAATATATAAATCAACCTCCCTTACTGGTGAGAAACTAGAGAAGTCAGAAAGAAAAACGTCGGGAAACTCAGCGGTGACTGGAGGAAGATCACCACACATTGAATCTCACTCTCGATCAAAAAAAATCACTGACATAACATTCCCCAACTATGGATAAGAGGGTCTAGCTCTTCTTGACATTGGGTCCCATTCTCCTTAAAAAACAAGAGGCACACCACTGGGTGTAGTAAGTTATACCTGTCAAAGATAACAATAGATCCAGGCTTTATTGGAAATGAGCCAATCCATCCCAAAAATAATGTCAAAAGATTTCATGTCGAGAACCAAGAAACTCCAATCATGATCAACATATGAAAGAGAGAAGACACAAGCATGACTACAAATACCCTTATCTCTCATTGTACCAAGGGGTGTAGTAATATCCATCGCACAAGATAAAAGTTCCATAGGTAGATTAAGAAGACTATCAATATGGGTTGAAATAAATGACTGAGATGCACCATTATCAAAAAGAGTTGTCACTAAATATGAAGCTATATTAATGGTACCTCTCACAGTTACAGGACCTGTATCATCTACCTTTGGTGACTCTTCCACTACGTGAAGAAGATTCGTTCCAGATTCCAGTGGCAGGAACCCTTTTGTATGTGAAGCATTTGATTGCCCTGTAGTTTCTGGAGGTGCTGATGATCCCATTCTACTACATGGAGTAGATAAGTGATGGAAGAATATCTATAATTTCCCTAAGCATCCGCAAGATCTATGGGTCTTGGGTGCCTCAGTGCAAACCCTCATAGAATCTCTTGGATTTCCACACTAATATAAAGTCAATGAAGCCCCTCCTTTTGCTACAGGAGTTCTGGAATGACTATGTTGTCGAGAACTACCATGAGAAATGTCACACTTCCATTTTCCTTTAAAGGAACCAACACTGCCATTAAGAGAGAAAAGAACCTCCTTTAACCCTGACTTTTTTTTCAAGTCAATCTCAACCATCATGGCCCTATCTAGAACATCAACATAAGTGGGTATCTTCAATAAGAAAACCTATGAATGGATATCTGATTGATGTCCCAAATCTAATCATTGAGCCTTCATCTTTTCATTACATACAATATCCGGAGAAAACTGTTCCAAATCAGAAAAGCGATTTGATTACTTAGTCACGGTTTTGTTGGCTTGGTCAAGCTTGAAAAACTCCACAGCCTTGGCCTACACCATTATTTCAGGATAGAACTTGTTAGTTAAAAGAACCCTATTGTATTTCCACTCCAATCCCTCATGTTTCCCAGCCGTCACCATCATGCCCCACCATTATCTACATGGTCCCTCCAGCACAAAGGTGGAACATTTCACCTTGATCACATCAAGTGTCTCCAAGAACCCAAACAAGCATTCAATCTTACTCAACTTTTCCTCGGCATATTGAGGGTCAGTGGAGCCTTTGAAAACAGGTGGATTCTAGCATAGGAACTCTTGAGAAAGACTTCAGAGAATCTCACTATGAGGATCTATATCTAGAGTCTGAATAGGAACTGACGGTGGTGTCTATCCTAGAGCGTGGACAGTGAGAACAATCACCTCAACCAGACTCGGATCCACAATAGGACTCGCTTGCTGAGATTCAGCAGCAGCCTTTTTTTGGATTTGATTCCCACGTCTTCTTGGAGGCATTATTCTACACAGCATAAAAAACATAGATTAACACTCAAACCGAGTACAAGGAAAAATATTCTTAATAGAAGGGATAACCAGATTTGGATTCCACTCTATCCAAATCAAAACAAGGAAAATTCTAGAACTAATCCACATGTCGTATTTCCCTAACCAACCATGGTGACTTAAGGTTCATTGTTGTGAGAGATGGCCAGGAACTCAATCACAACTACCTCCTAAGTCCTGAAAAGAATTATCAAAGTTATACTTTCATCAAGGAATGATGCTTAACCTACCTTTAATACCATCTTTTCACGAACCAGCCCGGGTACCCTGGTAACCTGATAACCAAACTAGCCCTGACATAGCCCGATGGGCATTTCTGATCCCCACAAGTCGGCGACAAGAACCTGGAATCATACAACATACAAGTGGGAATGATTTTTCCTCAAGAATGCGGAAGAAAAAGAAACAAGACAGTATGCATAAAAAAAAGAAACTCCACTAGGAGTAATGTACCAAAAAAACAAAGAGGCATAAAATCCCAAAGTACTACAACCCAAGTATGAAAAAGGGAAAGACAGTCCCAATGTCCATAAGGACACAATTCACCAAGAGAAGATCAACATTTGGATCCTTCTCCAAGAGATTCCTTCACTTTGCTCGAGCTGGGAAGAAATAAATCTACAAACACCTGAAGGAAAAAGTAAGGTGTGAGCCTAATCCCAGTAGGATACCACCAAAGATTCCATAATAGATTCCAGATATATATTATCCAAATAAATGCTTTCAATTTTCAAATAAACATTTTTGGAAATTCCAAATAAGATTCTAACAAAATATGCTATATATTTTCAAAAGATAGAAATAAATATTTTAAGAAAAGGATTTACAAATGATGGAATATTTCTAAAACAATGTCTTAAGTAAAACATTTATATAAAATAGTTTATATAAATTCATCAGGCATGTAAGTAGTTCAAAATCATTGGCATACATTTATATCTCAAATATAAATAAACAAGCGAGCAATAAGGTCATCTGCCAAAATGTACAATAGTATTAACCAGTTAGAGGACTCCGGACACTCTATGTGAACTCAGAAAAATGTGTATACACACGTCCCTATGACACTGGCCAAAGGAGACTCGTCACCATCCTATCAGGGATGTGACCCACCGCATGTATGTTTTAGAACGTTGTCATAGTGTAGAGTGTATTCAAATAACTAACTAACTACCTAAGGCTTGCATGCGCTCTTACATGATGGGAGAAATATTTTAAGAATGATTAAAATACAATAAATCCCATTATTCCATTTCAAATGTTTATGTTTCATTCCATTTAAAACCAATATAGGTTTTATTCAAAAAAATTCCTTTTTCACAAGATAAAACCAATGGGTTTCTATCAAATCATTTTAATCAATTTTCACTTGTTTAAAATCTATTCAAAAACAATTCCATCATCACACAATTTATTTACAAAATTAAATTCAACAATTTAATTGAAATAATTTCCATAAAATCGAAAATTTAAATTAAACAATTTAAATCAGCAAATTTCCATAAACACAACCAATTCAATGGAATTGGGGGTTTTTTCCAAATTTTCTTGCCAAAACCATTTCAAATACATCGATTCACTAGAATTGACTTTTTATCAATTTAATTGAAATAAAATTAGAGAAATTGAATCTAAATCAACAATTGAATAAATCAAGAAATATAAGGATAAGGAATTTGGAAAGTCAGGACAGAACCACCTACCTCAATGGTTTTGACCAAAACCTCAATGGTTGAGAACACTCAAGAAAACCGGGTTGCTTATTCAAGAACCCACCTTAGATCTCTTATCCTAGGAAATATCAAGACCAAATCTCATCATATCTGGAATCCAAACACTTAGATCTACCAATAAAAGGTGTAGATCTATGAAACAGAGAGAAGAAAAGTAATAGATCTAAGTAGATCTAAGAAGCCAAATAAGAACGATGAAGAACGATCACATACCTCAAGAATCCAGCTTTGATTCACCAAGGAGATGTTTTGGATCACCTCCGGAACAATGGGAGAACCTAATATGACCTTGGGAGAAGAAAAATCCCGAGTTATGGCTGCCTAGGAGGAAAAACTATGCACTTAGAGGCAATACTAGTGATATCCAAAATTTAAGGATCTCCTTTAAGTGCCCGCACGGTTAGTTCGTATGTTTTAACAAACCGTGCGCTAGCCATGTTTTAGCTACTGTCTTGGCCACACTTCACGCACGGTTTGGCCACATGGTTAGAAAAATCATGCGCTACCTATGCGGAAGCTACTGCTTCTAAGAACAACTACGCACGGTTTGGCCACACGGTTTAAAAAACCCGTTCGCCACCCGCACGACTTCCTTTTTGTCCCAAAACAATATTTAATGTTCTCCACACTCTCCCATTCGTCACTACTAAAAAACAAAGGTATTTAAAAACATCAAAAGTACCTAAAAATGTAACATGGTGTTATAATGATTAATAATAATGTTTTTAAAAGTGTTTTTAAAATTATTAAAATATTCTATTAAATAAAATTTCACCCATATTTTAATTTTTATATTTTTTTAATGTAATATTCAAGTTGTTTTCTAAACTATTTATTTTTGGATTTTACTAAATAATTGAAAGCTATCATTATTTTTACATGTACGACAAAAATAGAATTTCAATCCATCATGCCAGATATTATAATTGAATATTATTTTATATGTTTTGAAGATTTTTTCTGAATAAAATGATTTTTAAATGATTTTTATTTATAAAATATTGTTTCAAATATGAAATGATATTTTCATGACTAAATGATTTAAATTAATTTCAAATCATCCCTTATATTTTTTCATGCTTATTAAAAAAAGATTTCTGAAATATATAATGAATTTTTAGTTTTAAAAAGAGATTTTAAAACTAATGTTATATTCCTCAATATATCTTCCATGTGATTTATCATTAAAAATAATTTTCTATCTATGATTTCATCCTTTGATGTAACTTATTCTTTTCTTGGGATATTAACCATGGATACCATTGTTTTTATTTCTCAGAATGGTTTATGTTTACAATGGCATGATGTTTATAAAACCTATTTATCTCACATGGATTATACTAAGAAAATATTATTATGAAACCCACTTCTTTTTTACAAGAGATATTCTATTATTAAATAATGAAATGATTATGTAGCTTTCCTATTTTTATTGGTAATGATAGAATGATATGTTTAAGATAAACATTTCATTTCATGGGTTATGAAATGATTAATGTATTATAATATTGTGGAATGAAAAATTATTACTTCAATTATGTGATGGTTTGGACTTATATCCCCTAAAATAAATTGGGTAAAGATATATATCCTATTCGATAAACAACACTAGAACAAGGAGTGAACCTGGTTTAACAAGGGACATTATGCACTATAATGGTCTTGAGAGTGAACCATGACTACTATGATGGTCTTGGGAGTGAACATTTACTACTATGATGGTTTTGGGAGTGAATCCATTCTACAATTACATCCTTGGTATTGAGACATTATTCCTATGGAAATTATTTTCTATGAATTTTTGTATTCCACAATTCCATGTCATATGCCAATGTTGTGCTCTCATGGATCATGCTCTTTGTTTTACATATGATTCATGTCTTATGAAAATCCATTATTCATGATATTACTGAGTATTATGATCTTTGATATGTATGGTATGGGTTACAAATGTTACTCTCATGTTCTCATACCAATATTCTCATGTTATTCTTACGTATCTCCCTTGTTTACCCTTACTGAGTAACTGATCTCACCATTTCTTATGTTTTCTTTTCCCAGGGAATAAATAATTGTTTGATGTCATATTTTTTTTAATGACTACTAAAGGGGAATATATTTATGGGTGATTCTAAATATATTTAACAAAATTATAATATTATCTACCTAGTTTCCAAAGACACAAAACTATTATGGTCTTGAGGAACGTGTTTTTTAATGTATTGAATATTAATCTTACAAGATATAATATCTATATATGAGAATATTGTATTGATATAAACATATTTTTCCTAATATAAACTCTCATGAACCATATATGGAATCTTATGAGGTAAAGAATTACCCAATTAATTGGTGGGAGGTGAAATTTCAGGCCCACCCATCACATTCATGTCATTTACATGTGTTAATGTTCCGCAACGACCATACAACATAAGAACATATTTTATAAATTCTAATAATAAGATTAAGGAATTCAGTTTATCTAAATTTAATTACATAATCAATTATTTATAGGTATATCTAGGTGAATACCCATGATTGGGAATGGGTATGGGTATTCACTAGATATTTGTTTGGAATGGAAACATCAAAGGCAAATTTCGAAATCATAATAGTTGTACAAAAAGATTAATGAAAGGGTTTAATGAGAGTGAAATTTGGACTATAATTACTTGGAAATCATATGTAGAGTAAAATATATGTGTAAAACATACTCCAATATGAACAATTGAAAATAAAATGGAACAATACAAAGAAAGATCCTGAATAAATAAGATGAGAGAATCCCTTTTCCTTGAGAGGGTGAATCTAAAAGCATGGAATGATCTTATTAAGTCATTTGGAACATCTATGATAAATTTAAAGGTGTATTGGTCGTGTAAATACAATATAAAATGGGTTTTAATAAATATGAGTGAGATAATGGATGGGTATTTATAGAAAAATCAAAATAATTATTTATTAATTTCTAAACACGGGTGTTGGACTCAATATGATAAAATAATAAAAACCAAAAACCGTTCCATGGTTTCTCCATGGTTTCAACCAAATATGAGTAGTTTTTAATATATTATATTTCCAAGAACCAAACATCTTAAAATAATACCCTTGGTGATGTTTAACTGAGTCATGTTTATAAGGAATTTATTTTAAAAGAATAATATAATATAGGTTTTGGAGAATTCATTAATGGTTAATATAATTAATTATATAACATAAAAAAATAAATTATTTTATAAGATTAATATATATTTTTCTAGTAATTACTTTAATTTAATTTATTACATAAATTATGGGTTATTATGATTTCATAATAAAAACTGTTTATTTATATCATATGTAATTTTTATCCAAAAATTAAATGGTCTCAGAAACTAGTGATAAATTAAAATTGTATAATTTCACAGTTTTTATTAAAAAAATAATATTTACTTTATCCAAATTATTTTATAAATATGATAATCTTTAGTATTAAATAAAAAATCCGTATTTACTGGAAAATAATATTTTTAAGACATTAACCAATTTCTGACCATTATGACTTAATTAAAATTAATTATGATTTATACATAAGAATTGTTATATAATAATAACGTTTTATTAAGATATAATATATTTCAAAAAAATTTAAGATATCCAATAACAATTTAAATTTAAATTTTATTTATCACAAAAAATACAATTTTTTATTTCATTGTCTCTAAATATTATTTTTACCAAACTATTCATATATTCATTGATAAATTCATAATAAAATCGATGAATGTAATAATATATTTTTTAAAAATCAAATATAAAAATTTGTATTACTCTGGTCTGGATACATAACACCTTATTACACAAGTAGATTACCTAAGGGTAATGTGTGGGAGGTGGTGCTTTCTTGGAGTGTTTTGATGAACATAGTTTGGGAGAAGATCATTATAATCATAAAAATATCTCATAATTAGGTTCTATAATGTTTTATTTATCATATATTAGCTTGGTCTTGGCCAAGGGAAAATCCCAATGATACCATCTCCCTCAAAATCACTAATATATGGGCTTCAAAGTGTACAATCCTACAATTTTAGGCCATCAGTTCTTCCATCTATGTCAATTGGACTTTATAATAACCCTTAATAAATATATATCTTAACAGTCACCATATGATTTCTTTATTAAGAATGGTTTAGATTATTAAAGGTATTTTTAATTCAACATGCTATATCTATTCAAAATAAAAAAAATATTTTATGTTTTGTCTATAAATATAAGGTATTCAATAATAAAAATAGAATTAAAGTTATAAAAATTTGGGTCATTATTTTCTCCCCACCATTAAGAATTATTCACTTCAAATATTGTCTCATACACTAAAACAGATGATGGTACTTTGGTTTCATTGCCTCATCTAGTTCCCATGTGGATTCCTCAAACTCGTGGTTCTGCCAAATAACTTTAAATAGGTGAGTAATATTATTTAGTATAACTTTGTATCCATGATATAGTATATTCAAAGGATGCTCCCTGTATGACATACCATTCTCTAAGGGTACCATATATGTGTTAAATACATGTGAGGGGTTTGGTACATATTTCTTTAAGAGGTAATCATGGAACACATTATGAATTTGAGATATGTTAGGATGGAGTGAATGTCGATAGGTCACAAAACTATTGTTATCAAGAATAAAAAAGGGTATTATGTATCTTGGACTATCATTACGCTTTTCCAAAAACCTCATAAAGTTCTACCATGGTGATATAGGAAATAACACCTTATCTTTGACCTCAAACTCTAGGTCTCATCTATGATTATATATGTTTATTTACTAATGACTTCGTGAGGATTTTATTAGATACTAAATGGCATAAAAACTGATCTTCTATCTCTAAAATTAGATCAGGTCTCATAAAGTTCTACTCACCAACCTCATCCAAATATGTTGGAGTCTGAAACGTCTTCCCATATAAAGCCTCATAAGGTGCTATTTGAATGCAAGAATGGAAGTATAGTTATACGAGAACTCCAATAGAGGATGGTGTTACACTATCACACTTCTAAATATATTGAACATGATCTTATAATATCCTATAAAGTATGAATGGTTCTCTAAGACTGTCCATCTTCTTGGGAGTGATAAGTAGTACTAAAACATAGATCTATATCCAATTCTTACAGAAGGATTTTATATAACCTTGAAATAAAAATTATATCTCAATTAGATGCAATGGAGAGTGGAAAACCATGTAGTCATAAAAATTATATTATTAATAACCTGGTGAGTTGGTTGAGAGGGGAATTTCGCTTCACAATAATGAAATGTGATGAATTTGATAGGTGATCAACTATCACTAAGATGGAATTATTGCCTTTAGATTTTTTAGGTCGTCCTATGAAGAAAATAAATGGTTATGATTTCCTATTTTCATAATCGTATGAGAAATTGTTTCATAATACCCTTAGACTTTTGTAATTTAGTGTTTAATTATTAGAATACCAAGAATCGAGATTCAAATTTTGCAATCTCACTTTTCATTTTATGTTATCAAAAGTTTTTATTTTTATATTTATACATCTTAGTGATTCTTAGATGAATAGAGAAGAATGATCTATGTGAATCAATCCTATGTTCAGTCTTAAACATTATTTTATATAGAAAAAAGATTCATGTTCCAATCCTTATAACTCAATTTTAGAATATTTGATCTCCGAAATATTCACTAACTTTTTCTATATCTCCACATTGTCTTTTGGGCCTCCTTAATCCTATCGAGAATAGGTGTTTTTGTAGTTATTTGGGAAAGGATGGATAAATATACTTTTATTATTCCTATTTAATACATTTCATGTCCATTAATTTAAGATCCATTTCAATTCCCATCGTGAATATGGTTACATGATCCTTTCTAAAAATAGAATCTTCAATTTCAACTTCCCAAGATAGTAATAGATTGATCAGTCATAATATATGATAATATCAAATCACATTCATTAGATCATGTCAAATTCATTGTGTGTGAATATTTATATGAATATATTAATATAGGTATATATGAAAAACTTTTCCTTGAAGAGATAATGTCAACAAATATTCAACAATAAGATTATTGTAGACAATTCTATATCATGTGTTGGCTAGTTATTCTCATGGATCATTAACTATAGGAAAAAACAGGGTATCGATTTTTCATATTGATTGAGTATGCCACCCAATCCCTTTTTGGACACATCATTATAAATAAAAAATAATTCCCCATTGGTGGGAAATGTGAGTATAAGTGCTATGAATATTATTATCTTTAACTCTATAAAGATCAATCCAAATTCATATTCTAGAAAAAATTCACCCCATTAGAGTTGTCTTCATTAGCAGTATAAATAATCCTGATAAGTTTCTCAAAATTAGTGACAATACTCCTCTAATCCATGGAAACTATTGATCTCCATCATTGATGTTGGTATATTTCATCCTTAAATTGGATATGTTTTTGAAGGATAAAAAATCCCCCTTTATTGTTGACAACATTCCACAAGAATGTCACCTCATCCATCCAAGAATCACATTTAATATAAATCACATATATCTTTACCCTTCACAAGTTCTATTATATAACATTAAATTTTCCTCATATTCGTTATTACTATGGATTAGATAAGAATATCATTTATAAAAACATCAAAAAAATCAAGTTAATCCCTAAAGAATTGATTAATTAAGTCTAAGAATATAGTTAGAGCATTGGTGAGTCCAAATGTTATCATTATGAACTATTACTTCTCATTCCTTATGTGATAATGGTCTTGGGGATATACTTCTTATTCTCTTTTACATTATAATGGTATGAACCTTGATCTTTTTTTTTGGTATGGATCCTGATTTCTAGTGTTTTTGAGAAAAATATGAGTTTCTATAAATTTTGGTGTACACACCATGTTCTTAAACGTACACGTCCTGCACCTACATTCCATGGGTAGTCGTGTACTAGTTGTGCAACGACCAAGTACATGGCTGTGTGAGGTGACCTGGAGACTTCCTAAATCTGGGCCTGATAAAGGCATATACACACTGTGTATATTTACAGACCACACCATGTATTTTTATTTTTAATTGTTATATCGGACTGGGGTCACGTCTCATCAACATAACTATCTTTTTATGAACTCGTATTATCTAGGAGCGACGGATATTACCGATTATTCTCTGAGCCTCTAATCGACTATCCGTGCTCCGAATCATAATTCGTCTGTTGCATTGGAATCAAATCAGTGAGTTAATCCTTCTTCTTAAGGCTCATGTATTGATTCCTCCTCTTTTGTGAGATATCCTTGGTTGAACATTTTAGACGTTTTTATAGTTGAACCACATTATTGGTGGAGTCAAAGGCTGAGAGTCAAATTTATCGATTGTACAATGTCGAGGTAGGTGGTTTGTTCCATTCCATATATTGTCTTTGAATTATACGTGTAAAAAGTTCCCAATACCCTAGTTAGGGTATTGCGTGTTTAAGGAATTTTACCCTATTAATGCATGCCATGCCTTGTTTGATTGATTATGGGGCTTTAATTGTAAATAGTGTCATTTACCATGATATTGATGTGTTTTCCCATGATTGATCTGATATTGGATGTTGGGTCTATAATTTCTTGTTAGGCTTCTCTGTTTTCCAGGACTAATGGTATTAGTATAGAGTGATATTATCTGACATGATTGTTATATGCTCTGCAACCATTTCACCATGTTGTATATGTGATTTACATTGGCTGTTGAATAACGTTTGTGCATGATTTCTTTACATAGGGTTGTGAGAACCGGGGTTAGTGAGCCCATATGGGGAATTGATGTTTAGGGATTCCCTAGATTTTCTGTTGTACTTTTCACGCTGTGAGACCATAGGGAAGATTCACGTTGAGTACTCCCTCAGAGTGTCTATAGTTATCATTTCAAGACCACAGGGGGAATTTACATTCCGTGCTTTCTCAGAGAGTCTGTAGTTTATCATTAAAAGACTATATAAGGAATTTATAATGAGTTCTTCTTTAGAGAGTCTTTTTTTTCCTGAGACGAAAGGGGTTAGACTGGGTGAGCTATCCAAAGGGGTCTTTTTATCTTTATTGTTTAATAATAAGTTGAACTAAAGGGGTTAGGATATGAGAAATTTCCCAGTGGGTTACTTGTGATTGTTTGGTTGGATAATTCATAAATGTAAATGGATGTAGTTGAAAATTTTGGACTGTTTAATTTTGAGTACTTCCTTGTTTATTACTTCATTTTTCATATTTCCTACTATATATATATATATTCAATGATAGTTGGGCATAGATCATTGGGTGGTTTCCTAGTTGGATTCATCTCATACCCTATTTGGGTCATGCATTTGGGCCCAAATAGATTATATTGTTGCAGTTATAGATAAATGAAAAATCCATTCTACTTCATGAACATGACTATTGTGGAGATGGGGGGCATGGGACGAAGCTGAGGCTTGCGATGTTATGGGAGTTTACTTATTTTTTTGTACACTAGTTTAGTACAGTATTTTAGCATTGTTATTTATTTGGCTGTATTCATAGATACTTGTGAAATGCATCATAATTTACACACACACACACACACATATATATATATATGATGTAGTTGTTTATTTACTTTCAGTCTTTCACTGTTTACTTATTGTATGGAATTACGGTTTCCATTACAGTATGCATTTGTTTCCATTGTGTTACTCTTCCTATGAGGTCTTAGTTTCCCCACTGTCACACCTAAGGCCCTCGATACTATTCACAACCTCTAGCATTGGGGAGATGCTCTTTAGGCCATGTGACCAGCCGGGTACGGGGCACCTTTGGTCGGCACTCGGAACCGGGATGTTGCAAATTGGTATCAGAGGAATTCTTTTTATTCATTGAATTACTGTTTTGATCCTATAGACATTGATATGACGGAATATGTAGTTGGTAATAAGCTCTTCCCAAGATAATAAACCCGTTTATAGGGAAAATCCAACATGTCCCGATTACTGCAACTTTTCATTTTTTTCAATTGTTGATTTTATTTCACTTTTGGGTGATTCACATGTTCTATGATGTTATCATTGGGTTTATTGAGGTTCTATTTCAGTTACAACCTGATTATATGACAATATTACATCTCATGTATCATATAAGAACTTTATAGAGATCACATGTATTGCATTCTTGTCATCCCATATAGGGTGAATTATCAATTTCATGTTGTTGTGATAGATGTTGTGCTAGATATTCATGTTGTTGTTATAGATTCTTTGATATAATACATGTTATTTGATATGGTATTGAATTTCTGAAGGTTTCGTTTGAATGGGCGCCAAAATTTATTCCCTGATGGGTTATGGGCCCCCATTGATAAGAATTTGGTAAATCATGTGACTTATTTCACTATTATTTCTTGTAATATAAATGTATAAGATGCCAAGATTTGATTCCTGTAGATTATGGACACTCACGGATCAGAATTTGGTACATTAATGTTAATTTGATTGTTTATTTTATGAGTTCTAGAGTAATTTTTGAGGATTAATATCTGAAAAAAACCTAGAATACACGGTGTGTGTCGATGAATACATACCATATATCCTTCTATTCGTGAAGGAAAAGTTTTTTTATGTAAATGCTGTGTACTATAAATACACGCTGTGTAATCCTTGACTGTGTCACTAACTCTGCGGGTAGAGACATGGGGTTGGGAAATCATTGGTGGAAAACACTGTGTACCAGACTTACACATCGTGTTGTAGAGACCATCTGTCCAGTTAAGTGGCTAACGACACAAATGGATTAAACTAAGGTAGTACACACCATGTCCATCATGAACATGTCGTGTAGAGTTGACCGTGTATACGATCATGTGACCAATGACACGGGTTGGTAAAGTCCATTCACATGTCGTGCCTCCCATAAACACGCATTTTAGTATATTTCTTAGAGAACAGTGTAGTTTAGCCATGTAGAAGAACTCATGCATGGGAAAATGATTCATGTACATGTCGTGTTAAGGGGGAACACGTTGTGTGTATGGGGTGTTACACGACCTGGGTTGGTAGAAGTACATTCCCATGTAATGGATTAAAAGAACACACCATTTATGGGTTATAAACAATGTGTATACATGTCTTGAAGAACTTGAATGTTTTCATCCTCCATTTCACTTCTTGCACTTCTATGTTTCAGTCTGTTATAATCTTGAACTGAGGTGTTCACTTGAAGTTGTAGAGTCATGCCACCGTGACATCCTCTGGTCGTATGACAGATCCAGGGAAATGATCAAACACCAGACATTGTAGATCAGGGACTACCAATAGATCCTCCCATTGTAACCATCTTATCACTAGACATTTTACCTGATACAGGTGTCGATGCACATTTTTGAGAAGGCTTCATGAGGATTATGTATACCTTCTTGGGTGCACCGCCTCTTGCCCTATCTATGGTAGAATTGACTTGAGTTTTTCAACAGCAGTATCCTCCGACATTCTCAGGGGATGGAGGACCCTAGGATAAAGAGTCATGGTTAGAATCCATGCTATTTATCTTTGAACATATGCAGATGTCTCCAAAAATGAGGGTGAGTCTCGCTACATACATGTTATGGGATTCCTCCAAGGGATGGTGGGATGTGATTTCACTGGTGGGACACCATCATGTTGTGGATTGGGATGAGTTCCAGCATACCCTCTATGACAACTTCTACCCAAAGACTTTGAGGGATGATCAGGCCCAAGAGTTAATGAGTTTGGAGTAGTGTACACTCTCAGTCATGAAGTATTCTTCTCACTTCACAGAGCTATAGAGCTTCACATCCATTCTAGGGGTGATGAGTTATTCCTAGTGAGGAAGTTTAAGGATCTTCTCATGCATGACATCCGATCTCAGGTGAAAAACTTTTGGATGACGACCATATCTTCCCTAGTCAAGCAGGTGATGATCACAGAGCGCAACATTAGGGATTCTAGAGCTGTGGGCCAAGATGGTTCAACATCTAGGGTTGGTGCTTCCCTATCTAATAATAGTAATCCCCATTGGGAGTCTACACGAGGAGATCCACTTAGTTAGGATGCACCTTCAGGTAGCCAGGTTGTAGGATACCAGTGTGGTTAGTGCGGGCATACGAGACCACGTTACCTGAGAAACCCATATGTGTGCCGATCTTGCGGCAATATGGGTAATCATCAATGTTCCAGTCAATTTTTCTCACTATCTTCTTGTGACATAGGTTCTTCTAGGACTCCTAATTCAAGATAAATACCACCAGTTTCTCAATATTTGGGGAACTAGTGTTCTTCCGACTATTTAGGCCAAGGTAGAGGTTGTGGCCATGGTATCCATTCGCTTGGAATTCAATGAAAATAGGGTAGATCAGATCAGGGTGGTCAGGTAGGGTCACAGGTCTACGATATAGATTAGACTTTTTCAATGGATCAGACCCAGTAGAAGAAGGATCTTGGACCCTATACAGTTAGAGGTACAATTTTGGTTGCCTTTGTTTTACCTTCTTCTCCTTTCAATATAGGGGATTCCCATAGTATCATATCTGTTAGTGTTGTGGAGGGCCTTGGGCTCTGTATCTTTACTTTTGCTGATATCATGATGCTGGAAACTTAGTTTGGGACTAGAACAATTAGTGTACGTCAGTGCAAGGAGTTCCCTCTTGAAGTTGGTTGGTGTCACTTATTATAGGACATTTATTTATTAGAGATTACAGTCTATTAAATCATTCTCAGAATGGGCTGGTTGGTTCTCTTCCAGGATGTTGTCCAATTCTGTCATCGTATGGTGAGTTTAATATCCACCTAGGGAAGTTTGTTTCTATATAAGGGCGAATGGGATCTTCAAGTTAGCAGAGCAGGGCCCAGACATCATGGGTTAGGAGGTGTTACATCCCATATTGCTAGTCTGTATCTGGATGACTGGGGAACTTCACAGATGTACTTTCCTTTAGTGGGGGATTGTTTCCGGGATGTCTTTCAAGAAGAATTTTTAGGTTTGTCTCTCGAGGAAGTGGAATAATTTTCTATTGATCTTCTACTAGGAGAAACACCGATGTCCATTCCTCTTTATAGGATGGCTAAATTGGAGTTACAGGAGCTCAAGAAGCAGTTAGAGGAGTTATAAGAAAAGGGATTCATCTGAACCAGTACTTCTCCATGGGGTTCTCTTGTCCAGTTTTCAATGAAGGCAGATGGTACCCTTAGAATTTGTGTGGATTATCAGAAGATGAACTAGTTGATGGTTAAGAACCGATATCCCTTGCCGATGATTGGAGACCTCATTGATCATATATGAGGAGAATGGGTGTTCTCGAAACTTGAATTGAGATCCGGTTATCATCAGTTTTGTGTTAAACCATCTGATATACCTCTTACATCCTGTAGAATATTGTATGGTCTATAAAAGTATGTGTTTATGCTATTCGGTCTCATGAACTTGCATACAATTTTTATAGAACTGATGAAACAAGTGTTCCATCCATACTTGTATTGTTTTGTGGTGGTTTTTGTGGATGATATCTTGGTATACTATACCACTTGATATGACCATGATACCCATCTTGATATCATTTTGAGTACACTGATAGAGCATTACTTATATGCTATGCACTAGAAATTCAAATTTTTGATGGACCAAATTCACTTCTTGGGTCATGTTATCTTAGAGATAGGAGTATCTGTAGACCCAGAAAATGTAAGAGCAGTAGTTTAATGGGAGCAGACGGGGAACATCTTTGAGGTAAAGAGTCTTATATGGAATGATATTTACTGAAAAAAAAATTACAGGAATTTTCATGCTTATCAGTGAAACTGACGGGCCTGACTAAGAAGGGTGAGAAGTACCTGTGGAAATATTACTATAATTCAGCCTTTCAAGAGATGGAAGAGAGGTTGAATTCATCACCGATACTGGTTTTTTCAAAGCCAAGAAATTTTTATATAGTTCACAATGATGAATTAGGTATTGGGTTGGGAGAAGTGTTTAGGCAGGGGGAAGGAGTTGTCGCAAACTATTCTCAGAAGTTGAGGACACATGAGAGGAATTACCCAACACATGATCTTGAGATGTTTGTAGTTGTTCATGTTTTATATTGTTAGAGAAATTATCTATTGGGAGATAAATTTTTGTTATACACTGACCAAACAATTATCAAGTATATCTTTATCCAGCGTGACCTTCATTCAAGATAGTGAAGGTGGGTTGAGTACCTTTAGTCCTTTGACATTAAACTTTCCTACATTCTTGGGGATGTAAACATAGTGGATAATGCGTTGAGAATAAGTAATCAGATACAGGTATTTCAGGAGGCCTGAAGTGAGTGGAATCTTATGGATATGTTCTCTACGATTCATTTCAAGGTGAATGATAGATAGGGGCAGGCATTTATTTCTTCTTTAGATGTTACCTATACTCTACTTGATTGAGTGATATTGAGGAAACTATCAGATTCTGAAGGCATAGTACTACAAGAGAGTGTGTTAGGATATGACCCTATTCTTGGATTGACTATAGGTGAGGAAAAGGTCATTCATTTTCATGGGTGCGTATGGGTGTCAGCAGACATGTACAAGGAGATGATGAGAGATTTTCTTTCCTCAAAATTGGATTTTCATCCTAGTATTACCAAGATTTAACGAGTTCGACACTGTCATTATTTGTGGCCAGGAATGAAGAGAGATGTTTCTGGTTTTGTGACGAGGTGTTCCACTTGTCAGCAGGTGAAGGTAGAGCATTAGCGACTAGTAGGGATTTGGCAGCTGTTACCCATCCCGAAGTTGAAGTGGAATGATGTCATGATTGATTTTGGTACAGGGTTTTCGAGATCCCCTCAAGGGAATAATGTTGTTTTGGTTTTCATTGACAGACTCACGATAGCTGCACAATATTTACCGATCAAGGATACCTTCAGTGTTGATGAGATGAGAAGGTTGTACATCCGAGAGATTGTTTGCTTGCATGGGGTTCCACACTCCATCTTTTCATATAGGGATGCACATTTTACTTCTTAGGTATAACAGGGACTACAAAGGTCCTTGGGTATACATGTACTTCTGAGTACAACTTACCATCTCCAGATAGATGGCTAGTCCAAGCGTACAATTTAGGTGTTGGAGGACATTATTTGATAATGCGCCCTAGATTATAGAGGTTCTTAGGAGAAGAACATACCATTGGTGGAGTTTTCCAACAATATTAGTTTTCATCCAACCAATCATATGGAACCATATGAGGCTTTTTATGGTGTGCCATGCAAATCACCCCAATGTTGGCTGGAGGTAAGAGAGGGAGCTATGTTGGGACCTCGTCTTGATGAGGAGACAACAAAAAAGAAAGAGTTGATTCGAAAGAGGATAAATATTTCACAGTCATGACCAAAATCTTATGATGATCGCCAGAGATGACCTCTGGAGTTCGAGGTCGGAGATTAGTTTTTTCTGCATGACACACTGAGGTTAGAAAATTGGAAGATTTAGAGATAGGGTAAGCTTTCACCGAGATACATCAGGCCATTTTATATTTTAGAGAGAGTCTGGCCAGTTGCCTATCAGTTGAAGTTACCTCAAGGGTACCATGATATGCACAAAGTCATCCACATTTATTATCTACGACGTTACTTCTCATATATGTCTCATGTTTTCCTACCAGAGGAGGTTGAGTTAGTGGTGGGCAAATCGTTCAAGGAGCATCCTATCCAAATTTTTGATTGCAGCGTGAAGGTTATCCGTGGCCGGTATGTTCCTCTTGTACAGGTGCTATGGTAGCATGGGAGAGTACCTGATTAGACTTTGGAGAGGGAGACTGATGTGTGATCGTAGTGGTCAGAGTTGTTCGATGATTATACTTAATCTCTACCTTTCTAGGTAATTTTAGGGGTGATGTTCTTTAAGGGGGATTTTTTAAGAACCTAGATCATCTTTTTTGTGTATGGATCCTGCATTCTAGCATTTTTGAGAATAAGTGGAGTTTCTAGATATTTATGGTGTACATGCCGTGTACTTAAAAGTACACTCAGGGTACGTAGTTTCCATGGGTAGCTGGGTATTGACTGTGTAACGGTTGAGTACATGGTCATGTGAGGTGACCCCGAGACCGCCAAAAGCGGTGCCTGGTAAAGGCATATACATGTCATGTATCTTTAAAAGATACACTATTTATTTTTATTTTTAATTGTTATATCAGACCGAGATCATGTCTCATCGAAAAAACTATCTTCATCTGAACTTGTCTCATCCAGGAGTGACGAATATCTTTGATTATTATTAGGTCCCCCGATCGACCATCTGTGCTCTGAATCAAACTTTGTTAGTTGCGTTGGAATCAAGTCAATGATTTCTTCCTTCTTCTAGAGCATTATCTCTTGATTCCTTATCTTTTTTGAGATATACTTGGTTGAAAATTATAGATGTTTTGGTAGATCTACCACATTATAGGTCATATAAAAGGATTATATTAAACTATATCAATTGTACTACATCGAGGTAGGTGGATTGTGCATTTCCGTATATTGTCTATGAATTATATGTTCAAAAAGAGACCAATACCATAGTTAGGGTATTGCGTGTTTAGGGAATTTAACCCTGTTAATGCATGTCATGCCTTGTTTTCTTGAGTATGGGTTTTTTATTGTAAATAGTGTCATTTATCTTGACATGGACATGTTTTCTTGTGTTTGATTTGATATTGTCTGTTGGGTATTTAATTTCTTTTTAGGATGCTCTATTTTCCATGACTAGTTCTGTTAGAATGGATTGATATTATCTAATATTATTGTTATATGATTTGTAGCCATTTAGCGATATAGTATCTGTAATTTAGTATGGATACTGAATATTGTTTGATAACGGCTTCATTACGCAGGGCTGTGGGAACCTGGTGTTGTGAGAACATAGGGGGAATTTATGTTGAGGGATTTCCCAGAGTGTTTGTTGTACTTCTCATGCTACGAGACCATAGGGGGGATTGACGTTGAGTTCTCCCTCAGAGTGTATGTAGTTATCATTATGAGACCATATGGGGAATTGACATTGGGTGCATCCTCAGAGACTATTTAGTTTAATATTAAAATACTATAGGGGGAATTGACGACATGTGCATCCTCACAGAGTCTTTTTTTTCATGAGACTTAAGGGGTTAGACAATGTGAGCTATCCTAGGAGATCATTATATCGTTATTATTAAAGGACATATCAAACCATAGGGGATAGGTTGTGAGAACTTTCTCAGAGGGTTACTTGTGAATGATTGGTTTAATAATTAATAAATGTTAACGGATGTTATTGAAACTGTTGGACTATTTACTTTTGAGTATTTCCTTGTTTATTACTTCATTTTTTATATTTTTAGCTATATATATTAACTGAAAATTAGGCAAAAATAGTTTGGTTTTTTCTTACTAGGATTTGTCTCACACCCTGTATGGGCCATGATTTTGATCCTAAATAGATTATATTTTTTCATTTATAGATAAGGAAAAACTCCCTTCTACTTCTAGTAATTTACTACTGTGGAGTTGGGGAGCATGGGACCAGGATGAGGCTTGCAATGATGTTGGAGTTTACTTGTTTTCTTTGTACATTGTTTTAGTACTGTATTCTAGCATTGTGACATGTTTTGATATTTTCCTAGATACTTGTGACATGCATCACTATTTACATATATATATGCTGTAGTTGTTTATTTACTTTTATGTTTCCACAATTTACTTATTGTATGACATTACTGTTTATGATACTGTATACATTAGTTTCCATTGTGTTATTTATCCTATGAGGTCATAGTTTCTCCACTATCACACCCAAGGTTCTCGCTACTAGTCATCAACCTCTAGCATTCAAGCACATATGCTTGAGGCCATGTGACTAACTGGGTATGGGGAACCTTTGGGCAACACCCAGAACTGAGATGTTACAATAATATCCTGATCGAAGATCTCCCTATAGAAAAATAAATATCCATGTGGTTGATCGAACATGTCATCAATCTATGGAATATAATACATTTTATTTATTATGATCTAGTTAATATTCATATAATTAAAATATAGTCATAGTTTCCATTCATATTCTTGATGAAAAAGAATGGTTCACCATACAGTAAAGAACTTGGGCATATAAACCCTTCAACCATATTTTCCTTTACATTGTTCCTAATATCCACAACCTGAATAGTGTCTATTATGCATGGAGTCGTAGATATTCGAAGAAATCCAGGTATGATTTCGATTGTTAACTCAACCACTCATTTAAAAGGAATACGAAGAAATTATTTGGGAAACATGTCAACATATTCTATTACAATAGGCATGTCATCAAGAAAGCTATTTTCTGTAGACTTGATCATTTGAGCTAGATACGCTTCCTTGAAATGAAACAAAATCCATTATTGAGATGATGATTCAAAAGGTGATTCATCCCCATTCTTATCTTTGTGAACAATTAGAGATTATTTTTTTGAAATAGAGGGTGATTTATTTCTCTAAAATATTTATGGTTTCTATATACAAGGAAATCCAATCCATACCTATAATAACATAAAATTCAAATAAAGGGTTCTTCCCATGTTTTTATAGAGAATCTATCCTAGAAATATGGAAAAGGGAGAAGTTATAACATGGGACAAAATAATTTCCCCATTTTCAATTTTCACTGACATATCCTCTTCCATTTTTGAGGTAGTTATTGAAAAAAATATATTAATCTTACATGATATGAAAGAATGTGTAGAGCCATGGACGATAATCTCTCCATTCACTATTTTATTTTTGGTTTTAATCATTTATTTCACCCAAACTATAATTATGTTTGGGAATTAACAAACTATTAAGGATAAAAAAGGTTACATTTGATCATTTATGGAATAACCCATTAATAACATGAATTACGCAACCTATGATGTTCTATGCATCAATATATGATATCCATGATCAATTTCATAGCTTAAAATTTTTTGGCCATTTTTGGTCCCTTCATAATAACTCATAATGATCTTGTGAATTTAGAAAATTATATCCCCAGAGAGAGTCAAACAAGGATTATAGTAAGGGATCTTTATTGTGTTTTAGTTTATGATTGAGTTGATTCCCAACACACATTTTGTTTCATTATTAACTGAAGTTACAACTATGCTAGAGCCACATCCAGTTATAGTATCTTGTTGTTACATTGTTTCTTAGAAACCACTCACACTATACCTTTCCAAAAGTTTGGCATGTTTTTATATGCTTAGTCTTATCCCTTAGGCTTTCACTGGGGTTCTCTAATATTAATCCCCTGAAATAACTAATCCTCCCTCTAATACCAACATTGAAAACCCATTTCTTTAATAACCATTAATTAATGATTTATTAAATATCGACACACTTCATACTATCCTTTAATATCATGAGGCCAAATTTATTTTATAAATTAGATACACATCACCTTAACTTGAAACATGTGTATGATAACATATATTAAAAAATCCCAAATCATACCCTTATATTCCATTGATCTTCTAATACTACATGATATTACCTAGGGACATACACAAGAAAGGATAGAAAATTGTTTCCTTATAAGGGATTAATCAAAGCATAACATGATGAAATTAATACATGTTAGTCAATTGGTATATAAAGGTGACATAAAAGGGGTTATAATCATAAACATGATCATCAAATCCTGATATAAGATGATAACATGAAGAAAACATAAGAGTGTGGTAACATCATAAAATGAGTAATCATAGGAATAAGTCAAGGCAATCCAAAAGGATATCAAAACATAGTGTGCTTAGGATAAAATCTTGATCACTATACAAGGAATCTCTAGAGACAAAAATATTACCTTATTCGTTGGAGGGATATATAATTCTACGTCCTCCCACCACATTCATTTCATGTACATTAGTTAGTGGTTCATATAGAACATAAAACATAAAAAACCCTTTCATTATTTTTAATCCCATGATTAAAGAGTTTGGTTTATATATATGGAAGTCTAAAATAATGAATTATAGGTTATTTTAGGTGAATACCCTTGAGTGGATATTTGGAAGGGTATTCACTACATAAATGTTTGGTAGGGAAAAATTAAAGGATAATATTGAAAACATAACATGTGTACATAAATATTCATAGAAGAACCTAATGAGAGTGAAAGGTGGCCTCTCGATAAATTGATATCAAAAGGACAATAAATGGGATGTGAAAAAAAAACACATTCCAACATAATTTTTTTAAATCAAATGGCATAATACAGAGATAGTTCTTGAATAAAGAGGTGAGGGAGAGAATCCCATTACATAGAGAAGGAAACATCCAAAATCTTGGGAGAAGATTCTTAAGAGATTAGAAACTCCTTGTGATGAATTAATAGAGTGATAGGGAGATAAAATTCACTATCTACTAGTTTTTAGCTAATTTGAGTGGAATAATGGATGAGTATTTATAGAAAAGGAGTGATGGATTCATTATTAATTTATAAACTAATGTTTTAGTCTCTATAAGGTAAAATAATCAAAACAAAAAATATAACCATGGTGTAACATCCCAGATCCAGAAGACACTAAACTGGTGTCCCATACCCAGTCGACCACATGGCCTCAAGCACATTTCCCCAATTGAAAGAGGCTATCGAAAAGCTGTGAGGCCTAGGGTGTGATAGTGGAGTAAACTATGACCTCATTAGAAGAGTGTAACATAATAGATTAAATCATAAAACAATAGAAGAATAATTAAAAAACATATGATGTAATTAAATTGTGTAAATCTATTAGTATATGTAACCAAACATCATTCCATACAAATGACGATGAAACATGTTTTGTTATAATAAAATAGCTAAAACTTAAACTATAGTAATACACAATATATGTTCCAAAATAATAAAATAAACAAAGGAAGATAAGAAGAACAACAAGCCTTGGCTCGATCCCATGCTCTCCTCAACCTAAGTAGCACATCATGTACCTATAGCAAGGAGCATTCCCTGATCAACACACACAATCATATAATCTGTTGGGCCCAAAATCATGACCCAAATAGGGTGTGAGACTAAATCCCATTAGGTGACCACCAATGTTCACTGTCAATCTATTAGTGGATAAATATAACATGTAGTGTACAATAGTGAAATCCATTAAAAATAAGGTTCTCAAAAGAAAGCCCAATAGCTGTCTCAGAGGACAATGTATGCATGAAAAAGTGAAAATTGAATCCAAACTTGTGCATTTGTTTGGGTGATGTGTCATTAGTCATTCTATTTCATTATTCAATTCCATTGTATTATATAAAAGTTTCATGGTCCAGACGTGGCCTGATGACCCACTATATAAATGTAAACGACAACTTGGGACATAATAATCATTTAATAATTTTCCAATAGACTGCAGCCTGGGTATCCCTCAATAGATCATAGGTTCACTTGGAATTTAAAATAAGGCTCATTTATCATGGCCACCGTATCTTTGGCCCACTCACAGCCTTTAAATAATTAACCTCTTTAGCTCGTCCATTATCTATTAACTGAGAAAATTGTTCACCCAAGGTATATAAGGGGAAATTAGTCACATGATCCTGAACTTGTCTCTTAACTAATATTGTGGCTCGCCCATTTCTAATTACACCTTCTAAACTATTTCATACAAGAACCACATGTAAATTAAACTATGGCATGGATTTAACAAATTAACTCATTTAGGAACATATCATATAACAAGAAACACATATGATTTAAACTATCACATATAATAAATCAAAAATAACTCACATGGGCACAATTTACATAACAATCCTATTATGTAATTTAAACCATTACAGGGCCACAGTGTAACCTAACTCACATTGGTAGGTTCATTGTTGGATCAAAACATTCAAGACATGATTAAATAGGAATATGCATAACATGGGGAAAAGGGAAAATCACTAATCCCAAACCCTTAACCAATTAAATCACAATTTATTACAATTGAAATTCCATTGTAAATGTAATTCATACTTGACAACCAATAAGGGAAGAAAATCATGCCTCATAAGAATCTTCATCCGAATAGCCATAAATAATCATTACAAAAAAAAACACACCCATATTTTGGACCTTATTCAATTTAAACAACCTAAGTCGTACATTAAAACACTTATTCAATTACCTAAACAAATATGCAACAATATGGGTACATTATAAATCAAGTGACACCCCCAAAATGGGCGTGCGACACTCCAACATATATAATCATCATGAAAATTCATGAAAGGCACAAAACCACATACCTCGTACTCCTATAACACTCTACATCCAACGTCGGCCACTAATTCATCCTAAAACTGGGGAAATATTCAAAATAAGAGAAAAAAATAACCTTCGATTACTAGGTTGAGATAGTAAATCAACAAGAATGACTCAATAGGAATCGAGAGCCCACCGATTGGGTTATAATTCCTCTGACGACGATCGAATCAAAGTTCCAATTGATATTCAGGAGAAAATTATTCTTCTGGTGCACTATTTGTCAAACCTGTATAATCCCACTATTCATTTTCAGAAAAATTACACTACTGACCTATTTAAACAAAAACATTACATTATGTGTATAGGAAACCACACACCATGTCCGTACATTTTCTAGAAAGGTATGGCCTGGTCTTTTATATAATGTGTAATGGGATGTACACCAAATGTACCAATTTTCCACATCGTGTTCATTAAAATTCATGGCGTTTTAGCATCACTTTCCTTCATTTAATTAAGTATAGTCTAACAAAGAAAGATATGTACCTCAAAAGAAGAACAAGGTTCTTACAATATTTTTCCCTTGAAAAATTCATCCTTGAATTTCCCTTACAAGGGTGGTGAAGGATCATCCAAGAATAACTCTAGCCATTGCAATCATACTCAGTCTCCCTCTCCCAGGTCTCATCCCATTCTTGACCATGTTTCCATAGCATCTGTACACAAGGAATATACTTGTCATAGAGAATTATAATGATATGATACATAATAGGACAAGGATTCCCCTCAAAGGACACACCTACATGGAAGTCAACCTGTTTGGGTGGAAAAGGAAGAGAAAAGACTGAAAAGTAACTCTGAAACTGATGGATGTGGAAGACATATTGAATATCCTGGTACCTCTGATGTAACTGCAACTGATAGACAACCAACCCGATGTATCTTGGTGAAATCTTTCCATGTCTCATAAACCTCTTTTGTCTCAACCCTAGTTAAACACATAAGAAAACTTCATCCCCTACCTCATACTCTAGAGGTCATCTATGGTGATCGGCATACGATTTATGACGAGAATGTGCAGTATCCATCAACTTCTAAATCAATTAAACATCCTCTATCGTCTCCTGGAAAAGATGAGGTCCCAGAACAACTACCTATCCTGCCCCCAACCAACACAGGACGATTGACATGGCCTACCGTAAAAATACTCATAGATTCCATCTCAAAGGTAGACCAAAATTTATCATTATAAGCGAACTGAACCAATTGTATGTGTCTCTCCTAAGAAACCTCAAAATTCTTGATGCATGCTTGAATCATTTCCTCTAGAACTATAATCGTTCACTCTGACTGGCTTCCCATTGGGTGGTGGTAAGCTATGCTAAAAAGAACTAGTGTACCAAGCACCCATTATATACCTTGACGAAAATGAGAAGTAAACCAGTTGTACTTATCTGAAATGATAGAATACGAAACCCTATGTAGTCGTAAAATATGATGGTTGTAAAACCTCCCAAACTCAAGAACACTGAAGGATTCCTTGATTGGTAGGAAAAGTGAAACCTTTGTGAGCCTATCAAGAAAAGATTAGACGAACTTGTTACCATGAAACCTCCAATGTTTGAAAAACACCACAAACCAGCCCCCTGATCATTCAATTGATGCTACCAGTATGATGTTCTTTTAGCTAGGTGAACCCGAATAGAACTGAGGTTATATCAACTGCTTCATAGAAAAGAATCGTTAAAACCCAATCGATGTCATCAAAACCGGTCATGAAACTTCCCTGGAAATACATTGTGGCCTTTCAAACCACACCAACCATAAAATTTATGAGTGTTCAAATTAGTTCTCTTGAAATATAAATGAGGAATAAGAAAGATAGTTAGTCAAACCATCAATGGCTGACTTATATCAGAAACACCCGGCATAAGAGGTCAGTGTATTTTAACAGAAACACAACACCTTCTTCCAAGGCACCAAAGATCCACAAATAATTCATTCATCGAATACCATGAATATCTTTCAGGGAGTATCCTTTTTCAAACCATCTAATTATCATTAAGAAGGTTCATGAAACAACATGATTAATGGAGAAAACTAGATCCATCAAACTATAATCATTGCCCCTTATCAAAGTATCACATCTGATCCCAACTATGTAGAGACCCGAAGCTTAACGTACATGGGCATTACATTACATTTGAGGAATAGTTAGTACATAACAAAAAACACACACACAAGGATCTTAATAGTTTAGTGTCTTTGGAAACTCGGAATAAAATCTTCTAATTGTGGTGAAAGATCTTCAATATCTCCCATAAAGATCTTCCCTTTTTTTTACCTAAAATCGTTCTTTATATCATGGGGAAAAGAAAACATAAAAGGGTGAGCTCAAATGCTCAGTAAGGGTAAACAAAATAAATATCAATCACATCATATTCATAAGAACATAACATTTTGGAAATCTTAACCTGCCAAAGAGATCATAATTTCATAACATGGGATTAATCATAGTAGTGAAATGAAATCCCAATAATCATAACTTAAAACATGAAACTTTGTGGCATACACACATAATCATAGAGAATCATATCTTATTAGTCAAGACTCATTTCCAAGACTATCTTAGGGTACAAAGTCCATTTCTGAACCGAGTCAGCCTCGTTTCAGTCCTGTTTCACTGAACCGGTATAACCTACCGTTCCAGCCATGTCTATCTCATGAGATATAAAATCTTTACCCAATGCATTGGAGGGAGATATAGGTCCCACCCATCTCATAATGATACCATTCTTATGTGTTCCACAAATTCATATACCATACATCATAGCATAACCCATGTAATAAAAATGGTATTCTTAAACAACATGACATCATAAAACAATTCATATAAGATAAAGAAATTCATAAAAATAATTCCATCTCAATATAATCAAATCAATGTAATAATAGGGATAAAAACAGAACCCTATATTATCTTAGATGGAAAATAATTTTGATAAAACACTTGAACTCCGTTCTTGAAAAAAATAACCTTTCTACTTCAAAAACAATTTTCCTTTCTTAACACGTAATACAATTTTAAACTAACAGAAGTTGATTAAAAATAAACTTGAAAACTTGCAAAGGAAGCTTCTTGGAAATAATGTTTTAAAAATCCATTCATGTCGTATAATTTAAAAAAAACATTCTTCGTACATTTTTCGGAAATGTCAAAAAGTACCTCGTATGAAAAACGACAAAAGATTCCTTTCATATCCTTTACTAAATACTCACCGAATGGTAAAATTGGATTTAAACAATTGTAGGTGAATGGAAATAATATGACATATTGAGGAAACATGGATTTGGAAGACAAAATACACCCTAGTAAATACTAAAGTATAAAAAATCTCGGATAAAAATGAGATTGTGATATTTCCCTTACCTTTGGTCCGATATGCTTTGTACGTGTCCGAACCTCCTCTTTTTGACGCGCCTTTTCTTAACCTCCACTTAAATAACTAAGGATGGTCTTTGAAGAAGACCAGGACCTCTAGGATGATACTAGGGAAGTGGAGGAGATATTTTGGAAGGGGTTGGCCGAGCTTGGATGCTCAAATTGGTGTGAGGAGGAGAGGGAGGAGGTGCCCTTTTATAAGGGAGGAGAGGGGCACCTTAGGAAAATCTCAAAATATTATTTTATATTAAGGTTAAATTCGGTTTATAATGGTTCCAAAGGGTCTTATTTCGAAGCTAAAGTAGGGATGGGTCTAAATCCTCTCATCCAATAGGATTTAGACAAGTTTCGGTTATTATTTTAACCTTGTCAATTAGATTTAACTCTAAGTTAAATAATTTAACTTTTACCGTGTCTTTTTGTTTTCTTACACTATATGGTTAATAAACATACTATATCAAGACAAACGAACCCAAAGTTGTTTATTATTAATATATATAACCTCCTCTAAGTCATTTGTCCGAACCATTGATTTTTAGGAATAAAATAACAATTAATAATATAATATTTGTTTTAAAAACTAATTTATGTCAATTTTGACACTATTTGGTACATGATTTTTATGAAATTAATAACAGAATGATATGTTCAAACCAAGTTACTTATATCAACAATAACATGTCATATTAACCTAGAAAATTAATGTAAGTCATAAAAAGTCTCAAATTAAATTTATTTGGGCATTTATAACATCAATTATGTTAATAGTTTCTTAAAAAGGTAATTATTGCATCATCGTTGTGTCATAAATAAATTAAATTATTTAATGTCTAAAAATTACAAATAAAATATCATTATGTAGGAAATATTTTTAGATTTATAATGAATATTTATAGTCTAATTTATCTTATTTATAACCCTATATTGAAAATGATTTACTTATTAAACATTGATTTTAACTATTTTAACCCTTCTTTAAATAAATTAATAATAAATGTCCTAATCTTATCCAAGTGGGCTTAAATGGTCATATTTTATTCCTAAGGTTGTTTTTGGTCGAATTACACTTATCCAATAGAATTAGGACATGTTTTAGGGTAATAATAATATCATTTTTACCCTTAATTACCCTATTTACTTTTAACCGTTGTAAAAAAAGTCAAAAGTTACTATTCACCAAAAAAAAATTCATCTCATTGAACCACATTTTAGTCCTTGATATTAGCTGTGTCTCTCGGATTTTCAAAATTCTACTCACAGAAGCGGTAAAATTATGTTTTATGAAAAATTCAATTTTTTTTAACTACCACTTAGTGTTTCACTATTCATCAAAAAATGAATGTTTCCAGAAAAATACAAAAAATTAGGCCTAAGATATATTTGATATTATGAATTCAAAAATGACGTCTATTTTACCAAATTCGAAACATATCAGTTACATTAATTAAATTAAAAATTAATTATCATCGTCAAAACAAATAGCGTTTTTTTGAGAGATAATAACTATCAAAAGATTGACACATGTTTATGTCTGGTTTAAATGTGAAATTACATCCAATGACCAACATTGTATTAAATTGTAAAAATATATTCTAAATATACTTTAAAACCACTCAAATTAATAATTTATCACTATTAATTATTTCTATTAAAAAATTTGTTTTTAATTAAAATTTAGTAATTTTCACTATTCATCAGAATATGAAAGTTATCCGAAAAGTACCAAAATTTCACCCTAAGCTAATTTTAATATTCCGAATCCAAAAATGAATTCCATTATGAAAAATAAAATTTACTTAATTTCAAAAAGTGGTTATTACTATTCATAACGTCTAGTTTTAATTATATTTTAATAGCATATCGTTGTTTAGTGATACTTGGTATTGCATACTACACACGCTATCGAGGAAGGTCGCGATTGCGTGTAATGCAAGGCAAGTCAAGTATGCATGTTGTGCAAGATCCTTTTGGTGAAGCATACAACACAAGACATTAATGAATTAAAAAGAATATTTTTCATAAAATCTCGGGGTGTTACATTCTACCCCCCTTAAAATGAATTTCGCCCTCGAAATTCGCCGGGGTTATAAATGGTTTACTAATTGAAAGTTTCTTTAATAGAAACCCACATCTTAAAAAGGAATAACATAACCATTATTTAAAAAAAAAGTATGAAACGTAACGGTTACCCAAATAAACTAATCACTGGGTTTCCACATAGGTGAAAATATGGATATGGAAGAGAAATCTAACCATCATGTTCTGATGAAGAGTGGTAGAGAACATGGCTATAGAAAAACCAGCAATCACAAAGCCATAAATGTGTGACGATCTAAGGTACCATCTGATTCATCAGATATAAGATCATTGGGATAACATTTTTGGTTTTCAAGATCATTTCCCTAAAGATGATGAAATAAAAGAAATACTTACATGATTTTGGTACAATATCATTGTTGTTCGTGAATTGAACAATTTCCACTTAATACCTTAAAGAAATGAAGTTGAATCTGTTATTGTGTTAGCAGATAATGTGATAGAATGATGGGTCATTCCATCTATTTCAAACAAAAGGTTAGCAAAAGTTATAAGTCCATCTTATGGTTAGATTAAATGTACATGGTTCCAAAAATAAACTTATACTTCATATATCATACCGCTTAATAAAATAAAACTAGTTTCTACTAAACAAGGACTTCCTGTAGGCCAGTGGTAGGCGATAAAGGCCAGTCACACTTCAGTTGTGGGTTCGATTCCCACAGCCTTGTCCTACGCGATGGGATGTCGCCCGTCCTGCAGGTTGTCCTTTTTCTAAAGCTATATTACTATAACATCCCATTATGGAAAAAATTCTATCCTAACTTATGTCCAACATAATCCATTCCAATATTTAGGCTTATCTAAAAAACTTCGGTCCAAGCTCATAGTATAAAGAAAATGATTACTTGAAATGTCATCAACCAACCATCATTTATCCCCCATTATCTTGTTGGTCACATTCCAATCATGTGAATACTGTAATCATGTATTCTCTTGAAAAATGAATACCCATTAAACCTTAGTGAAAACATGAATACTGTCAAAAGTTAACTCTTTCCACATAACAAAATCCAAAAATTCTATATAGTCAAACCATGATATAACCTTCTCCTTATATCAGTCATGAGCTCATGAATACTGTCAAACATTTAAATTTCTCCTTATCACTTCATTATGCGCATATCATCTACTTTCCAAAAATACTGGTACCATTCATCACATACTTTCAAAACATAAGGAAAGACAACAGTTTAACAATCCTTAGATGTCTATTTATTCCATAGTACCATGAGATTACTTATACAACATTACACTTGATAAACATGTAATCATTCCACTACATTCTTAAACCATTGACTGAGCTTCAACAATTCTTTCATCTCACATATCATTTGTAGTCTCATCATCATCATCAACATAAATACTACCCATACGACCATACTGATTATCTTCATGAGACTTTCTCTTAGGGCATTGGTTTTCATAATGCCCGTACATTCCACATTTAAAACATTTAACCATTGTTGATGTCGTAGCAATACCATTATCCTCATCCCTGGTGTTAACTGAACCTTTTCCTTTGCACTTAATGGCTTTGTGTCCTTCTTTTCCACACCCAAAGCATCTTCCAGTTCCTTTGAAACATTCTCCTTGATGCCTCTTCCCACGTGATTCACATAGGGGAAATTGAACTTTCTTTCCTCTATGATCATCATGAAACTCCATCTTTCTATTATTAGCCGAGTCAGGAAACTTACCAAATTTTACATTATTGATCATATTATGATATTGCTGATTCGACATAATAATGATGTTTGGACCTCCAAATCCCATTTCATTTGGTTTCTCATGAATAATATCATTCCATTGTCCATCATATCCTCCATTATCATGAATCATCTTGTTTCCAGCCATTTTCTAAAACCCAAAAAGAATAGTGTGAGAGGCAAAAATCATGCTAGGGAAAACAACATAATAAAGGGGGAGTACCCTTAATATCTAACACCTTAGTTTAAATTCTAATATCGTTACCGTAGTTCTAGGACTATATCCTATACTTATACATAACCTTAGGAACATCCCTAGACATACCTTAGAAATATCTCTAGGGATCACACTTAAATTTTCGCATCCTAATTTCCAAAGGTTGACTAAACCTTTCCTCTAATACCAACTGTAGAGACCAGAAGCTTAACGTACATGGACATTACATTACTTTTTCGGAATACATAGTACATAACAAAAACACACACACAAGGATCGTAATAGTTTAGTGTCTTTGGAAACTCGGAATAAAATCTTCTAATCGGTGTGAAAGACCTTCAACATCTCCCATAAAGATCTTCCTTTTTTTACCTAAAAACTTTCTTTATATCCTGGGGAAAAGAAAACATAAAAGGGTGATCTCAAATTCTCAGTAAGGGTAAACAAAAGAAATATCAATCACATCATATTCATAAGAACATAACATTTTGGAAATCTTAACCTACAAAAGAGATCATAATTTCATAACATGGGATTAATCATAGTAGTGAAATGAAATCCCAATAATCATAACCTAAAACATGAACCTTTTTGGCATACACACATAATCATATAGAATCATATCTTATTAGTCAAGACTCAATTCCAAGACTATCTTAGGGTACAAAGTCCATTTCTGAACCGAGTCACCCTCGTTTCAGTCCTATTTCACTAAACCGGTATAACCTACCATTCCAGCCATGTCTATCTCATGAGATATAAAATCTTTACCCAATGCATTGGAGGGAGATATAGGTCCCACCCATCTCATAATGATACCATTCTTATGTGTGCCACAAATTCATAAACCATGCATCATAGCATAACCCATGTAATAAAAATGGGATTCTTAAACAACATGACATCATAAAACAATTCATATAAGATAAAGGAATTCATAAAAATAATTCCATCTCAACATAATCAAATCAATGTAATAATAGGGATATAAATAGAACCCTATATAATCTTAGATGGAAAATAATTTTGATAAAACACTTGAACTCCGTTCTTGAGGAAAATATCCTTTCTACTTCAAAAACAATTTTCCTTTCTTAACATGTAATACAATTTTAAACTAAAAAAAGATTATTAAAAATAAACATGAAAACTTGCAAAGGAAACTTCTTGGAAATAATGTTTTAAAAATCCATTCATGTCGTAAAAGTTAAAAAAACATTCTTCTTACTTTTGTCAGAAAAGTCAAAAAGTACCTCCTATGAAAAACGACAAAAGATTCCTTTCATATCCTTTACTAAAAACTCACCGAAGGGTGAAATTGGATTTAAACAATTGTAGGTGGATGGAAATAATATTAAATATTGAAGAAACATGGATTTGGATGAAAAAATACACCCCAGTAAATACTAATGTATAAACAATCTCAGATAAAAATTAGATTGTGATATTTCCCTTACCTTTGGTCCGATATGCTTTGTACGTGTCCGAACCTCCTCTTTTTGACGCGCCTTTTCTTAACCTCCACTTAAAGAACTAAGGATGGTCTTTGAAGAAGACCAGGACCACTATGATGATACTAGGGAAGTGGAGATGAGATTTTTTCAGGGGTTGTCCGAGCTTGAATGCTCAAATTGGTGTGAGGAGGAGAGGGAGGAGGTGCCCTTTTATAAGGGAGGAGAGGGGCACCTTAGGAAAATCTCAAAATATTATTTTATATTAATGTCAAATTCGGTTTATAATGGTTCCAAAGGGTCTTATTTCGAAGCAAAAGTGGGGATGGTTCTAAATCCTTTCATCCAATAGTATTTAGACATGTTTAGGTTATTATTTTAACCTTATCAATTAGATTTAACTCTAAGTTAAATAATTTAACTTTTACCGCGTCTTTTTGTTTTCTTACACTATATGGTTAATAAACTTACTATATCAAGACAAAATAACCCCAAGTTGTTTATTATTAATATATATAACCTTATCTAAGTCATTTGGCCGAACCTTAGATTTTTATGAATAAAATAACAATTAATAATATAATATTTGTCTTAAAAACTAATTTATGTCAATTTTGACACTATTTGGTACATGATTTTTATGAAATTCATAAAATAATGATAAGTTCGAACAAAGTTACTTATATCAACAATAACATGTCATATTAACCTAGAAAATTAATGTAAGTCATAAAAAGTCTCAAATTAAATTTATTTGGGCATTTATAACATCAATTATGTAAATATTTTCTTAAAAAGGTAATTACTGCATCATCGTTGTGTCATAAATAAATTAAAATATATAATATCTAAAAATTACAAATAAAATATCATTATGTAGGAAATATTTTTAGATTTCTAATGAATATTTATAGTCTAATTTATCTTATGTATAACCCTATATTAAAAATGATTTACTTATTAAACATTTATTTTAACTATTTTAACCCTTCTTTAAATAAATTAATAATAAATGTCCTAATCTAATCCAAGAGGGCTTAAATGGTAATATTTTATTCCTAAGTCTGTTTTTGGTCGAATTACACTTATCCAATAAAATTAGGACATCTGTTAGGGTAATAATAATATCATTTTTACCCTTAATTACCCTATTTACTTTTAACCGTGGTAAAAAAAGTCAAAAGTTACTATTCATAAAATATTATTTTCATCTCATTGAACCATATTTTAGTCCTTGATATTAACTGTGTCTCCCGGATTTTCAAAATTCCACTCACAAAAGTGGTAAAATTAAGTTTTATGAAATATTCAGTTTTTTTTATCTACCACTTAGTGGTTTCACTATTCATCAAAAAATGAACGTTTCCAGAAAAATACAAAAAATTAGGCCAAAGCTATATTTGATATTATGAGTTCAAAAGTGATGTATATTTTACCAAATTCGTAACATATCAGTTACATTAATTAATTTAAAAATTAATTCTCGTCGTCAAAACAAATAGCGTGTTTTTTAGAGATAATAACTATCAAAAGGTTGACACTTGTTTATGTCTGGTTTGAATGTGAAATTACATCTAATGACCAACATTGTATTAAATTGTAAAAATATATTCTAAATATTCTTTAAAACCACTCAAATTAATAATTTATCACAATTAATTATTTCTATTAAAAAAGTTGTTTTTAATTAAAATTTAGTAATTTTCACTATTCATCAGAATATGAAAGTTATCCGAAAAGTACCAAAATTTCACCCTAAGCTGATTTTAATATTCCGAATCCAAAAATGAAGTCCATTTTGAAAAATAAAATTTACAAAATTTCAAAAAGTGGTTATTACTATTCATAACGGCTAGTTTTAATAATATTTTAATAGCATATCGTTGTTTAGTGAAACTCGGTATTGCGTACTACACACGCTATCGAGGAAGGTCGTGATTGCATGTAATGTAAGGAAATTCAAGGATGCATGTTGTGCAAGCTCCTTTTGGAGAATCATACAACACAAGACATTAATGAAATTAAAAAGAATATTTTTCCATAAAACCTCGGGGTGTTACAAACTATAAGCCTAAGATAACATGAGATTCATAAAATTGGAGTCCAAGGTACTCCCCAAGATGGTCTATAGTCCCCATTACAATTGAGGCTTTGGTACAAAGACAATATTCCACAAAAGTACACTTATTGAACTAGAGTTGCGTCCACCTGGAAGTCACATTAAAAAGCAGCAAGCATCTATAGTCCATCCAAGTTGTTCCTACTTGGGAATCCAAATATCACATCAGATTAATCATGCCTCATTAAAAACAATGAGTCGGTGAAAAACACATAAAAGATCACGAACTATCCCAACGTCTCTCAAATGCAGTGAAATGAATAACTGACACTCCCTTAGTCTATGTAAGAATATTTCATGAAAGGGGACAAGACTGTCTTTTAAGGAAGAACACACTACGAAAAATTCAAGGATAACTAGAAAAAGGATAGTTGGACCACTACTGGTTGACCTCTTAAAAGAAACCTGGGTTCACATTCCTACAAATTGTAATTTAGCCAACCATAATTTTTTTATCCCAAGGCATTTTTATGATAGATTACTCTTAACCATCGAGGTCCTTTTATGACCCTTGGATCATTACAAGGGCTGCACCCGCATTCAACTGCAACAACATCGTGCTTCCATGCATGCATCACCATGAAACAAGACACACATGCCTCAAAGGCATTCAATTAGAATTGACCATTTATGAATGGTATTTGATTGTGATCCTTCTACCTAGGACACATTTATATAGAACCGACATGATGCTCCATGAACCACGACCACAACCTCATATTACTTTGAATTAAATATGAAATTAAACTGACTGGCGTGTCAAAACCCCATTTCCCAGAATTTCCATCCGAATAGTGGGATGAACATGGTTCTATAATTCTAAGTTCACTCTACTCTGATGTCAACCTACGAACATACACAATATCTCAAAACTCAAAGATTTAACTGAACACAATATCTCTTTTTTACATTTAACTCTTGAAGGGTACTTCGTTTGCAAACACATACTAACCTATGTTTACAAGAACAAAAAAACTATTGGGTATTATTCATAGAATCCAAACCATATGCATCCTAGTACCATATTGATTACATAGGAACTGGCTCAAAATCACGTCATCTAAGAAATCATTTACATGGAATACAATATACTAAGTCACACATCACTTAAGGAAATATTGGTTCGCACGACCTTCTATGAAGATGGCCATGCTCGTGGAATGTATAAACATCCAAACCGAGCATTAATCAATGCTAATTCACACATTAAGGGTGAAGATGCAACAATCACCCATCCACATAGGGGTGTCCTATTTAAAGAGTCAAACATCCAACCCAGGATGATGACACATGGGTGGTAACAACGCTAGAATGGTCTACCATAGGCTACCCCTTATGAAGCATAAGCGTCATAACACCAAGAGGTATCTTACTTAGGATCTTCCTGGTAACATGAGTGAAGGCATACTACATAGAATCCTTACTAAGAATGAAAGTGAGGAATCCTTTAGGGGATCCCCGAAATATAAACAACAATGGAATCTTACAACAGGGATCCTTGAAAATTGTACATAGAAGATAGATATCACAAGGGACTCCCCATTAGGGCATGTAAGTAAAGGCATACATTAGGGGATCCTTAAAAACAACAAATATCATGACCTCTATGGCCAGAAGGGAACATATCTCATGTGAAACTTCCTCAAAAGCAAAGGTCACAAGAGATGGCTCATAGCTCATCTCAGATAAAGGGTCTCAACTAGGTTTGTCCAAACACCCAATCGATCATTCACGCCTAGTTCACTCTCAGGTGACAAATGAAAATTGTAACTGAAGGAAGAACCTACCCATTGAGAAATAATCCCGAAAACACCCATTAGGAGTCCTCAGAACAATCCACACATTTCACCTTTGTGATCTACATGGAAAACTACTCAGAAAGGATTACTCTCAGGTCCAAAACTGATAAAGGGGAATAAAATAAGAAAATATCCTTAATGTGTGCAAGAAAATAAGTACACATCATGTAGAAACCCCAAATGGAATGTACCATCATTCTCTTACAAAGGAGTGTACTCCCACCGACATAGGTGTGTAAACATCCAAGGTATGTGGTGTGTCATCCTGACTAATGGAGTATACTCAAGTTTTCCCATTTATCCATGTACTTCCACATGTCTAGAGTAACGAATGGTCCACCTAAGTAAATCTACACTATGCATACCCACCATACATGGCGAGCACTAACCATAAATCAACAGCCCATGTTCTATCTCACATGGATGGAGACACGATCAATTACTACACAACATGTACTTCAGGTACATGAATTGTACATAAGAATATTTATCACTTCTTGAATAGAAGAACATGTGGCATGTGTTCATAGAATCACATGATGTGTTGTATGGGTTTCCATATAGTAAGACTCATATACATCCCTAAAACGCATATTTGTTAAAAGTAAATAAAAAATGTACCAAATTTTGATCTGTGGGATCCCATACTCCCAGCTAATCAATGTTTGGAATCCACATATAAGACATGAAAAAAACAATATATGTCCCATGGGAGAAACATGATCCACCAAATTATGATCCAAGAGGGCCCGTACTCCTCAGGTTCAAAGTTTGGCATCCATCTAATTCAACCATAAGACGTACCAATACACCTATCATAAAAACATGCATATCTATCACAGTACCTATCACAACCACATGCATATCTAGCACGAAATCTATCAAAATAGCCTTAAATCAGTAATTCTCTCTAAATTTCATGATAATAATACATGGAATGTGATTTATATAAATTTTATATATGATGCATATGATAGAATGGCCTTATCTCCTCTGGTTTCAACAATATATAACCACAATTATATTAATAATAATAACACAATAAAATTTCCTCACTTAACAGTGAAATTGAATCAACTGTAATAGCTCAAAATCCAAAAATCAAAACTCAATTCGAGGAAATTTTGATTTTTTTAATACACGGGGTAACTACTTCTAAGAAAAACGTAACACCAAATCCCATTGAATTTATATGACTTCCTATTTTCTCCAAACAATAAATCAATCCTGAAAAAAAAACATCTTCTGATACCACTTCGTAGCATCCCTGATTTATATTCCACTAAACTGGTGCCTCGTAGTTGATTAGCAACTTGACCCCTAGCGCATTTACCCAAATTCCAGAGGATGCCAACTAGTAGTGGTGTCCTATGGTGTGATAATGGGAAAACTATTTCAAAATTGGAAGAGAATAACCCAATGGATTAAATAATAATAATATAATAGAGGAAGTAGTAAACAACATATGACTCATATAAAATAGAAGAAGACAATTATTATAAGTAACCAATCATTATTCCATACAAAAGATGATAGAGCATGTTATGTTCTATGAAAACAGCCCAAATAGGTACACTATAGTAATCCACAATATATTTCCAAAATGATAAAATGAAACTAAGGAAGCTATGAACCATGAAATGTCTCGGCTCAGTCTCGTGATACCTTGATCATAAGAATTACATCAAGTACCAATAGCAGGCCACATTTCTAGATCAACACCTACAATTATATAATCTATTTGGGCCCAAAAGAATGACCCAAACATGGTGTGAGACTAAATACTAGTAGAAACCACCCATGGTCTGTGTCAATATATCCATCGATATATATAACATGTAGTGTGCAATTGTGAAATATGTAAATTAGAAGGTACTCAAATGTAAGCACAAAATCTATCTTAGAAGACAATGTAACCAAGTACAAGTGAAGACCAAATCCAATCTTATAATTTGGCTTGGTAGACACATCATTAGTAATTCCATTTCATTATTCAATTCCATTATATTATATAAAATTCTTGAGGTCCGGACTAGGCTTGAAGACCATATGTATAAAAGTAACCATCAAGTTGTGACATAATAGTAATTTAATTATTTTCTAATAGAGCCCAGCCTGGGTATCTACCAATGGTTCCTAGGTTCTCTCAACATTTAAAACATGCCTCAATGAGCCAGACCACCCTATTTGAGGCTCACTCATGGGCTTTATATAATTAACCTCTAAAGCTCATCCATTGTATTTTAACTAAGACAATAGTTCAACCAAGGCATATAAGGTGTAATTAGTCACATGAGTTTGACCTTTTCTGTTAACTGAGCTGGTGGATTGCCTATTGCTAATAACCACTTCTTAATCATTTCAAACATGCATCCACATGTAAATTAAATGGTTACAGAGCTTTAATATATTAACTAATGTGGGAACATATCATATAACAAGAAACACATGCGAATTAAACTATCACATAGTTTAAAATCAACAACAAATTTGGGCACAATTCAAATACAAAGAAACATGTTGGAATTAAACTATCACAAGGATTAAATCATAAAGCACTCATATGTGTACAATTTACATAAAAATCATATTATGTAATGTAAACCATTACAAGGCCTTAGTATAACCTAAATCACATTGGTAGGTTCATAGTTGGAGAAAAATATTCCAAACACGTTTAAATAGGTATAGGCATAAAAAAGGGAAAATGGGAAATAAATAATCTTAAACCATTAATCAATTCAATCATAATTTATCACAACTGAAATTCCAATATAGATGTAATTCATACTTGACAACCCAGTAAGGGAAATAAGGAATTCCTCATAGGAAACCTCAGCTAAATGTCCATAAAAGGTCATTCCAAGGAAACCACACCCATGGGGTGGCCCTTAATCATGGTAAACAACCCAATTCATACTTTAAAACACTAATTTGATTACTAAACCAATAGAAAAATAAGGGTACATTATAAATAAAGCAACACCCCAAAAATGGGTGTGTGGCACTCTGAAATATATAAATATTATGACAATTTTTTAAAGGCACAAGACCACCTACCTTAAACTCATATAACTATCCACATGCAGCATTGGCCTTTAATTTGGCCTAGAACCTATTAGATCTAAAAATGAAAAAAATTACCAACCTTTGATAACTAGGTCAAGAGAATAAATCTAGAATAACATATCACGATGAATAGATAGCTTATTGATTGGGATAAAATGCCACAGATAGAGATCGAATTAGAGTTCTAAATGAAAATTGGGAGGAAATTCTTTCTCCAGTGCACTGCTCATCAAACCCAGATGTTCCCACTATCCGTTTTGAAAAACCAAACTACACTATTGCCCAAATTATCCAAAAAAAGTAAACAACATGTACTGGAATATACACGCCGTGTCCGTATATTTTCCATACAGGTCCTGGACAGACCATTACACGCAGTGTACTGGGACGTACATGTCATTAAACAATATTTCATGGCGTGTTCAAGAAAATACATGTTGTGTTCGCCTATGTTTTCTTCAATTCCTAAAGTTAAAACTAAAAAAAGAAAGACCTGTACCTCAAAGTAATAACTTGGTTCTTACACACGGTGTCTTCCCATATTTTCAATAATGAGATTTAGTTTTTAATATTTTATAAGTTCAAGAACTGAAATCCTAAAAATAATACCCTTGTTTATGTGTAATTGAGTAATGTTTATAAATAATTGATTTAAAACATTAAAATATAATATATGTTTTGGTTAATTCAACATGTGTTTATAAATTGAATCAAATAACTTAAAAAATAAATTATTTTAATGGTGAAATATATATTTTTCTTTGAATTAAATTTGTTGAATGTGTCATATCACGTTTAGGTCATTATGATGTCCAAATATTGATTTGATATTATACCAAAATTATATTTTATCTAGAAATTCATCTGCCTTATAAAATTATTAGAAATTAACCAATTTTTAAAATTAAACATTCTAATTTCAAAAATATTATTCATTTTATAAACATAATTTTTTAAATATGATAATTTTTACTTTTCTTTAAAAATACCTATTTACTAGAAAATACTAGTTTTTTAAAAATTGACCACATTCTAGCCCTTATGAATATTACAAAAAAAAATCAAAAAATTTTATTATCATATATAAATAAATATTATCCAATAAGAATATATTTTTTGAAATATAATTGTTTTCACAAATTATTGACTTTATCAAAAGATATCCATAATTAAAACTATATATTTCCCAAAAAAACAATTTTTATTTTTTTAATAACAAAATTTAATTTTAATCGAACTTGTTATAAAATCACAGATAAAGTAATAATAAAAAGGGATAAATATTGTCATTATTTAGTTAAAAAATAATGAAATTTGTATTACTAGGGTCTACCTTCATAACCCCTCATTACAATCATATCTTCTCTCGATGTATGTTCTGTGACGTGGTGTTTTCTTTGGGTGGGTTGCTGAACATGTTTTTTTCATGTACTAAATAATCTTGAACATCTCATATAAGAAGATTCACTCATTCATTAATTGTTGAATCTCAGTTAATTCATGGTTAAGGGAATATCCCTATGATTCTATCTCCCTTGAAATATATGATATATGGTCTTTATAGGGTATGATTAAACTTTTCTAGGCCGTCACTTCTTCCCACTATGAAAATTAGTATTTATTATAACCCTTAATATATACTGACATTAATAGTCACTAGAAAATGGATATAATAAGAGTGATTAATGTGAAATATGATATTTTAAATCTAGAAGGCTATGTCAGTCCAAAATTAAAAAAGTACCACTTGTGTTTTCTATAATCATAAGGAACCCACTCAATCAAAATGTAATTTCATTTATAATAGTTTAGGATGTTAAATATTTAACTATTAAGGAATCATCTAATTAAGATATATTAATCTATATTAGCTAAGGATAACATTTTTTCTTCAACTCATGCATCAAAAATCACCAATAATTTACCACCCAATGGATCATATTCCATCATATACAAGATTCATTAAGTATACAGAGATAAAAGATCAATAACTATGGGGATAAAACCAATGTAATATAGATTTTTAGGTTCTTAATAAAACCAATATAACGAAACCTGAAACTAAAACCAATAGTAATAAAGAATTGGAATTTTTTAACTCAATAAAAAATATTCTACCATTCTAGATTAATCACTTGAGAGAGGTTTACCTTTATTAATGAAATACAATAGCCATAGAGATTTAGAACTACATGTTACAAGTAAAATAATAATAGTAGTCTAATATTATGAATTTATTGAGAATATATATATCCCTTTATAAATTATTCCTCTATATAGATTATTTCATGCATCATTGTGATTATCATTATTTGTTTTATATGGATTACATGATTCTTCCTTGAATTCTCAATAAAGTCTATACATATTCAATAATAACCAATCATGTCTATCTCTAGGATTTTTTCCACATATCTAGTTTGATTTATGATAATTTATTTGGTTATATATCTTCAATATTGATACCTTTGGTACCTACATACCTGGAATGATTTCCAAGTGTGTTACACTAAAGACTGAGGGATATCATGAAATAAGTTTTTCATCCCTTTTTTATTAGATTAGAAAACATAAGGTGAATAATGATTATAAAATTTAATACCAAAATTATGTTAGGTGGTGGAAATATGCTATGTTGGAAGATTATATTACCCTAATATAATTATAAACATTATGTAGTGGATTGATATTCCATTAAGGAGCAGTGTAGGTTTTATACTATATTGTCACATGCTAGAATGTAGAGGGTCATAATAGTAATTATGTTTCGTGGATTTCTTATGATGCATTGTATTCCGAAGATGTAGTTTGGTAAAAAGTATCATTGGATAGTGGATGAAACATCCATTCCTAAGGAGCATTGTTTTGGGCATCCAGACTTGTGATAGTGTTGGGCATGATGCAACTATGGGAGGTAAACAAAGGGTCCACTATATAAGGTAGAAATTGGGAGATGATGTTAGATATTATTTAGTTTTTTATTGATACTTAGGGACTAATTTTATTATCTATTAATGATATGGCAGACACCAATGTCTATGATGATTCCCTTTAAGAGTAACTAGACCATTGAATCCCTATTTAAATTCTCCCTTTGACATATTATTGGGTGATAATCCCCCAATATATTGGTGAGAGTTCATATCTTGGATAAGATATTTGGAATTGCATTAGAAAAAATGGATTTTCCATTGGTTTGAATATATGTATAAATTTTAGTGGATGTAGAATTAAGTTGGGATGCTAAATTACATTAGTGGGTATATAGTGATACAAAGTTGACACATGATCCATTACGGCTCTAGAATATCCTCAAGAATTGATGTATTTATCCATTGGAAAGGAACATAATCTTGAGGGTGAAAGTGTATGCTTACATTATATTCTTATGGTCAATTATTTACTATTTTTATATTCATAGTGAATGGGTTATCTACTCCTCATTTATTTATACTGACTACACTAATAGAAATAACATTTGTTTTTACAAATAATCCATACAATATAGAATGAATATTACCTCAAATTAATTTCAATCTGGTGTAATATAGTAACAACTTATCTATAGGGTAAATAATTTTCTTTTTTATTAGATTTTAATATGTTAACCATCCTTTGTCCATGAAAATTCTCTCATTGAAAAATGATTCTCATCAAATTTCATCCAGGTATTATGTCTGTAGGATTATTTGGTATCAACATTTATCTAATTACAAGTTCATTTTAATAATTACCTAATAGGATTTATATTCTAATTCCATTGTGATATGAGAAATTCTCCCATAAACCATCTTATATAGACTCATTTCTATGGGGTGTTATAAGATTTTCAAAAATCTCATAAGGTAAATTTCAACCTTTTTCTCTAATCATATTGTTCACTGTTGAAATTAATCTTAATAATTCCCTTTACTTATCCATTGTTTACATTTTAAAGTATATTGGTCTATGGTTCGTAGGGTGTGGGTGTCATAGTATTTACTCTATTTATAATCATCAAATTTTACATGCTTTTATTATGGATGGGTCCTTTTATCACTGATGACGACCCTTGTTATTCCAAACCCATAGAATATATTAGTTTTTATGAAGTCACACATAGAAAATGATTCATCTATTTAGGTGGATTGGGAATCAACAAAAATAGAAACTTAATCAATAATAATTAAAATTAATGAATACCCAAAAGACACAAGAAATGGTCCCATAAAGTCTATACCCTATTCATTAAAGATATCAAAAAATTATGATATTTGCGATATTTCTGATCATTTTAAGGCAATATTATTAAATTAGTAGTATTTGCACTTTTTTTTAGATTTCATAGACATCCTTGAATTTTTTTTTTCTATTATAGTATAGATTTTAGAAATTTCTTAGTAGTAATTTAGGGCCCAAAGCAACCTCCCTAAACAGGTGTTTGAAATTTTTTTAGCATAGGCTATACTACACATTTGGGTAGGAATCTCTTAATTAATTAGTGAATATATATTCTCTATAGATATTAGTATTCATACAAATATAACATTTACTTCGCCTATAATATTGAAATTAGGTTTTCATCAATTTTTCAATCTACTTTGGATGTAATAATAACATTTTTTATTATTTCACAACATGGTACTTGTGATTTTAACTAGAAATAGTTTTAAACATGGAATTGATTGATTTATGGGTTCCTTGTTTTGAATAACTACCTAAATAGTGTGATATATTCTACTCATGTGTTAAACAACTTGGTTATCAAATGGTTTATTACATTTAATATTCACAATGAAGTATTTGAAAAGAAACAACCATCTCATAAGCATCAAAATACCATTATTTAATAGGTACCTATTCTATGCATGATCCTAAAAGAGAAATAATATAATTTTAAATATATATGATTTTAATTTCACGGTGTTATAAGGAATTATAATAAACACATTTTCAATTGTGGAATAATTTTTTAGATATAGTCCACTATCCCTAAGAGATAAGCTATGAAATTAATTCTTCCTTCATTATTTTTAAAAGGATTTTCCCTACAATCTCATTCAATGAATCAATGAACAACTTAAATGGGAATTCCCAATTTTATAGTTTTATCATGGGTGGTGATGTTTGTTTATTTTTTTTCATCAATATATTTCCTATAAGAATCATAAAATATGAACTCACTACCCTGTGGATGGAATATGTAAATTGTTAAGGATATCCTGTTGAAATTATTTAACAATGACCTATAATAACGTATATTCCCAAAAAATAACCTAATATTTTTTCTCATAATAAAGGTATGGAAATATACTAAGATATTAAATAATTAAATTTTCAATTTTTATTCAATTATTTGAAATCTAATTTAGAAATTTTTTTATCACAGATAAATGAGAATTTAAAATTTGGGCAGTAGATCCTTTTCAATAAATGTTTTCTTAACATATCCATAGTTGATAATAAATGATCAAATGAGTTATTAAATATGGTTAAATAATCTAATAAATATTCTAGACATACATCAATAATGTCTGAAAATATAACTACTATAAACCTTTGGAATGTTCACGGGGCATTACACAATACAAATGGTATCCACTTATAAGTAAATGTATCATAGGGACACATGGAAATGGTTTATTTTTTTATCATTATAGGAAATGGATATTTGTAAATACCCAAAAAATATATCCAAGAAATATTTATTGGTCTTTCAGATAATATTTTATGAATTTGGAATGTGAATGGTATTGGTAAGTGGTATTTCATACTCACTTGGTTCAATTTCTCATAGTCACTTCCCAATATCAAATTATTCTCCACTTTTTCTATGGTCAATTCATATTTTTCATTTTCAATAAATTTTTGTCTTTTACTTCTATCCATAATTTTTTTTGGTATTAGCCACTGATATTGATAAATAAGCCAGATAATTCCTACCTCTAGTAGTTTCTCAACTCACTATAGAAAAGTATGGATTTTGTGAAAGAATATAGTACATTGTAAATGGATTATTATAATTAATTTTTTACAAAAGGATGAGAATGTTATTAGAATGAATATTTTTTGCAATGAATATTTTTTATGGATGAGAAACCCTTCATGTATAGTTTTGAGGAAATTCATGTGTGGTGGTCAGGAATTAGTATTTTCAATAGAATTAATATTCCATCATTACTAGTCTTGGAATGATTTTTTTGTGATGGAATGTTTAATCCCCTACAAATAATCCCTTCACACCAAGAATAATTACGACGAAATGGTAAATTTGTCACAAATAATTCTTATACACAAATATAATTTGTGACAAAATTGTCATTCCCTAGTAAATTGCCTTCGAGTGCAGGATTTATTTGTGATCTGATGACTATTCCATCACAAATAAAACCTTATTTATTATATAGAAAAAATAAATATTACAAAATTTAATATATATGGAAGTAATTTTTCTGATAGAATGTATACGATGTCACAAATAAGACTTAAATTCTAAGACTATTTATAATGGAATGCACATTCATTCTCAATCAAATTAATATTTTTCATGATAGATTGAATAATTCATCCCAAAAGTACCATTAATAGGTGGTTTATGATGTAAATCATCAGTCCTAAATACTTTTAAGATATGAAACAAAAGTGTATATACAAGAATATTTTTTGGATATTCACTTCATTGGAAATACTCATTATATAAGTGTGAAAAGTATTTTTGGTGGTTAATTTTTTATAGGAGTGGCCATCAATCACAAATAGCCACCACAAAATAATTATTTCATCATAAATAGTTCAATAGATAGGCTTTTGTGATAGACCCATCTATTAAAAAAATGTCTATCAAAAAACTTAATCTATAAATGAAGCCACATTTTCCTAATTAAAATGATAAAAGTAACTTATTATTAGGAAAAAAATGTTATAAAAAGTTTAACATAAAAAAGATAAAAAATTAGTAACCATTAATCCTTATAAATTATTAAAAATTATTAAGATTTTCCAAAATAATAAAAAAAATCAATGAAAAAAAATATAATAATGTAATATTAATTAGTGAATTAAAAGACTATAAAATAAAACATTTAATTATTTCTAAGGTAATTTTCTTAATACATTGTGATACTATTATAATAAAAAAAAATATCAAATAAAATTATAAAAATAAATATTTTCATTTTTGAAAAATATAATTTGATAATGTTTTTTTGTATGAATGGTTTACTTAATTTTTATAATGTATTTAAATTTAAATTTATATATTTTTTAATTATTTGTAACTAGATTTCGGTTTCACTAAGAATATTTTTTTATAGATAATTATTATTATCCAAATACCACACCTGGTAGTATTTTAAATGAATAAAAAACCCATTATAAATAATAATTTCTATGGAATATATTTCCCATCAAAAATAATTTATAAATTATATTTGTGAAAAATAAATATTTCCATCACAAAAACATAAGGTCTGAACATTTTAGTGAAGGTCTATTGTAGATAATTCTAATTGTGATTTTTTTCATGATATATTATTTATGATGAAATACAATTGAAATACATCATTTTCCATCATATTTCTTTAAAAAATAACCCATTGAAAATGATTTAAATTTTTGAAGTGACTTCATATTTAAATACATCCATCATGATTCGGTTTACTCTTTTTGGGGGTTTAATAATTAGTATAAAATCATTTTTATACATGATTTTGTTCATATCAATCCCAAGGCTATGTCGTGGTATTGCACTTATACATTATGATATGGTTCTCACATTTTCATTCAAAATATGAAAGAGTTTCAATACATGGTTTCTGTAAAAGTTACTGATTATGATTACTATAATTTTTTCTTATAGGATTAAGTTTAGATGTTTTAATTCTTGTAGATGTGGTTTCAACTCTAACTTTAGTGGCCAAACTAAATATGGTAATAGTTTTTGTTTATATACCACTTCCAAATGTTGTTCCTACAAAAAAGATAAATTGTCATCATTTTATTTATTTGAAAACAAATTATTAAATGCATGAATGAATTTAGATGATACCTCATCCTCTAATTATAGGTTTCAAATAACATTCTACAGTAAATTCTAAAATATATTTTTGTTACCCAGATTCATATCATTTTATGAAATCTTTTTTTATTTGTAATGGGTTGATTAGAGTGCGTAATTTTGAAAAGTTAATGTAATTTTTGAGGGTATTTCCTTAAGTCAAAAATGATAAAATCTACTTATAATTTCCCCAAACTCTATTTTTTAATGTACCTTCATGAAAATGTACTACTAACATAGTATTATATACATATTATTAAATGATTTAATGCATAATTAACCATAAAATTACATTTTATGGATCGTAAAGTCTAGTGTCTTTGGAATATTATATACGTAATTATAATCCATAAATACAAGATAAAAAACTTATTTTATTTGATCTTGATAAGGAGAACCAAACACCATTTTAGCCCATAAAAATTCATAGTATAATATAGGGAATACATGAATAGAGGGATGAGATAAAAATCCTATTAAGGTAATAAACATAAGAATAATGTACATCACATGGGTTGGAAGACCTAACATGATGACATAAAAAGGAATGGAACTTGTGTAATCATATGAAAACATAAAAAATATAGCACGCGATCATGTAATCATGGAATCATAGTAATGTGGAAGCAACATAAAAAATGACATTATCATCAATCCTAGATCATTCCACGTGGAGGATCAAGAGTTCAGGTCGGCCACCGAGACTATTTCACATGGAGCATGAGTTAAGGCTAACCACAAAGATTATTTCACAGGGAGCATGAGTCAAGGGTAACAACCAAGACCATTGAACATGACGTCTCATTAGACTAAACATTAACCAATTAATTGGAGTATTATTTTGGTGAACCCATCATTATATGTTCATAAAATTTGTGTTCCTCATAAATAATCATACATAAGGAATCATACATAAACATAAAGGATACCCATGGAAAGAATTGGGTATCATAATCAAATCAAAAGGAATATCAAAAGGTAATATCATATTGGTGTCCATAAAAGAATATATTTAAAACACACAAGGAAATTAATATAGGAAAACATGCATTCAAAATGATATTCTATGTCAAATTGAAGTGAAAAAATGTAAAACGAGTGTTCAATAAACATTAGAAATAAAACATTTTAGAGCAATTTAAGGAAAAATATTCGCGATTCATTAAAACAAAAAAGGAATAATTATCTGTATAAAACCATAAACTAACAAACATATATTCTCAGGATAAAATTTATGATTTTATAAAATTATTATTTTTTAAAATGTATTAAGTTTGGTACTTGAAAAAATGTAAGAAGTCTGGAAGTTACCTTTAATGAGGATTACTTATCGGGGAGAATTGAGAATGGATCCTTTTTCACACATGTATTTCCCCATCAATGAAAGATGATATGATCGAGATAAATGATTATAGAACATATAAAAATAATTTAGAATAATTAAACAAAAGTAATTAACCATTGCATAGGGAGTAATTAGAGAGAAAGAGTAACTCGAAGGGAAAATAAGGGTTCGGTTGGAATCCATTACCTTATGTCGGAAATGATTAGCACTAGAACAAAATTTCCTGGATAATCAGATTAAATAAATTAATTATTTAATTCATAAAATTTTATAAATTTTATTAATTTATTATAATTTTATTAATTCCATTTCTAACCTTTTCGATGGGTTATGAGATTCAATTTCTTCATTTGGGAGTGTGTGTCACGACCCGTCCTCGGGACCCGTGCCGTGACTACCCCAAGCCCGCCTTCCATAGGCCAGGGGCTGGCGACTAGCACCAAGGCGTAAATCCCAACAAAAAGGGAAGGCATTGCCTTTGAAAAGTAAACAAGCACTACAGAGTAAGCAAGCGGAAAAGTAAACACTGAGTAAAAACTATACAAGCTGTGCTGAAAGTAAAAGGGGCCGGAAATACAAGCCCAACTGTAAAGTACAATTGAAAGAAAAAACAGCAACTGAAAAGGGAAAACTGCAGCGTCGAGCCGTCCTCCGGAAGTCCCACCTGAAGGGTGGGTACTGATAGCCTCCACTGCTCCTCGGGTCCACCTAACCGCTCCGAGTACGTCCCGCCCAGTGGTCCAACTCCAGGTACTGTCCTGCTCCGCACGCCTCCTCCACGATCAGCGATGTCCGTCGTCTGCAACCAACACCACGAAGTGCGGGCATATCTCGTGCAGGGGTGAGTATAAGCTACTCAGTAGGGACCCCGAGACCCCCGAAGGTCTCCCGAAATCCACAAAGGATAAATCCTGAAAAGAGATGCAATCACGAAGTAACATCTGACACGGCTTAGGCATATGCCCATACATACACCTAAGTCTTCAGTTCCCGTTCGGCTCCAACGTCCGAGCCCAAGCACAACCCAGTCCACACAGGAAAGCAAAACGCATACCCACGCAGGATAGAACAACACAATCAACAAGGGAGAGTAAACAGTAAATCCACATAGGATAGCTCAACACAATCCACAAAGGAGAGTAACACAAGATTCAGCTCACACAGGTATACTTCTTCGGATGACGATAAAGATGATCACTGAACCATCTAAGTCGTCGGACCCACGAAGGATCGATAGGTACTAACCTTGCAGTGAGCCACACAGGATTGGGCCCACGCAGGACCTGTAGAAGTTGGCTCACACAGAACCGCTGAGAGATGACCCACACAGAAGAAAGATCAGAGTCTGCGGTAGAACCGACCACCTCTGATACCAATTTGTCACGACCCGTCCTCGGGACCTGTGCTGTGACTACCCCAAGCCCGCCTTCCATAGGCCAGGGGCTGGCGACTAGCACCAAGGCGTAAATCCCAAAAAAAAGGGAAGGCATTGCCTTTGAAAAGTAAACAATCACTACAGAGTAAGCAAGCGGAAAAGTAAACACTGAGTAAAAACTGTACAAGCTATGCTGAAAGTAAAAGGGGCCGGAAATACAAGCCCAACTCTAAAGTACAACTGAAAGGAAAAACAGCAACTGAAAAGGGAAAACTACAGCGTCGAGCCGTCCTCCGGAAGTCCCACCTGAAGGGTGGGTACTGATAGCCTCCACTGCTCCTCGGGTCCACCTAACCGCTCCGAGTACGTCCCGCCCAGTGGTCCACCTCCAGGTACTGTCCTGCTCCGCACGCCTCCTCCACGATCAGCGCTGTCCGTCGTCTGCAACCAACACCACGAAGTGCGGGCATAGCCCGTGCAGGGGTGAGTATAAGCTACTCAGTAGGGACCCCGAGACCCCCGAAGGTCTCCCGAAATCCACAAAGGATAAATCCCGAAAAGAGATGCAATCACGAAGTAACATCTGACACGGCTTAGGCATATGCCCATACATACACCTAAGTCTTCAGTTCCCGTTCGACTCCAACGTCCGAGCCCAAGCACAACCCAGTCCACACAGGAAAGCAAAACGCATACCCACGTAGGATAGAATAACACAATCCACAAGGGAGAGTAAACAGTAAATCAACACAGGATAGCTCAACACAATCCACAAAGGAGAGTAACACAAGATTCAGCCCACACAGGTATACTTCTTCGGATGACGATAAAGATGATCACTGAACCATCTAAGTCGTCGGACCCACGAAGGATCGATATGTACTAACCTTGCAGTGACCCACACAGGATCGTGCCCACGCATGACCTGTAGAAGTTGGCTCACACAGAACCGCTGAGAGATGACCCACACAGGATCGGGCCCACACAGGACCGGGCCCACGCAGGACCTGTAGGCGCTGGCTCACACAGAACCATTGAGCGCTGACCCACGCAGGATCGGACCCACACAGGATCGGAAGCACTGATCCACGTAGGATTGCTGAGTGCAGGAGTCGTCGCAGTCCGCTGAGGATCTCTGCACAGTCGTCGCCGCAGTCCACTGAGGATCTCTGCACGGTCGTCGTCGGAGTCCACGGAGAACCTCTGCACAGTCGTCGCCGCAGTCCACTGAGGATCTCTGCACGGTCGTCGCTGTCGAAGTAGCAGTCGCAGCCAGCCTAGGGTTCCCGTACACAGCAAGCTCGTTTGGGAGGGTCCGGTCCACGAGCCGAGAGGCTGATACATCAACTGACACGAAGTCCGAAGTTGATGTATCCAAAAGTTCTGTATCGTCAACAGGAACTCAACGTCGCAGACGGCGCGTCAATCGGACGCCCGGTCTGAGAGATATTGGCATTTTCGTCCCAGGGGCCCGGTTGGTTTTTAAGGCAAAACCAACCCGACCACACTCCACCTGCGTCCAAACCTTGGGCGGAGTATTCCAAAAGATCCGTCTCACTTAGAGGAAAACATCAAAGCTGACGGCACATCAATTGGACGTCCGTAACTCAAGATATGAGCGTTTCCGCTCCGAGGGCCCGGTTGGTCTCGTGTACGAACCAACTCGGCCGAACTCAAAGTATTCCGAAACCTTGAGTGCGATATACCGAAAAGACCGTCTCGATCCAAGGATCGCGTTGCCACTGACAGCGGGTCGTTTGGAGGCACGAAGCTCAAGATACGGGCGTTTGAACGAAAACGTCCGAAGATGGGGGGTACGGGCCCGGGCCGACCCGGCCTGACCCCCCCTGGGTCGGCTCGAACCGGGTCAACCCGAATCGGGTCGACCCGACCTGGGTCCGACCCGGCTAGCCCGGCCCGGCCCGGCCAAGGCCGGTCCGGCTCGGCTTGGCCGCGCCGCGCGGGTGGAAGCCGCGGGCGCTGACCCGCGGCTTGAGGAATGACCGCGGCCCGCGTGCGGGCCGCACTGGCGAGCCGCGGACGCGCTGAGCCGCGTCCGCCTGGACGAAACGGAACCGCCGCCGTGGGTCCGTTGGCCGCCGCCGCCGCGGCTGAATCCTCGGCGGATCTCTTCCGGCGGCGCGCCGGGGCGCCGCCGGCGACTTCCGCGGGCTGCCGGCGTCGCTCCGGTGGCCCGTTTTCCTTCCCGTCTGCGCCGTTGCTCCTCCCGGGATCCGTCCTTCACTGCGGGATCGACAAACCTCCGCTGCGGCACATTCCATCGTCGTCCGCCAAATCCGCACAAAACGAAGAACGGCGGAGGGTCGTCGGGCCGTGTTCGTTTGGCCCGAACCCTCTGCGTTAGAGATAAACATCCGGGAGAAATTATTCCACACAGGAAACAACAATTTTTAAGAAGATTAAAATTTTTTCACCAAAACGGTTCTTTAATTTCTTTAAAGAAACATTGACGGAATTTAAAGAAAAGGGGTAAATCCATAATAAAATCCCTACCTTGATGATCGTCGTGCGCGGGCGTTCCTCGCGGAAGAGATCGTCGCGGAAGAGATCGATCGTCGCGTCGTCGCGGGGAGGCGTCGCGTCGCCGCGGAAACAGGCGTTGAGTCGGCGAACTCAACGAACCAAGAACAACAGATTTAAATTAAATTTAATTAAATCTGTGTTTAAACCCAAGAAAAGAACCTTGAACGGAAATCCGAAATCACTCACCTCAAATGGTCGGTGATCGGAGATCGGAGATCGGAGATCGGAAGATCGTCTCGGACGAAAGCGTCGTCGATTTCCGGGTTCGGCGTTCTTCTCGTTCTTCGCGTTCTTCGCGTTCTTCGCGTTCTTCGCGTTCTTCGCGTTCTTCGCGTTCTTCGCGAGGGAGAAGAAGTCACGAGGGTTCTCTCAAATCTTCTCCAGCGCAAATAACTAGAGGTCGAGCGTTGGCCTTATTTTATTATTACTCCAACGAATTTGAAAAACTGGTTAAGAAACGATCCATCAATTCGTTGAATTAATTCAACGAAAGAAACGACCCATTTAATTCACGAAAGAAACAGCCCATTTAATTCACGAAATAAACCATCCAATTAAATGGTCTGTTAAGAATTTAGAAAACGCGTCGGTTGACTTTCAATAAGACGGGTTTTCACGGGTGCGTTTCTTAGCGGAAAGAAACGGCGGGGCTCGTGCGTGCCCCACCTCACAAATATCCTACCAAGGGGGTAGGATATTTCTCGATAGCATCCTATCCAGTTCAACTCAGTTCAAGCCGCCTTTAAGTGGCTTCAAGTGGCTTCCAAGTGGCTTAAGTGAAATAAAATAAAGTTGTCGCAAAATTATTTTATTTCTTAACTTTAAGCCCGAAAATTAAAAACCACACCCGAGCAAACGCCACTCCGGAAGAGGCGTTTCTAAGCGAATACCGGCGCTGCGATTTCATCAGTGCCCTCAGACTTCGATTCCGGGCACCGGTTCAAAAGTTAGAAAAACCCGCTCGTCCGTTCACTGAACGTACCCGAGCCAAACTTCGGAAAATGATTCCGGGCACACCGTGCCTCGGAATCAGGCGCCGTCAGAAACTGCGTTCTTGTAAAATTCCAAAGAAAATTAAGAAAAAAAATTTCCTTGAAATTTACGGGTCTTTACATTACTCCCACCTCAGGACTTTACGTCCCCGTAAAGATACATCAAAAACTAGGGAAACAAATGTGGGTACTGAGCACGCATCTGAGCCTCCCGATCCCAAGTGCTCTCCTGGAGGTTCCCGTGCTGCCATCTGATGCGTACAAGAGGAATCGATCGCCCACGTAGGACCCGCTCCTGTCGATCCTCTATCTCCACTGGGACCTCCGCAAAAGTCGCTCCATCATCCACGTCTAGCTCCCCATAGTCATAGATGTGCGTCGGGTCGTGCACGTATCTCCTCAGCTGGGATACGTGGAAGACGTCGTGCACCCGGTGCAACTGAGGTGGCAGAGCCAGGCGATAAGCCACCTCGCCAACCCTGCTGAGGACCTGGAAGGGTCCGATGAAGCGTGGAGACAACTTGCCGCCTCGGCCAAATCTCCTCAAACCACGTCGAGGTGAGACCCGCAAGAAGACGTGGTCGCCATCCTCGAACTCTAGTGGCCTCCGCCTCCTGTCAGCATATGACTTCTGCCGGCTCTGTGCTGTCCTCATCCGCTCCTGGATGACCTGGACCTTCTCTGTCGTGGCCCGGACCATCTCTGGTCCCACAAGTGCTGACTCTCCAGGGTCTGTCCAGCACAAAGGAGATCTGCAAGGCCTGCCGTACAACGCCTCGTAGGGTTCCATCCCGATGGTGGAGTGGTAGCTGTTGTTGTACACGAACTCCACCAAGGGTAGGTGGTCCTCCCAGCTGCGACCAAAGTAGAGGACACATGCGCGGAGCATTTCCTCGAGTGTCTGAATGGTCCTCTCCGTCTGACCATCCGTCTGAGGGTGAAAGGCGGTGCTCAGACATAGTCGCGTCCCGAACGCCTCCTGCAACCCCTTCCAAAGCCGGGAAGTAAAACGAGCGTCCCGATCGGAGACGATAGTCGATGGCACACCGTGAAGTCGTACAATCTCCTGAATGTAGAGACGCCCCAAGCTCTCCACTGTGCCCTACTCTCGGATGGGTAAGAAGTGTGCCGACTTGGTGAGTCGGTCAACAATCACCCAAATGGAGTCGTGACCTCTGAAAGTGCGTGGAAGTCCAGTCACAAAGTCCATAGATATCTCGTCCCACTTCCACTCCGGGACCTCCAAGGGCTGTACCAAACCTGCTGGTACCTGATGCTCTGCCTTCACCTGCTGGCAGGTGAGGCATCGTGAAACGAACTCTGCCACAACCTTCTTCATGCCCGGCCACCAGTGCTGTCGTCTGAGATCCTGGTACATCTTCTCCACTCCAGGATGTACCGCCAAAGGAGAAGTGTGAAACTCTCTCAGCACCTCCTCTCGTAAAGCGACTGGTACCAAGGTACGTCCTCTGAAAAGGACATCGTGCTCTGCTCCAAGGGAGAAACCATCAGGTGCATGTCCCGAGGATATCTGTGTATGCCGTGTCTCATAGTCAACGTCCCCATGCTGTGCCTCTCTGACCCGCTGAAGTAGTGGAGGAGAGACTGTGAGAGACTGGAGGAAGGCTGCTCCGTCTCTATCCACGAAGGATATCTGCAAAGAGGCTAGCTGCTTTGTCGCCTCCTCAAGTAGCTGGATGCCCGTCCTCCTGCTGAGGGCATCAGCCACCACGTTCCCCTTCCCAGGAGTATAGACTATCTCAAAGTCATAGTCCTGGAGGAACTGGAGCCATCGCCGCTGCCTCAGGTTCAGGTCCTTCTGAGAGAAGATGTACCTGAGACTCTGGTGGTCAGAAAAGACTGTGAAGAGCTCGCCCATCAGATAGTGTCTCCATGTCTTCAGGGCGAAGACCACTGCTGCCAACTCCAAGTCATGGGTAGCGTAGTTCTGCTCATGAGGCCTCAACTGACGTGATCCGTAGGCAATCACGGCCCGTTCCTTCATCAGGACACACCCGAGTCCGGTCCCTGATGCATCGCAGTAGACTACGTATCCAACTCCCTCCTCAGGCAACCTCAAGATAGGTGCGCTGGTCAACCTCTGCCTCAGCTCCTGGAAGCTCTGCTGACATCTGTCTGACCACACGAAGGGTTTCCCCTTCTTCGTCAATGCTGATAGTGGGGCCGCAACTCTGGAGAAGTCCGGCACAAATCTCCGATAGTATCCGGCTAGGCCCAAGAAACTCCGCACCTCTGTCACGCTCTTGGGTGGCTCCCAAGCTAGCACTGCCTCGATCTTCGCGGGATCCACTGCAACTCCCGCCTCAGAAATGACGTACCCCAAGAAGTGGACCTCACGTAACCAGAACTGACACTTCGAGAGCTTGCCATAAAGCTGGTGCTCTCGGAGTGTGTCTAGTACAACACGCAGGTGGCAGGCGTGCTCCTCTTCCGTCGTCGAGTACACCAAAATGTCGTCGATGAAGACCACGACAAATCGATCGAGGTATGGCCGAAAGATCCTGTTCATGAGGCTCATGAACACTGCTGGAGCGTTGGTCATGCCGAAAGGCATAACCAAGAACTCATAGTGGCCATACCGACACCTGAAGGCCGTCTTCTGCACATCCTCGTCTCGAACTCTGAGCTGATGATAGCCTGACCTGAGGACTATCTTCGAGAACCACTGTGCTCCCTTGAGCTGGTCGAAGAGGTCATCAATCCTGGGTAGCGGATACTTGTTCCTCACTGTCACCTGATTCAGGCGACGATAATCGACACACAGTAGCAAGCTCCCGTCCGCCTTCTTGGCGAACAAAATCGGGGAAGCCCAGGGCGAAACACTAGGTCGGATGAACCCCTTGCCCTGCAAGTCCTCCAACTGTACCCGCAGCTCTCGAAGCTCAGCGGGGCCCATCCGATATGCTGGAGTGGATATCGGGGCTGTCCCGGGGTACAGGTCAATATAAAAGTCTACCTCTCTGCGAGGAGGTAGTCCTGGAACGTCGTCAGGAAAGGCGTCCGCATACTGATCCACCACTACAGGAAAACTGGGACTCCGCACGTCAACTGCTTCCAGGATGAGGCTAGCCAACTGATGAGTGATGGGCTAACCTCTCCTCTGCGTGAGTCCATCCTGTGCTGCTAAGGCTCCCTTCTCGCCGGTGATGGTGATCCTACTCCCGTCGGTGCGCACACATCGCACCTTGCGCCTAATGCAGTCAATCTGAGCATGGACCGTAGATAACCAATCCATGCCCAAGATGACGTCGTAAGGCCTCGACGCTGCTACAAGAAGATCCCAGCCGAAGCTCTCGCCTCCTAGAGTAAGCTCACACTGCCGGCACCAGTGCGTAATCGTCGAGTCTGCTCCCGTAGGAGTCTCTAGCCGTAAGGATCGAGCCAACGGCTCTATCGGAATCTCCGAGCTCAGAACAAGGGCAGTGGCTATGAAAGAGTGACTCGCTCCTGTGTCTATCATAACTGCATCAAGGGTGGAATAGACACAGATCGTACCTCGAATCATCTCTGGCGCACCGTGGTCGTAGGCCTCCGCTTCCTGGAGCTGAGCCTGTCTCTGCCCGCCAGCTCCCTGTGGTCGGGGCGGGCCTCCTGGTGGTGGTGGTGGCAGAGCCTCAAAGCGTCGCCCACCACCTGCTGCTCGGCCAGCTCCTCTGCCTCGTCCGCCTCCTCCCTGCGGATTGCCACGGTCGACCCTCTGCCTCTGCCTGGGTGGCCCCTCCACCGTCTGCTTCCCCTCGGTACGACGGGTCGGGCAGTCACGAGCCATGTGGCCCTGCCCGCCGCACTCGTAGCACTGTCTGCCTCTCGGAAGGCTGGCTCCGGGCCGGGTGCCCTGCACTGCTGAGCCAGCGTCCCGAGGTCACCTTCCGGAAGGTCTGGTCCGCCTGGAACCCTGAGTCATCCGCCGGCTACCAGCTGCCGAAGACTCCGCTATCTGCCGCCCTGCGGTGGGTCTCGCTGTGGACTCAGCCAGGAAGCTCTCGATCAGGAGGGTGCGCTCCAGTACTCCTTCCTGGGTCGGGATGCTGAGGGAGATCAGCGATGCCCTGATCTCGTGTCTCAAACCCTGCTCGAAGGTCCGGGCCCGGAAGAAGGGGTCCCGTACCATGTCTGTCGAGTACCGAGAAAGGTCTGTGAACCTCGCCGCGTACTGAGCGACCGTCAAGCTGCCCTGCCGCAGCTGAAGAAGCTCCTGGATGCGCACCGCTCGGAGGGTGGCCGGGACGAACTCTGAGCGGAAGAGGCTCTCGAAGTCCGTCCAGATGAGGGTGGCCTCATCGTGTACCTGGAGAATCAGGCTCCACCAGCGTCCGGCTGCGGCGTGCAGTAGGCTCGCCGCGTGGATCACCATGAGGTCTGCTGGCGTCCTCACTAGCCTGAAAACTCGGACGACCGCCTCCAGCCAGTCCTCGGCTGCTTGGGGGTCCGACTCCCCACGGAACCTGGGTGGTCGCTGGCGCTGGAACTCGTGCAGAGCTCCGAGGCATCGTGCGTCGTCAGCTGCCAGTGCTGGAAGCATCGGGGGCTCGGCGGGTAATGGTACCGCCGGTGCCTCTGCTGTCAACGGGCCCTGTACCGAGGCCTCGTCGCTCGGCGGGCTGTCGTCGCGCCCTACTCTAGGAACCCTAGCTGGCTGCTGTCGTCGTGCCATCCTGAAAAGGAAACAAGTATGCCATGGTCAGAACAGTATACCTAGTGAGCTGACACAAGTAATCACAAAGAAAACTTGAAACACACATGCAATCAATGTTTTCGTGCATTAAGTCGGAAATCAGGAGTCAGGGTCCTGGTGTACGGATACGTCGGCCGCCGCACCAACACTGGACTTCCTGGACTGATAACCACACCCAATACGCTAAACACTATTGCTTCACATAGAAGAAAGATCAGAGTCTGCGGTAGAACCGACCACCTCTGATACCAATTTGTCACGACCCGTCCTCGGAACCCGTGCCGTGACTACCCCAAGCCCGCCTTCCATAGGCCAGGGGCTGGCGACTAGCACCAAGGCATAAATCCCAACAAAAAGGGAAGGCATTGCCTTTGAAAAGTAAACAAGCACTACAGAGTAAGCAAGCGGAAAAGTAAACACTGAGTAAAAACTGTACAAGCTGTGGTGAAAGTAAAAGGGGCCGGAAATACAAGCCCAACTGTAAAGTACAACTGAAAGGAAAAACAGCAACTGAAAAGGGAAAACTGCAGTGTCGAGCCGTCCTACGGAAGTCCCACCTGAAGGGTGGGTACTGATAGCCTCCACTGCTCCTCGGGTCCACCTAACCGCTCCGAGTACGTCCCGCCCAGTAGTCCACCTCCAGGTACTTTCCTGCTCCGCACGCCTCCTCCACGATCAGCGCTGTCCGTCGTCTGCAACCAACACCACGAAGTGCGGGCATAGCCCATGCAGGGGTGAGTATAAGCTACTAAGTAGGGACCCCGAGACCCCCGAATGTCTCCCGAAATCCACAAAGGATAAATCCCGAAAAGAGATGCAATCACGAAGTAACATCTGACACGGCTTAGGCATATGCCCATACATACACCTAAGTCTTCAGTTCCCGTTCGGCTCCAACGTCCAAGCCCAAGCACAACCCAGTCCACACAGGAAAGCAAAACGCATACCCACGCAGGATAGAACAACACAATCCACAAGGGAGAGTAAACAGTAATTCCACACAGGATAGCTCAACACAATCCACAAAGGAGAGTAACACAAGATTCAGCTCACACAGGTATACTTCTTCGGATGACGATAAAGATGATCACTGAACCATCTAAGTCTTCGGACCCACGAAGGATCGATAGGTACTAACCTTGCAGTGACCCACACAGGATCGGGCCCACGCAGGACCTGTAGAAGTTGGCTCACACAGAACCGCTGAGAGATGACACACACAGGATCGGGCCCACACAGGACCGGGCCCACGCAGGACCTGTAGGCGCTGGCTCACACAGAACCGCTGAGCGCTGAACCACGCAGGATCGGACCCACACAGGATCAGAAGCACTGATCCACGTAGGATCGCTGAGTGCAGGAGTCGTCGCAGTCCGCTGTGGATCTCTGCACAGTCGTCGCCGCAGTCCACTGAGGACCTCTGCACAGTCGTCGCCGCAGTCCACTGAGGATCTCTGCACGGTCGTCGCTGTCGAAGTAGCAGTCGCAGCCAGCCCAGGGTTCCCGCACACAGCAAGCTCGTTTGGGAGGGTCCGCTCCACGAGCCGAGAGGCTGATACATCAACTGACACGAAGTCCAAAGATGATGTATCCAAAAGTTCTGTATCGTCAACAGGAACTCAACGTCGCAGACGGCGCGTCAATCGGACGCCCGGTCTGAGAGATATTGGCATTTTCGTCCCAGGGGCCCGGTTGGTTTTTAAGGCAAAACCAGCCCGACCGCACTCCACCTGCTTCCAAACCTCGGGTGGAGTATTCCAAAAGATCCGTCTCACTTAGAGGAAAACATCAAAGCTGACGGCACGTCAATCGGACGTCCGTAGCTCAAGATATGAGCGTTTCCGCTCCGAGGGCCCGGTTGGTCTCGTGTACGACCCAACTCGGCCGAACTCAAAGTATTCCGAAACCTTGAGTGCGATATACCGAAACGACCGTCTCGATCCAAGGATCGCGTTGCCGCTGACGGCGGGTCGTTTGGAGGCACGAAGCTCAAGATACGGGCGTTTGAACGAAAACGTCCGAAGATGGGGGGTACGGGCCCGGGCCGACCCGGCCCGACCCCCCCTGGGTCGGCCCGAACCGGGTCGACCCGACCCGGGTCCGACCCGGCTGGCCCGGCCCGGCCCGGCCAGGGCCGAGTCGCGCGGGTGGAAGCCGCGGGCGCTGACCCGCGGCTTGAGGAAGGACCGCGGCCCGCGTGCGGGCCGCACTGAGCCGCGTCCGCCTGGACGAACCGGACCCTCCGCCACGGCTGAAGCCGCGGGGGATCTCGTCCGGCGGCGCGCCGGGGCGCCGCCGCCTCCGGCCACCGGCGTCGCTCCGGTGGCCCGTTTTCCTTCCCGTCTGCGCCGTTGCTCCTCCCGGGATCCGTCCTTCACTGCGGGATCGACAAACCTCCGCTGCGGCACATTCCGCCATCGTCTGCCAAATCCGCACAAAAAGAAGAACGACGGAGGTTCGTCGGGCCGTGTTCGTTTGGCCCGAACCCTCCGCGTTAGAGATAAACATCCGGGAGAAATTATTCCACACAGGAAACAACAATTTTTAAGAAGATTAAAAATTGTTCACCAAAACGGTTCTTTAATTTCTTTAAAGAAACATTGACGGAATTTAAAGAAAAGGGGTAAATCCATAATAAAATCCCTACCTTGATGATCGTCGTGCGCGGGCGTTCGTCGCGGAATAGATCGTCGCGGAAGAGATCGATCGTCGCGTCGCCGCGGGGAGGCGTCGCGTCGCCGCAGAAACCGGCGTTGAGTTGGCGAACTCAATGAACCAAGAACAACAGATTTAAATTAAAATAAATTAAATCTGTGTTTAAACCCAAGAAAAGAACCTTGAACGGAAATCCGAAATCACTCACCTCAAATGGTCGGTGATCGGAGATCGGAGATCGGAGATCGGAGATCGGAGATCGGATATCGGAAGATCGTCTCGGACGAAAGCGTCGTCGATTTCCGGGTTCAGCGTTCTTCTCGTTCTTCGCGTTCTTCGCGTTCTTCGCGAGGGAGAAGAAGTCACGAGGGTTCTCTCAAATATTCTCCAGCACAAATAACTAGAGGTCGAGCGTTGGCCTTATTTTATTATTACGCCAACGAATTTGAATAACTGGTTAAGAAACGATCCATCAATTCGTCGAATTAATTCAACGAAAGAAACGACCCATTTAATTCACGAAAGAAACTGCCCATTTAATTCACGAAATAAACCGCCCAATTAAATGGTCTATTAAGAATTTAGAAAACGTGTCGGTTGACTTTCATTAAGACGGGTTTTCACGGGTGCGTTTCTTAGCGGAAAGAAACGGCGGGGCTCATGCGTGCCCCACCTCACAAATATCCTACCAAGGGGGTAGGATATTTCTGGATAGCATCCTATCCAGTTCAACTCAGTTCAAGCCGCCTTTAAGTGGCTTCAAGTGGCTTCCAAGTGGCTTAAGTGAAATAAAATAAAGTTGTCGCAAAATTATTTTATTTCTTAACTTTAAGCCCGAAAATTTAAAACCACACCCGAGCAAACGCAACTCCGGAAGAGGCGTTTCTAAGCGAATACCGGCGCTGCGATTTCATCGGTGCCCTCATAATTCGATTCCGTGCACCGGTTCAAAAGTTAGAAAACCCGCTCGTCCGTTCACTGAACGTACCCGAGCCAAACTTCGGAAAATGATTCCGGGAACACCGGGCCTCGGAATCAGGCGCCCTCAGAAACTGCGTTCTTGTAAAATTCCAAAGAAAATTAAGAAAAAAAATTTCCTTGAAATTTACGGGTCTTTACATTGTGGGTTTCATTCATTTCCATGATATGTTTACTTGTATATATGTATAGAAAATCAAGTAAAATGATAATGGTTTTCCACAATTGAAGTTATATTTTACTAATTAACATATATAATATTAAATTTTTATATAATTCATTTGGTAATTTTGGCTAGGATGAATCATTAGAAAAGACGTTAGTGATAATCTTGTAGATTATTTTTGAATTTTTTTATCATCACAAATTTGTTTTTTTTAATTAATTAATATTATGAATATAAAATGGTTATATAAAATGAATGGTTTGTAATAAATATATTATAATTTTATTTTACCATATTTTTTATGACCATACATGTAGGAAATAATGGAAATGGAGAACACATTGTCCATTAATGCTATAAATTAACACATCATAGACGATGTTTTCATATTTTTTAAAAAGGGATGGAAAAAAATGATGATGTATTATTACATTAGCATAATATAATTACATAATATTTAAGGTAATAATAGTTAAAATACTATTTTTATTATGATAGTTGAGGAGAGAATAAAAAATATAATAACTTGAAAAGAAAAGAAATAAGATTTTACCTCTTGAATTCTTCTTCTTGAGAACCCCTTTAGGGGGTTTGCTTTTGGTATTTTGTTGATAAAAAAGGATTATGGACGTGGGGGAGGGTATTGAGAAGATATTTTACCGAAATAGTGGAATGTTTGAAAGGTTTAGAGGTCTAAGGAGAAGATGTGCATATGTGTGGTATTTATAAGGGAGGTATGGGTGTTTTCTCATTATTTTATTCATTATTTTAAATAATTTCCCAAGAAAATAAATAATGATTATTTTATTGACTAAATACACTATCTATTTCATTTAAGTTCGATTCAATGGCCACATACATCATTCACGACTCAATAGTGACTAAAGCATTCAGTTATACCGTAAATTACAATATTTCGCAATTCATTGTAAATGAAAATATTTTAGAAAATCACAAAAAAACCCCATAAACATTAATCAAAGTGTCGATTTAAAATATTAACTCTATTTTATGAAAATATTTTTCTAAATATGATAAATTTAATTTTTAAATAAAATCATAATTCATTTAAAAAATACCAATTTTAAAATATAACTAAGTTTACAGCACATTTAAAAATTCATTAAGGTATCAAAAAATTAACTTTTATTGATAATAAAAAATTACACCAATTCAGGAATCTAATTTATGAAAATAAATTTTCTTCTAAATCGTTATAATAATAATAAAATTTTAAATAAAAAATTACATTTTATAAAAATATCAATAAAAAATATAACATTTTTAAAACATTTATGTTCGTATATTATGATATAATTATATCATATTTTAATTTTTTAGATGGATTTTTTTATATATAATTTTATTTGTGATTTTACAATTCTATTTTATGGTTTAATCTTTTCAAGGGTCACACTACTAATCCAAATTTCATATTTCTATTCCATTTGTATAGGTTACTTAACTTCTAGAAATACATCTTATTTAATTAATTGTCCCCATTTAATTTTTTTATTATGTTTTATATCTTATGATTATGTTATTTATAATATATTACATAAATATAAGAAGGTGATTTTCATTGAAAAAATTTTGGGTTGTTACATTATCCCCCCTTATGAAATTTTCCTCTTGAAATATTTTTACAAACTAAACAAGTGATGTTACTTATTCTTCATTACTTACTATAGTTTTCATGTTGACTCCTCATAATTATGGTTCTACCAAAGTACTTTGACCAGGTGGGTGGTCTTGTTGCGTAGAAATATATATATATGATCTAAGATCAACACTAACTACTCTTCATACATGAGTTCATTTTTTAGTTGTACCACCTCTAAATTGAGTACATGTGAGTGATCCATTATGTACTTCCCAAAGAGGGATATGTGGAATATATCATGTAATTGAGACATGGTTGGTGGATGTGCTAGTTTATAGGACACAACACTAACACAATCAAGAATTTCAAAGTGTTTGATGTACATGGGACTTAACTTTCCCTCCTTCCCTAATCCCATTATTGATTTCCATGGAGATATAAAGAGGAATACCATGTCACCAAACTTAATATCATGGTCTCATAGATGATTATCTATATAGATCTTTTATCGACTTTGGGTTTCCTTGATGTGTCATGTAATGATTTTCACCTTCTCTATAATTTCTTAAATAATAGTAAGTCATATCATCTTACGTTTACCAACATCATCCCAGCATGCTAGTGTTCTGCACCTTTTACTATAAAGGGATTAATAAGGGGCCATTTAGATACTCGAGTGGAAACTTTTACTATAGGATAACTTGTCCAGAGGAAAATGTTGGTCACATTCACCCTTGAGGTCCATCGAACATGTTTTCAGAATTTATTATAGTTAATGAATAGTCTGATAATATTGACCATTAGTTTGAGTATGATAGGCCGTACTGAAGTTCAATTCAATGTCTAAAGAATGGTGGAGACATTTCCAGTGGTTGGAACTAAATATTGGATCCCAATAAATTAAAATAAATATTGGTACTCCCTGAAGCCTGACCACATCATTGATGTATAACCATACAATTTGATCCCATGTGAAGTCCTCTCAAATTGCGATAAAGTGATATATCTTTGGGAGATGACCCACAACAACTCACACAACATTATTTCCTTGGGATGTAATTATGATTTTAGTAAAAAAGTACATGGTAATTTGTTCTCATTTCCATGTTGGTATGAGTAATGGTTTCATCATCCCATTTGATTTTTTGCTTTCATTATTAACTGGATAGCATACCAGACACATTGATTTATATTCAATGATCTTCTTTTTTATATTTTCCCACCAATTCTTCTCTTGGACACCTTGATAAATCATTGTGCTCCTTGGTTGATAGAGAATGTTAAGCAACGCACGTCATTCCGAAGCTCTGTATTTATCTCTAAATTAGATGGTACACATAATCACGACCCAAATATTATGAATATATACACAACAATCATGAACTTGGAGGATTTACCATTTCTGATATCTTATACTATTTTATGAATTCGCACAACATTCCTTTGAGAATCCTTTATTTTCCCTATAAGGGATGGTTGATTAATCAATTGAGAATGTTTAGATGAAGTTTATTCCTTAATGATTCCCTTTTACATCCATTGTAGGTCTACAAATATTGAATCCTTTTCAATTCTCATCTTTTCTAAAGATGAACGATTTATTATACATAGATCATCATCCACCTTATATGCTTTACTAGGATGGTAGTGGATTGAGCAGTTGTAATATTTGACGAGATATAACAATCTTCTATGTTCCATAATAATCTCCTTCGGTTTGAATATGTATTCAAGGCTCTTAGGATAAGTATATATCTCACACTTCTTCCCATAGAGATAATTTATTCATATTTTCAATGAAATATTCACAAATTTAAATTCTAGATCATGTGTTGGATATTTTTGCTCCTAAAATTTCATCTTCCTCAAGGAATTGGCTATCACTTTACCATTTTTTATCAGTACACAACCCAAAATATTATTTGAAGAATAATTATACACCATAAACAGTTCCCCACCGGTTGGTAGTGTGAGAACTATTATTGTGATAAGCCTATTTTTTAACTCTTTAAATGAGTCTTTACATTTACTAGTCCAGAAAAAATTCACTTCCTTCTAATTCATACTGGTTATTGGATATGAAAATCATGAGAATTTATTCAAAATCCTTCTTTAATACATATGTAGACTAGGGAAACTTCATATCTCAAATAAAAAAGTTATCATTTGACATTCTTCGATTTCCTTTCTATTCGAAGGTTCCACCTATATTCCTATGTTATGGATAAATTTCCCTAAGAATGATACTTTCTATTTCCATAACTCAAATTCAATGCACTCTTTATAGATTTTATCCCTTCGCAAATTATTCACCAATGTATTCAAAATATCATCATGGTTCTCATTTTTATTGGAGTATATCATAATATTATTGATAAAAATACCAAAAAATTTATATGGTAATCTTGAAAGACTCTATTCATTATGTATAATAATATTTTTGGATAATTAGTGAGTCTTAAGTGAATCCCTATGAACTCATAATATCCATAACTTGATTAAAACATAGTCCTGAGAATATATTCTGTCTCCAAATTTAATTGGTGATATGTTGATAGAAGGTCCACATTAGAGAAATAAATGACCCCACAATGCTAATAAAACAATAAAACTATCTATGGAAGTAGAAAATTGTTATTTATTATGATTTTATAAATATAACTATAATTGATGCCAAGAGACTTTGATCCAAATTTCATCATAACAAGGAGGATTGTATCACCCCATAGTGAAGTACTCGAGCATATAAAACCATTATATAGATTCTCCTGTAACTGCATCTTCGGTTCATTTATCTCAACGATGGAAATTCTATAAGATGTCATTAATATTAAGAAATATCTCAGGATAAGGCCAATTGAGAACTCAAACATTGAGTTATAAGAATGACTTATAAACTCCTCTAAGAACACGTTATTGTAGGCATGCACAATGGGCATACATTTGAGTTTGATTCTCTCCTTTGTCTTATTCATTTGAGACAGATATGATTTCTGTTAAAGAAATAATATCGAAATTGAATATGATGACTCTGATGGAGTATTATCTTCATCCTTACACTTGTAAATAATTATATCTTGGTTTGAAATGTGAATAGTGATCTCCCTTTCCCAATAGTTTACATTGCATTTGTATAAGTATACCTAATCCATGGACAAAATAGTATCAAACTACAAAAAAGTATGTAAGTAAATATTTTTAGAGAGGTTTAGAATGAAAACATTAACCAGGGAGAAGTTATATATTATTGATGCAATAATTTTCCCATTTTCTATTATCATAGAGAACACATCCTCTAAATTTTTAGGTGGTGTTTGAATTGTTTTAATAAACATTAATGATATGAAATAATGTGTAGAACCATAATCAAATAGTATGTTTGATATTCTCAAATGAAAAAAAATTATACCTATTATAAAATTGTTGGTAGGATTCACCTCAGTAGTAGAGAGAGAATATTCCATTCCTTGCTACCTTGGATGATGTTGGTTATTGCCTCTAACCACCATTGGATTAGGGAAATGGTTCTCACAATTTTCCTGTTACATGTAGAGGATACAATAAACTGTAGGATGAGGGTTGATCTGAGCCTTCCTTTTTTCTTAAAAATTTGTGGGATTCTTCATATCCCTTTAGTATTTAATATCCAGACATCTGTCTCTTCTATATTTGAAGCAACTCATCGTTCCCTTTAGATAGTTTTTAGGATGCTTCTTCCCCCAATTTTGACATGCGGTATGTTAGGTTTTCTTTCCTTCATGGGATTATCTATTCATCATCCCATATTAAACTCATTTATTTGATTTTTATTTCTAGGACCACGAGACCAATGAGATTCTATGATCTCTTTTTCATCCTTGAGGGAACAATTGATAATCTTTTCACAACTGTCAAAGTGTCATATAGCCAGTTATTTTTCTATACTATGACTTAATACACTAAAGATGTGATCTAAAATGATTTCAATCCTCATGAAAAAGAAAAAGGCGTTTTTGACAATCCTTTTGAAGTTTTCCTAATATGAATCAATAGACTCATATTCCCTTTTCTTCTATCATAGGAACCCCCTTTCCATCTTACGATGGAGTGTTTGGGGAAAATATTTATTGAAATATATTTTCTCGAAGACTTCCCATTGCATGGAATCAATTTCCTCTCAAGAAATTATTTTATTGACCATTTTCCAACATTTATCATCTTCTTAATCATAAATATAGAGTTCTAGTAAGAAATTCTCTTCTTCTAAGAAAGCACTATCATGATTTTTTGAGAACCTCTTTCCATCCTATTTGGAATTTCATTAGGGAAATCATCACATTTCCCATCACATTTATTTCATGGAATGGGTTATCCTATTTCAAGTATTTAAATAAAAAGTAATGTATAATTTTAGGGTTCTGAATACTTATATAATAATAATATAAAAATGAAACATTGAATTTAAAATAATAAACTTGTAAAGGAAAAGTATACCCTAACATGTGATTCCCTATGTTTCAATATAGGTTATCCATGGTGGTAGAATTATCCCTAGGGGTATAAATAAAGTTCTCTAGAATTAATCTCCAAAAATATCTAGATTATGATCGGATTAATCATAATTAAACATCATATTACAATCCAAGGATTGTAAAGTCTAGTGTATTTGGAAGATTAGATACATAATTAGAAAGCGTGAAACCGAAACCAAAAAATAATTTATTCAATATTCACAATGATATAATAAGACCCTTTGAGGCCTTACACATTCATGGACAAACCTTGGGAATACATGAAAAATGGATGAACTAAAAAACTGATTAAGGAAAAAAACATTATATAATAATGTACAATACATAGGTTATAATTCATAATATGATGACATTCAAAGGCATGTAACATGAATAATCATATGGAAGCACAAATAATATAATAAGGTATCATGTAATCATTTAATCATAGTAATGTAATAGAAAAATAAAAAATGAAATAATAATGAGTCCAAGATCATTTCATAGGGAGGATCACAAGTCAAGGTTAACCACCGATATTGTAGCACATTGATCACGATTTTGGCCAACCACTAAGACCGCTTCACATGAAACATGAGTCATGGATAACCAAAAAGTCTATTAAACATGAGGTCTCTTGAGACTAAACATTACCCAATTCATTAGTGTGAAATCTAGGCACACCCATCATAACATGATCAGGAATATGTGTTCCACATAATTAATCATAGATAAGGAATCAAACATAAACATAAGTGTTACCCATTGAAAAAATCAGGTACCCTAATCATGTTAAAAGGAATATAAAAAGTGAATATCATAGTGGTTTCTATGAAAGAAAATATTTAAATCATGCATGAACATTCTGAATGTAAAATAGTCATATCTCATTGTCATTTATGTCAAATTGAAGTGAAAACATGTAAGAAGTGAAATTAAAAAAAGTAAAATAAAAACAATTGGTGCAATTTAAGGGATAAATTTAATGAATCATTAAAAAAGGACAATGATTAATTATTTATATAAAAAAATAAATTATAAAATATAGTTTTTATGATAAAATGTTTGATTTTATAATAATTAATTGTTAATAAGTCTGGACGCTACTTTTAATCGGGCTTGCTTGTTGGGATGAATCGATACTATAACCTTTTTAAAAACTTGTATTTCACCATCAAAGAAACATGATCAGATTTGGAAACATGAGAATGGAACATAAAAATATAATATTTAAGAATTAAAAAAAATAAATCAACCTTAAATGGTTTAAAGAGATAGAAATATTAACCAAATGGAAAATTGCAGGTTCAAGTAGAATCTCTTTCCTTATGTTCAAAATGTTTCTTCACTTGATCTTAATGTCCTGGATAATAATATTAAACCCATTTATTTTTAAATTAATAAAATTTTATACATTTATTTAATTTATAATTTTTTTATTATATTCATGTATATTTTTTTATAGGTTATGAGATTAAATTTCACCATTCGGTAGCATTGGTTTCCTTGGTGTTCATGATCTGTTTACTCACATACATGTATAGAAAATCATGTAGAATGATAATGGATTTCCAAAACTAAAGTTATATGTTATTAATTAACATAATAGGATTAAATTATTATATAATTCATTTAGAAATTTTATGTGATGATGAATCATTATATAAAACTTTTGTGATAATTGTTTAGATTATTTTGGTGGTTTTTTCGATAATCACAAAGTAGTTTTGTTTTACTAAATAATTTTATGTATATAAAGTGGTTAAAAAATTTTAAATGGGGTTTACTACATATATTATTTAATTTTATATCCATTAAAATTGTTTTATTACCATCCTTTAAGGAATTAAGAGAAATTTAAATATCATGATTCTTTATTGTGACAAATTAACACATCATAGGCGATGTTTTAATTTTTCTAAAAAAACAAGGAGGGAAATAAATGATAATGTATTATTACATTAGCTTAATAAAATTTCATTATATGTATGGTACTTGTGTTTATCATAAAATTTATATGAGGGGTGGAGAAGAGAGAATAAAAAAAGAAAATAACATTAAAAGAAAATTAGATGAAAAGAACGGGGATTCTACCTCTTGAATCATTATTCTTGAGAACCTCATTAGGGGGATTGGTTATGGTATTTAGATGACACCAAATTCTCTTAGATGTGGGGTAGACGATTGGAAATATATTTTTGTGTAAATTTGACATGTCTCATAGGTTAATAGTTTTGAAGAGAAGAGATGGTGAGGGGTGAAATTTATAGGGGAGGAGTTGGTTATTTTCTCATTATTTTATTCATTATTTTATTATTTTTCTCATGAAAAGAAATAGTTATGATTATTTTGGCTAAATAAAGTAACTAGTGAATTTGAGTTCAAAACAATGACCACATACATCATCCCCGACTCACGAATGAACCAAAAATTCATATATTTAATTATATTGTAAATTAGCGTATTTCACTATTCCTAAAAAACTATTTTAGAAACTTTCCAAAAACTCACCCTAAACATTTTATATGTGTAAAATTGAAAAATAATCTAACTTTTTTTGAAAATAATTTTGTAAATATGGGAAATTATATTTTTAAATTAAATCATCATCTATTTGAGAAATTATAATATTTAAAATTTAATAGATTATACAACACATTGGAAAATTAATTAATATCTCATTAAATTATCTTACAATAATAAAACCATGTAATAATAATTCATGAAACTAATTTATGAAAATATTTTTTTAAATCATTATAATAATTATAAAATTGCAAACAAATAGTTATGATCGAAAAAATATCAATTCTTAATTTAGCATTTGTAAAACATTAATTTACTTATAGTATGATATAATTGTATCTTATTTTCCTTTATAAGATAGATAAGTTTTATATATCCATTTATTGGTGAGTTTACTATTCTATTTTCTTTTCTACTATTCATAAGGGTCACATTAGTATTCCAAAGTTCATGTTACAGTTCCATTGGTATATGTTACTTAAACTCTATAAATACTTATTATTTAATTTATTCTCTACTTTTAATATTTTTATTGATTTATCTATCTTATTTTTATGGGTTTTTATATTATATAGCATAATTATAATAAGGGAATATTCCTTTATAAAATTTTTGATTGTTACAAAATTCATGATTTTTTTGGTTATCTTTCTACGTTGTTAACCTTGAATGATTGGTTATCAAGATGGATCTATATCTATATCCTTGTTGGGGACCCATAATTCAACTAGAAATGTCATGTTTAGACTCTCACTAGGATATAATCAAAAAAAATCCTGAAATGAAGTTGCATAGTTAACTAGTTGGGTTCCACAATTCTTTTCTTTAGTTATCCAATATAAAAAGAAGAAAAAATTGAAGAGATATTACATTTATTGAATATCATAAATCACTTAAACCATATATAATAAAAAATGTTCCTATAGTATGAGGAATCTAGAATATCCTTGAATCTTATGATTTTCTAGGTAATTATGGTGTTATTATAGCCATATAATTTTTCCTTAGACAAGATCATTAATCCCCTTAAAGTATCCCTTTATTTATACATTGTCTCTTAAGGAACATAGAATATTTCACAAGTTTTTAAGGGATTATAAATGGTTATATTGATTTCCACTTTCATAAATGATTCTACAATTTCCTTTTGAATTTCCTCTATGAATGTTTTATCTTGAATCATTATTTATAGATTCAATAATAGGATAGTTTATTTTCTTTATATGGGATTTAGATTAAATTTATCTTTATTTTTTAATATTGTTATAAAATTATTTATCTTAATTTATTTTATAGAGTTGTTATGATTTGGGTTTTGAATTAGATTAAATTTCCTTCCCACTCCTAGTTGTTACCACACTGACATTACATTTGATATTTAGTAATGTCTGGGATAATAGTTTTCCATAATTACATGTCATATTTTCCAAAATAATCCCTTGATATTTTCATATTCCATTCTTCCAATTTTTAATCTCTTCAATGTTTGGTCAATTTTTTTATATTTTTGTGGTTGAAAACTAGGGAACGATTGATCATGGGGTTTCCCTTATTTAAATTTTTATTGTTGTGAAGTAAATGGTCATCCTTGCATGAAATTATATTTGATGGGTAGAGGTTACTTGAATTTTTTATTAAATATTTTTATTTATTGTATTCTCAAATATTAAAATACATAATTGACTTTGGATATATATTTCCATACATGGTTGTTTATGACCTATTAGAATAGATTTTTTATAAAAAACAACACAATAGTTGATATTATGAATTAAGTACATCGATTAGTGAAATTGTTTATAGAAGATAACAATCCAAAAACCTTAACATGTCTTTTTTACAAATTATAATTTTTATGTGATATATATCTTAACAAGGTGGTATGTTCTTTAATATTAAAATATTATAAAGGAGTGTTAATATATCTTACCACATGGAATAATATAGTGGATGTACTTATGGTTCTCAATTTCTATGAATTATAATCAATATTCTCAATGAGTATCATGGATTCCTATAACAAATTTTTAATTAGTGTTCATCTTAATAATGTTTCATGTATTTTTCTATTATTTTCTAATAGACTATGGTAGATTAATAATAATAATTGGTATTCATTAATGGATTGGTATAGTAATCATAGAAAGTTATTGATGAATATCTATAAGTATTCATATAAATTTTCTCTTATAACATTTTATATTACATAGATCTCTTTATTTGGGGTAGTTACCCTTGTGGTATTGACAAATATTTGGACAAAATTTTCGGAATCTCTTCTAAACACGCCACTTCTCTTGGATGGAGGGTTTAAAACCACTCTTTGGATACTAATCCAAGAGAGTAAGGTAATAATATTAATTTTTCTATTTATTCATATTCTCTTATAGATTTTAAAGTGTCACACGTCAGGTTTAATTCTATGATATTATTTTTTGGATCATCCCCAATAATTCCATGAAATTTAGAAAAAAATTCATTATTTCCAAATTCAATATAAATTAATATTGTAGATTATGGAAAAAAAATTTGGTTATTTTTATTGATGAATTGTGGGGCACTATGGTCATTAAGGGTTTGATAAGGATTCCTTACCATGATTTCAAATCCATATTCACAATAACCACATTGAGTTTCACTGTAGTCTATTTTTGTAATGTTCTCAATTTTTTTTTCTAATTATTATGCATTATTAATTATATGAATCTATATATAATTAGTCTCTCAATTTTTGGAACAATAAATAACCTTTTTTCACAATGATATTGGGTAATGCACATTAAGAGTGTGGTCAAATTTTTGGAAATTGGACCATCTCCCTGAAAATGAAACTAAGGGATTCAATAAGATTGTTATCGTCAACGTTTCATGAGGTATTAATACATATATTTTAAATCCTTGGTAATGAAGTGTAGTGGAACCCCATATTATCTCTAAAAAAGAATAATTTTTTAAAAAAAAATTACTAACATAAGTGTTAACATATATGATGTTTTTATAAATTTTTGTGAAATTAAAAGAACAAAATAATAAAATAAAAGTTGAACTATTTGAATATTGATCAATAAATGATATGTGGGTATAAGTGTAAAGGTAAATTTATCAAAATTAATGAATGATAATTACTTTTTTAGTAGTTGATCAATAAGAGTGTTCATAATAAACAAACCTCTCAAATTCAGTTTCTAGTGATGTTATTTATAGTATAATAATAATCACTCACAATAATAACTAATCTCTATGTTCATGTTAATGTTTTAAAAAAACACTTAATTCTCTAAGAGAGGGCTAACCATCAACTATTAAGGATCATCCTAATCAATACATGTTGATCCCAAATAGCTAATGGTGAGATTTTGACTTCCAAATATATAGTACAAATTATCCTGAATTACCACAAAATTACTCATTTTCCATCACATGTAGGCTTCATTTAGTGGATAAAGATAATTGATTAAAAACCAATGTAGAAACAAACCAATGAAATACAAGTTGACTATGATCATAAAAAAACAATCAGAATACAGTTAGAGAAGAATTTTAATAGAAATATATTAACTGTAATTCATATTTGATATCAATAAAATACAAGTATATCCTCTACCAGATCAATCAATGATGGGGGGGGGGTTATACCTCTATATGAAAATCATGTCTATTAATATTTTTCTTTTCAATTTGTAAGAAACATAACTACAATGGTCTTGTAGTAAAAACTTAGTTTGAAACTTTTTATCCTTTTATAACATACATTGTTCTCTGTTATCATTCTAGGTCTCACTGAGATGATCTTGATTTTATATATATAGATGCTATGATTCTTCTTTGAATACTCAAGTAAAGGCTGAACAATCATATTCTCAACTTATTTTCCCTCTGTCATAGATCATTTTCCACTTTTTTCCATTTTTATCGATTTATTGGTGTTTTAGACAGCATTAATGGAGATTCATTTAGACCCCACATAACTTTAATGACTCTATTTTTTATAATTTTATGATTCTGGAATATATTAGATTGACTGTTTCTTCTATTTTTTGTTTATATTAGAAAAAATCAGGTAGAGAAGGATACAAATGTTTAATGTTGAAATTATATTAGCTAGAAAATGGATGATGTGTTGGAAAATGACATTGAAATAGTATCATTATAAATAATTTGTTTGGTATTGGAATTTAATTTTTCTTTAGCACATGGCTGAAATATCATTGACATGTTTTTTAGAGTTTATAATTGAAATGATCCTTCCCTTACATATAGATTAAACAATGTGTTGGATTATTGAGATTAATTTGGTTATAATTTAGTGAAAAAATTTGATATATTTTCCATTCTCAGGGTATGTAGTCTATGATAATAGGACATGATATTGATCTATGCAAGACATATCCTCGATAAGTCAAATAAAGTTATGTTCTATTGTGGAATAATACGGAGATCTAACATTATAGAGCATTGAGAGGCTAACATAGACTTAGGGGTAGAAGTGAGATTCCATTTGGTAGATGACACACACTCAAGACTAAAATTATTAAACATCTAAAATTTTATAGCATTGCAATGTTTTTTATATTTCCCCTTCAAACAAGACATTTGTTTAGTGTCATAATATATTGGTGTGATTTCATTTCTTTGAAAATAATTGTTACATTACATTGTAAAAAACATTACTTATATTGGTGTGGATGATTTTAGATACAGGTAGCATGGGTGTCCAATATATCCATAATTTTTGATGATGTAGTATGTCAGCACAGACATAGTTCTTCATAGTTGATTCATGATCGATTTCAAAACAAGAATATTCTCAAGTGGTGATACGAGGATCCATTAGTAAGTAACACAATATAAAGGGTGAAATGATTAACCTACATTAGTTCCTAACATATATTTAGGTTCTTACATGGCCATCATTTTTCTCTCAATGTAATAAGTGTTGGTAAACATGTTTTCAAAATCCTTCAATAGATCTACAACTACATACTACTTCAATTTCCTCTCATGATTAAATACATTCTTGAATATAAAAAAATTAAATGATTAAATATAATATTCTATCCATTTTATTCGAAAATATTAATTGATCAATAATTTTTATGAATTTATTGAATTAATAACCATTTATGAAATCCAAAAACAGCAAGTGTTATACTAAAAAATGATGATTATTATTAAGATTTACTATGTCATGGAATAAAATAAATGTTTTAAAATCAAAATATGACAAACTATTGGCATGAATAATATTCCATATACATGTATCATGACCAATCATGTTTATATTTATACCAAGGTGACCATATAAGTGTGAGTATAAACTCAAGAGTATTTCCCCAAGACTCCAATAGGTTCCCATGACATGATAGTTTTAACTAAACTGTTAATAATTCATTTCAAATAATGTTAAATAGTTTAAAAAATTAATACAGTTGAATTAAATGAATATTCCAAAACACAAGTGTTCTTTTGTAATTTATATCATAGTTTTTAAAAGAATTATATTTCAAAACATAATTCCCATAAATTCAAAAAATCAATTTTCTCTGTCAATCCCAATATTTATATAAAAATCTTTTCCCCTAGTTTCAACGAAAATTGTTTGTTCACAATCAATATAAAATTTTACATTTTCCAAAACCTAATAAAAATACATTGTTTTTTCAAAATCTACAGGAAAATCCATTGTTTTCCCAAAATAAAAAGGGGAGATATCATTTCCCTGAAATTCCATTAGAAACATTATATTTTCATAAATAAAGTGTATTCCCTATACTAAGTCATTTCCATAAATCATCCAACAGAAAAATCATATTTTCAAGCATCTTATCATTATATTTACCGAGGTATAAAATCTATTCATATATATAAACTAACACTAGGGAGAGTATTTTTTTAGCTTACAATCATATAATTAATTTTCTTCCTCAACATAGACTCTCTAAGGTACCAATTTGTATCTATCAAAGACAGTTTATTCCCATGTAAAAAACATAGAGGTTTGAAAATCAGGTATCAAAAAACCATTTTAGAAAACAAAATCACATGCAATGAATATACACTTTCATGATCCATGTTCCAAAATGAAAATTACATTTTAAATTTCTAAAGTAATTTATAAAAATCAATTGATTCAAAATCCAATAACTTGTATAAAAATTAAATCACGTTTAATACTTGAAAAAAGTATACTAAAATATCCAATTTAAATTTCAAAATCATCCTAAAAACTTATCCTCAATAATTCTATTCCAATATAAAAATCATATCATTTTTTACATATTTTAAAAAACCATTTCTAAAATCATAATTAAATTTAATAAATATTCTTAGAAGTCTATTTTTACAAATCAAAACCTTTCATTGAAAAATTAATAGTTATTGAAACAAATAATTTAATTAAAAGGAATTATCCAAGAATCACTATTTCTAATAAATTCATAATTTTACAATATTTTAATCAATTAATTTCTTGATATATAACAATCAATAAACAACACACATGAAATTATCTAGATAATGAACAGATTAGAATTGTTTACCTAGTCATTTCATTCAAGAAAATTTCTTAATTTCATGATCTAAATCTAATAAAACGTAACAAATTCTTCATCCATATATCATGAAGAATTAGAATCATAAATTACTAACCATAGAATCACATATTTGAATTCCTTATATCTTGATTTACAAGAGAGTGTGAGAGAGAATGAGACAGATAAGATAGATTTATGTTTATTGTGATATTCATTGGTTAATGTAATAATCCCATCTTTGTCTCATTGATGAGAGGTCAAAATATCTCAAAATCTATAATAAATATCCGTAGAAAATTCCCACATAATTATGAGGGAAATAAATAATAATATTAATGTAGTTTTGGTTTCCACATAATGAATTTAGATCACTCAAATACCTCCACACTTTCACGATATATGGGTTTTAAGACCATTTAGGACCATCTTACCTAAAAATGGAGTTCATGGTATCTAGGATTGTACAGGTACTATACAACTAATTCTTACCAATATGTATTATATTGTATAAAACATAGGACTATTTTGAGACAATTTAGCCCTGAAAAACTTTTCACAATGTTTATATATAACTACGTTTCACACAAAACATGGTTCCAATTGAATAAAACCCATTTTAAATAAAATTTTATTTTCAAAAATAACTTTTATGACTGTACAGGCATCTATTTCTCAAGAATAATCAATAATACAACCTTAAATATTCATTAAAAATAAATACAATAGTCCAAATCAATAAAAAATGAATTTATAAGACCCGAGCATTAAAAGTATCATCATCATAGTATTTTTTATCATTGAAAATCAACTGGGAGCTCTCGTCAATGAATATATTTGTCCATTACAAATAAATTTTGATCCCTCTCCCTGATTACTCTTTATATATTTAATTGTGCTACTAATCCATCCATAATAAAGGGAATACTCTATCTTATGAGGATCTTATCTCTATGATCCACTATGTGTATAGTATTATTTATATAAGAGGCATCATGTTCCAACTCAACTGCCACCCATTTTAGGACATGAGATGGGTCATATTGACACTTCAATAATTGTGAATCATTGATGAATTATAAACTATAACGAATTGTTATTGAAAATATAATACATAGGCCACCACACTGATCCACTTAATGGTTTAAAATATCTCTACATACCATGACATAGTCTTCTGTAGTTTTCCAACCTATAAATATCCTAATCCTGGATCCACTTTCAATAATAAAAGAATAGCTAACATCTAATAGAAAATTTATCTTCCAATAACTAACATATGATTTCATCCTGCCCTATGATGAAATTATATGATTCTAGATCTACATAATATACATAGTCATTTTTATACCAAACTAGATCCTTTAATAGAACTATCACCACTACTTGGAAAATATAATGTTGACTGACATAGTTTACCATAAAAAACCTCAAACAATTAAATTAAAATAAATCACTAAAAATTATAATTATACATGACCTCAATCAATAGAATATGATCCTCTTATGAACTTTTGATATCAAGACCAAATTTTTAAAGCATACATTCCAAAATTTAAATGGCACGTTCCATATATCCATCTATTTATTAATGATATATTTTTATTATATTTATATATGTCCTAAAACATTCTAGATTCCTCTCCATAATCACAATATTAATGGAGGATCTTCATTTGAGATTATCGTCATTGGGTCCATCGATTCAAACAATGTCTATCATATAATGATTCCAAATATAATAAACAATTTTTTTTAATATAAGCAAGAAATTCATTTTCATTATATTCCCACTATTTTAGGAAAACCATCTTGCTTCCACAGTAACCTTTGTATCATAATAAAAATTTTCAGATAAATGTTCTCTCATTTACATGTCAAAATTGGTAAAGGATGTGACTATCTAACTGTAACGTCTCGGATCTAGGTTCCAGTCAACCGGTTCCTCGTACCAAGTTGGCCACATGTCCTCAAGAAAATTTCCCCAAACACCAGAGGTTGCTGACTAGCTGTGAGGGCCTAGGGTTTGATAGTGGGGGAAAATATTCCCTCATTGGAAGAGAGTAACATAGAGGAAAAAATAAAACAATATAAGAAGTAGTAAACAACATAAAAATAAATTAAATAGTAGAAGAATGATAAGATAACAGCCAAGCATTATTCAATACAAAAGATGATGCAACATGTCAAATGTTCTTGGAAGGCATCCAAAAAAGTACACTGTATTAGTGCAAAATATCTGTGTCAAACACTATATAAAAAATGACTAGGAATCATCTAATGCCTCAACTTGGTTCCATGCTCTCCATCTCCGAGTAGCACATCAAGTACACGTAGAAAGGAACTTGACATAATCAACACCTGCAATCATATAACCTGTTTGGGTCCACAAGAATGACCCAAATAGGATGTGAGACTAAATCCTAGTAGGAAAACACCCGTGTTTGGTGACAATCTATCAGTGAATATATATAATAGGTAGTGTACAATAAATAAATTAAGAAATAGTAGGAACTAAAAATTAATCACCAAAAATGTCTTAGAAAATAGTGGTAAACCTGAATAAGTAAGGACTGAATCCAAGCATGTTATTTGGCTTGGTAGGAACGTCATTATTTATTCCATTTCATTATTCAAATACATTATATTATAAAAATTTATTATGGTCTGGCTTGGGCTTGACAACCCCCCTTATAAAAGTAACCATCAACATGGGACATAATAATTATTTAAATCATATACCAATAGAGCCCAGCCTGGGTATCCCAAAATGGATCCTAGGTTCTCTCGACATTTTAAAATAAGACTTAATGAGCCGGACCACCCTATTTGTGGCTTGATCATGACTTTTAAAAAATTAACTTCATAATCTAGTTCATTGTCTTTCAACCGAGACAATTGTTCACCCAAGGCATATATGATTCAATTTATCACAAGACACTGACCTCGTCTTTTTACCAAGACTGTGGCCTTCCCAGTACTAATTGCATCTTTTTATCCTTTAATTCAATTTCAAATTCCATCACAGAAGAAACACAAGTGAATTAAACTATAACATGGATTTAACATAAAAAACTCACAAGGGAACAATTTATATAATAATAAACACTTTTAAATTAAACTATTACATAGCCAAACAAGGATAACACACATGGGAAAAAATATAACAAGCCTATTATTAAATTTAAGAAAATACAAATATTAACACAACAAGTATATAATGAGAGCAATTAATTTAATCATAAATTCATTTTCAAAATCCATGAATTGAAATCTAAGTCAATCCTCTAAGTTATTCTCGACCACATGGAAAACCAAGGTAAATGCACCCATGGGGTGGCCCTAACTCAAGCATCCCAACCATAAAAATGCTTTCAAATCATCTAAAAAATTGCCTAATCATCAATAGGGAATAACAAGGTTCATTCATAAATGAATAGACACCATAAAAGTTGGTGATCAGAACTTCATAATATATAAACATCAAGAAAATTTGCGAAAGGCAAAAAACCCCCGACATCGTTGTAGTACGACTCTCCTCATCCATTGTTGGGATTTAATTCGCCCTAGAACAGAGTAGATCTACAAAAAAGGTATAAAAATTTGACCTTAAAATACATAATTGATAGAATAAATTTGTGAGATATGCTCCAGAGGAATCAATATCCCACTTAGGGGAATTAAATGGATCTGATAGTGATCAAATATGAGATCCGATGATGAATCGAGAGCCAAAACCTTGTTCAGATATTCTGGGTGGTCCATACATCAAAGGTGAGTCATTTCTGACTTTCTGAAAAATGACATACTAACCAACTTATAAAAAAATTTAAAAAGAAAATGGCTTGTACTTGAGATTACATACCATGTCTGTATAGTTTTCTGGACTTCCATTATGTGGTCATGTAATGGGTTTATATGGCATGTTTCCTTACATATAGGTTCTGTACCTATAAGTACATGATGTGTAGTTTTCTATCACGTCATGTAACATTCTAGCATTCATCCCCTAAATCTATTTCCACCCATTTTCATAATTACAAACTGAATAAGAAGGATCTATACCTCAGTCGAAGAACTGAGCTCTTACAGAGCCCCCCCTTAAAGCAATTCGTCCATTAATTACCCTTTGAAGGGTGGGGGAAAAATATATGAGAACAACTCTGGTCACAGGGATCGTTGGCCATCGTCCCTCTCCCAAGTCTCTTTCTGCACTTAGCCGTGATACCATAGCACTCATATAAAAGGAATAGAGCAGCCACAAAGGACCTTTGTGCTATGATCCAAAATATGAACGAGATGCTCCTCAAAATATGCAACTTTCTACAAATCTACTTTCTCGAGTAGAAAACTATGAAACAAGTCCGAAAAGAAAGGTTGCAACCGAGAAATGTATAATATGTCGTGTGTAGCCTCATACATCTAGGGTAACTACAATCAATAAGAAACCAACCCAACCCTCTCTAGAATCTGAAACAAACTAACGTATCTCCATGAAATCATACCCTATCTTCTAATTCTGTTGTGTCCCAAACTTGGTGTAACACATAAGAAAAATCGATCCCCGACCTTGAACTGTAGATTTATTCTATGGAAATCAACGTAATATTTTTTATGATACTTCGTAGTAACCATACTATTTTTGAATCAATTTTACCTACTCAAAAGACTCCTACATGAGATATGGTCTTAGTAAAGATATATCACCTGGCTCTCTCCAGCACATGGGTGACTAAAATGGACTACCGTACAAATCCCTTGAAGGCTCTATCTCTATAGTCTCCGAAGAACTAGTATTGTTGGAAAATTAATCCAAGTGAATATGATTCTCCCAAGATCCCCCAATGTCTAGGATATATGATCTCATCATGTCTTCTAGTACCAGGATCATAAGATCTTACTGGAGATTAGTCTGACTGTGTTATATTGTGCTCAGAGGAACTAGTGTACCCAGTTCCCATTGAAAACTCTGTAAAAAACGAGATGTAAAGTTGGCATCCCTATATTAAATGATAGAATGAGGGACCCCATTAAGTCTTAACAACTCACAAATATACAGCTTCCCAAGATCATCAACACCGAAGGTCTCCTTGATCGAAAAGAAGTGAGTGACATTCATAAGTATGTCAACCACCATCCACCCTGCATCATTACCTCCGGGTGACCTCGGAAAAACCTTCACAAAATCTACTGTGACATCAACCCTTTTTCACACTGTAATAGGTAACTAATGTAAATTGTTGGTAGGCCTCTGCTATTCTTCCTTAACTAGTTTGTAGGTTGAACACCTCATAACAAAACCATACACCTCTCTCTTCATACCCATCCACCAATACAGACAGTGCAAGTCACGGTACATCTTGGAAAATCCAAGATGCACTTCCCATGATTAAGCATGAAACTCCCACATCAACTCCTCACATATTCCCACTAGAACCAAAAAACTTCCTTGGATCCCCAAGATCTCATCATCTCCTACAATCCAACTAGGAGATAGATCCTCACCTGATATACTCTTTCATGGGACTAAGCCCTATGATTATGATAGCTATGTCATCCTCACTCTGTCTAGAGGGGTAAAAGTCATAGATAAATAAGAAATGAAATTCTCTCTCAGACTATCATGCACCTTCAAATGCATCTCAGAGAACAATTACACAAGATACCCTCTATACTGGCCTCCTGCACTACCTGCATATGATTCCTCTTACGTAGTTCATCATCCACCTCATTACCTTTTATAATCATGTCGGAATGCTCGATGGGGAAATACTGAAGTTATTCCACCCACCAACGCTACCTCAAATACAGATCATGAAGATTGAAGATGTATTTGAGATTTTTATAGTACGTGTACACCAAAAAACACTCTCCCAACAAGTAATGTATCCAACAACATATGGAATGAACAACCACCACTAACTAGATATCCTGCATTGGGTAGTTCCTCTCATGTGGCCATAGCTACCGAGACATATACACGATGACACAATACCCCTACAAATCCACTACTCTTAGCCTAATACTTGCTGCATCGCAGTATAATGGGTTACTCCTACCAACTCTGGAAAAATCAATATTCGTGCTAATGTTAATCTCCCTTTCAGCACCTGAAAGGGTGTCTCACAAGAATCTGACCATACATACATCACACCATTCTTTGTCAATCCCATCATCAACATTGATAAGTATGAGAACTACTGTATAAAATTCCTATAATAACAAGAAATCCCTAGAAAACTCTGCACCTCAAAGACGTTCTTGGGCTGATCCCATTTAACTACTGCTCTCCCATTCTCTAGGTCCACTGATACACCTGTGTCTGAGATGACATGACCCTGGTAGTCAATGTAATCCATCCAAAAATTTGTCTTCGAAATCTTATAATATAACTAATGCCCATTCAGTGTACTCAAAACCATCCCATGATGTGTGGCATGATATTTTCAGTTACAAGAATATACCATGAAATCATTGAAAAAAACCACACACAAAAAGAATCAAAGTAAGGATGGATCACTCAGTTCATCAGTTCCATGAAAACTACATGCGTGTTTGTGAGACTGTAAAACGTAACCACATACTCATATAGACCATACCTACTAAGAAATGTGGTATGATTTATGTCTGAATATTGAACACATACATGGTGACATCCTGACCTTAATTTTAATTTTGAGAACACTCGGTCTCCTTGAATTTAGTAAAACATTTCTTCTATACGGGGAGTGGGATATCAGTTTTTAACCATCATCTAGTTTAGTTTCTGATAGTCCATGCATAGCCTGAGGGCACTGTCCTCCTTCTTCACAAAAAGGACCAGCTAAACCCATTAAGAAGTACTGGGTTAGATGAAACCCTTAGCCTCTATATCCTTTAGATACCTCTTAAGCTCTTCAAACTCCATCATAGCTATCCTATAAGGAGGAATGGATACCATTGCAGCTCTTGGGACATACTCGATACTGAAATCCATATCTCCCTCCATAGGTAAACCTAAATAGTCATTCTAGAAAACATCTATGTTATTATCAACCACTGGAGGGAAATCAACCAGACATGTTCCCTAGTGATCCAGATATAATTTGGAAATATATGTTGTCATCCCAGTCATCCTATGATTCTTGGGTCCAGTTCATATTGCCTAGACATCCCACTCACCATTGTATAGAAATGATCCTCCCTTTGGTGACGTGAAACTCACCCTACAGTGATATCAATCAACAACGTCATGAAAGGAGACTAACCAGTCAATTATGATATGAAATAAAATCATGTCATCTCTAAGACACAGAGATCCCAAAAGAAGTGACACCCACCAATTTCAAGGGGTTACTCCATGCAATGTTTAACATCTTCCATTCTAATCCCTAATAGAGTGTCTAGTTTCATAATTTCATTAGAAGTAAAAAGTAAGAGCCCTAAAATCTTCAAAATGGGTGCTGATATGAAACTATGTGAATCCCCTATATCAATGATTGAAGAAGCTAAAACAAAGGTGAATAGAATAGTACATCTGACTGTAGAAGGCCGAAGATCCTACTCCTGCTGGGTCTGTTGCACTGCATAATTCTGACGTTTACTGTGGACCTGAGACACTATCTAGCTACCCTGAGATGGCCCTCTCTATTGTAGATGATATCCTGGTGTCTGTCTATAATGGCCATGACCTCTACATTGGCCTGAAGGTCATGACGCATTATTGTTCCCTGATTGTTGAGAAGTTGTCGACCCTACTTCTGAATGTGGAGTTCGTGCTGACCCTCTCTCACTAGATTTTGGTGGAAATGTCCTGTAGAAAAACTATAACATTCCCATCATCCCGCAAGATCAGCACTTGACTGGGTTGATAGGGATATAAGTTATAGTATATCCAATTTTTCCACACAGGAAGAACTTCACCTACCTACAAAATGATAAGTTCTAAGAACTAGATTTTCTGCGTGTATGCTCTAGATGACATCTCCTACTACCGGTTTAAAAAGTACCAAATATTTGGGGTGAACATTCTTGGATTTCACCTCATGATTTGCTCTGATTCCACTTGTAAATGACTTACTGGTTCACTATATAAGATACAGTAGTCATCTAGAAGATATTTACATGTGTGAGGATGCCATTACTAAGGCCATCCTCAAATTCCCCAGCCTTTGATATATCGTTGCATATTAAAATAGGTATGAAGCATTAGAGCTCAGTAACACTGGTAGAGTAATAAATAAATTATAGAGAATCCTATCTCTATATGAATAAACATACAAGATTTATCCACCCTCAACATATCAGGACAGAATATGTCATATAAGACTATCTAAATATCTCCTCATTCCATGTCCCGCTGATGCTCTATCTATGTGGTAAAATCCCACAACATCTTGGTGGAATAATGAAACATATAATTTGAGAGCTTGACCATTATATCAGGATGAATATCTATATGCTCGATGATCAACAACATGGCCTCTACCCATGACCATGCAGTTTGTGGCCCACCTTCCTCAGAACAAATGAGTGGATTTTACTTCTAGAACACTCAGGTCAGTTCTTCCAATGATGTGTCAAGCTGTGGTGATCCCTGAAAGCTTTTAATTAGCCTCATAAAAAATTCATAGAAAAGTTCATCAGCACTTGCGTGCGGTATAATAGATGGTTCTAAGAACTGGCATGTTGGGAGGGTCCATTGGTAGCCCCTGGCCTACCACCTCTAGGGTATGATCATCACCACCCTCCTGGCATACTACTAGAGAACATCATGGTGGAATTGCTCTGTATGGTCTTTCATGTTCACCTAAATATAATTATATTTATCAAGGTACAATGTTTAAGAGAAGAATAACGAAAAATAATAAGAATGGCCTTAAATGATTACAAATTATTAGTACACGAGGTGTAGGAACTATACAAAACATGTACATTTAATTCCTTTCATGGTCGTGTACTCCTGCTGTCCTAGGCATGTAAAAACCCTATGTACACGAAGTTTACCTTTAAACTCTTACATGGGTGTGTAACTTCTCCTTTTGGTCAGGTAAAGGTCCTAGGTACACGGCGTGTATGGATTACACATGTCGGGTAATCAAGTATTACCTCCTGGCCATGTACATTTACATGGCCAAATCCACATGAGTCTACCAATAAAAAACTACTCAGGATGTCCGTAATGTAAACGACCTGTCCTAATCAAAACTCAACCACCTGAGTTTTCTCTCACACAGCCGGACACATGGTTTAAAACCACACAGAGTGTACTATGACTACACATCATGCACATAAAATTGTGTTTTCTTCTCGAACAGAAGAACACATAGAGTGTGTTCATAGGACCACATTCCATGTTGTTTGGGTTTCCAAAAAATTAATCCTTCGAAACTTCCCCAAAACCCTAGTTTTTGGAAAATAAATCCATAGTGTTCCAAATTCCGATCAATGGGGGACCATACTCCTCAAATAAAATCTTGTCATCAAATATACCACATCAAAACAAAATCTATATCCCATGTTTGAAATGTGATCTGCCAAATTCTGATATAAGAGTGACCATACTCCTTAGAGAACAAAATTTTTCATCCATCCAATTCAAACATGACACATATCAATACACCTATCACAACATCAGACATATTTATCATTGTTCCTATCACCAAAACATCCATATATAGCATGACAATTTATCATGACATCCGAAAATTAGTAATGATCTCTAAATGGAATTTCATGAATTCATTGCATGTAACGTCTAACAACTGCCTATATGATGCATGAGATTACATACTCTTGTATAATATGGTTGAAAGAATATAACCACAATGATATCAATAATAATAGGCCAAAACAAGTGCTTCACCCAATGTTGAAATCGAATCAACTAAAATAGATCAAAATCAAAAAATTAAAATTTTGTTCTAGTTCATTTGGCTTTACCCTGTATGTGGGTTAGCTACTCTCAGACACAACTTAGTACCAAATACATTGCATTTACCTCTCAGTCAATTGTCACCAAACAATAAAGAAAACCATTAAAAAATCCATTTGATGCAAATTTGTATCTTCTTGGATCCGGGTTCCACTCAACTGGTGCCCCATGCCTGGTTGGTCACATGACCTCAAGCACATTTCCCAAACAACAGAGGCTACCTACTAGTAGTGAGGTTCTAAGGTGTGATAATTGGGGAAACTATTCCCTTATTGGTAGAGTGTTACATAGTGTAACACAAATAATAAAATAATGTATGTAGTAAATAGAATTAAACTGAAGTAAACAATAGAAGAATGATACAATAATAACCAAGTATCATTCAATACAAAAGATGATGCAGCATGTCACATATTTTTGGAAAGAATCTAAACAAGTACACTACAATAGTATAAAAGATATGTCTCATGAACTAAAGAAACAAAATAAAATACAATGAAGTATCACAAGCCTTGGCTCAGTCCCTGGATTCCGACTCCTATAAGCACATCATGTACTAATAGTTGGGTGCTTTCCCTAATCAACACCTACAGTTATATAATTGATTAGGGATCAAAAGCATGACCCAAATATGGTGTTAGAATAAATCTCAGTAGGAAACAACCAAAGGACCATGGAAATCAATTAGTGAAAATCTATAATAGGCAGTGTACAATAAAAAAGTTGTAAATAATAGGCAATCAATAGTAAGAAAAACAAATGTCTCATAAAACAATGGTAACTAGGTATAAGTGAATACCAAATTCAATATTATGATTTAGCTTGGTAGATTCATCATTAGTCATTGTATTTTATTATTCCACTCCATTTTATTATATAAAAGTCTTGAGGTCCGAGTGGGTGAGAGATTTCCCACCACCACTAAAATTTGGAAACCTTGTATTCCCCGTATTCAATGGATCGGGGGACCCATAATAGAATTTGACGCACTATGACTCTTAATGTGACCCCATTATGGGAACTCTAGAGAAAAAAGAAGCCATAAAACTCAGGTTCTTCATAGGAACCCTGTAGGTCTCAGCTTTCGTATGGTATACTAGCCTGCTATCCATTTAAATTACTGGATGGGAGGACCTCCGATGACAGTTTCACTTCCAGTTCAGTTTGATGCTACCTAATATGATGGTAAATGATCTCATGAAGTGAAAATAGTGAGAGAATGAAAGAGTCTTAGACTTCATTTCGTGATGGAAGTACCTGAAATATTCTTTAAACTGACCACTCCCCTAGGATGAGATTCTCTATCGATGAATTGATAACCTTCGAGATGAATTGTGAACGCCGCTCATCTCAGGGAAGTACACTAGTGGGTTTAGAGACATCACTACCATTTCTCAATGGATATAAAACTCCTTGCAATAGACCAACCTTAATTACTGAGTGGCCCCATCATCCCCAGGAAAAAGAACGTGAAAATTTGAAGCGGCTTCTTCCATGCATAAGCTACCCCCGAATCTAGCTCTAGTTGCGAGGCCCCCCACCGAATCATGTGGGACCCCATGGGATCCAACAACCATTACCACCTAGACTAGAAAAGCGATGAGGTTCCAAAAAAAAATCTGTTTGAAGAAAGAATAAATAAATTTTACTCATTCTGAGATGAACAGTTCCATGGATACTTCATAGCTGCCATGTATTAAAATTTTCTCTAGAAACTTGATCCAAATGGATCCAGTGAAGTGGGTCTCAACAACCATCAAAATTATTTTTCCTATCACTAGATATTGAGACATACCATCCATGAGTTCTTTGTTTTCAAGGATCTCCTACAAAAGATGGTGGATTCCGAGAAAGTCAAGTTGGGCCCGCCGCCAATCCTAGTGGTGTATGTTTCCATGTATTACATAAGAGAGGAATAATAATGGAAGACATTACCCAGTAAGAAGGATCAAATGTTTAATAACTGGATGACCCAGAAGACCACAAATCAAATCTATGGCATCCTCCAGGCGCAGTTGAAAAATCCAACTGTGCCCCCAATAGCTCCCAATACAACACAAACATCCTCCTCATCCCCATGGTCCTCTAATGGGTAGAAGGGAATAAATAAAGAGCACATAGATGAGCTTAAACTAAATCTAAATTCACCATTGACACTTTTAGACTTAATTCCAATTGACTTGGTTCAACGGACACCACCTTTCCAAACAGTACAATAGGCACCACCCCACCAAACATCACCATCATAAGGAGACAATCGGAGAGAAATAATCTCGGATCAAGAACTGATCATTGGTCCCATTGATGTCAATCACTTGATAAACCCCTTATCTAATGAAGACTATGACGACAAACTCGAATTCCCCACAACCAACTAGAAATTTGAAGGAAGAGGTCGTTGAGGCCAAAGGTTTTTGGGAAGGAGTCAAATTGTCGGCGACACCACAATTATAATCGTTAACATTCCAGAAACTCGTAGAAGGACCCTCTGACAAAAACCCCAGAAATAGACATGCTCCTTCGCGCTAATCGGAAGAAATCAAAGCCCAGTTATCATGGATTATCAATCAGGGGAAGAAACAATACCAAATCACCCAAGGTATATAGGCAGACCAGTTTGGCCAAATGTGAAAAGGACTACAGCACCACCGACCCATGTCAAAGAGGTTAAACCATTAAAGTCCAATGATCAAACCACTATAGTGTCTGTAAAAGAGCCCAATATGGGAAGCACCAAACATTAGAGTAGAAGTGTGATATTTTAAATCAATTAACTTAAGTACCAACAAATTTTTCAATCCTAGATGCATTGATCATGTCTGAAGATCATAGGGGGGGCACTCATCGAAGCCTGGAAAAGTTTCCAGGAGTTTGAGGATGAAGTAGAAGTAGCCAAAGTCTATTGGATAGAGAGTAGTCCTAAATAATTTCACATTTTCATCTCTTCCACATACAGAGAACAAGGCGCTATCATGAAAGGGAACATCAAACCCTTATATGTGTCTGAAATGATAAATGGAATTGATCTTCGGAGGAACTTCATTAACAATGGCTCTAGAGTTAACCCCCTAAAACTGTGAATGCTTCATCTATTGGGATATGATGAAGAAAACCTAACACCCAACACTACAACACTACTGGGATATGAAAAAATAGAGACGAAATCATTGGGAAAAGTCAATCTAAAAAAATGGCTTGGAGATCTCATGTTAGATTTTGAGTTCTTGGTGGTGTGGAAAATTACGGCCTTCAATGTCATGTTAGAGAGGCCTTGGATGCATCAACACTATGCAATTCCTTCATCATACCATCAGTGCATCAAATATTTCACTAATGGGAAAAATGGATGTTTCACATAGATAAATTCCCATTTGTGTAATGTGAGTTGCTTTATATCGATGTAGGGTTCAATGAATCCGAAGAAAAAAAATCTTTCATCAGGCGATGTTGATTGGTTAAATGCCCTGAATGGATTGGAAATGGCTCACATGGACCCCCACCATCATATTAGGGAGGAGTATGTACTAACCATCGACCATGTTGAATGCTTAAATTCAAGTTTGGGTGGAGGCTCAGTTGTCATCATGGCCTCTGTTACGACAACTGAGTCCAAGGACCCAGAAGGGTGGGCTGACTCCAATGATGATAGGAAAATACCTATCAGAGATGATCATGACCATTCCTCAAGAAATCAAAATACCTTTTCCTTACACATTAAGGCCAAATATGACTTCTCTTTCAACATCAGAGATCTTTGTCTCAAAAATCATTTCTCCATCAGAAAATGAATATGATGAAGATGATGAAGAAGAGGAAGAAAAGTAAGAAGACCTAAGATATTACCCTCCTATATTAGACAAAGTTGTATCCACCATAATCAATTGACTTAAGGAGATAAATCTAGGAACCAAAAATGACTCGCGTCCCATTCTGATCTGTGAGGCCATGCCTATCAAGGAACAGAATGCATACACCTCCTTCATAAAGAAGAATAGAGATGTGTGTTCCTGGAATTACACAGAGATTCCATGCCTCATTTTTGAGGTTTCCACCCATCATCTGGGCTTACCATAATATCATTGGGGCTATAAAAATTCAGCCATAAGGACCCACCCGACACATGCAACCAAAAAGATGCTGATGTTGACAAGATGATCAAAGCCAACATCATACGGAAGGTCCAATATCCAATCTGGTTGGCGAACATAGTTCATTTCAAAAGGAATAATGGCCATACTAGAATCTTAATTGATTTTAGTGAATTTAATCAGCCTTTCCAAAAGGAAAAATTCCCAATCCCATTCACATAATTGTTGATCGATATGATATCTAGATATAAATCCCTCTCTTTCAAGGGTGGATCTTTTAGATACAATCTAATCCAGATGGATCAAGAAGATGAAGAAGATACTAATTTTAGGGCCCCTTAGAAATTGTTATATTATAAAGTGATTCCCTTTGGTCTATAGAATGGCAGTACCACATATCAGTGCGCCATGCATCACATCTTCTAGCCCTTTTGGGAAAATAAGTCATGTGTTATGTTAATGACCTAGTTGTTAAATCAAGACAACGTTCGAACCACCTTGCTAATCTGGAAACCATCTTCTACAAATTGTGACACCATAGTTTAAAGATGAATTCCCTAAAATGCGCCTTTGGTCTTACATTGGAAAAATTCCTTTCCTTTGTTGTGTACTGTCACAACATCGAATTCCACCCAGGTAAGACAAAACCCTTTCTTGTTATGTCCCCACCTCGCAACCCCACTGAGTTGAGAGGTATCTAGGGGATCCTCGCCTACATTTGGCACTACAAAACCAACCTACCTGGTAATGATTTACAATTCACCATGCCCATGATGAAATGTGGTGCGTATGAGTGGGAAAATAATTGTCAAGAATAGTTTGACAATCTTAAAAGATATATCCTAAGCTCTACATTCCTCAGGACACTAGATGAGGGGAGACTGCTCATTTTATACATAACTTCCCTGGAACAGTCATTAGGAGTCTTCCCCACATAGAAGAATGATGTCCGCAGTGACAAAAACCTCTACTACCTCATTCAGACAATGATCAATGCTAAAACTCGGTTTTCGAAAATTAAAAAGAACTTCCTAGACCTAATCTTCGTACTTTAGAATATCGGGAATTACCTGCAGCACCAAGAGGTCCACCTAGTCTCCCGATGCAACCCAGTAAAATATATAATCAACTTTCCCAAGATAAATGGGAACATATCACACTGGGTGGTCATCCTACAACAGCTTGACATATGGTATGCGCCACATAAGTCCATCAATTTCCAGGAATTAGTAGACTTCATGGACGAGCACCCACAGAGGAAACAACACAGTCGGATTCCAAACTTCCAGATGAAGAATTGTTTTGCGTTAGGGGGGACCCCATGATGTAGGAAATGTACTACAATGGTTCTTTTTAAAGCCCAGCAGGAAAAATGATGGAGGATATCAAACTCAACAATGTGGGGCTGAGAGTCAAACTTGTATCTCTCAAAAAGTCCTTCTTCCCTTACACATAAATGCTTTAGGAAGGGTATACAAACAATAAATTAGAGTATCAAACCATCATTGCAGGCTTGGAACTATCACTTTATGTGCAAGGCAAACACCTAAAAATAAAAGGTGATTTGGAGCTAGTCATCAAATAAGTCAATGGTGACAATGCTATCAAGAAAAAAATATTGGTTCCCTTGATGAACCATGTTCAAGAACTGATGGATGAATTCCCATAATAACCAATTTTGACTTATTCACCTCATTCACAGAATGCTCAAGACGACGTCTTGGAAAATGAAACCACATCCTTGGCTATTCCCAACCAAAATGAAATAGTTATTAGAATTTCACACCACCGGATGGTCTTTACATTCATCAAGAACAATACGGAGGAAATCAATGAAATTAGCCCCATATTCGAACCTCATGGTCATACCACTAGTTGGATGATGCCCATCATAATTTTCTTCAGAACGGGGACCTCCCACTTGATAGGGCTGGAAGGGAGCATGTCCAAAGACAGACAGTCAACATTGTCTTATACAATAGTGTAAACCAAGAAAAGGTTCTCTACAAATGAGGCCTTGACGGAGTCCTTCATAGGTTTATTGATGGAGAATAGAATGATTCCATCATAAAATAGGTGCATGTCAGAGCTTGTAGAGCACTCCAGTCATCAACCAAGCTCTCTCACCAAATCCGAAGGCTTGGGTATTACCGAACCACTATGATACATGATTGTGCCACATTCACCAAGAAGTTCCATTCCTGTCGAGTTGATTCCAATTTCATAAAATGCCAATAGAGTTACTTGATATAGCTATGTACTCCTTTCCATTCACCTAGGGGATGGATATTGTGGAACCATATCCTCCCACTACAGCCAAACAGTTCAAATTCATTCTCACTGCGACTGAATTCTTTTCAATGATGGTCAAAGCCATAACCCTTTAAGAAGTCCAGGAGAAAAACATAATTATCTTTGTGACGGCCTACATAATCACTAGATTTAGTGTCCCTTATAAAATACTGATAGACACAAACATCAACTTCTTCTCTCCTAAGATTGGCATGATATACCAGTAGTATGAAATTAAAGCCAAATTTTTGTCTTGTTACCACACGGTGGCCAATGGGATGATACGTGATTTCAACAAGATGTTGTCCAACAAACATCAAATGATGGTCGATAAGGATAATAAATCGTGTCCAGACAAGCTCTTTCATGCTTTATGGGCTTACCGGACCACAACCTGCACGACCACCTAGGAAACCCCTTACTCACTAGTATATGAGGCAGAAGAAGTTTGGCATATCGAAATCCTAGTTCCATCACTTCATGTGGCCATTTTTGGTCAACTATTAATGGAAGAGAAATCCCAGAGGTTGTTTGATGAGTTGGAGTAGCTAGATGAAAAAATTATTCACACTCTACACCATTTGGAAGTCTACCAAAACCAGATTGCATGAGCCATCAACAAAAAGGTTCTCCTTTGATCTTTCCTAAGTGGAGAAATGGTGTTAGTCCTCAGAACCATGATGATACTCGAGAAGAAGCCCCCAAAGCATGATCCAAAGTGGGAATGACCATATGTCATACATATGGTCTATTAAAATGGAGCATACGTCCATATATCAATGGGCGAACAACTCATCACGACTCCTACAAATGTGAAGTTCTTGAAAAAATTCATTACATAATATAAAATATCAATGTCAAGGTCCAAACTCTTAGACATTAAATAGTGTGTAATGGAAAAAACACCATAATTCCAAGGTCCGATCTCTACGACCCAAAACTATGAGTTATAATACTCCCAATGACATGGTCAAAACTCTATGACCCGGAACAATGATTCATCGACCTGGCCACATGACATTAAACTGTAAGAATGTCATCCCTAAAACATGATATTAAACTGTGACTCAGGTCCTCTCCGTATGATGTTAAACTACATGACCCAAAACATCCTAATAAAATGGCAATAAACTGCATGATCTCTCGTAGAACTACATACGACTTGATTCTCACCCTTACATGATACGTAGAGATGCCTCGATCTTCAAACTTGGCCCATCCCCACCATAATGAAATGCCTCCATCACACACCCTATCATCCCATATTCATAAAGGAAACCCTTATCGCTCCATGTTTCTCAAAATGAGTAACACTCCCATGAGCATAGGATTAGTGGATGGGATTCTCATACAAAATACAACAATGGAGTAACATAGTATTCTTGGCTAATGTGATGAAAAGAATGAAAATGACCCTACCCCTTGGATCGATCCAAATCGGTACAGGGTACATACAGAACAATGTAAAGCTTGATTCCTACCCTCGCAAGATACGTAGTGATGCCTCGATCCTTGATCTTGGCCCTGACCCACTAGGAATGGAAAATAAAATTCCCCTATAATATTATCTACCTCCCCACACATGCAAAGGAGACTCTATGACCACTATTTGTTTATCCCACCAAGTATAAATCACGTGATAATATGATCAGTGGTGATGATTCTTTTACAAAAATAAATCATAGGGGAATATAGTATGCATAATCCCCATATATAGTGAAACCAAAATTCCCTCACATGTCATCACACATGAACTGAGCTAAATCAGTATAGTGATATTTCATAACTGTGTGTAGATTGATTCATACCCTTGCAGGATACGTAGTGATGCCTCAATCTTTGATCTTGGCCTAACCATCATCATCAATAGAGAAAAATCCATCATGTGTCCCTACACATAGAGAAAACGTCTGTAGTGAACATTCAGAACTTCGTGTGGCTTGATTACTGCCCTCAAAGGATACGTAGTGACTCCTGGATTTGGCCTCATGACCCTGCCACCAGCAAACCAAGAATTCTCTTCTCCCCCATATGCAGGTCATACTTGTACAGAGAGTCTATAGAAGGTCCTATCGCATGAAAATAAACTACAAAATTCTCCAAGAGGTATGTGTGTCCCAACCCTCAGAATTTTGGGATTCCATACATGCCTCTCAATCATGAGAAGTCAAATAAACATATTTCCCTTATACATATGGGTCAAGCCTTTGTGGAAGTTCCAAGTAGTTCATATTTAATTATGGTCTAGGTATTCTCACATTCCTAGGCACATCATTCTTGTTTTTCACAATCTACACCTCAAGAAAACATGGATCCCCATAACCATGCAATGCCATCTGAGATAGAAGGCCAATGTCCTGCGGACACCTTTTCTGGAGTATTCATATCATGCACCAGTGGATGTGCTTAAGTTTCCCACAAAAATAGACATCAATCAAAGGAAAATTCTTCCTCAAGAGAGTCCTCTCCTATCTTAGTACACCCAATGGATTCCAATCCCCATGTCATCCCTTCAGATTCAAGTTTCCCCCAACACTATGGTTTATACATTTTATCATCACTCATGTCTAAGGAATTCCGGAACATCCTGATTGAGATTAACCTAAAACTATTAAAGATCTTTATGATGGTATAATCATCCTCACTATATGAATCTAACCTTCATATAATCACACCCTCACTGCATGACTCTAAGCTGCACAGTATCACATCCTAACCACACAACGTTAAACTACAAGTTCAAAATTGTCCTCACCACATGATGTTAAATTGCTCGGCCAAAATCGTCCTCATCGCATGACTCTAAAATGCATATCATCACATCCTAACTGCACAATGTTAAGTATCAAGGCCAAAATTGTCCTTATTGTATTACTTTAAACAACCTAACAATGGTTTAAGAACAAAAATGCCCTATAATGTTGATTTTTCTATTCCTAAGTAATGACACAGAATCATCGTAATCCCTTATTTCTCACATCAAGCAGAGATCATGTGAGATTAGGGATATCAATGAGATATCCACCATGGAATTATGGAAAATAATCCTACGAATTTGGTCCTAGTATCACAACTCTAAAAGGCATGTCACGATTCCCTCCCCTGAGAGGAACCCCATGTCCTGGCCATGTGAAGATAAATAACCCGGTATCCCAAAGATGGAACGAATGCCTCACCCGACGTAAAAGTCAGATCTACATAAGGGACACCTGATTCCATGAGTAAATCATAGCTCAAATGTCCTCAATATGTCTATATACACTCCCTCCATATTTCAGACTCCATAATCTATGTGATCCTTAATCTACATATCCCTCCAAGGCCATCTGGGATGGAAGGCCTATTTCCTTATACACCTTTTCATGTCTATATTCATTATTCCCCAGTGGCTCAACATATGTTTCCCACAAAAATGGCCGCCAATCAATGGAAAATTCGTCCCTAGTAGAGTCCTACCCTATCTCAGAAAACCCAATGGCTTCCAAGCCTCATCCTATCCCTCCGGATTCAAGGTCCCTTAAATTCATGGTTAACACTTTTATCCTTACACATATCAAGGATATATCGAAACATACCAGCCAGATTTATCTCCAATCCATTTTGAGGCTTCTAAAGATATCCCATCCGTATGTGTGATGTTGATCCACATACAAAAGAAGAGTTCTTGCAATCTTTTCCAGGATTCCTGGAAGAAGTTCAATATAATTTCATCCTTTTGTGTTTTGGGGAACCCCTAGTCGAAGGTTACATACCGTATTCTAAATGTTACCAATCTCCGTAATCCTCAACAGTCATCGAAGACGGATGGCTGGTGTTTGGCGGACACTGTTGCTTGATTATCCATACCATGCCCCAGTGGCTTTTCATATATTTCCCAAAAAATGGTTGTCAACAAAAGAAAAATTTGTCCCCAGGAGATTCATTTCGAGCTTTAATATGCTCAAATGATATTCATGTCTTGTCACACCCCCATACTTGGAAAACTCTTAGATGACGGATTATGTACCTCATTCTTCCGAAGTGCCCCTAACATAAAAAATACTCTTAACTAAACTGACAATTCCCAGCTATCCCTCATGCAAGTAATAAATGAGTGGGAACAATTTACCACTCAAAGACGATATGAATGTTCCAAAAGTTTTTAGACAACCCTACCCAGGCCAGCCACCCATTGTGGCTCCCAGCATTAAAATAAAACTAAAATGATGAAAATACCACCATGCCATCAGAAATGGAAGGACAACTTATTTTGAACACCTTTTCATGCCTATGAAAATTATGCCCAGTGGATTTTCATATATTGCGCAGAAATATTTTTGTCAATAAAAGGAAAATTCATCCCTTTGAGAGTCCTTTCCTACGTTTATATGCCTAAAGAGGCTCCTGAGCCTCATGCATGTCTAGAATCCACAAATCAAGGGTTAAAAAAAAATCCATAATCCATATATGAAGGATAATAGAACATTCACAACTAATAGTCCCAAGTCATGGCCCTTCACCGTTATGTCGTGTCAATGTTGTTCGAAAAAAACATATGTAATAAGTTTGATTGGTGGAACTATCAACTTCTAGTGAAAGAGACGTCATAATTTCCAGAGAAAAAATCCAAAGGGAACCTCTAGGAAAAAGTCAAGTATCAGTTTGTTAAAAAAGGTAAATGTTGAGTTGTCAGAAGTGACGTAAAGCATGATAGGTCGAGAACCCACAATTGGAGGCCTAAGAAAAAGTCATTTTACGAACTCTAAGCCCGTGTCAAACAGGATTTTGAAAAAAGTAGGGTAATAATGAAAAAAGACATGAATGTTCATGAGGTTGTTCCATAACACCCCAGCAATAGTGTAATGATTCTTGTTAAGTCCCTTGGATCAGGAAACAATTAGACAATTATTTGATCAGTCATATCAGGACCGCTTCTTCATCAAAATATCCCCTTCTTCATCCTGATCAGAGCCCATTCTGATAGGGGGAATTTTTAGGGTCCTGAAAATTCAGCAAAGGGAAAGAAAATACTACCAAAAGATTGGAATAGAATATCGATGCATGTTTGATTGAAAAATTGAGGAGAAATGTGAATAAATCAAATTTTGTAAAGTAATAAATCATGTCCATGTACCGATTACTGGGAAATGTTTACAAATAGCATAAATCATGATCCATAAGTCTGCGGATGGCCTATCACACACTGATTTATGAGGTGTTGGCTAGGAAAGGAAGCAATTTTTTGTGAATTTCCACTAGGGAACCAAATCATCCATAAACTGTTTTCAATGGAAATAATCATAAAGAGATACCCCCAACAAAATATCCATGTGAACGATGTGGTTCATAGATGAGGAGAAGTTGATGGTGTACCACAGTCTCGGCAAACCCAAATTGACAGAGTCTTTTGCGGGTAAAGATGTCACTTTATGGGAATCTGTTGAAGGTGTCATGTGAACCATAGATATAGATTCCCCATCAATCTGTAAAATGAAAACTAGGGGAACTAAAGTAGGGTGTGTAAGAATAAAGGGGAGAGAGGTCTAGGATGGAAAAAATGTGGACGAATAATGTAGACGGTGCGGGATAAATTTCTTCCACATTCAAATCATTTCAAGAGACTCCATCCTGCAAAAAAACTATTCGCAAAAACTATACTGCAAACCATATGTAGAAAGTAGTTCACCGAAGTCCTCCCCACATACCATATTTTGAAGACCCTCCCTAGTCGACCAGAAAACAAATAATGAAATATAATAAAAACGGTTTTTGAATTCCCGTATAGGAAGACAATACGCGGCCCCACTTATATAGAAGACAATTCATGGAAGATCCTCTGCATACCATAATACCCGACCAAATCCTCCATGTACCATCATACGTGGTCCACTCCTCCATGTACCATCCTAAGTGGCCAACTTCTATTCGGCCATCTCTTACGCGGATGCCCAATGTAGAAAACAGGTCACACCCACCGGTCCATACCACATGGGTTGTTCCTCCGCACCACTTCTCGGTATCAGTGATGGGTTGTGGTCTTATCCCTCCTATCCAGTCCCTTCACTTCCATCACTATCCCCCATTAAATATGTAGGGTCTCCCTACGAATAATTTGTCCTGGGTCGATAACATATTTTTTATCACCTTTATGCCGCCCAAACATCTATCCCTTAAATACCACGAGAAGAGACATTACTCATGAACCTCTTGAAAAGCCCTATCACCTGCCTCCATTTCCATTTTTACCCAGAACTATATAGAGAATAACTAGCTAAGTGCTTCTTAAATTCCCAAACACATCATTTCCACTGATCAAACTCCATGTCTTTGGTGATTTCGGATGCTCATAAACCTCCATAGCCATCAGAAGTGCAAGGAAAATGTCTTGTATAAATGTTTATTTGACTAATCACATCATGCCCCAGTGGCTCTACAAATGAAGCCTACAAGACGACCATAAATCAAAGGAAAATTCTTCCACAGGAGAGTCCTTTCCTACCTCTGTTCACCTTAATGGCTTCCATGCCCCATATCATTTCTCAAGATCCGAGCTTCCCTAATGTCACAGTTTACACTTTCCTTCCCTCTGTTGTTCGAGGCATGTCAGAACATTATAGCCTGATTATCCTATAGTTATTATAGTGTTTCAATAACAAACAGTCCAAACTCTATGATCTTAAACTATGAGTTATCATCCAAACAACATGACATTAAATTGTATGGTAATAGTCTCGACAAGATGACGTTAAACCTTTGATGTCATCTTCCAAGAAATATGATTTTAAACTGTAGTATACTGGGTGATCTGGGATCTTTATAAACATTACCGACCATTATAAAAGGAACGCCAGTGTCTTGAGGACACCACTTCTTGACTATGAACATCATGCCCTGGGGGATCTGCATATGTTGCCCACAAAAATGGCCTATCAACTAAAGACATATTTGTCCTCAGGAGATTCCTCCCCAACCTATGTAATCCTCAATGGATTCTATGCCTCATATCATTTGTCCTGATATGAAATTCACCATAATCATGGTTTACACATTCTGTCCCACCCATGTTTGAGGCACATAGGAATATCCAAACATAATTTTCCTCTAGATAATCATGGTTTCAATAGAAAGTGGTCAACATCAAATTACCCAAAACTACATATCCCCATACGCATGATGTTAAATTGTGATTACATTAACCAATATATATGACATTAAATTTCAGTATACCTCATATGACGTTCAGGGGCCCTCCCACTGAGGTAAGTCACCAATCATCTGAGGTCGGGCCGCATGACCTTTAAACCCATTTCGCACAGAAAGGTTCATCGCTTCGCACCCTCACACACATTATTTGTGAACTCTTTTACCACCGACTCTCCCTCCCCCACCAATATGGGAGGAGGCATGTGAATTATTGAATCATTCACATCATCTTGTTTCTCACACTAATCATGAATCACATGGTGTTAGAGGCTTTTGAGGATTACATCATCCATGTGATTTTTAACTACAAGAACTCTGATTCATGATTAAACTAGGATATGTAGGAAGCCTTCCGGAAGGCCCAATCTCAAAAGGGTGCCCTCCCACAAAGGGTCCACCCAACCATGTCTCCATAAATGTGTAGCTTCCATGAATAGTCCCCACACATTCTGAACTACAAGAACTCTGATTTCAGTCCAAATCAAGATACGTAGGACTCCTACTAGAATGCCCGGGCTCAAAATGGTGCCCCTCTAAAAGGGTCCACCCTATCATGTCTCCTCAAGTGGGAAGCTCTCATGCATAATCCCAAAACCATTCGAACTATGTCAGTTCATATTCCTCTCCCAATGATACATAGGAAGCCCTAATTGTGGGCCCGATCCCATCATAAAGTAAACTTTCGTCCCCCCATATCATGATAAACTTTAGAGTTCCTTATAATATGGCTTAAGTCAGCATCACCTCCATAACATCAAATATATGCATGATTATGACGATCTTGTAAACCAGGGGTAGCCCATGAAGACACTATTATGGAATGAACCATGGATTCACGAACATATGAACTTGAATTAAATATATAATAGTGCCCTAGAAGAGGAAAAAATCCTCCCCCTAGAGGGTTTGTGAGCCTGACCTCCCATAATCTCAACCAATAGAGTCATTAAGTGTCGTGGGACAAATCGTTAGCCAACGAGTGCCTTCCTTTTGAATGAATGACCATGAATCTTGGATACCAAGGTTGTTAGGGGTTTTTGGCTCCATGAATAAACCTATTGTAGACCATCTGAGGATGTTATATAAGATAAAGATTGATTTCATGAGTGCTTGAACCTCACACAATCGCCTACTAGGACCAACAGTTACCACATGGTTAATTCAAAGTTCTTTAAAGGATACTGACATCAAACAGGTCGAAAGAAAGGAATGGTGAATTCAAAGAGAACCCGTCTCTATAGAAAAAGGGACTTATGATGATTCTTATCATTCTTGTTCTGCACCCCCCATAAACCCGCCACCTCAGAGGCAGAACAATAGTGATTAAGGAAATGAATTTCATAATTTATATTTTAAAAAATTTTGTGAAAAAATTGGTGTATTCATAATTTGTCTCCTCAATGAATACCACAAAAAACCATGTTGTATAGTGGAAAAAACACAAATTTAAATAGAGAGAATTATTTCAAATGAATATAATTTTCCAAGATATTTTAGGGATGAAGTCATTTTTTTCTAATTATATTTCAATTGAAATTATTGTTATACCTTAGTTAAAAAAATTTATTATGATTTTTTTAATGTAAAAAACTAAAAGATGGTTGTTTTAGAGTTTTTGGTTGTAACATGTTGGTTTTAAATTCATATGCTAATTTTGAAAAATTTGATGTTAAAACTGATAAACGTTTTTTCTTGTTTATTCTAATAATAGAAAATAATATTAAATTATAATAAGAGAACTGTAGCTATGGAAGAATATTTTCTTATTTTGTTTCATGACAATAAAATAATATTTATTAATGAATCTAATGTTCTTGCTTATGAGTATAGAGATTTTAATTTTATTGAAGAAAAACCTCAAGATAAGGATAAATCAATTAAGGGATAGAATAATCCTTATTGACTTGTTCCAATTTCATGGAATAATCATAGAGATCTCCATGATGAAATTGTTTTGGGAAATATTTATTATGTTATTAGAAATAGAAATTTCTATTTTAAATATCTCTACTAATTATTTATTTATTCTTCAAATTTTTTTCTTATAATATTTATTGTTATTTAAATGATTCCAATTTGATTATTGTGATAAATGAGGAACAAAATAATTTTTAATGAAATAATTATTATAGTTTACTTCATCCCCCTAAATAAAATAATTTTATAGAAAATAAATGGATTGTTAAAAATAAGATGGATAAATCTGGACAAGTTGTTAAAAATTAAGCTATACTCATTTCTTAAGTTTATTTTCAAGAAGGATTTTGGGGTTTTGATGAATATTTTCACTATTTGATAAAATTGTTTCTATTAAAAGTTTCTTAAAATTTTATGCTTTTAAATAATTTTATTTTTTTTAATGGATGTAAAAAAGTTCATTTTTAAATGGTTTTATTTCTAAATATGGTCATGTTTCACAACCCCCTAGTTTTGAAAAGGAAAAATTACCCTATCTTGTTTTTAGTTATGGAAAACATTGAATGTTCTTAAAGAAGCAACATGTTTATTTCTTGATTGAATTAAAATATTTTTAATGAAAAATGATTTTTATAACGGTAATTTAGATCCTACTTTTTTTAATAAAAAAAATTCTAATGATTTTTTAATTGTACATTTTTACATTGGTGATATTGTTTTTGAATCTCCGAATGATTTTATTTATAGAATATTTTAAAATTAGTTAGAAAAATAATTTAACATGAGTCTTAATGGTGAAAAAAATTATTTTGGGGAGTTAAAAATTTTAAAATAAATGATAAAATATTTTTTATTTAATCTAATTGCGATAAAGATAAAGAAAAACAATTTGGTGTTGATTATTGTAAAAATTATAAAACCCCTATCCTCGGAAATTATATTTTTATGTTTCTGGAAAATATTTTGATTCTTTATTATTTATAGGAATGATTAAAAGTTTGATGTATTAAACTTATTATAGAAAAGATATAACTTTTAATGTTCATTTATGTGAAATAAATGAATCTATCCTTAAGGAATATCACAAAAAATTTGTTAAGCGTATAATGACATTTGTTTAAGGAGCTATTAATTTTGTCTTTTTTTATTCTAGAAAATTTGTTTTACTTTAATTAGTTACTCTAACTTATATTTTTTTGGATGTAGACTTGATAGGAATATCACCACATGTATTTGTAACTTTCTCTATAAGAATTAATATATTGGAATTCAAGAAAAAAAATCTTTTACATTTGTCAACTGCTGAAAGTGAGTATATAATTGTTTCATCATGATTCTCTTTGTCATTATTGATTAAGGAAACCATATTGAAATGTTTCTTTACCTTTGAAAAAATTTCTACTTATTATGATAATTATTCTCCAATTTCTATTTCAAGGAGGCCTTTAATGCATTCTAAAACTAAGCATATAGACAGTCACTTTCATTTTCCCTGTGATTATGTTAAAAAAGGTAATATTTTTACTAAATATATTAAAAAATAATAATTTTGGAGCTTTTTACCTAACTAGTGGATTTTAAAATATTTTAGAAATTAAAATTTTACTTGTTATGTTAGGAATTTATTAATAAAATTTATTATTTGTTTTTAAATTATCGTAATCATTACTTATAAAGGGAAGTGTTCATTTTTTTCATAGGGTTTTTTAGTATTTATTAGATATAGAATTTTTTAAAAATTTTATGAAGGGTAAAAATTTAAAAAAAAATTCTACATTTTAATTTTCTAAATGGGCTGCTTTTAGGAGTTTTTTGTTGTTATTTGTTATTATTTTCTGCTTTAAAAAATTACCAATCCTCTTAACATATTATGTGAAAACAGTTTTTACAACCTTTATTTATTTTTGTAATACATTATGTTTTTGGGATCATGTTTTTGTAAATACATTTTCATATGATATATAACTAGTTTATATAAATTTTATTCAACTACGAATAATCCTAATTCAATATATATATTGTTTAAATTTAAATTTGAACTTACTACGTGTTTTTGGTTTCTAAAAGAAATTTTAGTTTAAAGAACCTCATAGATTTATTTTGTTATTTAATTATAAATTTTTATATATAGATCATATTCTCATGAAACTTGTTCTGTAAGAAATCCAACATATTTTTTTATATTTCAATAGATTAAATATAATTGTAATATTTTATTTAAGTGGTGTAAAAAATGCTAGAAGTTTATGAAAGTGTTATAAACTCATAGAATTTATAGATTTAATATTATTAATGATTTGAATGATACAAATTTCATTTCACATAGTAATATAATTTTATTTAGGTTAAAAATATATCTATAATTTATAAATTTCATTAAACTACATGAAATTCTGAAAATGTTGTTAAATTACTTAAAAATTGGCTGAACTAATGCAATTGTTTCATCATTTTTTCTATATTTTTGAGATCAGGAATTCCTCTATAATTATTTGATGCCTCTTAATATATAATTCCAAAATGAAGAGTTATATAATTCATTGGAAATATATAATGAATATATACATTTAATTTTTTACTCAAATTTTAATTTTGATGTTTAGTTGGGCTAGAAATAAACAGAATTTTGGAATATCAAATTGTTTTAGTTACTACTCATATTTTCCACCAACCTACTATGAGACCTTGTTAACATTATCATTATTTCTGCCTCTAACTTCAATGACATGCATCTAACATAATTAATTACGTGATTTTTCTTATAGTAACTATATGATCTTTTAATCCACCAAACACTTTTAAGCTTCAGTGATTCACATTTTTCTACTTCACTACACACACCCAAAAGTTTATTTATGCAATCAGCCATATTGGACTCTCATTCTACGTTTTTGTTTCATAGCAGCACTGTATCCAAAATAATGAACTCATAGAATACTCTCTAGTATAAGCACTTACGCCTCACCAAAATTTTTAAAAATTGGTGGAAGTATAGTACTGTTGTTTGATATTGGAAATATGGATCATACGACTCCTTCACAAACTACAACAACACATCACCTTATCAAGCTCATGTATTCAATTACAATATGAAGAAACACCTTTCATTGAGATCCTTCATCCATGCAATATGTGTTAATATCCATGTGGAAACAACACAATGGTATTTCATGGTATTTTGGAGCATTGTTGATTCTTTACACGTTTTTTCACACTGTAAGTATAGTGACTGTATATTTTATGAAGTGACTGTATGATATTTTATTCACATGGTCAGTATGGTGAATGCAAGAACAATTGTGCAAAGATAACAAAGTAATAATACCAAAATCACAACCTCATGGTTCACTCAGTTAGTTATTTCCATTAATTATTTTTTTCTTCAATCTGGATTTCGGGCATGATCTATTTTTCTTGGTTTTTGATTATTTATTTAACTTCATATTTATTTTAATAATTTTAAAGTGTTTTTTAATTTATAAAAGAAATATATATTATATATAATCCATGTTATGTGTTTTTTAATATTTTAAATAGTTTTTAATGTTATATCTAATTTATAAATTATTCTTACAAAATATATAAAACATGTATTTACAATAATGAATATTTTATATAGAGATTTAATTTACATGGAGAATTTTTTTTAAAAATTTTATATTATGAAATGAAATTTATTCAAAAACATTATATGGTATTTAAGGTAGTATTATTAATTTCTAAATTATTTAATATGTTAAATTTTAATTTATTTAATTTTTGGATTTAAAACATCAAATTTTCATATGATTTTTATAGGATTTCCTTGACATATTTCGTTCATTTAATAGGTAATTAAAATTTGTTTCAATTGATCTTTAATTTCAAAATTCAAATGAAATTTGTTTCCATTATTCTCATTGATAATGTTTTATACCTCTAGGAAAATTAGCTCTCTTGAAGTTGACTTGTTTTACCCAGTTATAGATTGGTTTGATAGTCATTACAGATTCTATTTAAAGGAATTGAGAGGAACTACAAGAATATAATTATACTAATACATGTAATGAGAACATGAACATTTGGAGAGGCAAAGATTGATGTTGGCCATTGGTATCTTGTGCGATCAAATTTTCATATATTGGAAGATATATCAAGAACTATACCTAAATAATACAAATATTTTTTCATTGATGAGACATCCAAATTTCCAATGAACTAGTACCTATGCATCATAAATTTTATCTTCTCTTCCATATTTTTTTCTTGGGTCTATAACACTACTTACCATATCTCACTTACAGTCAATATTTTTTTATATGATTTTACATAAGAAATAATTTATTCTTCAATTTACTTAGGTCATGACTCATTGATTATATATACAGGGTCATTTGGGCAGTAAATTCCATATTCTAAAGTCAGAGTAATATTTGGGTTTTCACTCCCCATAATGAAGTCAGTGTGTTGAGGTTATCCCTCCACTAAAAATATCTTTTATTTGGGATATGGTCCTGCCTAAAAATCTATTTAGTGAACACATATCTATCACAGAGTAGAGAGGTTTAATACTAGACTATTTCCACTTTGTACTGAAACGGTATAAAAAACCATCTGTTCTATCTTTATTTTCTAATGATAATTAACTCTTATAATTAACTTCATGAAATAATTTGAATAAAAAATTAATTTGATTATTATTTTTAAATATGGTATATTAAACCCCTCTAGACCAACATCCATTACTCATTATTAAATAATAAAAAAAATATCCCTCTGACAAATTCTCATATTCTTTAAGTGTATTTAGAGGTGAAAAAATTCCCATATAAATGGTTTCTTGTCATTTAGATGCATTTCGAAAGAACTATCTTGAATAATGTGATCAATAATCCAAAAAATATAGCTCCCAATCCTCTCTTCTCTTGTTTTGGTCAAAAAACATGCTCTAGACACTCCTTAAATGAAAAAACAGCCTCTAACCCAACTTTTATATTAATGTCCCATACATAGAGTCCTACTCATTCCCACAAGCTACAGTATGAACTTTTCATACATTCCTAATGTTTAATGTTCTTGAAGAAAATATTTTATAATTTTTAACATTATGAATCCATTGAATCGATTATTGATCCATACATTCTGCAAATTTCTTATAACAATATCATTCTTGATCAACGCTGATCGATAATTTCTCATGGCTATCTATAATCTACCGACACAACATACATACTTTAATACACGAACAAAACTCTCTAACTCTAATACTGGGTTTTATTCCACTATAAAACACTCTCTACATGAACTAAGAAATAACAATTCCATTAAAACATAAGCAAAATCATATTATGATTTCATCCAAATGCCAACACTCACAATAATTCTTAAGAACTCTCGGAAAGGATCTTATCATTGACCCAATGAAATTACAGAAGGACAGCATTCAGTTTGTTATAAATGAATCTTACAATATATCCATCCAGAAACTCACTTGGTCCTTTTAGGGGCTAAAAAATTGAAGGTTTTTTATGAAACACCACTGACCATTCCACAATGTTTTCATCAACTTTTCTAAGATAACAACCCACAATGCTTCCTGAACTCAACTTTCTCCACCACACTTCTCATGACATGATATTTCAAATATCTCAACACAAGAAAAATAATTGTCCCTGACACATCATAGGGATATCACTTCATTCATTGGTTATGCCTCAATGTTTGGGTATTGAATGTCAAGCCTCACCAACCTATACCATGATGGTAATTTAGAATGATTTATAACTAATCATCCACCCATCATATGCAAATATCACTGATCACCTCCACCATATTCATTGGATCATCATCTATGGAAACAATATAGTACCGAAATTTACCTTTTTTGTTGAGTCATTGTAAAAAAAATCTTCCTAGGAAACCACGACATAACACTATATGGTTCCAAACAGTGACCCTTTTAAAGAATTCCACCCTGATTTCATCATGCCACTTTCAAAAATTACAACATACCTAGAAATCTCAATCCTGAGTTGTTTTTATGGGTGTTAAAACAATAATAGATCAACTACAATAATCTTTTTTAATCCTTGATCTTAATTTTAACCAAATAAAGATACAACTATTAAGGCACAAAAAACCCCATCCATATGTAAAACTGAATACAATATAAATTCTCAATTACCAACATATATTTCCCATGTGCATGCAGTTCAAAAATTTTCTCTTTCCATAGAGACACTAACAAGTCTCATCATATTTAAATCCTCCCTTTTTAAGGTTTTTATTTAACCCATTTTCATTCATGATAATATTTTATAGTGTCTTCACTTACATTTTTAGACCACCACCATAAATATTGAACTACAACCAAGAAAAACAACTTGACCAAAGTATATCAAAATAAACCTCAAATGTTCCATACTACCATTTGAACCAAGAATAAGATCCATGGAATATAAATAAAATTACACCACTTTATGATGGGTGAAAAAACTGTGAAGAAATATGGAGATTCACAACACATTATCCTCATGGTGGTTCACTATAGAACTAACCACTTAAGGAACTCCTAACGACACTTAACACCATATAATCCCAACTCACCAAAATTTCATGTCGTTAACAAATTCTCACCTTGAGTAAATTTTCCAACAATTAATTTAAAATCTCGTGGTCTCTTAAACTTTATAACCCTAAGCCTTGAAGGTATCTCAACATGCTTTTACAATAGAATTTTTCATATGACGCTCTCAAACTACTATGTCTTTCATTATTTCTACCACTCCAAGGAATGCACAAAAAATATCATCTTACTCTAAGTCCCACCTTTATATCCACATGACCCCACACTGACCGTATTAAAGATATACCTAGGTTTCCCTTATCATTATAAACACTTGGTTCACTTCATGAATGTAATGAATCATATTTTTATCAATGGAATTTTCCTTTTAATAACCATGTAATATTTAGTTATATAGTACAAATCACACATCCCATATGATTAAACTAGAGAAATATTATTATACTAATTGTAACATTAAATTTACAGAATAAAATGGTTTTATGAATTTAGTGTATTATAATGAGTCAAAAATATTAAATAAGATAACAATAATATAAATATTTTGATATTCTTGATTCCCAAGAATAATCACATTCATGAAAAAAAATAGAAATGAAATAAGAATGTTAATAATGACATATAAAATTTGAATATGAAATAATATATTACAAGGATTGAAAATATAATTTATAGGATAATTAATGAAATAAGAGTTATTTATTGAATGTATGGAACTCATATAACCACTATAAATCTAACTGTAGGACTAGTGACATGGTTTTTGGAATAGTAATATGACCGTTAAGAATATTAACATGACCATTAGAGTAGTATAATCACCAATGGAAGTGTAAAATAATATTTAGGTATCTTGGATAATGAAAAAATGATATATTTGTACCATGGAATGAGTAATTAAAATCATTAACAATGATAAATTAAGTGTTGGTATATTAAAAAAATGTTTTAATTTCACCTTTATAAAAAATATAAATTTTTAAAAGAAAATATAATTTCATAAAATGGATATATAAATAATATTTAATTATTATTATAATGATATAAAAAATTTATGAAACAATATGCAATTTTTTAAAGTGTTTGAAAATGACCCTAATATTAATTTTTTTTCTAATAAATGAGGACTCAATTTAAAAATTGAATTTATCATACTTATAAAACCATTTTCATAAAAGGGATTTATTTTTTCGAATACAAATATTGAAAAAAATTTAAAGTGATTTTTTGGTATTTTTCTAAAATATTTGTTTTTTTGTGAATAGTGAAATATAGTAAAATTCAATATATAACATTACAAGGTAAATAAATTATTTTTTGAGTCATGGATGACATAATAACCCATTAATTTTAAATTGAATACCCCATTTAATAGATATTTCCATAAAAATCAATACTATTAGAATTATTAAACCAAAATAACCAACTAATGATTTTAATATCAAAAACATCACATCCCCATATAATTAAAACACATCCTAAAACCTTCTCGATGGATATTATATGCCCTGGATATTTTCAAATTTCTTCCCAATTGTCTTAAAAAATATCCTCACATCTTAATGTTTTTTGAATCTTTATAATACCATTTCAACGATCCTTAAGGTGTAGTCTAATCGGGGGAGACCAAATAAAGAGGTAAAATTCTCAACAAAACACTTTTAATTTTATTCTTCTCATAACACACCCAAGTTATACGTTTTCTTATAAATAGATACATTAGTATTGTAAATATAATGATGTATTATTATTTGTGTGGAGTATCCATCTTCTATACTCTATTATTTAGATTCTAGAATTAAAAAATTGTTTACAATATGGATGGCTCAACACCTCCAGGAAAAACATATTTCATATTTATCCTCCACCTTCATAGCTAGTTATAGAGACAATATTATATTAAAATATTATTATAATAAGTATGTTAGAACTTATTTATTGTGTTTTGAATATTAAAAAAAATTAATAAGAAAAATCAAGTTTACGACATCCGGTAAAATGACCTAAATGAAGTAGCCATATATCATTTTCATTTTTACTAAAATAATAATCTCTATATTGGAAAACATATTGGTATTTAGGACTATTATAATTTATGAAGTACACAAATACCTATTAATTTCACTTCTAGAGTCATAGTCCGATTTGAAAAAAACATTAATAATTGTTTGTAAGTTATCCATCCTAAGAACCAATAATCGTATGCTCCTTGAAGAAAAAAATAGATTTTATATCTCAATGTAAGGGTTATAAATAAATGTAATAACATTATAGTAAGTAAATTATAGATGTAAAAGGTTCTAATTACATGGTTAATCAATATAATTTAATTATTTTGGACATTAAGTGATTATTCAAAATGATTATGGAATATAAATTAGGGTATCTCTCTGAAAAAACCCCTTTTCTCTAGGTTATGAACCTTATCTCTATAAATAAAATTGTCTCTATGTCTATTATATGTTAGGTAATGACTATAAATTATAAATATATGTCCTTTATGTATATAAATATATTATTCTATATTCCTTTTATATGGCAATGCATGCTTTGTGTTCATTTCTCAAATGCCTTCTTTAGGAAATCTCATTTGATTATGGTATGTTAAAAGACAATGAAACCAATATCTTTATATGGGTATTAATTATGATAATGAAATATAATTTATTTTATATTATGTAACACATACACATAGACATGTTATTATTTTTGTTCCCTGAGATCACTCCAATGAATTGGGAAATGTTTTTTTTCTCATAAGACAATATGTTTATGATTAGGGAGTGAACCTAATCCTTGATGGGAATAAGTCATCTATTTTATATTGTCATAGAGGTTAGAACTAACTAAAAATTATGTCATTTTTTCATTTCCATATTATCATAGATACATTATCTTATTATTCTATGATTCATATATTATTCATGTAAAGAACCAACCTGGGTACCCTAGTAACATGATAACCAAGATGTCCCTGACATGGACCAAAGGGTGTTCCATATCACCATGGGTTGGAGACAAGATCCTAGGATAATTCAATATAAAATTAGGAACTAATTTTACAAAAACAAAATAGAATTAAGAAAAAAATTCATAATGTATACATGAAAACATCAATAGGAAAAAGTATACCGGAAGTCAAATAGACATAAGAAGCCTGATGTACCAAAAATAGGAAAAACACACATCCAAATGGAATCAACAAATCTGAAACAAAGGATCATAAAAAAGAATCACCTATGAGTGGCTCTTTTCAATTTCTGATACCTGGAAGGATATAATCTACAAACACACAAAGGCATAGGTAGGGTGTGATTTAGAAGCCCAGTAGGGTCTCACCATGGATTCCATTATAATATACCAAAATTTAATTGAATAAATAAATAATTGAATTTTAAATTAACAGAAATGGAAATTCAAAATCATATTTAAAAAAATTTTGTTTTAAATTTTAGATAATGAAAATTAATTTAACAAATATATTAATAAAAATTTTGTATGAAAAAATTACAAATATTCCCAGGTCATGTGTATAAAATTTTTAAAAAAATAACATATATTCCAAATATAAATAACAAGAAATGTGGAAATTTAATAATAGGTAATATAGATCTAGGTTATTTTATCCTAACACACTTATATAATGGTAATGAAAATATTCACACACATACCTATAAAAATGGAAAAAGAAGAATTACCCAAATCGCATTGGGAATATCATATGTCAATAAGTTTATATTAGGGTTGTAAAGTGCCAATGTGGTGCTAGGGAATTCAAATCATAATGTGTCTATCCTTAATATCTCACTATATAATTAGGATTTAATGTGATCAATACAAAATCAACGGTGGTAAATTTATTTGAAAACTGTTTAAAATACAATTATTACCATTCTCCTAGTTCTAATACAGAAATTTCATTTAAAAATGGGTCTTTAATCAAATCATTCCTTTTTAAAAGATATAACCATAGGGTTTCTATTAAAACCATTTATACAAATTTTTACAAAAACCAATTTGAATTAATTGACATCAAATCAATTTCATAATTTAACTTTCATGATTGTCCATAAATTTCAAAAACACACCCCAATTAAATAGAATTGGGGTTTTTCCCAATTTCATTCTAAATCAATGCCAAATCCCCAATCCCCATAAATTATTTTTTCAACCAACAAATTGAAAAAAAAAATTGAAATCAATAAATTTAATATAAATTAAACAATCTAATTTTAATCAAGTAATTTATGGTTATTAAAAATTGACCATCATAACAGAACAACCTACCTTTTTAATGAAAAAATAAGGCCTAAAAAGAAACCATCCAATATGAATGAATGAAAATAGGAAATAGGAACTAACCCTAGAAACAATATACAAAAACATGTTGATTATATCCATCAATCCTATGTTGATATGAAAAACTCTGAGGTGGGAAAGAGAAAGAGACAGATACATTGGGAGACTGCTTAACTAGGGAGCCAGAACACAACAAATACAACGATAAATCACTGAGTGGGATGACCTGGAAGGGTTAAAGGGCCTCAAAATTGTCTGGGGATGACTCTTAGTTTTAGAGAAAAAATTTCTATAGAAGAAGAAATATAAATTTTAGCTAAGCCAATTGTTTAAAAGATAACTCTCAAGACATTTCATGAAATGTCACCCAATTACATGTCATGTAGTTGAAATGTCCCATAAACACAAGAAAAGCCCATTATGTTTAGTTAAAAATGGATTTAATATTATAGAAGAATTTAAAAAACGTGTGAAAATATTACACAAATTTTTAATATGTAGCTATATATAGAACTAGTAGGTTTTAGGATAAAAAATCCCATGAAAATCATACTTCACCATTACAGGTATCCTCCCAACTACTTCTCAACCCTACCTAGACCAAAAAAAAAGAAAAACCAAAAAAGGATTAACAATGTACCTAACACAAAGGTAATGGGATATTAAAACATTCCCACCATAAAAACATCAGATCCCCATCAATTCGGTCAAGAATCTTCCCTATCATAAATATGAGGTGAATGCTCTTGGATTAGTGCATCATGCTACCATGTATCATAATAATCAGAGCTATGTTACCATAACACTCCAACCAATAGTATCAACCTCTCATGAAGGACCTTGGTTTTTAAATAAAATATCCTAACATGATTCTAAATCACAGATAGATCATGTTCAATCTCAAGATCACCCCAACTCAGAAAATGAGATGAATCAGAAGGATATTTTTGGAGCTAAGATACATGGAACCCATTATGTATTAATGATAGCTTTGGTAGAAGTAATAACCAATAAGAAATATTCCCCATATACTCCATAATATCAATGGTCCCAAAAATTGATAAGAAATAATACCTTTCCTCCCAATCCATCAATGACCCAAATGGGCTGAAACTTTCAACAACACCTACTCACCAATAGAAAATTATAATTGTCAATAACAATGATCAACATAGAATTTATACAATCTCAATGATATCAAAATTAAATTACTAATCAACTGAATCTTTTCTGTCATCTCTTGAACCTTGATCAATTTAACCAAGGATATTTCACCAATACCTAACCAAAACAGTGGATATTTACCAAGATTAAATTATAAGGCCTCAAAAAGAGACATTATGATCATAGATTGGTAAGATTATTTATTTGAAAACTCAATGATTCCAAGATGGTAATCCCTATGACCACTAAAGTCAAAAAAACAAGAACATAGAATATCCTAATGAATGTATTAATCACTTTCTATATATTAATCTAACTGTGGATGGGATGTTGAACACAAATTGAAATGAGATCACAGTTCTTCCTAAAGGCCTCTCCAAAAGAGATAAGTAAATTGAGGGTCTTTATTAGAAACTATATCAGATAGAACTTAGTGGAAATGAAAAATCACTTTCTCATAGATTTTTCCCAACTCATCAACATCGGTTGTATCATGAATGGGTATAAGGTGATATTATTAGGTAATCAAAATGATAATAATACACATCACATTTTTCTTTCACTGGGTACATGACAACCCAACCACAATGTATTTTGACATCTCATCCCACTAACAAGTCAAGAATGGATGTGGCTGATGTAAATTTAAATGTTTTGAGGTCTCAAACTTGATCTATTGGCACACATAATAATGAGAGACAAAATCAGAAATTCCATGTCTCATACCTAAAAAGGAAAATTTCTTAAGAATATCGTAGAACAAATTTGTGGTTATTGGGTGCAGTTCCCATTATGAACTATGGAAATTCCCCATCACAACCTTTATTACCACTAAGGAAAAAAACAATATTGATAGTATGGAATTCCCTAGCTATAAATTAACTTGTCAGGCATGGTATCCACCTTATAAAAAGAGTAATTAATAATACTGAACTCATCATCATAATCATCCCCTAAAAGATCATCTCAAGAAGAGAGCATGTGAATGAACACTCTCTAAAGAAACCTCGACCCCTATTTCTTAAACTCCAATATGAAACTATGAATTAAACGACATTATGTTCCACTATTCCAATTATTTTTTCATCTTCTATCTTGGAAGTTTTATTATTAATTAATCTTCAATGAAATTCACATTCAACAAGGTATATGAGATGTAGAAAGAAAATGATTTATGGTATTCCACTGAAACCCTTTGGCGGAGATTCAAATCATTTTGAGAGAAGATATAATTAAAGATATTGTATTTTGAAAACAAGTTAAACAATTCCCTCTAAGTTTAATGATTTTAAATTTTAATTGTACGCATCATAACTACATGTTCAAGGTGATGGGTTGTGTAATTATTCTCATGTGGACTAAGTTTCTAAGAGACAAAAGAAATGAAATTATTACTCGACATAACTGCTCTACCAAAACATGAACTTCATGCAAAATAGAAGACCACATAGCCCAAACCAGTATCTGGAAGATTCAACACCGATATAGTAGAAAACATATATTTCAACTTAACAAATGAATTAAAAAATATCTCATCCCAAAAAAGCTTCACTACCTTATGAGTGAGTACATTCATCCATGAATCCAACATTGATGATTCCTATAAAAACAAATGATAATACCCAGTTACAATCAATAATCTCCAAATCATGAAAACAATTCATGGCTTCTCCCATGTAATAAAAACATACACCTTCTCAAGATCAACTGAGATACCATTTTTTTAACACAACATGTCCCAATAATTTTACATCTTGTTTCCAGAAATCACATTTCCAATGTTTTAAATAAAGTCAGTGACATCTCAACAATTATAATAATACTCCAAGATAATGCACATGATTCTCATTGGTCATAGTGTAAACAAAAACTTCATCCAAATAGTGTACCATAAAATAATCAAAATATACATAGAAGATCTCATTCATCAATGACAGAAATATTTTTGGAGCATTGTTAAGACCAAAATGAGTAAAAAGACACTCATAATGGATTTAGCTAATCTGAAAGGTATTTTTTGGAATGTCAGCTTAATTTATTCTCAACATATAGTAATAAAATAAATGATCAATATTTTGAAACCATATTGACCCTTTAAAAATTTCAAATAGATCATCAATCCATGAAAAAATACTTATTCTTTACATTAATTCGATTATACTTTTGGTAATCCACAAAAAGACAAAGTGAACCATCATCTTTCTTATTGAAGAAAGCCGGTGCCACCGAAGGTGACACACTCGTGAGTATGAAGCCTTTTCAAGAATACCATCCTAGAGAGTCTTCAACTCATCCATTTCAGCCAATTCTATTTGTTAAGACAGAATATCCCCTGGTTCATTAGCATTTACTAAATTAAATGAGAAATCTACCTCCCTTACCAGTGGAAAAATAGAGATGTCTAAAGGAGAAGTAGCCAAAAATGGACAATAACAAGAGGGAGGTCACTGCTAAAATATTCATGCTCCAATTCCATAGAAAACACAAATATAAAATTTCCTAAATACATGTAAGAGGGTCCAAATCTACTTTACCTTATGTCATATTCTCTAGGAATTATTTGGAAAACAACATCAGGTGAAATAAACGAGACCCGTCAAAGATAACAGTCAATCAAGACATTATTGGAAATGATCCAATCCATCCTGAATATGGCGTCATGATATTTCATGTCACGAACTTAAAAACACCAACAAATCCAAATATCTGATAATGAGAAAACCGAAATTGGGCTATAATGACCCTTCTATCTCTTCATTCCAAGAGGTGTCATGATATCCTCCCCATATGAGAAAAGAATCATATGATGATTTTTTATCTTAGAATTATAGATTAAAATAAACTAATTTGATGAACTAGTATCAAATAAAGAATTCACTAATGTAGATATATAGTGATGGTACCTATCATGATTAATAGACCCTTATCTACTTCATCTAGTGACTCTTTCATTGATTTATGGAGCATCATTCTAGATACATGTGGATAGAACCCCATTGTTCTTGAAGCATCTGATTTTTCTATAGTTTTAGAAGTTGATTATAAAACCATCCCACTATACGGAGTGGAATAAAAATATTTAAACTTTTTCAAGTGACCAAAGTTTCCACATGTACCACATTCCTTGGGCTTATCATTGAAAACCCTATTTGAATGACCTACCATTACACATTGGAAAAAATTCAAAAGGTCTTTTCCAGGAACTATAGTAGGTCGAGAATGACCCTATTGGCGAGATCCACCACAAGAATCACCACACTATGAATTTCCATTTAACAATATTATTCTTCTACAAAAAGAGAATGAAAATCTCAACAACCCTGAATTTCTCGCCCAGACCATTTCACCCATAGACACTCTCTCCAGAACATTAGTATATGTTGGAAGGTTCAGTAAGAGAAATTTAGAAAGAATATCAGAGCAAAGTCCTAAATTGAACCATCTAGTTTTTATCTTCTCATTCAACATAATATCATGTAGAAACTATACAAGCTCCACAAATATTTTTTTTCATATTCTATCACGATATTCTTAGCCATAGATTGTTTGAATAACTCTATATACTTGTCCAACAACATCAAATCTGGATCCAACTGGTATTTGAGAAAGCCTTTTAAGATTTACACTCTAATTAATTGTGCTTATTCATAGTCACCATCATGTCCTAACATCTCTTTATTATTCCCTCCATCACAAATGTGGGACACATCACCTTTATTCATCAGGTGTCTATAAGAACCCACACAAATGGTCAATGGTTATCAACCATTCCTCAACATCTTGAGGAAAATTGGATCCTTTAAATGATAGTGGAATATAGGAATGGATCTACTGAGAAAAAATCCATAATGAATCACTTTGAGGTTCCACTGCTAGAACCTGAAAGAGAACTGGTGGGGGTTTCTATCCTAGATATTTTAAATTATACACAGTCACCTAAACTGTATTTGAGTCCACAAGATGGTTTTCTCACTAAGGTGCATTACCAGCTTCTTCTTGGATACAATTCACATATCTAAAAAAATGATTGATTTTACACAAAACCAAAAAACAAACATTGAAGATATCAAATTGACACCCAAAAAAAGAAGTATGAGAAATATATCCCAGTAGATAGAGAAACAAGATTTGGATGTCAATCAATCCAAATCATAAGTAGGGAAAATATTTGAACTAATCCTAAAATATTATTTCCCAGACAACCCCTAGGGAGTTAAGGGTCATTAGGGTGAGAGATGAACCATAAATCCATTACAACTATTTCTAATGTCTGGATAAGAATAAAAAAATGCATACTAAAATCAAGTAAAGATGAAAAACCTACAACCCTAACACCACTTTGTCATGAACTATCTCGGGTAACCTGGTAAACCCATACCCGATCCATATCTAACATGGGCTGAAGGGAATTCCTAATCCCCACTGGTTGGAAACAAGAACATGGAATCATAAAATATAAGTGGGAACTATGTTTCCTCAACCATAATGGAAACAAGATAAAAAAATCAATATGAATACATGACAAACTCTATAGTGACAACTATACCAGATGTCAAATAGACATAAAAAACCAATATAATAGAAAATGGGGAAAAAAACCCTATATCCCAATGGAATCAACTACAAAAAACCCACATATTAGAAATAAGATCCACCTACGAGTATATATTTTCCCTTAATCAATCCTAGAAGGATATAATCTACCAATACAAAAAAACACAGGTTGGGTTGGAGATGAAATCCCAATAATTTATCACCTAGTATTCCATAATAATATTACACCATTTTATTAACAAAATAATTTGTTCAATTTTAAATAACAAAAAAAATGTTCAAAATCATTTTTAAAATAAATTTCCTTTACATGTTAAATGATGGATATGCTTTTAACAAAAGGATTAATTTTTTTTATATAAAATAGTTTATATAAATACAAGTCATGGGTAAATGAATCTATAATAAATGAATAATATTTCAAATATAAACAATAGAAAACATGTTCATATTCCAAGAGGTATGATAGTTCTTGGTAATGATATACTCACAAACATATATAATGATAAAGAAAACGTGCACACACATATCTCTTACAGTATGCAAATAAAACTGACCAACATCCCAATAAGGAGAATATTTTCCCACAAGTCTATGATAGAGTTGTAAAGCTTCAATCCGTTGTTAGGGTATCTCATTCAAGAATGTTTTTCTGAAAAAAATTACTATCTACATAGTCTTGAATGTTCTCAAACAACAATCAATAATGTGTAATTTATTTTAAAACTATTTAAAATACAATTCATCCCATTCTCCCATTTCAAATATGAAGATTTAATTATAATAACTAGAACAAGTATTTAATTAAATAACACATTTGTATGAGATAAAATCAATGAGTTTATATCAAAAATATTTTAATCCAATTTTCTCAAAATCCAATTTGAAATTAATTTCATCAATTAAATATTATTATTTAAATCCATGAATATAAATTTTCTGATTTTAAATCAATTTCAAAAACACACCCCTATTAAATGGTATGGGGGGTCCCAATTTTATCCCAAATAAAAAAATCCCCAAATAACTGGAATAATTTTTTCCAATAATCCAATTGAAGGAAATATAATTGTTCTCAATAAATTGAATTTAAATAAATCAATTTAGGGGTAATAAAAATCATACATCATAATAGAACCTATTAACTTTTTCAAAGAAACAAAATACCATCAATAGAACATGCCCAAATGGAAAATAGAGTAGAATATCTAGGAACTGAACCTAGAAATGTGATTCAACAACATAGTGTTTAGTTACATCAATTCCAAGATGATATAACATCCTCTAAGGAGGGAAATGGGAAGATATGGGGAGACAGGTAGACCACTTACCTCAAGAGGCAGACTATAACCGTAACAACAATTAATCACAAAACAAAAATCTCAGAATGGTTATAGGGATCCAAAATCACTTTGGGATAGATATCAGATCAAGATAACCGATTTATGGAGAACATGAACTAAAAATTTCATCCAAGCCTCTAGTTCAAAAAACAACTCTTGGGTAATAACACGACTTGTAATCCAATTACATTTCATGTAATTGGAAAGTCCTAAAAATGAAAAAAACACAACCTCTTTTGTTAAAAATGGATTTATAATCATTTTCTAATTTACATGGTGTATAAAAATATAAAAAATAATGCAAGTCCCTAGTAGGATGTAGATTTTGTAGGTTTTATAAAAAAAATTCCAAAAAACCTTTAACATCACCATTACAGGTATCCTCCAAAATCCATCTCATCCCTACCTAGAAAATAAAAGGAAACTAATTAAAAGGATTAAAAATAGACATGAAATAATGTTAAAAAGATTTCATAATTCCTCTATATGATTATTCACAAACCTTGTATTTTATGATATCATGTTATGCATTTTAATTCATGTGTTATGATTCATTTCAATGTTTATTCCCATACTGTGATTTATAAAACACACATTATAATTATGAATTTCCCAGGATATCTAATGTATTTTTTGGATATCAAATTGACTTTGGATATCATTAATGATGACGAACTAATTTTTTTATGTTTTATATTTCATTGGATGTATTATGATCATAGTCTTACAAAGATGCTCATACATGGATTATTTGTGTTTTATTTATTATATATTCATGATAAAAATAATCTAATAATATGTTTGAAATTATTTGGTCACTGTAGTTAGTATCAGTACAGGGTATAGTAATTTTTGAAGATAAATATTAAAATAATTTAGTGGGATGTCTATGGATATGTCTAAGTGTAGGAGAATATCTTTAAATTTTAGTGATTAATAGATTTAGTGGGTTTTAAGCAATTACATCCCTTTCTAGATAGATCAGGTGGTTGTGTCTTTATCATTGTTATACTTGGGTTTAATAACCCTGGAAATGGAACATTTGGTAATGACATTATCCTAAACTAGTGCATTAAAAACAGTCCATTCTGCAAACCTGGTTTGATACTCCCATAGGAAATGCTTTGGAAAATGCACAAAAAATATACAAAACATTATGAAATACTTGAATAGATTATTAGGTTAGAAAACCTAATATTAAAATTACTTTGTATAACCTAGATAGAAACCAAGAGTCTCATAAGTTATGATTTCCAAGTCCTTTATAATTTATTCAATCTATGTTCATAGATTCCCTATTATATGATTAGTAGTTTGAGTATTCTTATCCCAATGTTTGTTCTGGAAATAAAAAATTACAAGAACTAGAATAAAATTATAAAATATTAATTCGTTATCCATCAAAGAGCTTAAAATTTCCTATATTATTTTGGTTCTCTTAATTATTTTATATCTTGTAAGTTTAGTATAACTATTCAAAAACCACCTCAAATCATGGATGTTGATATATCTTCATGAATGAAAAATAGATCAATTATTTCCTTGCAACTATATAAACTCAAACTCCAGTGAAGGAATTGGGTAAATATTATCTAGGTGTTTCATACAAAAATAATAATTCTTTTATATCTTGTATGTTTAGTATTACTATTCAAAAACGACCTTAAAACATAGATGTTGAGTTATATTTTGGAATGGAAAATAGATCAATTATTTCATAGCAAGTATATAAATCCTCCCAAGTAAATTTTTTTGTATGAAACACCTATGAAATATTTACTAAATTATTTCACAAGAGTTCGAGGCTATATTGATCATGGATTCGATATCCTTATATTAATACAAAATCAACTATAAGGATAATAATATCACTCCTCATATCCCATATCATACTCTGATACAATAGAATCATAAGTATGAGGTAGAATATTCTTTGGAATATTCTTCTCACGAATGGATATTATTTAATTATGAGAAAACATATATATCCTAAATGAATGGGATAAATGATAGAATCATTATTTATGATATTCCCATTGTGAGGAATTATATTGACGTGTTCGCTGAAGAATTTTATAGACTTCCTCATAGACAATTGGATGAGTTGAACTTCTACATGGATCTTATATTATATCCGAGACTCCATATAGGATGGCCATTATTGAGTTGTAATAACCAAAAAATAAATTAAAAGATAATCTAGATAGGATTTTTATATCCCTAAGTGCTTCACAATGGGCTATGTTGGACTTCTTCATGATGAATAAGGATGGGTCAATGGACTTTTTCATTGATTATTGTGAACTCAAAAAAATCATGATAAAGAAAATGTATCTCCTACCATAGATAGATGACATCATCGATAAAATAATTGGGGACCATAAAATATCTAAGGGGGACCTTGAATAATATGATCACCAATTAAATTTGAAGAAAGACGATGTTAACAAGAATTCACTTAAAATATTGTATAGGCCCTATGAGTTCAGAGTGATGCCCTTCAGAATAAATAATTCAATAGAAATATTTAAGACCATAATGAATGGATTCATTAAAGATAACATTTAAAAATTTATGGAAGTAGTTACAGATGATATTATGATATAATTCAAAAAGGAATGATAAGTATGAGGAGAATTTGAGTATTGTGCCAAATATTTCCAGACTGGAAAAACTATATAAAAAGTGTAGTAATTGTGAGTTCATGATTTGGGAAGAATCATTTGTGGGGAATTTATTTCAAAAAAAGGCATATATATTAACCCTTATAAGAAAATGGAAATTAAGGAGTGGCCAAATCCCACATTTTTAATGAATATACATAGTTTCCATAGACTATCTAGGTATTGGTGATTAATTTTTAGAATATTCTCATGATTTTCAAACCATCTAACAAATATGAATCGTAATGATGTAATTTTTTTTCTAGAACGGTGAATGTGAAGATTGATTTATGGTATTTGAAGACAAACTTATCCCTTCACTAATCATCCCAGTTACCTCAAGTGGGGAGATTTTTTTGGTATAAAAATTGTATAGAATAATGTGTTGGGATATGTACCAATATATAATGATACCGTGGTTTCCAAAAAACCATGTTGGTTGAAATTTAATGAGAAGAACTACCTAAAAAATGATGTAGAGTTGGCTAAATTGATCGTCAAATAAAAAATCTGGTAGCATTATCTTAACGGGGAGAGTATTGAAATATATAGAGATCATAAGAGTGTGAAGTATATATTCACATGGAAAGAACATAATATGTTCCATCAAAGATGTTTAAATATGAACAAGGAATATGGATGCTCAATCCACTTCTATCCTAGGAAAAAATAAAGTCGTTAATACACTAAATAGAAATGATCAAACAAGTTTATAAATGGGGATAATTGAAAGGGACCTAATACTATTATATTTACCAAAGTATGGAAATGGGTATCATAATGTAATGGAAATTTCTATTTCATTCTCAAATAATGGCTCAACCGTACCATCTAGAGAAGATCAATGCTTCTCAAAAAGATGACGTGGAAATACAGAAAAAGGTGGAAGCTGTAAGAATATAAAAACCTTGGATTTCAAAATTGATGATGTGGGAGTAATAAATATTGGTTCATAAATATTTTACCATAAAATCCTAAGAAAAATAATTAGTTATTGAATGATTCACGTAGATAAACATTCTCAATCAATCCAGGAGCACAATGTTGTATCAAGATATATGAGACAAATATTGGAGGGAAAATATGAAGAACACGATCGTTTCATATACATTAAAATGCTTGTTATGTCAATAGGTAAGACTAAAAGGGAATTTTCTTTTTATATGGTCTAACCATTAACAATACCTACATATATGTGGGTGACATCATCATGGTCTTTGTCACTAGTATTTTGAAGACATCATGAGGAAATAAATCTTTATGGGTTCTAGTAGAATATCTTATAAAGAATTATCAATTCATCACTATAAAATAGAACCTATCACTTGATCCAAATTCAAGGAAATACATTAGAGAAGTAGTGGGACTATATGGAAATGTAACAGCCTGAGATTTTTTTATAAGAGACACTATGATCAATATCATAAATAATATGCCACATCAAACTTAAGTGAACAACAAAATGTTATTATGTTACCTTAAAACCAAGCAGTTAAAGATGAGATAATGAATATTATTAATTGGATTATGAAAAATATGGTTTAAAAAAGTATATATTTAATTTTTTTGTGATCAATTATTATAAATGAAAATAATACACTTTTTATATAAAAGTAAATGTTTTTATGAAAAACTATTTTACTGCAAATTAGTGAGTTTATAAAATAATAAAATCCCTCTTAATGGATTTTATTAATGAAATATATAGTTATTATATTATATTTAAAATTTATAATTCATCTTATATGTTTTCTAGACATGATATAATAACAAATTCATTTTTTTCAGATAAAAGATGTATTTAAAAAACGTTGTTTTGCCACCTTCTGATGGAGAACTTATTTTAAATCGATTTTTGACATTATTATACATTGTATTTGAAAAGACCGAGATTATTAATAATAATAGGGACATAAAAATATACTTTGGTTGATATTTTTTTTAATATTTTGATAAAATTTATATTTTAATGATTAGTGAAAAATACTGCATCTTAATTCAAAACAACATTTTCATCTAATTTATTTATATAGTTATATTACCAGTTTAATTGGTTTCAAATAATATTTAGATTATGTTTTTATAATTTAATCCAATTTTTGTCATTGGATGTGATTTATCATTTAAATTTGAAATAAACACATGTTAATATTTTGATTGGTTTTACTTTTAAAAATACGCGTTTTCTAGTTTTGAAAATGGGGATGAATTTTTAATTTATTTCTACAAATTAAATGTTTTGAATTTGGAAAGATATATTTTATATTTGGAATCACAAGGTCAATATTTTGAAAATAGTTCCCTTTTAATTTTGGAAAATATTAATTGTAACTTTGTTAATAAATTTTATTACCATGGTTAAAGGTAAATAAGTAAATTAAAAGTAAAAATAATAATATAATAATATTAAACTACCCTATAACATATCCAAATTTACTGGTATGAGTTTATCCCGGCCATGAGAATCATAGAGTTTATTTTAGGACCACATAGAGTCTCATGGACCACTTTCATTCTTTCATAATATTATATTCAATGAATAGTCAATTTTGATAATCTTTTCTTTTCAAAAAGTAATATATTTTAATATGGAGTTATTCAGGGGATCTCTTGGACTATAAATAGTTATTGAAAATATAAAAATATTAAAAAAATCCTGATATTTTTTTTATAATTTTAATAAATTATATTATTAAATTTAATTATGATAAATAGATGATGTAGTAATTTACTAATTAATGAACGAATCAAATAAATGATTTTATAAATATTAAAATAATTATTATATGAAATAATTTATGTCAGAAACTAATTTTATTGATATATTTGACTTTTTATTGATTATTTAAAGTAGTTTTTTCAAACTTATCTTGTTTGTATGAAATTTTCAAAATGTTAACTAATGAATAGTGTCAGAATCGACACTATTGGTATTTTAAAATATAAAAGTGTTTATTGAATTTTATAATTTTTTAAAAATATAAGAAATGATAAAATGGTTAGGATAAGTCCTTATATTTCATAAATGACACCTTTTTTATCTTTTTACATGTTATGGTAATTAAATTAACCCACAAATTGTATATAACATGATATCACAATAAGATTAAAAAGGATAAAAAGAGGACAAAACAAAACACATAAAAATATAAACATATTCAAAACATGTCTAATTCTAATTGGATTATTTGAATTAGACCCAAAATCATATTATATTAGAACAGAATTATTTTGGGAGAATTTGGATTTGAAATTTAACTTAGATTAATTTAATATTTTAAGAGTTTCCATGGCTTTCCCTCACCTTTCCTACAAAAAAGGTACCCACTCTTCTTGTATAATCACACTTAAAAATATTTTTATTTAATCCAATATATGCAAAAACATCATTCATAAAATAACTACCCACATTATTGAGGCCTTAGTTTAGACATAACTCCCTCTTTTGAGGTGTCAAGTTGTTCTTCAAAGGTGATCAACCCAAAAGATGGTATCATTTTTTAAGTGATGTATTTTATTCCTACTTCCATTTCCATTAAATATCCTTATTCAATGATAAATTAATAACTCCAGTATCCCCAATATACTAGGATTTTTTTATTTTAATATAATCAGTTAAATCCACATACAATTTTGTCGAATTTGAAATCAACATTTTGTTCATGTGTGTGGCGGACTACATCCTCACGAACCGATATAGTTAATTTCTCATTAATATATATCAAGATTAGTTATAATGATTGAATAAATACATATATACTATATTAATGATATATTTATCATTTTAAAAAAATTATTTCAATTATGTTCATAGCTTCAATGCATAGAAAAACGATAACGTCATTTGTGCGTGCGTGTGAATTAACTCCTTCACGAAGCGATGTGAATTGTTTTTATTAACCAAATCACTTGTATGAAATATATATATATATATATATTTAATTATTGTTTTTATTTTAATTATATTATTATCCTTATATAAATATAAAAAAATAATTACCTTATTCCTGTGATGATCAATAATAAATGGAAATGCTACTCATTCGTAAGTTCGACCAACCATCTCCAGGATTGTATTGTCGTTCCTTTTTCATAAAATAAATGAATGGTTTGATTTAAAAGATATATGTGATGTATGAAAATTATTATTATGTCAAGAATTTTATTATAGCGACTAATTCCTTATGACCACAAAGACTATTGATATTGTACCATGTTCATTTTCGACTCAAGTGTTGAATATCAACCAAAACGTTTGATATGAACTTAAATAATTATGTATTTTTTATAACATAGTAATAAGTGATATAAAAGAAATAATAAACATGGAAGAGGATCTAAATACAATATAAATTAACCTATGTTTATTATTCAGGATTAACAAGGAACATACATAATAAATCAAACTTAATGTAAGGGAATTTGTCTCAAACTCCATTGAATGAGGAATATAATGATCTTATGAACCTTTTTATCCTATAAAGTGTATATAAAAACCTTTTAACATGTTATATCACGAATTAGTATATTATAATGATATTTAAAGTACTATTTAATGATATTTATTAATTATTTTTATTCAATTGTTTCACTAGTGGTATGAGGCTCTTTAACTAAAACGTCAATTTAAATGAATTAAAGATGTATTCTTTTAAAACCTTCTATTTGGTGTCCATGTTTTCAAAATTATTTGAATGAATTTATTTATTTTGAATTTTTTTTTTCAAAATGTTAATATATTTCAAATGTTTCAATGTGTTATGGGACACATTGATTGAAAAGTCTCATTATTAAATGATTTAAATGGTTTCAGATGTGGACTGACTATTTCAATATATTGAAATGAATTATTGAGATTGAAAATTAAATTTTGTGAGTAAAATGATGAAAATTGATATATTATATGTACTAAACTTATACCTGTAAATTTTATGGTTGATTAAGTTATAAACCAATGATTGGTGGTTATGTGATAAACCATAGATGGGTGGTTCTGTGATAAACAAAGGAAGGGTGGTTATGTTATAACCTCCAATTCATTACGTATGGATATCGTCCATATGGAAATTATATATAGTTGTATGTGTAGAGGATGACCATATATTTATTAAATATTATTATTATTATTTCCCAATTTACCTATATATGTTAATTTTTTTCTATGGTTTTTAAGGTAATATTCTTGTTACAAAATAGGTAATTAATGAAATTATATTTTTATAAAGTATTTACTACTTTAAAATGTTGAAAAGTATGAATTTTTTATAAAATATTCATAGATTTTCATTTTTTTCAAGGGTAAAATTATTCCTTCTTTGTGTATCCCTTACTGATATTTTTATGCTCATCCCTTATTTTGAAATGTTTTTCATAGGATTTCAAGAAGAATATAGTCAAGTATGGAATCAAGGAAATTTTATGTTGTTTATACAAGAAAAGAAACCATGTTTCCTTCTATTTTTTTTAAATAATGGACAGTGAGTAAAACTATCTACTTTATAATATTCAAGTTGTTATGTACGATTTATATCCTAAAATATAAATATCTAATCCTGAAAATATCCTTAATCATAATTAAAGTCAAATTGTTGACTTGTCACAATATTATGTAATTTTTAATGTTGGGGCCTTATATTTGGTATCAAAGAATGGTTTAGATGGGTTTAGAAATGAGTTAGTCTTTTTAGAGGATAGTGATATTATATGAGTTTATAATTTTAAGGTTGATCATAATTTCAATGTCTTATATAACTTTTTTAGGCTACATGTTATTAAATATTAAGGTGACTAATGATATTTTTGGAGACATTCACCTTTGAAGAAATTATGGGTTATTAGTTTTTGTGATGAAAAATGCGAGGTATGAAATAACATTTGTTGTTAAAAGATGCCATGGTTATTTATGAGGAGTTTATAATATATTTATAATTGTATAAGAATTATATAGTATTTGAAAATATAATCCCACAAGATGGGTGACAACCCATCACTTTTGGATGGTCCAGGGGGATCAAACCCACAACTGAAGGGCAACAAGGGTGCATTGCCCACCACTACCCTACGTGAATTCCCTGGTTAGTATGACTTTATTTTTAGTTAAACTAGGTGATGGAAAAATAATATGTTGATTTTGGTAACTTATGTTTTATCAATTAAATATCCTTATTATTGGAAAATGATTATTTTACTTCATGCTTAATGTTATTTTGGAAGACGTTCATTGTTTTCGGAACCTTATACAACTAAAATAAATAGAATAATATGGGATTATAATGGATTAATGGTTGGATTATATTTTGGTATAATCTATTATTTTAATTAAATCCATATTGGGAATTAGTTTATTTATTGAAATGAATAACCAATCATGGAGACTATGTGATTATGAAGTTACTTTTTATATGAGACATTAAGAGTGATCGATGATTTTTAGAGATAAAATTTAAAACTTCTCCTGGAAGACTATGTGATCAAATCCTTATGAATTTTATATTTCAATCTATGTTCATATTATTTTAGGAATTTTAAATACATTTATTTGTTTATTGGTCTATGTTGAACTTTTGGTATTATTGTTGAATTTTAGAGATTAAAAGTAGTTTTTTATCATACAATGGATTATTATTTTGGAGAATTGTCTCAACTTGTACTAACCATACTGGTTTTGGATAATATTTCAATATAGGGAAAATAGATAATTTATCTTTTGTGAAAAATTTGATTCTATATTAGTTGATTCTAGTGTTTTGGGAAGTAAATATTCAACTTTAATACTAATATATTAAGAAGAAAAGATTATTTTATAGTGAAATTAGAATAGTTGATGATAATATACTTTTTATATAACTATATTTCTTTATTATATTATTATAAGTAGTAAAATAATTCCACAACTAGCTTAAAAAAATCTTAGAAGAAATGTATTCAATTTACTTTTCCTGATGTGAAATCAATGACTATTTAACCCAACACATGTTTGTGGTTTTTTGATTGTTAACTTTCACTTGATCATGTTTTCTATCACTCTCCTTTAGAACTTGGTAGTTATTATTTCTTCTAAATCCATGTTTTCCAAAATGAAATCCTAGTATGTGTTATCTATGGTGACCTTTGTACTATCATTTCATTCTATTAGAGTTGTAGTTTTATTAATAATTTTTCCGATGTGTGGTTATAATAATGGTATTTTGAAAAGTCATACCTTAGTTATGAACCCCATATTCAAATAGTGATGATGAAATTTACAAAGGGTGGGGGGGGGATATAAAATCCCATGTTTTTTTTAAAAGAGACACATTATGTTTTATATAGTGCATAATACACCACATCAAAATTAAAGAAACAACTACATATTATTATGTTATCTTATAAACTAGCTGTTAAAATATAGAGAATGAATAATATTAATTAATTTATGAAAATATGGTTTACACATGTATATAATTAATTCATTTGTGAACAATTATTTAAAAACTACAACAAAACATATTTTATATAAAAGAAAACGTTTTTTGAAAACAATTTAAATCAAAATAATTGATTTTATAAAATAATAAAATCACTATTTTTTGGATTTTATTAATGAAATATATATGTTATATTTTAAATTTAATATTTTTAATTCATCTTATAATTTTTCAAAAGAACAAATTCTATTTTTTTATAAAATGTGTATTTTTATAAACCAAAATACAATTTTCCATATTTTAATGGAGAACATATATTGAATATATTTTTGACACATTTATAAATTTTATTTGTAAAACATAAATCTCTACATTTTAAGTGGGACATAATAATTTACTTTTTTTAAAATTATCCAATTTTTCTATTAAAATTGATATTTTAATTAAGAGTGAAAAATACTACATTTTAATTCAAAACATCCTTTACATTTAATTTATTTTTGTATTTATATTATCATTTTAACTTTTGTTAACGTATATTTAGATTACTATTTTATCATTTAATTCAATTTGGTTCATTTTAATTAATTTCATAATGAAATTTGATACAAACCCAGTTAAATATTTTGATGGGTTTTTACTATTAAACAACCAGTTTTCTTATTTTCACAATGGGGATTAATTTTCTATTAATTTATTCCAATTATGTGTTTTAAATATGAAAAAATGGATTTCGAATTTGGAATCCTATGTTCCAGCATATGAAAAGAGGTCCCTTTTATTTTTTTACATTATTAATTGTAACTTTTCTAATAAATTTTATTACCATGATTAAAGGTAAATTGGGAAATTAAAGGTAAAAATAATATTATAATATTATCAAACTACCCTAATGCATGTCCTAATTAAATAAGATGAGAGTATTCTGAACATGATCACACTTGGATCAATTTTAGGACCACTTGGTTCCACTTGGATGAGTTTAATGCTTTGATAATATTATATTCAATGAATAGTTATTTTTGTTACACTTTTATTTTTATAAGGTAATGTATTTTAATATGGAGTCATACCGGGGATCTATTCAACTGTAAATATTTACTGTAAATATAAAATTATAACCTAAATAATGATAATTTATTTATAAATTTTAAATATTATATAATTAAATTTTATTATGACACAAAGATGATGTAGTAATTTATTAATTAATGAAAGAATAAAATAAATGATTTTATAAATATTAAAAAATATATTATATGCCATAATTAATTTCATACATGAATTATCTAGTATTATTTGACATGTTTTCAATGATGTGATGTTGTTTTTTCTAACTTATATTGATGTTATGATATTTTTTTAATGTCAAATAATAAATAGTTTCAGAAATGATACTATTGGTATTTTAAAATATAAAATAGTTTTTTTGGAATGATTTAAAATTACTGAAAATCTAATATTCATTAAAATGGTTACGATATGCCCAAATATTTTATAAATGACTCTTTTGTTGATCGTTTGACATGTTATGGTAATGAAATTATTCCACAAAGTGTAAAAAACATGATATCATGATATGATTAAAAAGGGTAAAATAATGGTTAAACCAAAATGATGAGCGTTAAAATATATTAAAATTTTCTCTATTTGTTTTGATGATGGTTATTGGTATCCACGTCATCTTATAATTTGTATAAATTAATTTGGGACCATTTGGAAAAGAAATGGATGTCATATTAATTTAATATTTTAAGAGTTTCCAAGGGCCCCTAGTCTATATAAAGGTACCCACTCTTCCCTAATACTAACACATACAAATCCATTTGGTTCATCCTATATATAGCCGATACATTTCCTAAAATACCTCACATCATTCTTTAGGCCTTATTTTTAGCAGAACACCCTTCTTAGAGGAGTTAAGGTGTTCTTCAAATTTGATGAACCAAAAAAGAGGTATCATTTTGTTAAGTGAATAAATTTTATTTCTTCTTAGAATTTAATTAAATACCTTTAATACTTTATGAACTAATAAAAATAGAATCCTAAATATAAAGATATGTTATTATGTTAACATAATCACCTAAATCTATATCAAATTTCAACAAATGGGAAATGAAAATTGCATTCCTCTATAAATTTACTTCTACCTCGTGAACTGATATAGTTTGTTTTTCACTGAAATCTATAAAGACTGGATATAATGATGTAATAAATGTTTATATATGATATTCATAACATTTTTTCAATTTTAAGATAATAATATTTCAATTATGTTCTTAATTTCCTTGTACATGAAAATGGTAAATCCGTTCGTACGTACATGTGAATTATCACATCCAAAAAGCGATGTGAATCGTTTTTATTCACCACATCACATGTATGATATATATAAGTATATTTAAATTATAATTATGATTTTAATTATATTATTATCATTCTGTAAATATAAAATAATAATTACCATATTTCTATAATGATCAATGAGAAATGAAAACATTAATAATGCGTACGTACGACCTACCGTCTCCAAGATTATAATGTTGTTAATTTTTCATACCATAAATGATTGGTTTTATTTAAAAAGTATAATTTATGTATAAAAATTATTATTATGTCGTGAATTTAATTCTGGATATGAAGGAATAATGAACACATTCACTGTTGATATTATACCAAGTCTATTTTCGACTCAAGTAATGAATATCAACAAAACGTAGGATATGAACATATTGATTTATTTATTTCTTATAACATGGTAATAAATGATCTAAAATAACTAAAAATAAATAAAAATGTTCTCAAGAAAGTATAAATTATCCTATGTTTATTATTCAAGAAGAACATGGAACATATGTGACAAATCGGTCTTAAGGTAAGGGACTTCATCTCAATCTCCTTTAATTGAAGAATATCATGAGGTTATGAACCTTTATTATCCTATAAATTATATATACAACCAATTTGACATTTTATATCCTAAATTATTATATTATCAAGATATTATTGTTTTATTTAATGTTATTACTCAATTATTTTTATTCAACTGTTTCCCTTGTGGTAAGGGACTCATTAACTAAAACATTATTTTAAATGTTTTAATTATTTATTCTTCTAAAACCAGATATATCATGTCCATGTTTTCAAAATTTTTATTATGAATTTATTTATATAGAAATGATGTTTTTAAAATTTTACTTTATTTCAAATGTTTTTATGTTGTATGGGAAACTTTGATTCAAAAGTCTCTTCATTAAATGTTGTAAATGGTTTTGTAAGTGGATTTACTATTTCAATATATTGAAATGATTCCTTGTAATTAGAAAAGAAATTTTATGAGATAAATGTTGATAATTTAAATCATTTATATGTTATGATTAAACTTATACATTTTACAAGTGGTTATGCGACAAACCAAGGATGGGTGGTTACATGATAAACCAAAGATTGGTGGTTCCGTGATAAACAAAGGACAAATGGTTACTTTATAACCTCCAATGCATTTCTTATGGAAGTCATCTTTACAGATATTTCATTTAGTGATATTTGTGGAAGTTGATCGTATAATTATTCAATTTAAGTATGATTATGTCTGATGTTACCATTATATGTTATATATTACTTTTTATGGGTTTTATGGTAATATTTTGGTTACACAATCATAATAAATGATATTATATTGAATGAAAGTATTTAATACTTCATAAAGGTGAAAAGTATTACTTTTTGATAAATTATTCATAGTTTACATGTTTTAAAAATGCCCATAGTTTTTCTTATTTTTGTATCCCATACTGGTCTTTTTATTCTCTTTCCATGTCTTGAAATTTTTTTCATAGTTTTCATAGAATAATAGAGTCAAATTTGGGTTCATGGAAAAGATATGTTTTTAAACATGAAACAAAACCATGTTTATTTTTAAAAGTTTTTGTTTTATGAAAAAAATAGATAATGATTAAAAGTGTCTAATTTGTTATTTTGAAGTTGTTATCTATGAGTTTTGACCTAATTATATAAAACATTAATCCTGAAAAGATACATGATGTGAATTAATGTAAAATAATTTACTTACCTCAAGATTATGCAATGTTTAAGGCTCGAGCATTATAGTTGGTGTCATAGAATGGTTTAAGCAACTTTATAGATTATAATGTCTTCTTAAGGGACAAATATATCATATGAGTTTATAATATTTAGATTTATCATAAGTTTAATGTCCTATAAAACCCTTTTGAGGCTTTATGTTTTGAAATATTCATGTGACTAATGGTATTTTTGGAGACATTCACCTTTGAGGAAATTATAAGCTATAAGTTTTTTGGATGAAAAATGATTTTTATGAAATAACGCATGAGGTTGAAACATGTTATGGTTATTATTTAGGTCTGTACAATTTTTTAATATTATAATAATTATATAGTTTTTGAAAAATGACAACTCTCAGGATGACAGACAACCCACTGCGTCCGGCAAGGCCATGGGGATCAAACCCACAACCGAAGGGAGAAAAGGGTCAATCACCCACCGCTAGCCTACATGATGTCCCTTGTTAGTATTATTTTATTTTTAGATAATTGGGTTTACAGAATAAGAATAATATTATTTTGGTAACATATATTTTATCCAATGTATATCCTTAGTATTGGAAAATTATTTGGGGAATACCTGATAAATGTTATTTTGGAAGACATTAACTATTTTGGGAAAATTATATAATTAAGGTAAATTGAATACTATATGTCTTTAAGGAAATAATAATTGAATTAAATTTTGGAAGAATCTATGATTTTAATAATGGACATATGCAGAATTAAGTTATTTTTGTAAATGATTAACATTTCATTAAGAATATGTGATTTGGAAATTGCTTTTGGTATGATACATTAAGAGTGATTAATTTTATTTAAAGATAAATTTTATTAATTATCATGGAAGACTATGTGATCAATTCCTTCATAATTTTGTTTTTTAATCTATGTTTTGATTATTTGAGTAATTATAAGGACAATTATTTGATAATTACTCTATGTTGAACATTTGGTATTACTATTGAATTTTTTAGATCAAAAGTTGTTTTCATCATACAATGGTTTTTTATTTTTGGAAATTATCATAAATGTTTTAAACTATATTGGTTTTGGTTAATGTTTAAATATATTATAACTAGATAATTAATCTATTTTGGATTATATTATTCATTCTATATTGATTCTATTGATTCAAGCATGAAATTTTCACCTTGAATACTCATCATTTTGGAGAAAAAGATGATTTTGGGATGGAATCAAATTATTTGATGATGCTCTACATGTTATGTAAGAATATTTACGTATGTTTTTATCCTATGTAGTATAACAATTACACAACATGATGAAGTGATCTTAGAAAAAAACATTATCCATTTACTTTTCTTAGTAGGAAATTAAAGACTGTTTATCCCAATACATGTCTGTGATTTTTCGATTCTTAAATTTCTCCTTATCATGTTTTTTTCATTCTTCATCAGAACATTATAGTTAATTTTTCTTCCATATCCATGTTTTCATACACAGAATCATAGTATGTGTTATCTTATGTGACCTTCATACCATCATTTCTTTCTTATGGAGTGGCAGTTTTATTAATCATTTTTTGATGTGGGGTAAGAATAAAGGTATGTTGAAAATTAATGCCTTCGTTAAGACCCAAAAATTCAAATTCTAAGGATGAAATTTTAAAAAAGGGGTGGGGTAGAATGTAACATAATTTTTTTTTTAAAATGGAGACACTATTTTCGATATCATATATAATATGCCACATCAAACTTAAGAGAACAACTAAATATTATTATGTTACCTCATAAACATTCTATTAAAATGGAGGGAATTATCAATATAAATTTATTTATTAAAATACGGTTTCCACATGTATATAAATAATTATTTTGTGAAAAATTATTTACAATTGAAAATAAAACCCCCTTATAATAAAATGATTTTTATTCTAAAAACTATTTAAAAGAAAATAAGTGAGTTTATAAAATAATAATATTATAGTATATGAATTTTATTAATTCAATATTTATATAATATATTAAATTTAATATTTAAAATTCATCTTATATGTTTTCTATACATGATAAAATAACATATTCAAATTTCTGTATAAAAGAATTATTTTTCAAAAAAATGCAATTTTTCCTCGTTTAGATGGAAGACGTATCTAAATATAGTTTTCAATACTTTTATATATTCTTTTTTGAAAGAAATAATCTTCATCATTGTAATTGGGACATAAATATTTACTTTGGTTGAAAATTTCTTTTTTTTTTGAGAAAATTCATATTTTAATGAATAGAGAAAAATAATACATTTTAATTCAAAACTGCCTTTTCATATTATTTATTTATATTGGTAAATTATCATTTTAATTGGTTTTAATGTATATATATATTATTTTTGTATGATTTAATCCAATGTTGGTCATTAGATGTAATTTAACATTGAAATTTGATATAAACACATGTCATTCATTTGATGATTTTGACTTTTAAAAAATTCGTTTTCTTAGTTTGAAAATGTCGATGGGATTTTTAATTAATTTATTTTAATTATGTGTTTTTAATTTTGAAAAATGGATTCAATATTTTCAATTATAGTGACCAAATAATTTAAATAGGTTCCAATTATTTTTGGGCATTATGAATTGTAACTTTGGTAATAAATTTTATTACCACGGTTAAAGATAAATCTCAAAATTAAAGGTAAAAATAATATTATAATAATATAAAACTACACTTAAACTTGACATAATTTAATTTTATGAGTGTATAAAACCATAATAATCCTTGGGTAGATTTTATGACCACTTGGAGTGAGATTGATGGATTTAGTGCTTATATAATATTGTATTCAACGAATAATCATTTTTTACCCTTTTGTTTTTTAAAAGTAAACTATTTTAATATAGAGTTATACATGAGATATCTTAAACTATAAATATTAATTATAAATATAAAAAATAACATAAATTATGATAATTTATTTATATTTTTTAAATTAAATAATTAAGTGTAATTATTACCAAAAAGATGATGTAGTGATTTATTAATTAATGAAAGAATGATTTTATAAATATTATAATAAATATTATATGAAATAATTTATGTAATATAATATTTTTATATATATAAATGATTTTTTTATGAAATAAAAGAGATGGTTTGAACTTAACCAATTGCTATGGTATTTTTTAAAATTCAACTAATAAATAGTGTCAGAATTGAAACTATTGAAATTTTAATATATAAAATAGATTATCGAATGTTATAAAATTACTAAAAATATAAATTTTTTCTAAATGGTTAGGATATTTAGTAATATGTCATTAATGATTATTTTTTTGATCATTTGGCATGTTATGATAATTATATTAACACAGAAAGGGTAAATAACAATACATCATTAGAAGATTAAAAAGGATAAAATAAGTTTTAATCCCAAAAGATGATGATTACAAATATAAAAAAACCGATTAATTTTATTTTTAAGATGTATATTCGACCAAAATTCATCTTCTAATCTAAATAAATAAGTTTTGTTTCATTTGAAATTGAAAATGAATTTATATTATTTTAATATTTTAAGAGTTTCGAAGGGTTCCCCTCCCCTCTACTTTAAAAAGGTACCAATATTTCTCTAATAATCAAACATCCCAAATCCTACTGGTTCATCAAAGATCTTACCAAAAACTCTAATAAAATTCAGCCCCACATTATTAAGGTCTTATTTTATGAATAACACCCTTCTTAGAGGTGCTAAGGTGTTTTTCAATGGACATCAACCAAAAAAGAGGTATCTTTTTTTTCATTGTTTCAATTTTTATTTATTATTCCACTTAATGTAAATATCTTTAATCCCTGACAAAAAAATAAATAAATTATCCTATATATAATTATAAATTTTTATTTAAATATCATCACTAAAATCCATCTCCAATTTCATCAAATGTGAAATGAACATTTCAATCGTGTGTACGACGGACTACCACCTCACGATTTGATATTGTCCATTTTTCATTACCGTTTATCAAGACTAGTAATATTTGTGGAATAAATTTTTATATATTATATTAATGACATATTAATCATTTTACAATATTAATATTTTAATTATTTCTTACTTTTTATGTACATAAAAAAGATAACACCGTTCGTGTGTACATGTGAATTATCACCTCTACAAAGCAATGTGGATTGATGTTATTAACCCAATCAATATTATGACATATATAAATATATTTAAATAATTTTAATGATTTTAATTATATTTTTATCATTCTGGAAAGGTAAAATAATATGTACCTTATTTCCATAATGATCAGTGAAAAATGGAAATGTTACTCATGCATACGTACGACCTACCATCTCCATGATTATAACCTTGTTCATTTTTTATAACATAAATTAATGGTTTGATTTAAAAATAATTATTTATGTTAAAAAATTATTATAATTTCATTAATGTTATTCTTGATATTAAGAAATTTTTACAACATGGACTATTGATATCATACCAGGTTAATTTTTTGACTCATGTTCCAAATATTGACAAAACATCCGTTATGAACATAAAGAATTATGTAATTATTATAACCTTGTAAAAAATTATAAAAAATAGTATATTTGAAAAAGTTTTTCAAGAATGTATAAATTAACCTATGTTTATTATTCAGGAAGAACATGGAACATATGTGATGAATCAAGCTTAAGGTAAGGGAATTTGTCTCAATATCCATTCATTGAGGCATATCACGATGTTATGCCTCATTATTATCCTATATGGTGTATATACCACCCTTTGGACATGTTATATCCTGAATTAATATATTATCATGAAATTTAATGTTTTATTTAATGTTATTCCATAATAATTATTATTCAAATGTTTCACTAGTGGTAAGGGACTCTTTAACTAATACATCGTTTTAAATATTTTATAATTATATTCTTCTAAAACCGTCTATTTCATGACCATGTTTTCAAAATGGTATTTATAAATATATATATTTGTACATGAATGTTTTAAAATTATAATTTTGATAAAATGTTTCAAATTGGTATTGGAAACTTTGATTCAAAAGTCTATTTATTAAATGTTTTAAATGGTTTTGGAAGTGGATGGTCTATTTCAATATCTTAAAATGATTTCTTATGATTTTAGATGAAATTATAATAAGTTAAATGATGATAATTTAAATCATTTACAAGTTATGATTATAAATGGAAATTTTATAGGTTATAAAGTGATAAACCAAAGATTGGTGGTTATGTGGTTAACCAAAGACGGATGGTTTTGTGATAAACCAAGGACATGTTTTAATATTATAACTTCTAATGGATTTGGTATAGATGTTTTCCATAAGGCTATTCTATTTAGTAAAATATGTGGAAGTTGATTGTATGGTTATTCCATTTATGTATGATTTTATCCCATGTTTCCTTTATATGTTATATGTTTCATTCTATGGGTTTTATGGTAATATTTTGGATATAAAAAGGGTAATCCATGAGCTTATATTCTATGAAATTATTTACTACTTCACAAAGGTGAAAAGTATTACATTATGATAAATTATACATAGTTTGCATTTTTTTAATAAGGATAATACTTTACATCATTGTGTATCAATTATTTAGATTTTTATTCATATCCCTTTTTTTGAAATGTTTTTCAAATGATTTAATGAATAACAGAGTCACGAATGCGATAATGGAAATGTTATTCTATTTAAACATGAAATGAAACCATGTTTAATTTTGAAAGTTTTTGTTTTATGAATGAATTATATAGTGTGTAGTAGTGTATAATTTTTAATTTTTGATTTGTTATGTTTGAGTAGTGACCTAATTCTCTAAATCTCACAACCTAAAAATATCCTTGATGTCAATTATAGTCAAATTGTTTATTTATCTCTTGATTATTTAATGTTTAAAGTTGGGGCCTTATAAGAAAAACACTATCAATTATATTTTATTGATTACCAATGTTTACAAAAAAGTTCAGGAAGTGTTATATTATTCTCTTAGAAATTATTTGAACATTATTATGGCTTATAATTTCCATTCATATAACTAATCTAAGCAGAAAATCCAAACACTAGAAGAAATGTTTAGAGAATTCATAGTGGACTTCAAAGGAGAAACTAACCCACATATTAAATTAATAATTTTCACATATAATAATATTTTATATAAATGAATACAAATTCCTCTATATTAGTATCATTATGGGAAGAGATATAAAACCTTTTCATGCTTGGAGTATGTTGGAGTACACAACCTACTGGGTCTTGAAATGGTTGAGGAAATATTAGAAAAGGGAGAAACCATTCAACAGCACATCATAGCCTCTGAATGTTGTTTTAAGTGATGTAATGACACTAATCAATGATACCTAGATATTTAATTTATGGAAAATTTATTCCTTCACATATCTCTATGGAATAGATTCAGGAGATTTGGGAAGAAGGGGAATATGTATCCCTTGTACATCATCCCCTTTCTGATCCTTGATCTCATCAGAGCTACAACCTATCTATTATCACTCCCACCAACCCTATAAAAATTAAATGACATATTACATGTATCCCACTTGAGAAAGTATATTCTAGATCCATCACATTTACTGAATTTAGTGGTTGAAAATTGGAAAATGATTCTCTTACCAGGAGAATGTGGTGAAGATCATGGATCATAGAGATAATGTTTAATGCAGTAAGACAACTCGTATAGTCAAATTACTATGGAGAAACCATGAGTATAAGGAAGTGATATAGGAACTAGTGTAAGTGATGAAGAAAAATTACCCTCGCAAAATTTCACCTTAGTATGTAAAATGAAATTTTGATGGAGAAATTTATTATGTGGGGAAAAATATAACAACCAACAATTTTATCAATGGAATTTCACTATTTATAATTATTTCATATTTAGTTATGTATTATGAATCACACACATCACATTATAAAAACAAATAATTTTTTTTATATAAATTTTAACATTAAATTTAGAAATTAAAAATTACCATAATCATTGAATATATTACAATGGGACATAAAATAGAAAATAAGAGAACAACAACAATAATATTTTAATCTGTTCGATCCCCAAAAATAATCATGATTTAGAAATGAAGTGGAATATTTGTAATGGAATATTAATTTTAAAAAATAAAATATATATAACTTGGATATAGGACATATGCTAACGAAAAATGGACAAAATATGAGGTATTTTTAGAAATTATCAAACCCATAGGACTGTTATAAATCTAATCAAAAGAATTGTAAGATCGCCATTGGAATATTAATATGGGGTGTAAGAATAGTAACCTACTATTTGAATAGTATAATCACCTATGTAAGTATAAAATAATATTTATGTATCCTATAAAATGAAAATATGTTATATTTCTACTATGTTACAAGTAAAGACATTTTTTTAAAATAATAAATTATTTTTTGGTATTTTTGTAAAACATTAATGTTTTAGTTACACTTTTACAAAAAAATATAATGATTAAAAAGTATTTTAATTTTAATGAAATGTATTTATAAATTATTTATATTTTTTATTGTAGTGATTATATTATTTTGTGAGACTATAAGTAAATTTTCAAAGGGCTAAAAAATTGATCATAAAATTAAAATTGATATTTTTCAAATAAATTTGGCATTTATTTATAAATTAAAATTATCATATTTATAAAATTATTTTCATAAAATGGATTTCATTTTTGGAATCTAAATGGTAAAAAATGGGTTGTTTGAATTTTTTTAATAATAATTTATTTTTGGAGAATAGTAAAATAAAATAGAATACAATATTTAACATTATAGTCTAAAAACGTGTTTATTTTTCAAGGGTGATGTTAAAACCATTTAGTTTGAAAACACATTCTTTATGTTATATATATAAACATAATAATAAATATTATTTGTAGTATTAAGCCAAAAAACTAAAATAATGAAAATGATATTATAAGAAACCCTCCCACTATAAATATAACCCCTCACAACCCCATATCTTCAAATCATATAAGCCTTGTATCATGAAAAATTTATAACCTATTCCATTAATAATACACTACATAAAGTCCTAGTTATTATGGTCACATTAAAATACAATTTTAGAAACTCTTATGGGGTATCCTAAGAGGGGGAGGCCAAAGGAATAGGTAATGTTATTTACTAAAATCTTTTAATTTTATTCTTCCACTTCACCCCATCTAGTTATGAATCAACCTAGAAAATGTAACAATAATATACTAAATATATTGATGTGTTATTGTTATTGTTGGATATCCATATAATACTATGAATTATTTTTTTCTAAAACAATTTGTTTATAATAATATTTATTCACCGCCACTATGAACAACATACTTAAGTTTTCTCCAACACCAGTAAATATGGTTATAAAAACAATATTATGGTTAAATATGAAGATAATATGTATATTATAACTTCTTTAATGTTATATTCATATAATATAATCATTTAATTAAATAAAATAAATCATGTTCATGATGGTCGATTAAAAAATTAAATCGGCTTACCATATAACGCTACATTTTTAATTAATATAATAATCTCTATGTGAGAAAAAATATGGGTATTTAGAATAGTTTAAAATAAAGGCCAATAATTATCGACATTTAATCCAACCTTGGAACATTAAATGAACGATCTCGGAACTATAAAAATAGCTTTTATATATCAATGAAATTTTCAGAATTGAAAAAAATATATATTACATAATATATATATATATAAGGATATTAATTAATTATTTATTTACAATTAAGTACATTATGTTCTAGTGAAGAATGGTTCTAGAACATATGGTAAGAGATATCTATGAATCACCCTTTTTGTTTGGGTTATGACAATTCATTCTCTAAAAAAAATTATCCATGTCTTCAATGTTTTAAAATTACTATAAATTTGTTATATATCTATCATACATATATTATAATTTTATTATCCTTTCCTTTGATGGAGTAATTCAAGTATTATGTCCATTTCTAAAATTTATTTTTTATGAAATATCCATTGATTATGACATGGGTTAAGATTATGAAACTAATTCAGTTCCCTAGGTATTTCTGATTATTATGCCTAATGATTGATTTCATTTTGTGGTGTACATATACTCTTTCATTTTATAACCGATGCACCCAAAGAGCGCTCCAATGCATTGAGTAATGTTTTTGTCTCATGAACGATATGTATGTGATAATGGAGTGAACTTAATCCTTGATGAGACTTTGTCCACCATGTGATTTTTCCTCAGTGGTTAACCATGACTTATAATTATTTCATTTATATATTTTTTCCACATTCCCATAGTACAATGATATTATAATTTTAGTTTCTTTATCATCTTACTCCATATTATCATTCATGAGCCTTGTATTTTATATTACCATTTTTTCCTTCAAACTTATACTTTATGCTTCATTACCATGTTTATTTCCTTACTAGAATTTATAGCTCACTCCATTATTTTATATATTCCTCAGTTTATCCTATGTTGTTTTAAGAGCTTAAAGGGTTTTAGGATCTAATTATTGAGGATAAAATATATATGTTGTGTTTTGTTTCTTTTTGATGTATTACAAACCTAATATTCAAAAAAATAGGCGTATAAAATATTTGGGTACCATTTATGGAATATTTATGTTAAAAATATGTTAATAATATATGTATTAGGCTTGTGTCACTATTATAAAAAACTCTAAGAAGTATATCCTCAAATAGTGGTTGATCGGATTCATCGTAAACTCGTCTCAAAAATGCATCAAATTCCTCGAAAATCACATTGGGGTCATACTTCATAAGAAAATAATAACTAAAAAAATATAGAAGATAAATCATACACTGATAATATATAAGTACATATGATCTTTATGACCTTGGCCACACACAATTTATCAGTTATCCTCATAATTCCCCACTTAATATCCAATCAATGAAAGGAGAAAAACCCACTCGAATTCCATACGAGGATGGTGAAACTTGATTCTCCCACTAACTAGTACATAATCAATGAACACATAGAATAAACAGTATCCTTATAGTCTTACTAGCCCATCTACCACATATAGAGACACATCTCAATGGTCTCGAGAGATATCACACACTAGCTCATCTAACCCATGGGTCTTTTCCCCAAAAATACCCCACTATCTCAAACACTAAAGGTGTTCACAAATCACTAAATGATCAAAAAACCACATACATTCTATAACCATGCTCTAATATCATCAAAGAGATCCACAATATTTTCACATGGTAACATCACAACCAAAATACTACATTCAATAGTGAAATCATTTTTCTAATTTATTTTTTTATAGAAAACCCAAACTCCACTATGTACATAACCTAACGAAGGTTAAATTACATTTAAAACACAAATTCCATTTCAAACAAGGCATTAAAAAATTACCACAACTACTTGCATTTCCTAAATTTTATTTCAAAACAAAAAATCTCTTAGAAAATAATTTCTTTGAAAACATTTTAGGAAATCATATTTTTTGAACAATCATTAATAAAATTTGGGGAAAACATGTAATGATTAATGAAACCATTTATTATATGTTAATTTTACATTCTCATAAACATTTATAAGGATCAGACATAAATAAAATTTCAATAATCTATCATATAAAAGAAACATACAATGTTTAGAAGGCACAACTCCAAATCATCGACACCAACATGTTAGTCACAATAACATATATAACTGTTTATAACATGATAGAGTTATATCAAACACATACAACAAGTATATTTCTTATATACCTACATTCCTATATATGATTCATGAACTGGACCACTCTTTCCAATTAGATAAAGAGAAAATACTATTAATCATAACACTAAAATGATGTGGATCAGTTGAGGTAAAATAATTCAACAATAAAATCTTCAACCAAACAATAATCCACCTATTGGAAACATAGACTCTTGATCATGTGGGTCAGACTCTCAATGACAAGAGTTACATACAAATTCACGACAACATCCTGTCTGCTATATACCATGTACAATAATTAAACAAAAGGATGATAAATAACTATGATACCATTTTTTTATTATCACGACATCAATCACTCATTTTGGGTAAAAGGTTCACATAATATAATTCACATATCCACATATATGAGAGGCTTTAAACTAATGGTTATGGTTTAAGGTACACAATAGAGAGACTATTCTCTTAGTAAAAGACAATAATAAGAGTACAAAATTGGGGAAAAATAATTAAAGTAACAACAAAATATTATACTACGGAAATAACAATAACATGAACCCATGATATGACAATATGAACTATAATATCCAATGAAACAAGTCGATAGGTACATAAATGTGGTATAACTATAAAAAACATGAAAAATTAAATAATAAGTGTCTCTGTAAAGGATCCTAGAGTCTACCACAATATCACCTTACCTACCTACTCCTCTGGTATGACATACAAATGCATAGGCACATCCCTCATCTGAAATCACAGTTGTATAATTCTACATGCATTCTGATATTCACATCCAATATTTGAGTATAAACCTAGCATAAAACCAAAAATGAGTCCTTTACATAGGTGAAACCATTATATATCAGTGAATGAAATTAAAATAAATAAAATGCAAAATTAACAATCACATATAGGGTCATCATAAATTGACTAGGTTACCACAAACCATGGACCCACCATCTTCATCTCTATATCATAAGAGAAGTTATATCTAGATTCCATGAATATTAGAACAATCCCAAATGTCAACATAAGTATCAGATCATGTCAAAAGGTCATCATTATTTTAGTAAAACCATAAGACTCTCTTTCGTCATCAATTATTTCAGGTCAAGCCATACGTCCATCATTCCCCACTGTAAAACTCAGGTAATGTGCAAGTCCATCATTCCTTACCATATGTCATTCAGAATATCAAAATAATCATCATGCATCACATCACATATTATCCCCCTCTAAGGGATTAAAAAATCCATGAATGAGTCATCTGTCACATTGATACTAGATAATAAAAGGCTAGATCCATACACATATTTATATTCAAAATAGAGAACAAATAATGTGTTGACATACCCATATGCAAAAACATGAAGAATGAAGAGATATCTCATGGGCCACACACACATGTACAAGTATGTCATATCAAGAGAGGTCTCATAGTCCACAAACACTCACACAAAATCATGTCATTACAATGAACTGTCTCATACGATACACACACACACATATAGAAGTAAGTAATATTATATAATTATTATATAATTTACATTAAATGTTAAGTACTTCATACCTTATGTGTATCAAACATCAATATCAATATTCTATACACGAATCTACCAATGCCACCTACAATCCCTAGAAACACCATAAAAGCGCCATATGGGGATTCAAGAATGAATATCCAAGAAGTCTAATGTAATAAGGGTGATAATCATATTTTACTAACCCAATGAGAACTACTATCACAAATTGATCTAGATATGATAAAGAGATTGATATAGAGAAATCCTGAATAAATCCAAGCTCTAATCCTTCAATGATATAATAATTATCTATTATATTACATAAGAAACCAAATATCTATCCAGAAAAGTAGAAATCAATGATTTATTACAAGATAAAAATTAGTATAGGGATAGAAAAACTTAAACATACAAAATGGGAGTTAATGGGTCAATACAAATTCAAAATGATTAATGAGAGAGGAGAAGAGTTCCTATTTTACCCAGATATAGTTTCCTTACTAATTCTGGTCGAATGAGTGTTTATATAGGTAATGAAGATATCCAAAGTGGGTTATTTAGAGAAAAGATGGGGTCTATCTTTCATAAAAACCCATCAAGTATGCACTTTCTATCTTATGGTACTACAATGGCATGCTAGAGGCACAACATCGGCTATCCTATAGCACCCAAGTTGTTCATGGGCTTCATTCACCTCTACCAACTACCTGTTGACACAAAACCTACTTGATAGTGGCAACCCAGAAGAATTAAATTTATTTATTGGTTCCCACATCTCTTTAAGATTTTGATCATTGGTCCCCAAATACACCTAATAACTATCCAATGTTTTAAAATGTAAATTATGACACTTAAAATCTAAATCACAATATACCTAGAAATTAACGGATCTTAAAAATGATAAATTCATGGATTTCATAACTAGTCCACCCATATCACACTCTTTTGATGATAATCATATCATCCAACCATAGATTAATTCAGTCCATATAATCACATATCTTTATGAATTCTATTCTCACTAATCAAGTCACATATATATCATCCCGTCATATCTCGATTTCACTTGTTTTTCTTGCCTATCAAACCAAATTTTTTGTTACATCCCATGAGCACGGTTTATATTAGATTCCAACCTACAACACATTTAATATACTTTTATAATACCTTGTATAAAAATTCAAATAATATAAATTATTTCTAATTTAAATATATAAGTAGACAAACGGTTATAAAGTATACATAAATAAAGGGTTAAAAGGGTTAATAACTTTTAGAATAATGATATAAATTACCTAGGTTGGCCTCCCAAACATGCAACATATCCCACCATTATTCCATTAATGGTCACCAAAATATCATCCTAATTAATATATTCACTCGATTTGTAGAATTAGACCAAGGTGCCTACGTGGTCTAATAAGTAGCATCATAATTTACAAATCCATTATAGATTCCCCAGGTCTATCACTACACACCAGGTTGAAGGCTTGTCACTCAGTGTGAATAATGGATGAATATATAATTTAGGTAAACTAGACAAGAAAAAATGGATGAAATTCATGTTTGGGGAAACCAAATAAGGCCTAATAAATGGAATAAAAATAAAAAGAGAAAAAAATGTTATTACAATGCATAACATAAAAAATTTCATTAAAAATTCCTATCTAAATATTATTTCATTTAAAACACATTAATTACCTAAAATTGTACAGTTAAATATTCTATATTTTAATACGAAGTGGAAAATAAAGATTCAACATTAATCTATAATATTTATTCATAGATGATTTAGGAATTTAGTATACTTATCATATATATGAGATAATTATATATTAATAAGATATAAAAATAAAACAACTTGTAAAACTGATTTATGGTTATTATAAAAAACCCATCAAATCGGTTAATTAAATGATACATGAAAAAAACTATTAAATAATTCCCAAAAAATAATTTTGTTATTAATGTGATATAAATCAATTGTAAGGAACACAATAATCAAAATACTAATTAAATAATAAGTGTATGATCTTTTCCTAAGAACATATACCATCCTTCGCTGAGATTCATACACTTTTTATGATCATACCATAAAATCTTAAAATTAATGAACCAATATCCAAGCTAATTCTGTTTAGAAAAGATAAAATCTACCATTAAGGTGCCTAAAATTTAACTAGACCCATTTTAGATCACATAAAAAATATAATTAACACTAAATTAATTAAATACCTAAAATACACCATCTATAAAACCCCCTAAATCCATCACATATTTCAATAATACCTAAAAATAATAATCCTGATAGAATATATAGGTAAATATAGATAATTGAAAACTAACATAATAATAGGTATTGAAGGGTTTCCATAGAATCTATTGGGTTTACATAAGATATATATAAAATATTCCCTAGTTCACAACATTATTTAATTATAATTTTAGTGAAATCCAATTTTGATAAATTGAAAATGGGAGGGGGAGAAAAGAATATACCATGAAATATTAGTATGAATAGCCTTAAAAAATATTGAATTGATATTGGGAAGGAGATTTGGGTAGAGATAATAAGGAGCTGGTAGTCTCATGGTTTTTATTTCCCTTGATCATAAGACATTTAATGAGGCCCCATATAGTGGTATATTATTAATTATGTAAAAATGAATTCCTTGTCCCCATTTTTATTCAAGTTATTCTAACTATATTACAAAAAAAATAATTATTATTTACACTATTATTTTGTGTATATGTGATAAGAATACACAAAAACACCCAAATGATGGTAATTTTTCCAAACCATCACCCCCAGTTGGTAGAAATCATCCAATGTCACTTTCACAATACAAGTCAGTGTCCTACATTTGGGCTTATTTAGTTCAATAATAATAAAAACAATAATTTTATTTTCATATTCATTTAAAAATTAAAATATTATTACAATTTATATTAAAATAAGTATGTATATATGATTTCCTTATAACACTAACATTTTTAATTTAAAGGCAATATATATATATTTGTGCGAGAGATAATATTGTTTTATTGTTACAAATTCAAATATTTATAACATATGTGTTCAATATATTAGTATTAAAAGTTTCTCTTTATTAATTATTATTTATATCACCGATAAAGGCTAATAAATATTTTAAATTATTTCCTGGCTTATAAATTCATCCTTGTGAAATTCTGGGTCCACCATGTTGTCTTAGATATATATGGAATGGAATCTTCATGAGGGGGTTGAGATAAATTGTAATTGAAAACTTGATTTAAAATTTTCATCATGGTAGAGTAAGTAAAATAGTTAGAAGTTATAAGCTTTGAAAAATTTTAGTAAAAAGAGTATACAAATAGTATGAATTGGAAATTAGAAAAAGAAGAAGTTAAACACTTAACTAATAAAATTAGTATTCACTTCATAAAAATAATATATCCAAAAGTTTAAAACACATTGTAAATAAAAATTAATTCAATCAAAATATAACACAGAGATATGAAAAAGTTCATAGAGTTCTAGAATAAAATATACAATTCAAAAAATGATATTAATAGGAAAAAAATAAAATGAAATGAATTATTTTCATTTATCCTAAATTCAAATGAAAATAGATAACCTCAACTGAGGAGTCAAAGTCCCAAAAACCAGAACATCCTTAACTGAGATAGTTAGCTAAAACAAGTTCCAATCCTAAAAAGTATACCAAAAAATCTATATAAGGTGTCTTTATCCCCAAATACCTTTTTTATATCCTCAAATGAAAAAAATTACAAGCACCTAGGACTTTTCCAAACACTATTGTTTGGAAGATATAGATTCGACTCCATGAATATTATTGAACACAATGTCTGAAAAATATAACATCCTATCCTAAATAGCCTATTGATAACACATGATCATAAGATGAACAATTAAAAAGAAAAAACCTAATAGATTTACTGTATAACCTCTTTAAAGGTATCTATTATAAAATCACATTAGAGACAAAATAAATAAGAAGTAATCAAAGAACTGTGATAATAAATACCTAAAAATGATTTCAACTTTTCTCAATCTTCTATAATAAATTATATACAATGAATCATTAGTGAAATTTATATAATAAATTATAAAAAACACTAATATTAATATTCTATAGACATCAGGTTCTGTTTCAACAGTATCTGAATGCACAATATCTTTTGATGAGTGTAGCTTTATATTAAGATAAATCATTCAACATGCTATTAAAATTCGGGAGTATGTTTCAGTACAAAAAATGTTATAATAAATTCATTTGTATATATGATCATAATTAAGTTCACATAAAAATAATTTAAACCAAATCTTCAAAGAGTATCAAAATATTAAAAAACGTATTGTTATTTTTTAAAAAAGGATAAGAAAGTTGTTGATTAACTGAATAATTTCAGCAACAATGTACTCTTTTTAAAAATAAAAAGACACAAATGAAAAGTTAGGCTGGATAAATATTTTTTTAAAAAATATCCCCATATCATTCGAGAAAACACACCTAGGATATAACACATGAGAAACTAACATTTATTCTTTTAAAAAACATATGTTTAGTAACAATAAATCTAACCCTTGACAAAAACCCTCCCCCATTAATAAAAGGGAGAAAATATTACCATATAGTTTCAATTTTTTTACATTTGGGATTTTAAAAAAGTAAAAAATATGGGAGATTCGAAAAAATTTAATAATAGAAGTGGATATAAAAGTAAATCAGTATATAAACTCTAATAATTGTTTTTAAATATTACTACTTTTGAGATATGAAGTGAATTAATAATAGTAAAATTCTTATACCCTTATAAACTTTTTTTCTTCATTTGAGATGAATTTATCCCCACACTCATATTATATAAACAATAAGATAACATTTTTCCTCATTTTAGGATTAATTATAGAACGAGATAAAAACTAATGGATGAAAAGTATAAATTGAATAAACTTTCCATAATTTGTTATCTGTTACCTATAGAAGATATTATTTAGACAAAGATAGTTTGGGAAGATGTTCAAAATCAATTTTCATAAATTACTCAAAATAAATGAAAATAATGTTGTAAAAGGATATAAAAATCAACTCATCCTTCCTCAAGGATAAATCATAAGAGTATACCAATATTACAATGTAGAAAATATTATGTATATGTGTATTTTAAAATACTATTAAAATATAAGAGTATCTTTTAAAAATTATAAATGTATATATATAAACTAATAAGATTAAATAGATGAAATATTAGAGTATTAAAAAACCATAAGATTATTTAAAAATATAGGATTTTTAAAAAATATACATGATTCTTTAAAAAACATTAGAGTCTTCAAAAGAAACAGAAAATGAAACACTAGATCACTAAAAATTTATGAATACAAAATATAATAACACGTAATATTTTTATACATAAAATATTTATATAAATTCAAAATCTTATATAGAAACATATTAACAAATAAAAGATGAGATCATCCTGGAAGAATAAAACCTGAAGTAAAATATTCCTCTAAAAATATAATTACTCTCAAGTTCAACTATCAAGATTAAATTACTTTTGGAATATTTTTTAAATATATTATAAGCACATTTTATAAGTTCTATTTAATGGACATCCAAATGATAAAAAGTAAATTCATAAAAATGTATCCTTGTTCTAAATATAAAATGTACCACTGATTTATTGAGGGTTTTTTTAATGTTCATAGAAAGTGAAAAAATAGGTATAACTTATTATCACATAGCATTAATCATACCTATCTTTCTTTTAATATATTAAAATATATTATAATTTAATGGTTTAGTAAAAATGTCAGTAATCTGATAATTTTTCCTATAGGCATGAAAATAATATATCCTTTTTTGTATCATATTAAATGAAGCGATGTCTTATATATATGTTTTTCTCACATGAAATATTTAATTGGTTTATATACAAATAAATATCACTTCTTATAAAAAAATATTACTTTGAGTAAAACTCATGTTTAAATTTTTGAGTCTATTATGCATCAATTAAAATTGAGTGAAATAACATCCAACCATAAAATATTCAACTTAAATGATGTAAAGTGAAAATGAATGTTTTTTCATATTAGGTCAGAAGACTAAATAATCATTAAGAAGGTGAATTTTTTTTTATGTTACTATCTAATCCATTTTAAAACAAACTATGTCAGTGTCTTAATAACCCTTAAAAAACACGTTCTCATCGAAGAAAGATTCCAAGTTCATAAATCCTCTTAAGGTAAGAAAAAAAACCATTTATCTAACTTAATATAGACTTTAATTGGATTTTATTTGAACCTATTACACAATAATACAAAGTACATAACAACTGATCAACTTCCCCACAATTAAAATAATACTCTAATGATCCCTCTAAAAATTTTATAATCATTTGGTTTCCTAGATTCATCATGATCAAATTTGTAAGAGGTAAATACTAGATAAAACAAACTAGAAGAATGATCAAAACTAAAATTTTTAATTAAACCTCTCATGTAGTTATTTGGAGTTAATATTTTTTATCATGTATTGTAGTTATTTGGATTCCAAGTAAGCAATTGGGTTCACCCACCATATTCATATCAAATTCAGTTTGGATAATTTCCCAAAAAAATAATATCTAACTACTTTTCATATTTAATAAAATAATTCTCATATATATATATTATTGTAATGATTGTTTCTTTATAAAATTCCCTAATAAAAATGGTTGTATCTTCCAATTGTTTAACAAAATAATTCTAAAGTAAAAAATTTATACAATGGATAGTACCAAACTCGTGAGACATGTTTAAATCAATAGACTATCTTGGAATGTCAAAATTAAAGTTCTAGAAAATAGATATCATTAAAACAAAGAAGTTATTCCATTTAAACAACCTATTAAACTAATATGTTTTGTAATTCACACTATATATAAATTTTAAGGAGAGTAAAATGTATATGTGTTGTGAATGCCTATAAAATTCATACGGATTATAAATTATATACCCTTGAAAAAGATTCTCAATATTTATTCATTATTATTTATTATAACTCTTTAAAACTATTCTTTCATTATTATAAAAACTAATTCTATTCTCATCATGCTTTTTTGGGAAGACATAGCTAACTACTATAATTAGATGATCATTCCAATGCTCAACCAAGTTACAAGAAATTTTCATTCGAGTTTGTTAACTTATAATTTCATAGAAATTATGTAACGATCATTACCCAAGTCATTATCTTCTATTTGAGGGTGCAATTAAGAAAAGAATTCAAGATACTCATATTCATTTCATAAAGAACTTCGATTTTTAACCACTTATATTACATCACTAATGAAATTATCTCTGTAATAGTTTCTCAAGATTAACTGATTTCTATATAGAAGTAAATGATGATCCGAATTTATTAGATTAATAAATTTTTTAATCCAATTTATTATAGTCTATCTCATAGTATATAATTTTTTATGGATTTTAATGAAATTATAAAAATAAAAAAGATGGGGTCTCAAAAATTAAACCAGGAGAAGTATCTTAATAATATTTTTTACTTCACATAAGTATTAGATTTATCAAACATTACATGTACTATTAGATCAGCATTATGTGGTAATTTTTGGAAAACTCTATAATAATTACATTTAATGGTGCAAACTTCTACAATTATTATATTAAACATTAGATAAAATCTTTGAAGATGATATTTAATTATTATATTGTGTTTTTTTGCATGAAATGACTATGAAGTAAAAATGTTTAGGATTCCCACCATTCCATAATGTGTAAGGGGACATACCTAAATAGAAACAATTGAAAAAATATATTTATTATGTAACATTATGTACTCACTTATTCTACCTAAAACATTTTTAAATTTAATATTCACATTACATAGAATGGTGGATTTCATAAAGGTTTATATTTCATCGTTTTACTAAATTATTTTGTTGTGTATTTCATAGTGTTTTGAAATTAAGAAGTATAACTTTTAAACAATTATATATTTAAAATATAAATTGAAAAACTCAACACCATAATTAAACTAGATAATCAGAATAGGTAGGTTTTTAAAATATTAAACAATAGAAAAAAAATTAAAAAACAATGTTTTCATATAATTTATGATCAAGAATATTGGTCTAAGTATATATAGTGTTATCATCTACTAAGGAATACACATAGTATTTTCTCATAATACTTGTAGTTTGTGTAGGTTTGAAATGGTCCATATACAGTAACTCTAATTCTATTAAAGATGAAACATTACTCATAGGGTTAAAATGAGACTTAATTTTCTTAACATTCGTGAAAGGTTCATAGATATTAGAAGAAAGAAACTTATTTATGATAAATCCTTCTCCAGTTATCTTCTATAATGTTTATTTATGTTCCGAAAATTAATTTGAACTAACCGTATCTTCCAATTCGAAAAATTATCTTCAACTATTTAAATTCAAAGTAAGTAGTGGAAACAATGGTCATGTAGGATAATAACGTAAACATAATAATGCCTAAAGGAAAATAAAATTTGAACTCATTGTGAACATTAATACAGTAATTACCATTCTCAAAGTTAAAAGAGTATCCTTCATAACATAATTGGATAATGATAATGATGTTGTTATTAGGTCCTAGAAGATGAAGTATATTAGATAAAAAATATTTATAAAGGGAAAAAAATCAATACTAATAATTTCTTCTTTTGAATTATCTTCAAATGTGAATCCTCCACCTCTAATTTTTTGTAAGTTTAAGAAATAAGATATGTACCCAGAAATGTGATGAGAATAACCATTTTACATGTTCCATATTTTCCAACCATTGGTACATATCTTGTAATTATGAAGTAATGAAGACTAAAAGTTTGGTTCCTAGACATTTTTATGTATATAAATGGTAGAAAAAACACTTATAACCTACATTTTTTAACATTATGGTGTTGTACAGTAGAAATATATTTAAAAATATATAACTCTAGAGTTCAAAATTATTGAACACTATTAAAACAATATTTTTTGACCAATAAAATCCTCTAATACATTTTATAAAAAGCCTGCATTTTTGGAATGATATAATTTTTATGGAAATGCTAATTTTTGGAATTAAATGATTTTACAAAAAATATATATGACTTGGTTTTATCTATCATATGATCTTATTAATATTTTATCTCCTATAAGAAAAATTAGTTAAAATATTTTTAATAATAACTTAGAACATTAGTTTTACAAATAATTTCTTATCATCACTAGTAGAAACGAAATTTGATATAGAATCACACTTTTATGTAAGAATAAAAACATTATATTTATGTTTTGATATCATATTATCAGTGTTAGAAACAAATAAATTATCAAAATAATGATATTTTATTAACTTCTTAATTTTCTCCTCTTTGAAAGTCACATTCCTATCCATTTCTTCAAATAATGGAATATCATCATCATCTTTTGACAATGTTAATTTATTTAGATCATATAGAGTAAAATAAAATTATCATAAAGGGATAATAATAAATACGAATAAAATTTTACCTTACCCTAGAGAAAAAACCATTTTGAGGGGCCTTTGTATAATAACTAGAAATCTTATGACTATCATAACTCCCTGAATCAGTACTTTATTCTAGTTATGGATCCCCACTAACACTCCACCTATCATTTATTTATCGAAAATATTTTCTCTCATTTGAATTTTTAATTTTCCCAACAATGTTATTCTTTGACGAGAACAATTCGATTTTATGTGATCCAATCATTTGTGCTCATAATTGATATTGTTTGAAGATTTCATTTCATCATGTTTTTATATATCTATTCTTTTGAAAATCTTATCAAAAGTTTTAATTTATGATAATATTATTTCTTTTCATTGTAAGATGATAATTTTCCACTTCTCTAATATCTAAATTTATAATATATAAAATATGTTTACCTTTCATATTCATAGTATTAGTGGAATTTTATATTTTAGTATTGGATGTTAGAGTACAAGAAGTAGAAGATAATGAATCATTTTTCTCCTCTCATTCTCAATGTCTATCTTGAACCAGTTCTCATGCTATATAGGAGTAAAATATGTTCATCATGATTAAACTTCATTATGTACATAGTATTATTAAATCACCATCCATTTGGGTTCTCATTCCATGGAAATAATATTAATAACATTATCATCCAACTATTCATATATAATATCTATTTATTGAAGAGGTTGTAGTCCACAAATAATATTTCATAAAATTTTATTGAATTTGAGCCATTAATTCACTAGGTATAAGATCAATGTCTTTATAACATCTCACTAAATTTACATTCAATTATTAATAACTTTGGATATCCCATAGTGATTAATTTCTATCCTTTTTCCAAATTCAATTTTCTATCTCACATTAAGGAATATATAAGTATATGTTTATAGTCATCAAACATAGAAAAGTATTTTTAACTTTATAATTAGTAGAATATTGATATTTCTCATCATAAGTAAACACATAAATTTAATTCTCAATAATTTCATAATTTTTGGTCCCCATAATAGAATGATCCACTCCCATATTGATAATAATGGTCTTCATCACATCTTCAAAGTATTCATAATCAACACTATCAATTATCGATGGTCATCTCAAACTCAAATTTTCAATTATTTTTATTGGAAGTTTTTCCATGATAAAGAAAATATACTTTTTTATATACAAATATATGTAAGGGGACAACTATATGTTTTGATAAAAAATAAAAAAATAAAATCATAAGAATTGTAAATATTGAGGCAAAAATTGGGATCATACAAAAATAATAGACAAGTTTAAACAAACAGACTGACTCTAACATGATTCTTTGTTCTTGTATAGATAAATTATATCAGTGAGTGGGGATGAATTTCAATAAAAACCTAAATTACGATTTTCACCTCCTCAAGTATTCCAAATTTTTTAATTTATTTCCCAAGGATTTTTAGAAGCACATTATTTACACAAAAAAAATATCTATAATTATTAAATAAGTTTCTTTATTCATTAAATATGATTTAACATGAGAAGTAAGTAAACGACACCAGATATGGATAAGAAAAAACGACTTTATGTATTCATTCTAAAATATTAAAATAAAGAGTATGTAAATAAAAGTATTACATACCACTTATTACTATATAAAATGCATGATTTTATCTCTTAAAAGTGAATAAATTAAATTGGGTTAATAAATAGAAAATAGTAATACATTTAAAACATAAAAACCCATGAGATCATCAACAATTTTGAGCATTAATATTAGTTGAATGAAAAACAGAATAAGAAATAACATAATGGAAGAAGAAAGTATTATACAAAATCCTTGATATGAATGAGAAGTGTCCTCAATGAAGTAAAACGCATAAGAGTAAATAATTTTTGTAACAATTATATAGTAACAAAATAGACCATTGTGAATATGGTCATTGGAAATATGGTTATTGGATATACATGAATCCAATAGGTATACTGAAGTTCATTATTTTTAATAAATTAATTAAATTAATATATTTTATAAATACTAAATATTGAAAAACAAATATAATATTTAATTAATTTTTATTGCCTTTTATAATATTAATATTATTAATATATGATACCATGTATTTGAAACAAATAAAGAAAAATATTAAATATCAATGTATTGATTAAAAAATTAAAAAAATATAAATAAATAATTTTATTTTTATTTTCTAAATAATACTTAATATAAAATAAATATTTGAAAAATATTTGTTTTATTTAAAGTGTTTTTAATTTTTTATTAATATCTACATAATATTTTTTTATTGAAATGTTTTTATAATATATAAAATTAAAATAAATTAATATAAGTCCAATAGTTTTTAATATGAATATAATAAAGATTAATTTATTTTATTCTTAAAAATGTATTTTACAAAAAAGTGGTTTTTATGCTCTATGAATTTGTATTAATAAAACTATTTTATGGTTATATTACAATTACATTAATTATTGATATTAATATTGAATTATCAATAATTAATAATTTATAAAGAATAATAATAAGTACAATTAATTTTTAAAAATGAATTTTCCAATAAAAATAGTTTTTATTATATTTTATGTAACCATTTAAACGTAAAATTACTAAATTTTTAAATTTTTAATTCAAAAAAATGATCTACATTTTGGGATTAATTCTAACAATATTATCTTGCAATGATTTTTTAGTTAATTTTATTAAAAAAAATATTTTTACATGATTTGTAAAAATACTATTTTTATTAATACAATGACCTTTAAGAACACATTAAGATTATTTCATGAATTAAAAATTTATAAAACCTTTTTCATAACCATATATGTATTTAATAAGTAAAATTATTTATTTAAAAATATTATTTTGAAACTAGAAACATATTTCTGACATTTTTGAATTTATGTTATATTTTTTATAAAACATTTTTGATGAATTATTCAATAATTTTTTAAAAATATACCTCTATAGATTTTATAAATTTAATACAATAAAATAGATTTAATATTTTGTATAATCATGTCAAAATAATGTAATATATGATATTTAATTTTTAGCCATAAAAAATGCTACCGAGGTTAAAAACATGTTACTATGGTAAAATTAAAATATGTTAAAAAGTTAAATTATCAAGATATGGGATAAAATATCACAATAAATTTTTTTCTTTGTTTATGTGTATGGGAGTTGGATCTAAAAATCCTCACCACATATCCATTATTTTCTACTTTTGGAAAAACTTTCCTTGAATAGTGCACCTCTTATTATAAAAAATGGTACTCCTCTCACCTATAAAAGTACCCCTTCACTTCCATACTTCTCCTCACAGTGTAAACCAATTCATTTTATTGAAATAATTAAATACATTGATTTTAAAAGAATTACTATGTTCGGTATTCTCCAAAATACACAACATAGAGCTTAAACAAACCATAAAATAATATATATCAAAAATGAGCATTATAACCTATCCATTAAATTAGATGGTATGAATTAGATTAAATAATAAATGAAATATATATAATGTTCTTAGTGAACATTAATTTTTTGATCAATTATATGGGAATATGAACTCAATTTTTATTAAATCTATTTAAATATTTAAAAACATGTTTTCTTCAAGCTTGAGTTTTATTGCTTATTATGAGAAAATAATTATATTTATTTTAAATAATATTTATAAATTTTATTTGATAAGATAAATTTAATTTTTGAAATCGCCATATCAAAATTATCTTATGGTGAAATTTTGAGCTTTTTCTAAATATTTATATTTGACAATGAGGAGTAAAAATATTGATTTTTTATAGTTGTGATTTATTTTAAAGTATTTATGATTTAAAATTATCTTTTTTATTATTTTTGACATATTTTTAGTTATTTTTTAATTAAATAATCCAAATATGGCATCCAAAAATAAATGTTATAATTTATTATTTATAAATACATTTTATACTAAAAAATCATTTTTTTCTGAAAAATATTTTTCATCACGTTTTGTGTGGTTAATTTTAAATTAAATACCTCAAAATCATTGTTTTTAATAGTGAAAAATTATTAAATATTTTGAATTACTATTTCCATATATGGAAAATATATCTCTTATATTTCTGGATATTATGAATAGTAACCTTAGTAATTTTATTACTACGATAAAGGGTGAAAAAGGTTATTAGGGTTAAAATTAAACTAAATAGGGCTAAAAATGACACAAAAAATATGAATAATTTTATTTTATGAGTATATATTATCCATATTTATGAAAAAAATGAATATATAGTCTTTTTCAATTTGGACATGATTTTGAACATTATTACATTTAAGCGATTATAAAGCCAAAAATATCACACTATTAGTTTTAATAACTATAATATTATTAATATATGGATAAAAAGATGATATATTGAGTTATAAATTGTATTTTTAAATATAAATAAATTTATTTATCATAGGGATTTATTTGTAAATTTTAGTGAAGAACTAATTTCTTTAAAATCCCATGCAACACTCATTCTACAATAATTAAATTAATAGAAAAATAAAATAAATGATTCTAAAATTGATAAAAGTGATGTGATTTGTTTGAGTTTTTTTTTCAATATTTAATTAGATTATAATTACATATAATAGAGGTTATAATCAATTATATTTTAATTATAAATTTTTTATTGTGGGTTTTAGAGGAAAATTAAAATAATTTTTCTAAAATTGATGTTAATGATATTTTATTATAAATAATATTTTATTAAATTATTTATAATTTCAAGAAGTATTTTATTTAGTAAATTTATTAGGATATTATTTTACATATCAAACATGGTAAATTTATGGGGTTTTACTTCATTTTATACAATCTATATTATCCAAGAAAGTTCAGTCAGAGGAATAACCCCTGACCATTTATTAAAAGAAATAAAAAGTGCAGTAAATAAGGAGATGGATGAGGGCGAACATCTTGCCCAAACCCAATCAAAAGTCCCCACCAAACATAGTCAATTAAAAACCAAACCATTACACCCAAAACCAAAGACCCATACTGCTGATTCAACACTTCAACCAGCAGTTCATCATCTTCATCAAACAAAAACATCAAAACTTCCAGCTTTCAACATCATATCATCACTGCAATTACTGCAACCACGACTTCATTCCAGAGATCTTCCCGAAAACAAATCTCGAAAAAGAAAAAACAAATCACGGAAGAGAATCAAATTCGAAATACTGGTCCAACATTCAGCAAGAAAATCAGCGAGATCAGATCACCGAGGGAGCAATTCCACCATCACGCAACACAAATCCAGGAGAACCCGGACCAGATTCATCCAAAACACACCAACGCAAAATTGCAGTTGACAATAGCACGAAATCCATCACATCATCCCACCCACGAAGCAACAAAAACCAACGCCGGAGCAAAGACACCGAATTCGAAACCAGGAACAATCTACAGAAACAAAAAAGGAAAACATCACCAGAACTCCGACCGGTAGACCCGCCGAAAATCCGATCACGTCGCCGCCATCCCTGTCGCACGCGAAGGCCACGGCCCAGCATACAGACGGAAAATGCTGCCACAAACACAGGCTATAGAAGCTAGATCTTGGTCGCCGGCCAACAACGTGCTACCATGAGAACCCTAATAATCATATTATATTCTAATACTATAATTTTTTATCAATTTTTATATAAATATTAATTTATATGAATTTAATATTTTATGAAATTTCAAGAGTTCCCCTCACCTTTCATCTAAATATAAACCTCTTCCTATAATTTATTCACATTTAAAAGTATTTTTATCAACCAATAACTAAATAATACCTTAATTAAGTCCATATTCTCATACTAGTGGCCTTGAATTGATCATTCAACCATCTTAAGAAGGCCTTTGGTGTGAACCTTATGACGTCTTCTAAAGAAGAGGTGTCTTTATTAACCTAGTGTTTTTATTTTATCTCTTCTTTAACCTCATTAAAATATTGTTCAACCATAATTAAATAACAACAAGAGTATAACCCATATAATAATATATTATTATTTTAAAAACATTACATATCTCCACCTCCTCTTCCATCAAATGAAAAAAACCCATTATTTTTTTGTACAGAGGACTACCACCTCGCGAATAGACGTAATTAATTTTCTATCAAAATCTATTATAGATTGTTATAAAGAAGGATTTAATATATATATATATATGTGTGTGTATATATATATATTAATGGATTATTTATAATTCTATAAATATAATATAACATGTATTTTCTTTGTTTTCCATTAAATTTAAAATCAAAAAGTTCTATGTGCACACATGTAGACAACCACCTCAACGAGGCGATGCGAATTTTTATCATAACCACATCACATGGATAATATATATAAGTATATTTCAATTAATTTATAATATTTTATTTATTATATTATGATAATTATGGAATGGTAAAATAATAATTACCATATTTCTATAATTATCATTTAAAATGGAAACATTACTCAGGCCTATGTATGACCTACAGTCTCCATGATTGCAACATTGTTTATTTTTCTTAACCATATTTCATTATTGTTTTTAATGGTATAATTTATATATATAAATAATAATTATTACATGGTTATTATTCTATATATGATTAAATAATAACCTATTTGAGAATTTCTAATCGACCGAATCAATTTTTGACATATAATCTGAATATCGTCAAAACATCGACCATGAAGTTAATTGATTGAGTAATTGAATATAAAATAAAATTTAAGGAAAATTGAGTATAAAAATGTTCTTAAGAAAGAAAAAAATTATCATATTTTCATTATATAGGAATATAATGGATGTACAAGATGATTCAGACTTGACGTACTGAACTTTCTTTTAAAAATCATCTTTTATAGTTTCCCTTCAATCTAACTTTTTCTTCAAAGTAAATATTTTTTAAAAAAATTATGGATGTATCTATATGAACATAAAATAATTTAAAAAGTAAATTTTTATTTTAGTTTTTAATTTCTATAAATGTGTTTCAAAATGAATCTTTTATTAAATTATTTGAATTTATATTCAAAAGATGAAATAAATGTTCTATTTTAACATATATGATAACAATGATATTTCTTACCACTGTAACAATTATTTTATTTTTGGATTACATTAGAATATTTCAATTTTTCATCAAGTAAAACTTCTCTTTTTAGTTTTTCTTGTTATTTTAGTTTTGAAATTTTATTTACAAAATAGTATTTCAATATCCAAAAATGATTTACTTGTGAGTTTAAAAGAGTACTATAATGGTTTTATGACGAAAATGGGAAAAAATAAAATGTTTTTTTCATTATATGTTAATTAATGATTGTATATGTCAAAAGGGATATCATGATACAACATATATGATCGTTTTATCCTTTTTATATGTCATAAAAAATGTGTGAGCCTCATATATCTTTTGTGGTGGGTGAGTCTCATTATATCTCTTCAGTGCATTAGTCTCTATTTCTTATCATCAAATAAAATAATGATGTTTTTAAATAATTGGTTTTCTAATAAATATTAAAATGTGATAAAATTATTACTAGAATGGGTTTAAAATGGGTTATGAATATGTTTATCTGTGTTTCTAAAATTCGTTTATAGTTTCATTCAATGAGTTTTAATGTTTTCTTTTTTGTAAAAAGTCTGTGCTTTTCATGTGGAAATTACATACATCATATAATCAAAGAAAAATTTTATAATTGTAATTATTTCATCAGTTTTAATGTTTTTTATTGGACTAACGAATATATTTATTTTTGATGTCAATTACAGCGATTTTTGTGCTCATCCTTTGTTTTAAAATGTTTTTCACAAGGATTATACATTGGTAAGGGAAAAGAAAAAGTCAATTTGAAATTCATAAAGAATTGAAATAAAAATAAATAATTGAATAAAAATGGAAACGAATTATAATTTTCATCCTTTTGAAATATCTTATTTTTATGTTTGAGTTATGAAATTATTTTTTTAAACTCTAAAACTAAATGATATCTGGGAATTAATGAAGATGATTTATTATCTAAAGATATGTGAATATGTATTTTTTAAGTATGTATCATAAAAAAATATTCTGAAATACTGCCTAATAAATCCTATTAATTTTTTATAGGTCCTTATATCATCATAGGACTTCCCTTTAATAGAGTAATCACATTTCTGAATGTTTTTCTGAAGGAATATTCTATGAAACCATAATAACTCATTTTATATTTTTATTCCAATATTTTTTATTCTACCTCCTACAAATTTAATCTAATGGCTAATAATTAATTGCATTAGTATCACTAGTATAATTAAATTTTGTTATGTTAATCATATATTAATTTTATCTCATCCCCCAATTGTTCAAGAAATGAAATCGTCGACTGTGCATACTTGGGGACTTCCACCACTATGAAAAAAAAGTATCATTTTTCATCATTGACCCAAATTGATGGTTATAATAATGTACTTAATAAATAAATTTTCTATTTATAATAAAATTCTAACTTTTAAATATATATATAATTTTCTACCTTCCTTCCATCCCAATCATTAGAAAATTGGAATGTTGCTTATGTAGATTTGTAGACTATAGACTCCATGAGTGTGAGGATTCATTTTCATAACCTCATTTCACGGATGTCTATAAAATAAAATTTATGAATATATATGATATTATGTATTTCTATATATAATTAAATTTTTTTATTAGTGGACGAAACAAAAATTTATGACCACGATTAAGTAATATGTTAATACTGGTAAATCACCCGAAACAAGATCATCATAGATCCAATTATCATGAACCATGCTGATTGTTTCATTAAAATGTATAAAAGGATTCATAAATAATTAAAAAAAATTATTTATATATCTTCTCTAATCTTTCAATGTCGAACATGGTATCAATGAATGTGGATTTATGTCTCTATTACAAAGCATTTGTGAAATTGTCAAAATTAATAACCTTTAGTGATGAAAATAATGATCAACTTGCTAATGAATTTATAATAATTGTTTATAATTAAATAATAAAAATTTTATTAGATATAAAAAATTTTACGAAAAAAATTATTATAATTTTTATGTTATTATACAAGATGTTAAGGTTCAATTGTGGAAACCAGAGTAATCGTAAGGGTTTCTCAACGCAAATTTCTTCCTTTAAAAATTACATCATAGTTATCAACTTTTTTGATTTATGTGGTGTACATAATTACATATGGATGAATTTTATGATAAAATTTAGGAAATATAATGTATTTAAACATTAATATCAATCTCTCTTTTTCATGTCCTTTCGATTCATATGTTACTCAAGACCTAATGGTTTCTCACCGCAAATTTATCTCTTTGAGTAATATTCTATATTCACTAATAAGTTCTTTTTATGTGGTGTATATATATATATATATGAATTACATTAATCCTATTATTCATGAAATTATAGGGATTTAAAATTTCATCTCAATTTTTCTCATTCATATGGGCTTGACTCAAAGTCTAATAATGTTGTATGATTTTCTTTCCTAAATCATTTTCAAAAATCAAGATTATTATAAATGAATTCCCATATAGAAAAAATAGAACATTATATCTGAATAAAATTTACATTTTCTTATAATATGGTGATTATTGGGGTTTCACATGTTTTCTATCAATTATATTTCCAATTATAAATAATTTAACTAATGTGATGCTTGTCATTGAAACTTAACCCCCCATTTGTTTTTAGTCAGTGATCTCCATTCTCTATGTTCATATTCATTAGGTGATTTTATGGACCATTTTTTCTCTAGTTCAGTAATTTTCAAAGTAGTTTTATATTATATTTACTCTATTTACAAATGTTTGAAAGAATTTTTTTTACATTTTACACAATGGTTGATTTTGTCAAAAGTCTCATGATTATATACATTTAACATTTTCCATGTAAACATATTCATTTATGACCATTATTATTTATGAATCGTAATTTTTATGTTTTAAAACTGTTTTCAAAATAACCTTAATTGTTAATGGTTTTTAAATAAAAATATTTATTTATTCTTATTTTTCAAAGTGATTCATTCGATAATATTAAAATAGTCTTTTTCATCAATGTCCACATTCTTTTATGTTCATTATTTCACACAATGTATATGTTCATATTCTACCATTTGGATTATTTACCTAGAAGGAATATAAAATATTATATATACATTTTAAGGAATCCCATCTCTTTTTCATAGGATAATTATGTAATTATAAAATATGAATGTTTCTATGTTCTTATGGAACAGATATGTTTGGTTTTAATTATATAAACTATGGTTTTATAATAATACCATTGTTCAAGGCATGGGTTAATGATCCATATATCATTACATAATTTAGGTAATTAAGTGTTGATGTTCTTGCAACTATGGGAATAAAAAAGTGATGATTATTTTACTATGTTTTGGGAATGAGGTAGTGATGTTTGATCCACTATGTTATGGGAATTAGGTAATGATGAGAACTATATTATTTTATGATTTAAACACTGATGTTTGTGATACATTCATATGACTTTCATCATAGCCAATATATAATGGATTATTTATTATGCTACACTCAGATAAATTATATATTTGTTATTATACATGTTAATTTATGTATGATATCCTAATCTAATGTTTTTGAAATTTTATTATGTTGTTATACTCACATTATTATCTTATTCTCACTCATGATCTTCATTATTTAGGACCTATTTAGAATATATTCTCACCAATTTGTATGTTTCCATTCCTTAGGTTATGATGAAGATTATTATGTATGATATTTAGAAATAATAAAATGTAAAAGAACTTATGGGATATGCGGAAAACATTATAGAATAATTTCATTATATATTTAGTCTGTAATGACAAAAAAACCATCATGTTTTGATGTGTGAGTAATTATGAGATGAAAAAATTAATCATGTGAAATAAAGTATCATATATTGTTTTATATATTGGAATGAATCACTTGGTATTAGACATGGTATGTAAAGTATATGTTTTTATCTGTAGACTGAGGAGTGCTGGTCTGGGGCGTCTCTTGGAAGTTATATGATTTGAAAAATTAAATAAAAAAATTATAATTGTTTTCTGCATAGGAAATTTAAAATATAATAAGTTATACAATTAAATGATAGATGCAATGGAAAAATAAATTATCTAGATGATAAAAAATTATCCAAAATAAAAAATTTCTAAGTCATTCAAAAATTAAATGATAATTTAAAAATAATGTAGATGGTTATGAATTATAATCTAGAAACAACTAAAAGAATATGATTTCATGAAAAATAATAATAAAATGAATTTAGAATAGGTATCGTTAAGTGGTGGGAGGTTTTATAACCTAAACCATGGTATCAATGTTCCAAATATTACAACATCCTCAACTAATCTAATCTATATTAAAAGGTTAAAATCTTGTAATTTATTGTATAGAAATGTCAGTAACATGTAGCACCATCACCCAACACATATTTCATCTCCTCAGTTAGTACCAACTCCAATAACCTCAAATATGATGTTCCTGAGATACAACATCCTATCCCTTCAAGCTCATCTATTATAAAGGGTAAAAAATGAACAATTTATAAGGAAAAGTTATATCTTTATAATGAATCCTCATAAAAGTTATATAATAGAAAACAAAACTAAAAAAATATAATCATAATCACCCAAATAAACATGTGGATAAAAATCTCAAAATAATCATATCTTTAATCAGTGTTATCCAACAAATTTATTCATGTGAATCCTTTATTATGTTTATAAAATGAACTACAAAGAACTCCATATTTCATATTTTTCATTCATTATGTTTGGTTGAAAAAATATTGAAATGTTCTCTATCTTCCTATTAATGTATATTTGTCCTCTATTGAAGCATTAAACATGCCATTAAAACACTATAGATAGTTTCGACACATAAATAGTTAAGCTTTGTTATTCAATACATAAAAGTATAAATTAAGCCTATAAAAATTGAACATGACAAAAATATTAATGTAAGATATAAAATTTATATTTTATTGTCATTTTTAATGTAGAGAATAAGAAATTAGATGACCGAGCCAACAATCTCCCCAACACACCCGACACCACCAGCTTCACAACAAAACATGGTAATTCAGAACTAATTCTATGGGGGAGGGATTTGAACCACTGACCATTATTTTTTAGAAATAATACTTACCACTATTATATTATCATTTTCATATTATATATATATATTTGTGTGTGTGTATAAATTAATATATTTTTATTGAAAAAATATATTCATTTATAAATAAATTTGTGTGTGTGTGCGCGTATATTTGTGTATGTGCGTGTGTGAATATATACATATATATATGGTGAAAATGAAAATTTAATTTCATTCATACTGTGGGAGATCCACCCCATGAAAATTTTTTGGGCTCAGTGATGGGATGTGTTCTCATGCAATCGGCTCAATCCCTTCGATTCCATGGATAACCCCCCTTTTCTCACTATTTTGTTTCCATTTTGTCACACTATGAATTTTTCAAATGGAGTTGAATAATATTATAATAAAAAAACATATATATATATATTCATTTTCCTATATTAATCTAAATAATTAAATAAATATTTTTTTCATATATATATAAATACTATATATATTTATATATGAATATTTATATAAATATTTTTCATGTATCTATATAATTTATACTAGTATACAATTATTTAAATAATTTTATAATATGTTATATCTATATATAATGTTTTCTAATTTATTTAAACAAATTATTAAATATTTTTATCGCTTAATGTAAATTAATTTCTTTTTGTAATGTCATTTTTTAAAATAAAATTAATAATAATGTTTTATTCTAATATGATGTATATTGTTAAATATATATTTTATATTTAAAAATATTTTAATATAACCATATATTTATTTATATATACATCATATTTATATATTTTATAATATTGATATATAATTATAATTATATATATATATATAAATATAGACAAATATATAATTATAAATGTATTTTTATATTATCAATTATATAATTTAAAATTATATATTAAAAATTAAATATGAACTATATTTAATGCATATATATATTTATTTATATAGATGTTATTATTATTTTTTATCATACATATATATATATATAATTATAGTCAAGTATACATGAATATAAATAACTAAATATATATTGATATGATATTTAAATAATTCTATATTTATGTTTGAAGAAATAATATTTCGGAATATATAAATATTTGTATATAAATTATATTATAAAGGGTTCTATTTTTTTATAGAAAAAAGCACTCATAAATACCACCCTTTATCACAACTAAAAACCACCGGAAAAATGTTATCCTTCATCAGTATTAAATGAATGACTGAAAAAAGTATATCCTTTATTAGAACCTGTAATGGTTACCTTTAAACAGTTCTTTTAAAGGTTGTGATAATGTCTAGAGGTGTGTTTTTATAATATTGTAGTTTTGATTAATAATGTTTGGTAAAAAGGGATGAATAAAGAAATTATAATGTAATGATTAGATTTTATTTATAAATTTTTTAAATAACATCGATAGTTTTTGGCCTACAAGCCTATACCACGTGGAAGGGGATTTGATTTTTTAATCCCTAAATAAGTGTCCTTTCTAAAATTTATCTTATATAATATTGATACCATAATGGGTTAGCCTAATTGGGATGTGATATCCTGTATTCAGAGCACTATTATTGATTTATAATGGTGTGTTATGAATTAAAAATGATTTTAAGGAATAAAAATGGTAGTTTACATGGGATAACTATTAGTTTATGCTAAAAATGGATTTAAATGAATTGTGAATTAGTTTGAATTGATTTCAGAGTGCTAAAATAATATGAAATGTTAGATAAATATTTTTGGTTTATAAATAGGGGTTTTTAAATATATAATGTGATAGAAATTACTTGAAAAAATAATGTGAAAGTAACATTCATTTTATAATCTATACTAGATGATTATTAATGGTGTAGTTGGATTTTATGCGATTATAAAATCCACGATTAAACATTTTGTGATGTCCAGAAAATTATTTTTGTGATTTTATAGTAGTGAGTTATGTAATATATTATTTTTAAAGATCATGCATTAGTTTGTGAGTGGCTATTCTATCTTTTTATTTCTAATAATTAAAAGTAATTATTGTCTGTGATAATTTTATTAGAATAATAATTATGCAATTTGGAATTATCATTTATGTGTTTTTTATTTTAATTATGTGTTATGATTATAAATTTATTTAAACCCAATGTTTTGGTAATATAATATGTTAACTTCAAACCCACATATCTCATGTAATATTATTTATTCAATTAGAATTTATACTTTACAACATAAGAATTTGATAAATACAATACTTTGAGACTTGTGATTCTGCACTATATTCATTGTTTATACAATAAATGTTTTAGGGCTTGTATAATCCACAAGAATAGAATATATTCATGATATTAATATTTTTACAATTTGATACTATTAACTACGTTTAACTTAATAAAAAAATGTTTTTTAACTTATTTTTGGAGTCACTACATAATATGTTATTAAAAGAGAAATCATTTTGAAAACCCATTTTAGAAGATACGTATATACATATAAAGAATAAATGAGGATATTGTTAGGATCAGTGTAAAAATACGTGTAGAGAGAAATAGAAATAAAATATAGATTTAATGTGTAAAATCACTAAAAATAATTGGGTAAAAACCCATTGGTAATGTATAATGAATACACTATAAAAAATATTATGTACAAAACTCTCTCAATTTTACAAGTATAATCTCCTCACAAATTAATTTTTAACAAATGATATGTTATACTTAACAACCAAATGAGGATGAAATAGTATCAATTTATTATTAGAAATTCTACATCTATAGACACATTAATTAACAGACGAATAATAACTCTACATTGGATAATAACTCTCCATAACGAATAATTATTTTCCACACTTGTTAAAATTTTATGTAATTCATCTTCTCGATAAATAATATCATCCTTGGATAATTAATTCCTAATGTGTCATAATTTTCTATTAATAACCATCTAAAATATCTCCCACTTCATGATTTTATTAAATACCAATTATATCACCACACATTCTTCCAATTGCACCTACCTGTAAAACATATGTTTTTCTAAGGACATTTAGGGATTAAAAAAAATAAAATTATCTTAGTTGATCAACAATACTAAAAAATACACAAGGATTTCCTTTGATTGAATTTTTTGTATGTTCAAATTTCATTCCCCATATCTCGAAAAAAATTATATTTCACTCTGATGTACTTCATATTTGTATTTAAAAATATATTACTTACAATATGAAATATTATTTTACTATTATAGAATGAAGGAATATTGTTTTAAATATGTTTTAGGTATTCCAATAATGTACTCAACCAAATTAACTCTTTTTTAAGCTTGTGTAGATATCATCTACTGCATCTCAAATTTGGATAACAACAAAACTAACTGATTATTTAGATCCCAGCTTATAGCTCCACCTATAAGAGTAAATATATAACCTATTATAGATTTTCTTCTTCTAGGATCACTTCAAAACATTTAATCAATGAAAATTTATATTTTAATCCTAGTCCATAAGAAAAATGTAGCATCTTAGGTCTCCTTAATATATCATAATATCCAATTCATTTTATTCCAATTCCCTCATTTAGTATTTTCTATATGCTTATAAAAAACTCCCACTATATATGCCATATCTATTGTAGTAATAACATTTAAAAAATAAATGTCCTTATCACCAAAATAAACAATAATGAAGACATCTCGATCTTCTAGGATTCACTTCTAGGATTCATCATAGATGTTAACTTTAAATTAATGTGAAAAAGGGTTTATATTTGATTATAGTCAAATATATTAATTTTTATCAAAAAAATAAAGGAATTATTTGTGAAAGATAAACCGTCCAATTTTTTCAGTCATGGTAAATCTATATTCCAAGAATCTTGTTTGTTAGTCCTAAATCCATCACATAAAACACATTATATAATTGTGACATTATTTTCTAGATTTGATATTTATTGGACCCTATAACCAATATATCATCCACATAAAATAGAATAATGATAAATTTTATTTCATTGAAATATTTAAAAAATATATAAGGAGAAAAATATAATTTCTTATATCCATGAATCATGCTATAGTAATTGAATCTCTTGTACCATCAACTTGTAACCTAATTGAGACCGTAATTTTTTTTTCAATATGAAAACCATATTTTCCATTCCTTTTTCTAAAAAAAACCTTTTACTTTGAGAATATTAATTTATTCATCAATATTGTTATAGTGAATGTTTTTCTCCACATCTAACTACTCTATGTGAATAATATATATAAGATACATTACCAAAACAACTCAAACAATTGTGAGCCTACAAATAGAAAAAATAATTCATTAAATTAAATACCATCCATATTATCATAACAGTTGACTACCACCCTTTCAAAATAACAATCTAGATATTCAGTTCCATCTCACTGAATCTTAGAGACAAATTTTTTACTACTGTAAATTTATTCCTAATGGTAATGAAACTAGATCCCATGTATTGGTCTTATAGAAATATTCAAGTTCCTCTTGAATCATCACCATGAATGCGGATATGTATAATTTTTAATTTCATTCATAAAAGAATGTGGTTATCCATACACTCTCAATAATTCATATGAAATATAGTTCTCAATGAAATAATTATAGTTCTATATTATTTATTTTTTCTTCTGAGTTTTTTATTACGGTTCAAACTCGTTTATTTCTTGATTAAAATTCTTTGGAAACACTTGAAAAGAAATATATTATTCTTTTAATTCATCTTCCACCATGAACAAAGTTTTTTTATTCTCATTATTTATATCTTGATCAATTTTTATCTACAACTTATATTTCCTAAAAATATCACCCTTACTGGTGAAAATGTTTTGGGTAGTGGGGTCTGAAAAATGATACCCCTTCACCCCATTGACATATCATAAGAAGGTACATTTCATATATCTGGAATCAAAATTCAATATTTCTTAGTCATTAAACAGTGAAAAAAGCATATATACAAATTTATATAATTTATAATATTTAGCAGGTTTACTAGAACACATTCCATCATTTTAATTAGATTAATCACCATAGAAGGAGTTCAATAGATCAAATAAGTGGTGGTATTCATTGTTTCCTCCTAGAATTACAGGGAAGATCCTATATTATTTATCATAGATGTTATTATATCTAAAAGTGTTCTATTTATCTTCTATTCCACTCAATTATAATGGGAATTGTATGGAGGTATAAATTGTCTCCCCATGCCTTCTTTTTTGCAGAAAATGTTCTTATATGCCCTATATTGTATATCCTCAAACACATGATCATATTCAAAGATTAATGTTCCATAAACACATTATAGGTTTTGATGATTTAAAAAACATCCATTTTTTTCTTTACATTGTGTACCCAAAATCTTCGACAATAGTCATTAATGAATTAAAAAAAGTATCTTTGTCCAGTAATATATATAATTTGTGCCTTCCCAAAAAAATTATGTACCAACTATATGATATATTTACTCCTTATAATTGATGTTCTGAATATTAACCTATTTATCTTACTTAAACTATAATATTAATAAAATGTTAAGTGTATTTTATAAGTCTAGGAATAAACTTCCATTTAGAAATAATAACTAATAATCATTTATACGTATATCCAAGTATTCAATTCCATAATTTTTTTGCTCTTTTATTAATGTAGCTGGTGTGAAAAATATCTATTCCTCCTTGTACTTATCACATATAAGAATTTAAAAATCCTTTGACATCCTTTTTAAAATGTTCACCATTATAATTCCTTTTATAATCTCCACAAATCCATAATTATAGTGATTCATAAAATTTATGACATAATACTATCCAAAATAAAATATATTTTCCATAAGATGTGAGGTCCTGACATAGGTTCCACAAACTGATTCCCCAAGCTTTTCGGCCACATGAACTCAGGAAAAACTCCCCATACCATATAGGAAACCAACTAGTAGAAATCATTTACTATAGATTACAAGGATACTATACCTTATTTATCAAAGTAAACAACAGTTGATGTAAATGTAAAATAGACTAAAGATATAACCACTAATTAGAAAAATTAGTATCACATGATGACCAAAATTGGAATATAATATCCAATACTAAAATAGTATACTCTTTAGGACATAATAAGTGTCATGAGTCTACTGCAAAGAGAAAATAAAGACACACTAGAACACCCATGTGGGTCTGGAGACCATTTATGGTTCCCTCATCCATGTACCAAACTAACTCATCCATATAACATAGGATCATTCCCGTATTCTATCCTACAACAATGAAATATATTTGGGTGCCAGAAATGATTCCTGAGTAGGGTGTTTGTGCAACTCATTAGGACACCACAAAAGATGTCTAAAACAACATCCAATAAATAATAGTTTATTAAATTGTATAAAGAATAAAATATAATTAAAAAATAAATATTTTAAATATTCAATTATTATTTATTTAACCACATAACCCATAGGTTCATAAGGACACCAAAATGACATATATATACTTCATCCCATGATGGAGTCTGAACCAAATCAAATATTCAACTCAAAATTCAATATAACACATGGTATTTCATTATCCATTTCATTTCAATTAATAGCATAACCACATAGAGCCATATTAAAATAATAATATTTTGGGTCTAGAATGCCATGTCTATCACCACATGTGTCTTTTAAGCATATGTATATATCCCACAACTTGATATCACTATGGTATTTTGAATCATTCTCCCCTTTCCCACACACGTTTATCAGTCAATCACATATCGATTTTTTAAGCATTAGTCTTTGTCCAACACACATATATCACATAAACACATGTATCATATTATCAAACATAACACAATTTCCATAAAATAATGTTTATGTTTCATTAAAATTTTTATCATAAATTCTATTTCAAGTGTACCATTTCAATATAATAAAAAAACAAAGATCAAAAATTTAATTCACATAGATTAATATAACCAATTCATTGTTAAACTGTTTATCAAAATTTATTCATATAATCCATTAACCCATTATAGTTATACCAACCATATTCTAATTTCAATTTTCAATGAATTCATACCACATTATATGTCCCATCATTTGATCCCAATATCCCATCATTTACCACAATCAAAATATTCCACAAATTAAGTCATGTATTAAATAATCTAACTACTCTAATTCCAATTCCCTCAATTTCAATCGAATTCATCATCCAAATGAAATTAATTAAATTCAATTCAATTTATAGTGAAATTTCTTAATCAGGGATATTTTAATTTCATAATGACACACATGTAATAAAATCATGATTATAAAAATTTCAATTTAGGTCCTTTACGTCATGGTCATTGAGGGACACTCACTAATGGAAATTCCAAATCGAAGCAGAACAACCAAGATCACTAAAAATAATGAGATCTAGATAGAAAACCTAGATTAAAGATCAAAAAAATAGATATATCAAATCCATGATCTAGATCCATCAACAATGTAAGAAAACACCCCTTCATAGTATGAGATTAGAACACGAGAGAGAGAGAGAGGGAAAATCATTTAGGATTAGAATATCTTATAGGGTAAGGTGAAGATCATTAATACGGGCTTTAATTCATAACTAACTGAGGTTGTAAAGCCCTAAAATCATGCAGAGAGCCATAAAATGAGAGGAAATGGATAAGGATGAGTTGGGTCGAATTAGGGTGATGTCCGGGGGGTTAGAAAATTGTTTATCTAATTTTCATTTGTTTAAAATTCTGCATGTCTGGTTTCCTATATAGGGAACAATGTTTTTCTAAACCATTAAGCTAACCATGAGACTCCTCTGAGGGATTCAAATGGTTACTACTGTAAAGGAACATTGATTGATAAAAAATTACATCTTGGAAAATCCTATTTTTTTGGTTTGTATTTTTTGTTGGACTAGGTGAATGGTCTGGGAAAACTATCTTCCAACCACGTACTACCCCACTTCCTCTCAAAATACACCAATAATTTCCAAAAACTCCCTAAGTTAAAACCCAAATGAGATATAACAAGAAAAGGAAATAGGTTACTTGAAATTAACTCGATAAATATCTATAAAAGGGTAAGAACTCATAATATCCCCACCTTATAACATCTCATTTTCAATCTATACAACCAAGAATCTCTAAGATGTCGAGCCAAAAAGATCAATACATTGGTCCCACATATCTTCTTATATTTCTGTAGTTTCCTCTTAAATATGATCATGTTTCCAAAATAAAAATAACTATACTATATTTCCCAATAAAAAATTCTCATTATAATCCAACACACATATTAGATTATTCATAAAGGATGAAATGGTCTCAATATCAACCTCATCTACAAAAATCACATGAGAGGGGTCAGGGTGATACCACTGAATATGTGACACATGAATAACATTGTGAATAACACTATATATATGGAAGATCTAATCGGTATGCCACCATCCCGATTCTCTATTCAACCTCAAATGTCCCAAAAAACTAGGGTTCCAGAATTTTATACCACTAAATACTATGGTGACCCAATATATGTGAAACTAAGAGGAACAAATGTTCACCCACTATAAAATCTTAGGGTCATCAATGTTGATCATTATACTACTTCTCCTTACTCTAATTTGTAGCCATGTGCTTCCCAATCAGCTAAAACTACATAGAAATTTCCTACACTAAATTCTATCCCAAAATCTCTTACTCACCAACCACAATTCAATATAGAGGTGATCTATATGATCTACCATAAAGATCCTCATATGGTTCCATTTGAATAGTATCCTAGTAACTGTTGTTATAGGAGAAATAAACAAGAACTATTTGATTCTCCTAACTCCCGGTAATTTGAATAACACATTCTCAATGCATATCCTCTAATACTTGTATAATACATTTCAACTACCCATATTTCGATGGTTGGAAATCAAAACATAGTATAGCTTGTGATACAAGAGCCTTTTACAATGCCATCAAGAATATTTTAGTAAAATGTGAGTCATGGTATGAAACAATACTCTACATTATCCCATATAGATGGAATATCACTAGAACATAAAAATATCCCAACTGATATTCTGAGAATGACACTTATATAGGAAAGAAATTCACTACATTCATTAGTTGGTCCATAACCACCAAAATAAAATTCTTCCAAGGTTTCCCTAGGACACTCACAAAAACATTCAGTAGTAACGTATACCAATTACACTATAGAATACTCAATTACTATAGTACACAACCAAGTCATTGAATCTTATCCATAACATGATGAAATGTTTATCATCATGTCACAAACCCATCAATGACCTTTTTTCATTCCAAGACACTAGTACTTCTGTCATAGGTCAAAATAAATTTTCGTCAAACCTGGATGCACTGCCCACATTATTGCATTAAATTCACACATAATCTCTTCCCAAATTCTCAAATTCATAAAGAACTGATTCCTAAAATAAATGATCTCATCCACATCTATAGTCTTATCCAAAGGTGACTCTTGAACTTCAATGATTTCTCACAAGTCCAAAAATTCTAGATTCTCATATTGTGTTTCTCTAATTGATATAAAAATTGTACACTCCACTTATAATGACACAAGAGTAATATTTTCATGTCCTTCTTGAACCCCAACATGCATCTCTATTAATAAAGTCATGAGTTTTCACTGAGCACTAGACTCCTAAAATTATTTTGTCACAGTTTTCCTTCTTAAATCATCAACATCATTTTTCACTTTAATAGCATATTTTCCAGCTAAAAGCAAAATGACATCATATAGTCTACATACCTATGTTTCAAGAGATTTAAATACCTATCAAAAATATTTAATTTAATCTCTTTTGATCACTATACATAGTAATTTTTTTCCAATAGGTAATGCTGAAAACACCTCAAAGCATAAACCACTTCAGCTAACTCGAGGTCATACATAATGTTGTTCTGTTCATGTGGACTCAATTATCATGATTCATACACCAAAAAATGATCTCCTTGGATCAACATCATTCCATGATAAATTAAAAAATCATCATAAAACATACTATTCTCCTCACCTGGCCCTGGTTGGATCAATATTTTTGTTTTTTTTTCAATAGAGTCTTCAACTCCTAGAAAGAATTATCACATGATCGAGATCATTAAAACTAAATAACCATCTTGGTAAACCTTGAAAGTGGTTCTATAAATTGGGACAATCCCTAAATGAACCCTTGATAATAACCTAATCTCCCTAGAAAACTGCATATATCAAAAATATTATTGGGATACACCCATGATTCAACTGCCCAAGCATTCTGTAGGTTAACTAACACACATTCATTTGAGTTGATTTGACCTAATAAATGTACCTAATCAATCCAGCATTCAACCTAATATATCTTGGCGTAGAGAAAATTCTCTCTCATTGTACTCAAGATGATGTCAATATGTTGGGGATGGTCATGTTGAGTCTTGGAGTACAAAAATATTTTATCCAATAATTCATCCACAATCCAATATAGGTAAGAGTGGATGGGTTTTTTCATAACTGACATAATCACTTATAGGATATTCATCAATCCAAATGGAATCACAATGAACACATAAAGTCCAATCCTTCTTCTGAAGGAAGTATTAGTTATATCAAAAGGATTAAATCTCCATTGATGATACCAAGATCTCAAGTTGATCTTTAATAAAAAAACTTCTCCTTTAAACTAGCCAGAAATGTCATCGATATACTGAAGAGGTTGCCTATTTTTCTCAATCATCTAGTTCATCTATTTGTAATCAAAATATAAGAATCAATTCTCATATGAATTCTTAGTAAATAAAAGAGGATAACCCCAAGGGGAATAACTTAGATATATAAACCCCTAATCTATGAATGCTTTTTATTGATCCTTAAACACTTGATTATTTATTAGTGACATTATGTATATCGGAATAAAAATGGGATCTTCCCCATAAATGAGATCAATTATAATTTACACATAAATATTAGGTGGAATACCTTATAATTATTTGAGGAATGTTATTGGAACCTATAAACTATAAGAAAAATGATATCCTTTTTCACAACCCATCATCATGCAACAAACTAGAAACTTGGGTGGTGAGCTCCCCCAGTTCCTGATGAATTGGTTGTGTAAGGCCTTTCTGGATATCCCAATATGCTTGGGGAATAATATTTTTACCCTCAATATAAATAAAATTCACTTCCCTTTATCAATAGTCAATTTGGTCTTAGTATGAAACTAACCAGTCTATACCCATAATTAGGTAAAATCCTGGCATATCATGAATTTAATGATCTCAACTAAAATGATACTCCCCAAAATAAAGATAACACCTCTTGAAAAAAAAATTTCTTTACTATAATCCCAAGGGTATATCTATCAACATAACCCCACTTATGATATCCAAAACCAAGATTAAACAATTCTAAACTTATGAAAGTATTAAAGAATGAGAGGAAAAAATATCAAATAATGCACTAGTTAGTGTATAATCTACTAGAATAAGAATTTGTTTTGTAATAAAAAACTGGAAGAAATTATATTTAAATAAAGAAATTTATTTTAATTCAATTAATTTAGTGTTATATAATTTGTAAAATCTTACATAGAACCACCTACCTTGGTATAATGAGATCATGAATCACAACACCTGTAATAGTAAACTCCAATGAAGAACATTGACAATAAAGATCTGATAATCATATCTAGATTAAATATCTAAAAAATGGGGTTAGAACCTCCAACAAAATGGAGACCTAAAAAACTGTATAGAGGAGATATGGATAGAGTAGGAGAGATGGACCGAAAAGAGAAAAGTTATCGGGAAAGGACCAAACAAAGATCACCTAGATTTGATTTTCATTAGAGAGAATTATTAGGAGACAAAATGGGTCCTTGAGAGCCACTAATAACTAAAAAATAATTCTAGGTCGGGTACGGATTGAGTGGGGTCAAAAAGTTGGATTTTTATTTATTTTATTTTAAAAATTTATACAATTAAGATATTTCGTACACAGTTAGATGGATGTACCACACATTTAGAAAAACTGTGTGTGTTAACCATGCTCCAATATTGGTGGCGTTTCTTAGTTTCTCCTTAGTGGGAACACATCCTGACCAACGGTGTAGCAACTATATAAACCCCCAATACCTAGGTTTTCATGGTTTTCTCTAGTAGGGTGTATAATTTTGGAAATCTATGTTCCATTCATACATTTCCCAAGAGCCCTTCAAAATCTAAAAAATTATTATTAAACCCCCTAAATAAGACCCAAACAAATCATGATCCAAAGAGGGTTTTATGAGTACCTAAAAATAGTAATAGTTTTTTACATTCAAGCCACCATTGATACTTTCAATCCCTTTAAATACTATTAAGAATATTCCATGTCAAAAAGTTGACGCCTCCATTCTCTCATCAGTTTTTCTCTCTCCCACTTCTTTTGAGTATCAAAACTATTATGACAAAACACTCAAACCAAATCTATCTTCCTCCCATGAAGTATCTTGGTTTTCGAAACCAAAATCCCGACTAAATGGTAAGTCATGGATAAAGCAGGCTCAGCATAAGGATAAGTTTAGATCATAACATTAGATGGATTAGTTATATACATCCATAGTTGTGATACATGGAACACATTATGTATCTACATCAGCTATGGTAGAAGCTACAAATGGTAATAAACTTTCCACATCTACTAAACTAAATCCAAAGGTCACTCAATATGAGGATTAAGAATACCTTACCTCCCTAGTCCTCCATAAATCAAATATGGTTAAACTTTCAGCAACACATGGTCACTAACAAAAAATCTAAATGGTCAATATTGAGAAATAACATGAAACATATATGATATATGTGCCATATTTATTTGATGATGAATCAAATGAATATTTTAAGTCCTCTCTTGAACCAAGGTTGGTCTAACCCATGATATTTATCTGATCTCCAACCAATATAAAAAATATTTTCAAGATCGTCCATACAAGGCCTCTAAAGGTGATATTATGATTGGGGATTGGTATCTATTATTATATGAAAAATAAAAAATCACAAAATAGTCCTCCAAATCCCCACCAAATTAGAAATTGAAAGTAAAGAAGCATGTCCTCATAAATCTATATAGATCTTTTTTTCTAGATATCTGACTGCATATGGTATACTGTGCTGAAATGGACCTAAGATTTTAGTGCCTCATGCAGGCCTCTCTAAAATTAAAAAAATACTAGGATCTCTATAAGAGAATATATTATATTTAACTTCATGAAAATTAACAATCTATTTCACATAGGGATTCCCAAACACTTCCCATTTGGTTATATCAAGAATAGGTATAAAGTGAACCTATTTGGTCAGCCTATCTATCACAACCCATATCACATTATTATTTCTCTTGGTATGTGGAAACCCAACAAAAATGTTCCTAAAGACTCATCCAACCTCAAAGTCAGAACTCGAAGTGGGTGAATCAAACCCAAGGATTTCTTGTGCTTTACCCAGAACTGTTGGAATATATGTTAATGAGATAGTCAATTAGTATTTACCCTACTCATACCTAGACACCTGAATCTATGGAACATGGCATTGAATATCTTAATGGTTCCTGGTTGAACCTACCTTAAAAAATTATTGAAATAACCAATCAAAATTTCTTTCACTACTAACAACATAACAAAATGATTTTGAAAGCATAGAATAGCCTATGTGAAGATCGAACACTCGAATATAGTATCATCAACATATAGAGAGTCTCTAATTCTAAAAAATTCATTGTCAAGATACTGCTATGGAATAATGAACTCATGAAGAGTGGAATCCAAATGATCATTATACAAGGTAACCTCATCCCCAGATTCTTGGGCCCCAATATATGATTCTGATAATATAGCCATTATGTTGCACTCTTCCACTAATTCTTTCATGGATTACATTAGAGATTTCGTGATTAAAGCATCTGTGATAAAATTACTTTTCCATAGTGTATTGGTGATGTTAAAATAAAATGATTTTAGGTATTCTAGCTACTAAGTTTTCTGGATATTTATATATTTTTGAGATAAGATATTACTCAAACTCTTGTGATCAGAATTCATAGTAAACATTTTATTGAAATTTGATGTAGGAAACTATTAAGCACATGCACAAAAGAGGTATTTTCAAGGTCAAAGGTTAGAAAATTTTTCTTGTGTGGACTAATCTAATGGGAGACATAAGAAAAAACATGATCACCCCATATAAGAACTCAACACAAACCTAAACTTATTGCATCACGAAATACCAAATAGACCAACCCGTTATCTGGAAGATTCTACACCAGTGATTTACATAATATATGATTCATCTTAAAAAAATATCTATCACATTTGTCATCCCAAGCAATGTTTACTCCATTCTGAGTTAAAGAGGTCATTAGAGAAGCCAACTTTGAGATGTTCTTTACAAACTGGAGATAATGTCCTATTAAACCAAATAATCTCCAATTATCTAAAAAAATTCATGGTTTCTCCCATGTCATAACAGATTTTACCTTATTATAATCAACTGATATACATTGTTCCAAATCCATGTATCCTAAAAACATCACTTCTCGAATCAAAAAATCATATTTCAATAGATTGGAAAAAATTATGGGATTTATCAATAACTGAATAACTACATTCAGATGAATCAAATGATCATCCTCAAACATAGAGTAAATAATAATTTCATCCAAAAATACCATAAAAAATTATCACAATACTCATGGATGATGTTGTTCCTAAAATCAATAAAAACTGTCTCAGTATTGGTTAAACCAAATAGCATGACTATGTACTCATCATGGTTATATATACTCCAAAAGAAAGGTTTTCTGAATTTCATACTATTTTATTATCAACTAATGGTAACCATATCGAAGATCATTCATCGATAACCACTTATCCCCTTTTAAATTGTCATATAGATCATCAATCTATAGCAACAGATACTTTTTCTTTACCATAAATCGATTGAGTTTCCGGTAATCAACTAAAAAGTTAATTGACCCATCAACATTCATCACAATTAGAATCGACACCACCCATGATGAAAAACATGGGAGTATGAATATTTATCTAAAAGATCATCCAAACGAGTATTCAACTCATTAATTTTATATGGATCCATTAGTAAAGCGGGAATAAACACTGGTTGAGTAACATGTACTATAACTATAGAAAATTCTATCTGCCTAAAGAATGAAATGCTTGAGATGTCAGAAGGAAAAAAATATGGAAACTTAATGGAAACTAATGAGATATCTTTTCTCAATGATTATAGATCTAGTTAAAAAGAGAACACTAATATTACATTCTTAAACTCGGGATAAGAAAGATCAACTATACCTAAACTTGGGTCCCATTTTATTGAAAGATGTGGAACACCCCATTGGGTGAAGTAACGGAGTCCCATATAATATAACAATAAATTTTTTGATTATTGGAAACAAGCCAATCCATCCATAAAATGATTTCAAGAAGTTTCATGTCAAGAACAAAAAAAATAATAAATAAGATCGAAGTTCGATAATGAGAAAAAAAATCAGGACAACAGTGGACATTATCTTTCTTCATTCCAAGGGGCCTAGTGAAATCCATCACATAGGATAAAATATCTAATGGAAGATTAAGAAGATTCACAATATGGATTGAAATAAATGAATAATATGTATTAGTATCAAACAAATTAGTCTCTAATGATGATGTTATGGTGATGGTACCTCTCCCAATTGTTGGTCTCAAATCTTCTTCAAACAGAGACTCCTCCAATGCAAGAGAAAGATTTATTCTGGATGCATGTTGGTGGATCCCCTTTCTTCATAAAGCATCTAACTTCACCATAATTTTAGTTGTTTATTATGATCTAGTCCGACCATGTGTAGTAGAAGAGACATGGAAGAACATATTAATATGAACTGAGAATCCATAGGAAGTACACATTTTAGGTGATTGAGTACAAACATGTTTGGGTTTACCTAGTTTTCCACCCTGGTAAAAAATCAAAGGGCTTATTCCAAGAACTGTAAGAGGTCTAGAAAAATCATAATGTTGAGAACCACTATGAGATTCATCGTGCTTTATCTTACCGTAATGGGATCTCATAAAACTGGGAATCAGAGATAAAATAACTCCTAACAACGATTCCTTAGCAGCCACGTCCATTTCAACCATAAATGATCTATCAATCAAATTAATATAAGAAGTAATATTCAATAAGAAAAACTATGATCGAATATCTGATTGAATTTCCATTTGTAACTACAAATTATTTTTCTTCCCATTGACACAATCTCAATTGCAAACTCCACAAGAATAAAAAAATGTGTTTCATATTCTATCACTATCCTGGCAACCCACTCGACTTTTAAGAACTCTATAGATTTAGCAAACACTATAGACTCTGGATATAACTTGTTACTGAAAATATATATGATGTCTTTATACTCTATGTTATCATGATTCATCATAGTCACTATCGTGTCCCACCATCTCCTACTACTTACCTCTATCATGAAGGTGGAATATTTCCCCGGGAATTCATTGGGAGTTTCCAAGAACTCAAATAGAAGATCAATATCTCTCATCCAATTATCAACCAGTTGTGGATCATCAGCACATTGAATTTCTGGAGGATTTTGGTGATGTAAATTTTTATAATTATTTCGTAAAACATCACTTTGATGTTCCCCAGCTAGAGAATGAATGGTAATAGGTAAATATTTAGGTTCTATAGCACGAATAGAACACATGATAATATCAACCAAGTTTATTTTTCACAAGATAATTTTATCATTGTGGTTCATTATAATCTTCCACCTAGATCAAATTCACTTGTATTCTCAATGGAATAATTCTATAAAAAATCTATATAAAACATTGTAGATAACAGAAGGGTTACATTGAACAACTATAAAACAATAGAAATAAGGAAAATTAACCCCAATAGATAACTAAAAAATATTTTCATATGAATATATCTAAATAAAAACCAGAGAAATGAGTAGATTTAATCCTTAATATGTATTCCCCAAGCCACCCCTCATGACTTAAGGATAATTACAGTGAGTTATGGGTAGGAACTTAGTCATAAGTACCCTTTATGTCATGAAAAGAGTTAAGTACATCATAATGACATCACGGAAACTCTCTGAACAAAAAAAATATGAAACCATTTTTTCATGAAGAAAATAAGATACCCTTGTACCCTAATAACCAAGATAGTTCTGAAAATTACCAAAGGGAGTTGTCGATCCCCATCGGTTAGTCACTAGAACCGAGTGTAATTCAAGATAAATCTATGCAAGATTATTCAACATAAATGGTAGAAAAATTGTTACAAGTCATCAGGGAAAAAATAAAATTCCATCAGGAGAATAATACCAAAATTCAAATAGGTGTAAAAACCCTTGGTATGTCATCAAAGTACCAAAAAAGAGAAAGATAAATTTTTTATTTTCTGATAGAAAAATATCTATATGCCCCAAATATAGTGACAAGAAAAACATCCATGTGGTTCTTTACCATTGCTCAATCCTGGAAGATGATATTCTACAAACAAACCAATGCACTGGTAGGGTGTGAGCTAAAAGAACATTAGGTTCTCAGAAAAGATTCTATAATAATATTACACATTAAATAACTAAATAAATATTTCAATTTTTAATAAATGGGAACAACAGTACAAATGATATAACCAATAAGAAATCATTCTAGGTTGATTTAGGGTTGAGTTGGGGTAAATAAATGTTTTTTTTAATTTTGAATGAATTTTTAGAACATTAAAATATAACATGAATGGTTAGATGGGAAGGTCTACACAGTTATACTAACTATGTTCCTTAATTATGAGAACCTATTGGTTGGGATGCACAGTTTCTCTTTTGTGGGTAAATGATTTGAAAAACCATGTGCCAACCAAGCAAACCCTGTTTTCCTTGGTTTTTATGATTTTATCTTGTAGGGAACACGATTTTTGAAAACTATGTGCCAACTGTTCATATTCCAAGAGGCCGTCAAAATTTACAAAATTTCACCTACTGAATAAATAATAACTACCTAAACAAATCATGATAAAAAATAGGAGTTTTAGATTAATCAAAATAGTAACATGATGTTACAAAAATCCAACCTGGGTACTTGGTTTTCCCCCCATACATTAGTTAACTACTCGCACACACGAGCTCATGTACATGAAAAAACTCTACATAGTCCTATACGTACCATTCAAAAATAGTAATTCAACATTAAATAACATAAAACTCATTTTATACCACTTTGTGAAGTTCTGATCTGGGTTCCGCACACCGGTAGCCCGAGTCATTCTATCACCAAACCCCAGGCACACCTCCCCAATGTGAGAGGCTGTCGACTAACATAAATGTTCTAATACCGATCATAGGGAGATTATATAATTTTTATCAAATTATCAATATAATGGTGATAAATAAATAATATCCAAATGATATAACCAAAAAGCATAAAAATCAATTTCACATAATAACCAAAACTGGAAAGCAATATTGAAATCTAGAATAATAGACATGTAATGCCATAATAAGTGTAAAGTGTCTAATAAAAAACTAAAATAAATAGACACTAAAACTCCCAAGAGGGTCTCAAGAACGTTTTTCCCCCTCACGCAATATACAACATCACTCAACATTCTAATATATGTTCTTACCCTTATTCAATCCAAGAACCATGAAATCTATTCAGGTAATGATCAAGCAGCACTAGTTGGGTGTTTGTACCACCCAGTAGGATACCCCCAATGAAATATAAAATAATATAACATCAATAATATTGTATGAAGTATTATACAAAAAAAGACTGGAAATAAGTTAAAAAACATCCATATTCAATTATTCATTATTTAACCACATACCCTCAAGTTCCTGAGGATACATGTACCATTAGTACCTCTTCATCCCATGTTGGAGTTTGAACCACATAAAATATTCAATTCAAAATTCATTATAACACTTGGTCTTTAATTTTCCATTTAATTTATATTTATTTTGCAATCACATGGAACTATAGTCCAATGCCAACATTTTTGTTCTAGAACTACATGTCTAGCACCATGTATGTATTTGAAGCATTAGTTTGTTTCATATTACTCATTTTCCACTACGGGATTTATAATTGTTAGTATATGACCCACACACAATTATCAATAAAAAATATGGGATTTTGAAGCATTAATCCTTGTCCCACACACTTATCTCATAGAATCACATGTATCCAAAAATTGCACATATCAAAATTTTATAAAAATCAAGTTTGAGCTTCATTAACCTTATTTTCCAACATTTTCTTTATAGTGCATGTTTTCAAACTAATAAACTAAAATTGTTACAAATTTTAACTTACATGGATTAATATATCCAATTCAACTTTAAACCATTTATCTAAATTTATTCATATAATCCAGTTACCCATTGCGGTTAATGAAAAAATAAAATAATTCCTATTATCAATTAATTCACAAAACAAGAATTGGCCCATTAATAAATCCAAAAATCACATCAATTACCAAAATAAAAATATTCCATTAATTAATTCACCAATTAATTAATCCAATTCCAATGTCCCTTAATTCAAAATCAATTCATTACCGCATGAAAGATAAATTAAATAAAAAAATAATCAACGCAATTGTACAATAATTATAATTTCAAAATTACACACATGTAATTAAATCAAGACTGTGGGATTTGAAAATTTGACCACCTACCTCATGATAGTTGACTGACACTAGCCAATAGAAATCCCCAATAGAAGTGGAATATCCAAGATCATGACGAAGAATGAGATCTAGATCCAAAACCTGTTTACAATATGAAACATATTAGATCTACAAAAAAACTAGATCTACAAAAAAACTAGATCTATATTTCCATAATCAATGGAGGAATTCATCCCTTTAAAAGATGAGATAAGGAAGCTATAGAGGTAGATAACCATTCATGATGATAATTTCATAGAAAGAGAGGTGCATGTCTTTAATACGAGATTTTATTCACTAAGAACACAAGTCGGAATACCATGGAATTTTTACATGAAGAAAAAAAATAATTGGAATTCATTAGGGTTGAGTTGGGTCATCTTTAGGGGAATTTTAGGGTGTTTAGGAATTTTATATCTAATTTTTTAGGGTTTAAAATTTTATTTTCATGGTTTCTGGTACGGGGCACTCTATTTTCCCTAACCTTAAACATAACCTTGAAAATCCTCTCAGGGTGACACATGGTTACAATTAGACAGGTACATGGTTTTACCAACCATTTTATTGGAATTAAAATACCCTCTATTTGGATTCACATAGTTTTTTGTTCTGGGAACATGTTTTGGGAAAAAAATGTGCCCACTTTGTACTGCCCCACTTCTATAAAACATTCTCTAATTTCACCCAAAAACACCACATGGTAAAAATAAAATGAGATATACCAGAAAGAAGAAAAAATTGTACCTAAAACAAGATAAAAAATCCTTATTAAAGGATGTTATATTATATAAGTCCCTTTAAATAGAGTTCACATTAGATGGTACATATAATATTATCATGAATCTTCAAAATTCACTATTCTATCTCTAAATATATTAAAGGTGTTATTACTTCCTATATACGGAAGTCCTTCCAAGATAGGTTCATATTGATTAAACCATTCCCTTTTGGATGCCATGTTACGTGTTATTTTAATGTTAACAATCCATGTGTTATTGAGATATTTTCCCTTTATAGTAGTCATTTCCCAATACAGACTATTATATCTCCTTTATCAGAACTACTCACCAAATTCCCCTAAGAATTTTTCATTCCACACTTCTTGAACTAACAAACCATCCTAAAGTACCACTTATGGTACAAATTATAACATGTGGCCTTATTATATATTGTTATTTTAACCTTCCATGATTCTCGAACACATTGGTCCTAAAATTTATTACCCTACCTCTCTCTATTGAAGAATAATCTATATGATATAAATTTTCATATTTGTCATACTTATTCTTGCACTGAGTTTTTTCTTCATGAACCCCTAATATAACATCATTAAATAGAAACATATTCATCATGATATTTTTGGAGATATTGATTTTAATTGATCATATTAATTTAATAAACATTGAAGTACAATATCTATAAATTTAGTATCCCCTGTTGTGTATCTCAAGGTCACAATAATTGAAAATTATGTATTAAGAGTGTTAACGTGGACTTACATTGATAATGAATCCACCATTGAAGGAGTGTATAATTTTATATTCATTAAAATATTATTAGGCATTTACTTGGACTTGTATATATTTTGAAAGTATTTGACATATCATTTGTAGTTTACTACTATAATTCTTATCTTTTTCAAGAGGAAAATTGGGTGACCACTATTTGGCAGTCTCAGGGACTTAGAAAAATATCCTCAAACCCCCAATTCCTCCCAACCAATATAAAACCCCCTAATTCTCCTGATTACTCCCACTATGAACCCCCTATAATTACACCACAAGAATCCCCTCCCCCACTTGAGAATCACAACTAACACCCCTCTAATGTAAAATCCCACAATGGCTCCCCTCAATCCGTAGGAAACTAACATTACACAAAACTTTAGATGATTCTCCCTCCCCTAATGTGACACCCTTGCATTCATCCCTACTACGAGTCCCCTTTTATCCAATAGTGTTAGAAAATCCTTATACTAGGCCAATCTTGCCTCCAATCACCCTTGTTAATTTGGTTCCCATGCTACCTTACCTTGTTGGTTGAATTTTAAACAAAATATACTATGATAATTAATATTTCATCTTAAATATTTTTTTGTATTGAATAATTTTTAGGAAATAGGGTTGTATATTTAATAGCATATTTATTTATTTATTAAAGATAATTTAGGGGAATAGGGTTTTTCATGATATCCATATTTGAAGGACATTTAATATTATTATTTTAAATCATCATTCATTGTTTTCTTTATTTTTAAAACTCAATATAAAATAAATTTTTTTATATGATGATTATTATTAATATTATAGAATATATTAATGAATTATTCTATATATGATACCCATCCTTAGATTCTAATTTTTTTTTTCAAAATAATTTGTATATTATATGATTTTTGAAAGTTTGTAATGTTTTTTGATGAAATATTTTGAATGTTAAAATTGTTATATATATTTATATATATTATTATTTAATGTTATAAAATGTTATTTTTTAATATGATATAAGTTACATGTTGTTAAATCATTAATGTTTTCTATTACTAATTTCATTTTTATGACATTATGGATTTTAAATTAACTATGTATGGCTATATTGTTAAATTATTAATGTTTATATAAAAATATATCAAATGATTGTTCTAGATTAATTTTGGAGTTCATTTTTTTATTATTTAACTTGGATTTACATGGAAATATTTTCATAATTTATTTATTTAATTATAAAATATGTTAATTACTATTTTTATGTGTTTTGAGAAACAATTTTTCACCAACAGATTATTTTAAAAGAAGTTGATAATTTATATGATTTTTTTTTCAATACTGTTTAATTTTTCAAATCATTAATATTATATTTATACTAAAAAATATTTATTTAATTTTTAAATGAAATATAATTTTGATGTACATAATATATATTAAAACATGGTTATGAGGTTTGGTAAAATATAAGTTTTGTTTTATAGTTTTGAATTTGGCTGATTTGAATATATTTGATGTTATTTTTATGTTATTTGATTATTTAGAAAAAATAATGGTTTAAATTGTTATAATAGTTTACCCATTTTTTATTTTAATTACCTAATATATTAATTTTTATTTAAAATCCATATAAAATTTTTTTAATATAGTAAAAAGGTAGTATTTTTTCATATTAGCATGTTTATTATATATATGTATGAATTTCATATTTTTTCCTAAAATACTATTTATATATTTTAATTATATGTTTCTAATTTATAAAAATATTGATTATAGTTGGATTGATCTATTTAATATAGTTTTTACTAAATATTTGGATGAGATGAAATATTTTATTTTTATTTCACTAGTACATTTCCAACTAATTCGACTGGTCATCCAGATGAAAAATGTGTAAATATATATGGCTACAAAAAGAGATACTATAAGGGTACATATCTTTATAAATGGTATTTTGAAAAACTATATTAAAGGACGCATAAGGGGGAAGATATCATTCCATACCACATATTAGAAACTGTTCAGATGTATGTCAATCTTATAATAGTTGATCACATGCACATAATGTTTAATGAAATGATACATAGGTTATAACCTGAAGAGAGTAACATCATGAATGATAAAATTGTAAGGAGTAATACTTATTCTTGAAATAATGATAAAGCATTAAAATTATTTGACATTATTGATGACTCACACAGCAAATTATATCCGAGATTCTTTAAATTAAGTGTATTTTTATTTTTCATTTAACTGTTGTAATTTAACACCTTAAATCACTGGACAAAATCTTCATTCAATATTCTATTGGTGATATGGATGATGAGAATCCATACTTGTGTGATTATTAAAGATTTATACTAATAATACTAAATGTTGACTAAAAAACATGATTTCACGAATGAGACCATTGATGTATGCCACAAAAATTTTATATTGTCTGAAAAATTGAATATGAATCTCACTTGTTGTATTATTTTTTAATCATACACATAGATGGATAAGAAGAATACCCAAGGGAATGAGTTTGTTTTTGGTGGAGTCTTGAACTATGGGAATTACATCATTTCTAAGATAAAATGATACTTATCACTAAAACCAAGGCTGAATTAATTCTTTATCCCAACTAAAATTGAAACACTGATGGCATGGAATACAAAAGAAATTTTTTTTGGATGTGATTAACTCACATGGTATATTATTAACAAAGAAATGAGTTTGATCAAAGATAATAAAAATGATTCAAGGATAATCATAATGCCTAATAAGGTTTTTTAGTAGATGGTTTTAACATATTATTTTATATGGTTGGTGTGACACATAGTAAATGTGTAATGAAACACACATTTTAGGGGTCATTAATTATTGTGAAATTTGGATTTTTTGAGAATATTTTGTTATTTTAAAAGTGTTTGGACTTAGATATGTATTATAATGATTATAATATCTCTAAGATATGTTTTTGTATGTGAAACATGGATGGAGATGTGTTTTGGGTGCTCTGGTAAACATCAAGACAAGGTTGTCTTGACCCCACTATAGAATTTTTTTACTTGAAATATACCATTACACAACCTAGAGGATATGAATCATGGTTAGTGTTGAATGGATTATTTTTGGGGGAATGATTAGTTACACCTTGGTTGAGGGTTTTTCACTATAGTGGTTCATATATGGGAAATACTAACCTTATGTAGGTGGTATATTCCATAGTAGGATCCTATGAGGCATGGAGTCATGCACTTCCTTAATTAAGGTTTACATTGGAACCTACTACATCAATGTGGAGTGTTTTTTGGATTTAATATCATCTAACTTCTTCATAGGGAATTTGTACTATGGATCCCTATGTTTAACCATTGTCTGGGGTTGGGGTGTGCCTTTATATTTTAACCCAAGGTGTTATTCCTCAACATATCCTCGAGCGTGGGGCCATATGTCATGGCCCTCTAGTCAATGCTTGAATAGTGGTTCCATATTAACTTTTAACAGGTGGAATATGATCATTTGGTCAAAACCCCTTCAATTTTAGGTTACACAGATGAATGAAGAGAGACATATCTAAAATATCTCCCCTCATTCTCATTTTATTTTTAGTAATTTTACATACTCATTTGAGGTAAATTATTCCATATGATACCGTCAATTATTTTCCTCTATTGTTAGTCACTGAACTTGTTTCATATAATAGTGTTTTGTTGATGATTTCAAACAAATCATGGTGTAAATCATCCTGATTCGATGGGTCAATTTTTTGGCAGATCAAGGAAATCTCATATTGATGTACACTCTAGTTTTTTGTGGCTTTAGTGATTTGGTGATGCTTGGTGAGTTAAGTGGAAACTATATATCATTATATTATATTTAAAAATTAATTATGAAATTATAACTATTTAATTTGATGTTTTAGAATGAGATATGAGCTAGAGTGCTGATCTAATCTTGGATGAGGGATAAAAATCTTGGTCAAGGTGGCATAGAGTTTTTTGTGGGTTTTAAATTTTATATGGAGAATGATAGTCTATATAATATAAATTTATATAATTATTTACACATGAGTATGAATGAATTCATATTTTAATGGGTCTAGGTATAAGTATAGGGACAATTATCTCCTTTTATAAAGATATTGGATGAGTTAAATCTCCCTAAATACATATGATGTGAGAAAAAATATTCAAAATATAAAATAATTTTCAAAAAAATAAACCTAATAATTGGATTTAAACTTGAACAATTAACTCATTTTTATGCTTTTGAAAATTAAAAATTAATAAGTTATGTGGATTAATTTTTTTATTTAAATAATTTAAAGAATTAATTGAAAATTCATACGTTAATATTTAAATTTTGTTGTTAAATTGATAAGATGCATATATTCTAATATTTAATTGTTTAATTAAATTATAGATTTTGGTTTTGAAAAATACTACACTAATTTATAATTTTTTATTATTACATGATGAGTATAAATGGAATACTCATGATGTCATTTTATACATGATATTCTTAATTTTTTAGGGGAACATGGACCAGTAATATAATTTAAACTGTAACAATTCATGTGAAACATAAATCCAGGGAGTAGTGAGAATTTGGAAGTGTATTGGATAGAAGAGGATGCATAACATAGTTTTTGAAAATTAGTATGGAATACATATGATAAATTAATTATTATATTGTGATATGAATGTTTTTTAACTATCAGGGTTGGGGAAATGATACATGGTATAATATTTTATTAGTAGATAAAAAATAATATAATTATCAATAAGGGGGTAAAACACAACATTTTTGTTGTTGTAAAATTATGAAAAGTAGGAAGTGTATGATATTTAATAAATATTGAAGAGGATATTTAATATACTTTTAGTTGATTTAAAATAATATGTAACATTTTATAAATGTTAAAATATGAAGAATGAATTAGAATAAAGCTAATAAATAATATATTTTTGAGCAATTGTTGGAGTGATATTAGGATAATGCACATGTTTATTTACATTGGTATTGTTAATAAAAATGAATGTACTTATGGAAAATATGTAACATATTTTCATTAAGTAGAGGAAGGTATAATATATTTCACTTTTCCAATATTATAAGAACATAATTCTACGCCGTAGTAAACTCATTTATGACATCAGGCCAAAAAAATCAATGACTTCCAAAATGGAAACGGACCATCCAAAAATCAAACCAAATTTCTCTCTATTTTCAAATTTAAAATACGTATTATTACAATTATATATGAATTAAATAGGTAAATATATCAAATTTAAGGTCTTGGTATGTAATTTAAGCAAGGAATGATTTTTTAGGTGAGATTCATCAACAAATTTAGACCCTTCATCCTATACACTTGGAGATGTTCTAGGAAAAAGATGCTCAAAACTGAAATCTAAGATGGGAAATATAATATTTAATAATTATTTTAAATATTTTCCCTCCAAAATTTTTAATCACCCAATGTTATAATTCAACAGTACTTAGGTTACAATATTAATTTATGTAATTTTATAATTATAATTTAATTCAGTTTTTAGTTCATTAATTTATGTCAGTTTCTTCTCTTACCCCAATTTATTTATGATTCTTTAACCAAGGTTTAGTACCAAAAAAATAATATCCTCATTTTAATTCAATATAAAAAACTCAATTAAATTAAAATATATGTTGTTGAATTGTTTGTGTTTGTGGACCATATCATTGAGAGACAAACATACAACCCTTTTTTTGAACTATATCGGGGATTCAAAATTTTAATTCATATAACCCTAAACAATGGGAATTGTAAAAATGTAACACTATTGTTTGAGAGTTGAGATATGAAAATGCAATTTTTGAAAAAATTACAATTAGTCATTCCCCAAATATCCCCTATGTTTTATTTTATTCTACCTTTCTTTCTTTACTTTTAATTTGGGTTGAATATAATAGGGTGACTATTCTTCTATAATTGATCAGTAATAATATTCATTGTTTAAATAGATTTACCAAATCACAAATATTTTCATGAAACCTCACTTGAATAAATTTTTTATTTCAAATAAATATATCTTCCTTTTGATATACCAAGTAAAAAAACATAGGCAATAACTATAGTATCCTCTGGTAGACACAAATTTTTTTAAGGATGAATTTTACTACATAAAAAAGATAATCAACATCTATTACACATACACTAACAAAATAAGAGCCAATAAGGATAAAGAGTAGTCATTGTCCAAGAATACATAAATATATATCTACCATTAGTCTAAAAAATCATGGAGTCATATTTTGAGATGGTAGAATTCAATGAAATGATAACTAAGATGGATGCCACCCAACAAATAGTCATGGAGGAATTAAAAATTCCCAAAGAAGACAAATTTCTAGAAACCTATTATTTTTATCAAGGAGATATACATTATGGGGAAGGAAAACTCAATAAACCATTACCCTAAAATATTTTAGAGATTTTAAATAGGGTATCAATGAAGAATAAATGATATTATATATAATATTATAGGGGGATGGACAAACACTAGACTCACATTGTTTTATATATTCTGAAATTTACTTTCAAATAATTCCACATTATTTTGAAAAATATTATTTTTTAAAAATAAAGTATTACTTGTAGGAATATTAAAGAAATTATAAGATGGGATTTGAAGAATGAATAATGAATCAACTAAAGTGTCCTATATAACACATTCCAGATTCATTAATTCAATAAAATGATATCATGGTCGATCCTCCGAAGGTAGTTGAATTATAATTTGGATTTATTTTGAATTATGAACTTCTTTAAATAAAAACTAACAATAATTTTTCTAAATTTCCAGATCTAGGTGATCTACACACAACTCTCTATAGTGATTAACACAAAAAAATATCCCACTACTATGGATACAATGGAACTAAAATATGAATATGATGATATAAAAGTGGATGTCCCAGATGAACTACAACAAATGACTGGCTATTTGGATGGACCAATACATAGGCAACCATCCCCTGACAGTGAACATACAACCACCCAATAAGTGTCTAAACAATATGAACAAGATTACTCGACATATGTAGTGAAGTCTATACTACTTCAATATTAAATTTACTACCATATGTATAAGGAAACAAAATCTAATAAAGAGACCCCTTTCATACTATTCCCACTCTCCTATATCACCTTTTTATTCATTAGGGGTAGTGAAAGTTTTACTCTATTATAGGGGTACTTTAAAATAAATATCCTCTTAGGGAAATAGGTAAAAATCTTATGTGGTAGTTTATTTAAAGGAAATAAAATCCATCACATGATTGGGGATTATATAACAAAACTACAAGGTAAAGAGTAGTTCTAAACACAACAACCACTATATGAATATTCCCAAAGTCTATTCCCTTCCCAATTTCAATTTTTCTTTATTTCTTGGATAAATTTATCATCTTTTTCATCAATTTTATTATAGAAAACAATAGTGGAAAACATCTTAAAGGATATCTCATAGTTATTCATAGAGATTGAATAGAAATATCAAACTCAATCCTACTAGGAATGATAGTACATGTTCCGCTTTTTTTAGTACTTGTTTAATTAATCCTAGTTTATATATTTTTTTGAGATTATGTTAGCATCAATATATAAGTGGAGGGGATTAAATATTTTTTTTATGATTTTTTAATATTTTATCCATTATATTTTGTTTTCGTTAATTTTTTTGTACTAAATTTATTCTATAAAATTGAGATCTAAATGTGCCATTAAACTATTTAAAACAATTATAGTTTGATTATTTCATGGATTTAAAAGATATTTAATTTAAAATATTTGTAAGTTACTTTTCACTAATAATTTCTTAAACATGATGTTTACTATGTAAATAAGAAAATACTACTTAATCCATGTATCAGCTATCTATATTTTTAATCCCATACCCAAGAGAAATTTTAATTCAATTTGAAAATATTTATTCTTACAATCACATTCATGATAGCGTTAGGTCATGTAGGTAAAATGAAACATTCTTTTATTTGGTTTCAATCCATAAGACTCAATTGTGATATATTTATGATAGAGTCCAATATTAAATTGATAATAACTATTTTCTATCTAACATATATTTTGGAAAACCTTAACATTTAACCTATCTTAGCCCTTAGAAACTGTGGAATACCTATGTTGTAATACAAATTAAAAGGTAAATTTAACCATTCTCACCCATCTCTTTTGTATAATTCCTTTTATATTTTTACCAAGTCCATTGGAGAGGGTGATTAAATGGGATTTATAGGAGCATGTATACAGTTTTGGGATTAATAAAAATGATAATGTATATGTCTTTGGAAATTGGTTTATAGGCTAAAATAAATCATTGTGACCCATTAACTATCTTTATCTCCTAATAAAAATTTATAAAATATATTTCATTTAAAATGAAAAAAATTCAAAAATATTTAGAAAACAAAATAAAAAATATATATTTAAAAAAGATAAATATTGAAAAGATGAAGTTTAATTCATTATTATCCTTTGTCAAATAATGACCCACAAAATCAATTATGGGGAAAGTGGTATGGAAGGATTCACTACGTAAGGGTATGGGTGAGTTGCATTGACTATGAACACTTTCTAAATTTTGGTAGGCTTTGTACCTAAGTTATTAAAAATCCTCTTCTACCCTATATTTCTAATCATTAAGTCATTTTATCCCATATTCCAGAAAAAAGACTTCTGATGTCCTTATGTGTAGCACACTAGTTTCTATATGTAGAGTAAATTTAACCTTCAAGAGAATATAGAATTTTCAAACAAACTTTTGGATTTAGTATAACTCCACTTTTCAAAAATTACTAGATTGAATTAAGGAAGTTTATATATGAGGTATGTATTGTAGTGACTTTGGTAGGATTTAAATTGTTAGATCCCAAATAAAATAATGTGGGAAAATGGTAGGACTCATAAAAGAAACATGGTATTTTAATAATGAATTAATATACTCATTTTTCATTTTTATTTTGTATGGTTGTAGTTAGGAAAGATGATATTTATATTAGGTTTAATTTATTGTATTTCCAATGTTATAAATAATTTATATGTGTGGGAGTGATAAGAGCCAACATTTTAAAATTTTAACCTATATATAAATGAAAATAATCCCCTTAATTAATATAAAAATCACCCAGTTATTGGAATTAATTAAAAATACATACCTTGTTTTTTGGAATTTGATTTTAAAATTATAACATGAATATAATATTGAGTTATAATTTTTTAATTTAATTCGTGAATAATTTTGAAAAGCCTACACTATGTTTTTTTAGGAATTGTACAATGAGTATAAATGGAAAGGGTGTGAGGTACTGATATGCATGATATTATTAATTTTAGATGAAAAAGTGCATATGTAACATAATTCTCACTAGAAAAAGGCATGGTAACATAATTATAAAATGTAGTGAGAATTTGGAAAGGTGTTGGATATAGAAATATTTGTGTCAAAAATTATCATAAAAAACAGATAAATCATATGATAATTTTCTCCATGAACAGGGATAAATAATTTTTATTACATATTTAGCATAGGAAATGATATGAAAGAAAATTTTCAAGGAGGAAATAATTCATTATATAATTTTAAGAATGTGGGATAAAATGTTAAATTTTTTACTTTTAAGAATCCATAAATTAGGGATTCGTAATATATTTTTTCAGAGTTAATGATAATACATAACATAATATTATAAGTGGAAAAAATGATAAATAACATTTTATAAATTTAAAAAATAAGTAATTTTTTAGAACAATGTTTGTATTTAATATATTTTTGGGTATAAAATAATGTGATATAAAATAAAAAATTCTTGTTTTTTGACATCATCATGGAGAACAAGAATGTGTGACCCTGGTGGTAATACATAAAATATTTTTTTTAAGGTGGAGGAATGCATCAGATTTTTCAATTTTCCAAAATCATGAAAATGGAAGGCCACACCATGGGATCTCAATCACTCTATGATGACATAAAATTATGAAATTAATAAATGTAAGAGGATTGGAATGAAATCAAAATTATTTTATCTATTTAGAAAATATCATGAGGAGCTCCACCCAGTGATCCACATAGAACCCATCTAGAAATAGATAAATCTGATGATTGTGGTAAATAATTGCGGCAAGGGATGATTGGTTTGGTAAACCACCAAATGAAATTTGGACCCATTGGCTAGTACATATAGAGTAAATATTGAGATAGTAATATTGGAACAAAATTCATGGGGGGAGGGAATAAGATTCAAATATTTCTATAAATATTCCCTTCCTAATTTTATTAAAAGACTCAAATTAATATTTTATAATTACACATATTACAATTGAAATTTTTATAATTTTTTCATTTTAACATAAAATAGTATTCTGTTCTGCATTTTATGTTTTGTTATTATATTCCCCCATTTCATTGTCATTCATCAATAGAATTTAAGTACCTATGATCTTTTACTCCATGATATTGATGTACTAATTCATTATGGGTGGTATGAGGGGAATAACAATAGAATTATTGAATATATTCATTTAAATTACTAACATATTTATTTAATTCTGATTTAGTAGTGAATGTAAGAAAGAAATGATGTTGTCGTCACTCCATCTCCTATAAACATTGACACATTCCTCCATCAGTTGAACTTATAAGCCTCCTACCAATATAATTTATCACAATACTAGTATAGTTGATTAGTCGGAGAGAACTATGTGTAGGTTGTTCTAGGTATATGAAAAGGTTCATTCTATCTATTCTGGTGTGTTCTATCACACTCACCATGGGAAGAAAATCAGTTTCAATTTTGTTTGAGGGTCCTTGAGCATATTATAATTCTTTTATATATGAGGATAAGTATATTAATTGTATTAAATCTTCTTCTTTAGTTAATTGATTTGTAAAAAATTTAAATGATGAAAAAAACCATAGGAAATAACAGAAGGACCATATAATTCTCATGGAAACTTTTTTGGTTTTTCTTAATTTTTTTAAACAATATACAAAATAATTGTCTCTTATTTTATATTATATTTTAAAAAAGATAAAAATAAAATTATACGTATAAAAATTTTGATTGTCGTAGGCTCATATACTTAATATAAAAACCCACGGATATATTTTTACTGTACGTAGAGGTTTAAAATTATTCTCCTTATATCCATCCATAAGGATTAGTGTTGTAAAAGGTATAAGTACACAATTTAACTTTGGGTGAATTTAGATTTTATAAAGACTATTTCTCTATAAGGAGAAGATATAGGTTAAGCTTAATAAAGATCTATGGTATATTTCATTTCTCATAATATATCATGGTTAGCCTTGGATGGTTCCCTAGGGATAGTTAGGCTAACCTGAGATTCATAGAGGTAGTGAGATGGGTAAGATGTCACATGTCTCATGCCTGGTAAGGACCCATTTCATAAGGGTGAAATTATATATGGTATGATCAATGTGTAGGATAATCCCTTAAAGATAAGTCAAGGTGTAGAAGATATGGGTTTTCTCATACTGATGGGATGAGATTTCTCATGTGGGGAGATGGGTTAGGACATGGGTATGGGTTGTAAGGGTTGTCTAAGGGACTTGGAATGGTGTTTCAAAGAGATAATGGTGTTAGATATATTTTTATTTTACCTGGTTAGTGTTATTAGATAAAAATTGGTGTTGATGATAAAAGACATGGATGTGTTGGTTAGATCATATGGATACCTATGAATGTGAGATAAGGATACAGGATGGTTCAGTAGTCTATTCTTATGTAATCAAGATCATATTGATGGGTATATTGAAGGTATATATGGAAAATAAGGTATGTTGATATGAGGTATTAGGCCTCAAGTGGATAGTGTTGCGGCGATGAGTTAGTGAGATTATCGATGGGATTAATGTTTTTTTTGTTTCATGGGTTTGGATGTCATGACCTTTACCCTTAGTGAGATGGGAGATATGGTTGTGACCACATATTGAGTGGGAGGTGTTGGAAGATGTGGTAGAATATACACTACGTGAGAGAGTAGTGGTAAACATATCTAATAATCATTCCTGATAAAGAGATTATTGTATAGTATTATTGGAATTTATTTTAGTGAGAGGGTATTAATAGGGACACCATGAGTGAGTAGGTATCAGTCCTCAGGTTCTTGTGAAACTCATCCTAAGAGAGGGGAGTGATAATGTTGTGACTGCATCCCAATAGTGTGTTTAGTGGATGTAATACATGACCTTCCTTGAGTGAGAGTGATTGTAATAGATATTTAAAGCGAGGCCTCCCTTGGAGGGGAGGGGTTTGTATGGGTTCCAGGTTTATACTATGTGTTATGTTAGTGGGTAGTGGTCCAGAATTAGACACCATACCTTATACCTTTTAGTATGGGTTGAGATTCATTGAGACACTATACCTTGAGTCCTTGGGTATGGGATGTGATATAACTATTTTGGAATGAGGTAAATGTATTTCATATTAGGACTAATTAAGAATGGTCATGATTCATGGGGACCTAGTTTTCACATAATGACATGATCCACCCGGAGTCATGGTGGATTAGTTATCACATGGATTTCTAACATGCTTATGCTTCCATATTTATTTTTATTATTTATTTTACTAGAAAATACATGTAAATGTTGTCTTATATTTGGATCACATGATTTTACCTGATTTATATGTATTTTTAAAATCCTATACTAGAAAGCTGATACATGTGCATATCTTATTGTAGTTTTACAGGTTATATCATGGGATATAAAATAAATCGGAAATGGGAAGCTAGATAGTGATATAAGAGAGTATAAATAGTCTAGGATCAGGAAAGGATGTACGGACTCCAATGTATTTGATTTATTTTTTATGTGTGGTCATACCAATTGAAGGTTAGTTGAAATGTGTACCTGTGTCACAAAATTTCATTTTGTTATAGCATGATTCTTTTTTATTAATTATAAATACTATGATGTTTGATGAGGATGATGGTTTGTTGTTCTCCGAATTTTTATTAATTTGATTCAGTTATATAGTCTAACCAATGTCTTATTTAGGCTCCCACCACTATATGGTAGCCTATGGAATAAAGGGTGGCATTCTTGGGGTCAAATATCTCTTTGGTTAGGATAATACTATTTGTTATCTAGCCAGTGTATCAAAAAGATTTATTAGAAAAAAAATTTATTATATTAATATTTTGTTTCTATGTTCAAAATGGTAATAAGGATATTTCAAGTATTTTTATGGGCCTCTGAATGGTAATGTATGAACACCTTTATGGAGGGAACTCTAGTATTTTAGGGGTACACAATTTCTAATCATCATTTTCACAATAATGGTTGAGATTTTTATTTAATATGATGTGTTTATTGGATATATTTATTTTTTCCATCTATTAGACCATCATGGAATGATTAATATTGATACATCAAACATGGAATGTTTAATTCTCCTGGAATATGTGTTCTTGTGTGTGATTAATTTCACTGATGACAAGGTTTGATTGTTTAACGTTTCAAGAGAAACTTACAACATTTTTCCCATATATCTTGTAGGTGGTATTCTACTCACTTGAACCATGTTATTTTATTTTGATGGTAGATGAAGTGAATATTATGGACAGTATACCTCTAGTTACTATTATTTAGTCCCTTTAATGGCATTTATAGTGGCCCTTGATGAGATATTTTAGGAAATTTGTTCCATGGAGATAATTTTAGGAACCACGTGAGTATCCTCAAGGATGCAGAAACCCTAGATATGATTGAGTAAAGGAATGTGCAATGGATTTTTATTTTTTATGTGAATATATTAGTTTTATTTTGGTCTCACTATTTGGTTTTTTATTCCATTAACTTTTAGATACCATGCTATGGTGGATCGTGATCCTAGATGGTCAGGTCTAGGTTGGATAGAGCATAATTGGATGCATGTTTTTTTGGATTGATTACCATTTTTTGATTGACTCTATGGTTGGAATTTTTATGAGTGACATTTCTTGGTCTTGGCCTGATAATATTACATGATGTTGGGAATATTCAGAGTGTTTCAGTGTAATAGAATTGGTTTATGGGACACAATTCATGAGAGTAAGAGTCAGGTTGTGTGATTAGGTTTTACTGGAATAATGGAAATTAACTTTGGTTGAAATCAATGTAGATAGTGGTTAAGAACATATAATAGGGTTTTTCAGAGATTCAATCGAACATTGTGAATGAAGAGTTAGTATGTAATGTATTTTAGGTAAAATCGTTATTGTTAGAGGGTGTGTCTGTGCGGGTTATTCGCGGTGCGCATTGAGTTGTGAATTTGTGAACGATCACCTATAGTCCAATGACCAATGTGTTTTAATGAGTGTGGGACATTTACATATATGATAAGATGACGAAATCATTAATGGATTAGGGTATTATTTTTATGGTCGATCTGAGCTAGTCCTTAACATGGGTTTTCCAGAACGAGTGAGAATTTCTCAGGAAGGGATACATGCATACAGTGATTGAGCCTACTTGGAATAGATCATATGGAGTAGTGTTAAGGTAGGTATATGGTTGGGATTTCACCAGTGGATATTATAGTTTTTGGACCTCATTTTTTTTAATTTGGGTGGTTTCCAAGGTAAGAATTCCTAGTCATCTAAAAATGAGAGACAAACTATATTTCATTCATGTGGTTTGGTAAAATATTGTTAGTCAGGTAATGTCATTATGTCCAGTGATATAAAGTATGTCGGGCACAAATATTGGATTCAATATGAATTGGATGACGATGAGGATAGTCTTGTGGCGAGGAGCATAAAAAAGGTCACAAGTGAATGACCATTATTTATGATAGTTCGTTGATTCAGTGATACCAGTAAATATATTGAAAATATTAATATAGGATACCATTGGGTATGTTGATTTGATGATATATAGTTTGTTGGTAAATAAAATATTTCAGGTTTTAGATGAGGTGTTGAATGGATTATAGTTGTTTAAACAATGCTTATGACCGAGTTAGAGTGATCTAAGAGTATGTCAGGTTAGAGGTGTGATGGTTCTCAAGGTGGGAGGATGATTACTAGTTAGGATAGTTGATGACCATCCAAGAAATAACACAAATAGATGAGTTTGAAATTCTATTTGGGTGTTTGATAATATCTTGATTCCAACAAGTGTTAAGACATCCTAATTGAGAGACGTGGTACTGTAATATTGAGTTACACCCAGAATTTTAGGTGAGGTTGTATAGTGGATAAAAAACCTATTATTTCTCATTTAATTTCATAAAAAGAGGTGAAAATTGAATTGATTATATTTATATTACATTAGAAGTTCATTTTATATAGGTGATTTTTATACTGGAAAGCACCATTACTTGGAATAATTAATTTTATGTGAATTATCATAGGGGTGAGAACCATAACTTTGAGGATGAATCATTTTCCAAAACATCAGTGTGTTTTGGTTGACAGGTGTGGTTGATAAATGTCTCATTGTTGGTGAAGGAGGTGATGTCTGAGTAGCTTGGTTTCTAATGAATAATTCACTATAGTGTTGGGAGTTACACAATAGAATAATGTCTAGATTTTGGGGGTGTAACATGGTGATCCGATTGTGAATTAGTGACCTTAATGGGTTGGTAATGATGGTTGGAAGACCATCATTGCATCTCAAAGAGTATAAGAAAAATTTTGGGTAGTTAGTAATGACTATAAATTTTATCAGAAACTATTTCTCATTAAATATGAGTTTTTATTCTAATAGTATGGGATGTGTTGTTACCTTTTAGTTTATGATGGTTAATTATTTTATGAAACATAAAATGGAAAAAAATTGAGGCTTCATAGGTGGTTATGGATCTATTATGTCTGTTTTAGAGATGAATTAATTTATCCTGATATTATTTGAGATGATTTTGTGGTTATTTTAGGGACCCATATTTATTTTTCTAAGGATGAAAAGTGATTTAGTTATTTTATGTATGTGTCATATGGACATCCACAAGATTCATCATGACTCTTTAGATGTGTAAATTTACTTTTTGAATGATTTTTAAGGGATATATTTAGAGTGAATTCTATGTTGTGTAAGAGTTGTGAATTACTCAGTTAATGTTATGTTTTGAAAATGAGTCAATTCGATGGAGATGGTGATTATATCTTGTAATAAAACAATTTAACTGTTTGTGATTTATTTTTAGACCCATGATGTATTTTCATTCTAGATAATTTCATTTTATTTCATTGAGAATAAAAAATGGAAGGGTATTTGTGGAATTGTGCTTGGGATAAGAAGATAATGAACCGAATTATATTTTCTGATCATGAAAAATGTTTTTGAGGACACCAAGATTAAGAAATAAAATTGATCATGTTATATGGGTCATTTAGTGAAAATTTTATATAGAATAATCTATACAATTATTTTTCATGACTTATTTTAATTATAGGATTTTTTAGGATCATGGATTTTAGGAGTTATGAAAGATTGATAAGGTTTTCATACTAAATATTGAAGAGGATAAAAAAAATTGAGATATGAAGAGATCAAAAATCGAAATGTTATGAGTAGGTCATCTACATATGAATGAACTCAAGTATTCAAGGATTGATATTTTAGTTGGATAATTGATCAATAAATATATATTAGATTTTTCATTAATAGAGTATACACCATTTTAATATCATTAAGGTTTGAGGAGGAGGATCTATATCATATTGTTTGATGAATCCTAGAATCTAGATTAATTTGTCACATTTTATCATAAAATTATTGTACTTGACTATGACATTTTCATTCTCCAACATGACTCTAGAGAAGTATACTTTGATTTTCTACTCATTCATGTAGTTTGATTCACTTGTGTTTGTTATGAATAATCCATGGTTGGGGAGTGTAACTAAATATGTAAAGGGTTAGGAACTTTAAAAAGAAGTCAAACCATTTAAATATTCTAGGTTATTTATTTTTATATTTTATACATGTGATATTGAGTCCAAGGTTTTTTATTGGAGTGGCTAAAACATTAATATATTGATGATATTGATATTATGGTGATGGTAAGTTATAAAAAAACCTCCATTAATTACTCACCCCTCTACTATAGAGTACCCCAATATGTGGAACTTCATGATTATTGGCGAATTAGGACTTAGATTGGGATTTTATGGGTTATAACATCTATAGGAGAAGTTATTGGATACAGATCAAATCTCTAGAGGTGTTTTGGGTGATTGGATGATGTCGGGGTTGGGTAGGGATGAAATTGCGATATAATATACTATAGTTGGTAGACCATGTTGTATCCTAGTGAAATTGTTAAATAGTGAATTTTGCGAGAGTTTATTTTTGATAGGGGAAGCTAGGTTACAATATAGAAGAGGGTGTAGCATTTTGGTGGTACAATTTGCTGAAAGACCACACTATAGTAGTTATGCTACACCAAGGAGGGATCCGTGAAGTCATGGAGTTGGGTGTTGAAGTGTGGAATCTATTCCATTGACTATAGGTTTATATGATATAGGATATTTTGGGGGAAACACCATTGGGATGCTATAGAGGTCATATATGACATTAATACCCATGTTGTTCCACATTTGGGGCCTATGGATGGGCCTTTATGTATGATCGAGACTATTTTTTGGATAAGACTCGGGCTTGATTTTATGTATTCTATATTTTTTTTAATATATTTCATGGTTTCTCCCTGGGGTGGGTTTGGGTGAATAATTTCATAAAAATGCATAAAGAAGGAAGTGTACAGTTGTCACATAGTTAGGGAAAGCTGCTCACCCTAGCTTAAGAAATTCTGCAGCCTTGTACAGTGGGGTATTTCATGGTTGGAAGATGGTTTGTCCAACCATTCACACTCTTATGAGTATCCCTACACCCCTATAAAAGAGGTGAACATATTAGGTGCTCGATTAGGGAAAACCGTGCGACCCTAACAAATAAACCATGTTCAAGAATTAAATTGTCCCAAAAATTATACTTTAAGTCACCTGAACCCCATAAAATCACACTATTTGACCCCAATTTGACTAGAACCTCTATTTCATTATTTCATATTCTCCTGGATGGATTCTGTGATTTCCCATCCTATGTTATTCAAGATTCAAATACCAGATCAATGATTTTCACCCCTATGGGTAAGATAACAATATCCTATAGGGTTTTCATGTTTAAGACATTTATTTTACCATCCTAGAAATGGTTATTATTTTATTTTTATTAGATCAAAATATAGGATTATATATATTGATCTATAATTCATGGATTTTTATTTTTTTCAATCTTAGTTTAGGTTTTTAGATCTAAATATCATTCTATGTATTTTTTTTGATAATTTTTTTTGGATTTCCATTGGCCGATCATTTTTTAAAAAATCGACGTAGTTGGTTTATTATTAAAATTTCATAGTCAAGATTTCTATAATGTTTATGTAATTTTAGAAATTAATAGCGTTATTTTAAAAATAAGAAACTCCTCCATCGAATTAATTATTGTGGTCAATTAATTAATTAATTGATTGGGATTTTATTGAATAAAGTTATTTTGAAATAGTGATAATTATTTATTAAATTAGTTATCGAGTTATTGAGATTGTGAATTTGTATAATTAATTGATCAATTAATTATAAGATATTGAGATATTAATTTGAAATATTTGCATTCTAGAAGAAGATATCCCTTGGAGATAGACTAAAATATAGTGTTTTCCAAAGAATGTATTGAGGTTATGTTTTCCTCAAAACCTAGGGAGTTTATGTTGTTAAATACAGAATAATTTTATAAAGAGATAAATGAATATTTATGTATTGTGATTAATTATTTATACAAATTTATACACCTTTATTTGACTGAATATTGTTTTAGACACTGTTGGTGGTGGCCAAATGAGTATTAATCACATCCTACAAGGCCTACCTAATTGGTACATGAATATATTTCATGGATTCTGTCTTGAAATGAGATAGGGCCCAATGTTTGGTGGCTTAGTCAGGACGGAACATGGATTGAGGAACCAGACATTTTTCAGGACCCACCTGGGAGTCATTAGTGTATTTACATAGAGTATTCATTTTGAAACTAGAAATGTATTTTAGAAATTAATATCTACTATTTTTTGATATTGTATTCTAGTTTTGGTTATCTTGTTATACTCGTATTTTTTTGGATATGATATTATTTTTAAATTTAGTTGTTATTGATTATTTATTTCTGTCTATGTTTTATTCTGACAATGAGGGTATAGTATCCCCATGACTAATATTTGACTCTTGATACTAGTCGGTAGCCTATTGAATAAAGGGAGGCATGCCTAAAGTCACATAACTGGTTGTCTTGAGAAACTTGTGCATGGAACCTGGGCATAGACGTTACACTTTATGCTGAAACAAATGAGTTTGTTCTACAAGGAAGCCCCTCGGGTGGGGGGCCTTCCACTATATCACCATAGCCTATTCCATAAAAGGGGTTTCAAAAAAATTAAATATGGTAGATTGATCATTTTAAAATCATCCCGCAATTATTTTAGGTCATCCAACCATGTGTGGAAATATTTTTTGGTTGGGTCTCCCATTACTTCTACTTCTTCTTGATCCCAATTTGTTGTGAGTGATTATTATTTGTTATTTTTGGGATTTAAGGTATGTTCATCCATATGATCTAAATATTTTTTATACTCCCTTGTTATTTTCTATCCTTGTGCCTTGTACTATGGTTTTGGTATCACTTTTAGTATATCATGGTTGTAATCATTTGGATTCAATAATTTTTTCCTCATAATGGATATAGAGTGTCTTAGAAGGATGGATGTACTATGTTTCATCAAATTTCAATGATGCGACCATTCAAAATGAGAAATTTTCATGATAAATCTTTGGATTAAAATTATTAATTATATATATAGTTTAATATTTAATTATATATCTATTTTGGTATGAGATAGGAGCTTGAGTTTTGATGTGAGCTTAGACGAGGAATGAATGGTCTTGGATGAGGGGGTGTAGAGATTATCATAGATATTAACTCCTTTATGGACATAGGTAGTTCCTATAATAAAAATTCGTATAATTTTCTATGCATGGGTGTGTGGGAATTCTTGTTTTTATTGGAAGGAGTATAAGTACGGGGGCTATTAGTTCTATAGGGGAAGATATAAGACAACATTGATCCTTCTAGTGATGATACAAGTGTACACTTGAACTTTGGGTAAATTGGGATATCCCAAAAACTATGTCACCAAGGTTATAATATAAATGTTTAGGTTTTGAGAGACCTATGGTAAGTCTCAATGATTAGAAGGGGTTAATAAATCCTAGGTTTTTTCTTTTGGGAAAGTTATAAAATTGTGAGGGTCTTAGGCCTAGATGGATGGGTGAGATGATTGTACATCTTGTTAATGGTGAGCGGCACCATACTGATTGTGGATTAAGAGTTGATATGCCCTATGAGATGTATAATCCCTTTAGACCTTCTTAATGGGTGGTGTAGAGTTTTTTACTCATGGTGATGGGGTGAGATGTATGTTGTAAGAGATATGGGTTAGGACCTAGGTATGGATCATCAATGTTTTCTAAGGGACATGGCATGGGATTTCAATGAGGACTTGTTGTGAGATAGATTGCGAAGATCTATAGTTAGCATAACTCTATCTCATATAAGTTAGTATCGATGAGTAGGGATTGATATGGATCAGTGGGACCATAGTTTATCCCCATTTGGAAAATATTAGGATTTCCAAAGGTTCATAAAGTTCTACCTATATGATAAATATGAACTTGAGGAGTATCTTGAAGGGCTAGATTGGAGACAAAGTATGTTGAGATGTGGTGTTGGGTCTCCAGAGATGATAATCATAAAGAACTAAAGGTTCATGGGAATTTTGGACATAGGTTAATCCCATGAACCATAATGATTTATCTTTTATTTCTTCATATAAATCCTCAAAACTGTATGATCAAAACCCCAAAATATTAATTATTTGGATATTTTCACATATAATTTATCATTAATTTATTTAGATACTATAATTACCTGTACATGGAATACATTATTTACTGTTGGATATATTTTCTTCTCTTTTTGAAACATCATTGTGATGAAGTAACCAAGTATAGAATCCAACAAGTGGTATCCATACATGGTCCACAAATATCAGGACATTGTTGTTGAAACATTGAGTTCCAATAAAGAGGATTAAAACAACATGATTTGTTCCATATTAATTGAAACTATAATCCATCCACATGTGAAATACTCTCTATTGTTCTGAAGACCATTAAGAGGATTGTGGAGTATCATCTCTCTATTCTTGAGAGAATTGTTGAAAATTTACCCCTATGGATGAGATAATTCAATAGAAAATTAATTATGTACACATCTCATATCTCTCTCTCAATTGATTTAATAGGATTTATATAATTAATTAATAGAATTAGTCATTATAAAAGAACCTTAACTAATCTCTTTATTCAATGTAAAACACAAATTTAATAATAATAAGATAATAAGTATTATTTAATTAACATGAAAAAAACACGTGCAATATTTAAATATCATTTATTAAATAAATAAATTAATATTAATTCAATTTTATTAACAAAAATCATTAAAACCCTTAACTGGGCGTATCCATGCTCCTTGATATTTATCAAACCATGCATATAGAATATTTATTTAAATAAATAATGAACACTAAACTATTTATTCAATAAATTAATTAATATTATCTCACAAAACATGTGAATAAATATTAATTTAATATTCACAAAATAAAAAAATGATTATTTCTTAAATAGAGAATAAAAAAGAATTAAATATAATATAATATATTCAAATATATGTTAATTACCTTAAATATAAATATTTATTTAATATTCAACTCATGTATATTATTTTTAATTACTGATTATTGAATTTATATGATCAATATATTCTGAATAAATATTGAACAATAAGAATAAAATAATAATTATTCAATATATTAAATTTATGTAGGATTTAAACAAGATTCATGATATACAAAGTATATGATCCTCTAGGAAACATTATAAATGGAATTAGAAGAACTATCCGGATATATATTATTACAATATTGAATCATGTTAGTGTATCCATAAACAAAGTTATTAATGTCTCATTGATAACAACCACTTATGCATTCTCACCATGTAATATGATGCCTTTTTATTTATATCTCATTAAGTCATTTTAATATATTGTGTCATCAACCTATATACATGATTTATATCTCATTATAATTTAATGAATTGAATATGGAGATATGATATTATGGACACGAATTTATTAGATTGCTCTATTTCAAGCAAAGGAAAAAATATTTCTACTTTTATTCCCTCAGAAGGGAAAAGTAATTTCTTGACTTATTCTTTAATACGATACCATTTATGAAACTAAAAAATATACCCTTCCTCATAATTAACATTTGTAATTATAGATTTTATCAACACATCTATGTATAGAACTCATGATATCTATTAAATATTATCTCAAGATTGAGGACCAATACACCCATCCCTAGATAATTATATCCCAGACACACTTAACATGGGGAATTTTTACATACTGGTTTATTCTCATAACCTCCTCTCTTGTAGAATAAAAAAATTTATGTTCATGGGAAGATTCCTCAATGTCATATAATCCCTCTACACCTGATACCATACATCTACTATTTCAAATTAGATAGATGTGTTCAGATAATAGAACACATATTTATGTTAATTTTTATTGATCTCTAAGGTTCTCATCACAATAGAAATATTATATGCACTTTTGATGTGTTGAATTAGATACTATGACATTAATATTATATAAAATTAAAATCATAAAATGATATTATATTTTTTAATATTTTGGTGTTTGAATATACGAGTAATCAAATGTACTAATTCAATTAATTATAGGTAAAAAACTCCAACTAACACCCATATTCACTAGATTCAATAGCTAGATTATTTGGTAATCAACACATGATAAAAATGATTATTTTGAGACCAAGATGTATCTATTTGGCCTACCACATTCTGGTGTCTATTCTACTTACTATAATTTTATATCTTTATAAAAATACCTTAGGAGACTATATTTCTATGTTTATCTATGTACAAGTCCAAAATATGGAAAAAATTATAGAACACTTTCTGAGCTACATCATATCCTCGGTAGACTAATTCCATATAGATATTAAAACCACTATCGATAATTATATTAATCATGCATATTAACATTCATAAACTATAAAACTAGATAGAAATGTTCTTGAATATGTATAGTTTTGTATCAACATATAAGTAGTATTCCAATGTTTTCACCTACTAGAAACTCATTCAATTTTAATTTCTCAAGTACTGTTAGATAGTTTTGAATACCTGTCTTGTTATTCTCCATGTTTTGTTTTATATTTTTTAGTTATGACTTATAGATAAGAAATATCCTACCTTAGTACATATAATTGAATGTGAGATACATTTTAAAAATACTATTTTTATTGTATAGTGTATTCATCACATGAATCATCTCTTCTGTTTTCACACAGCAACAAGAGATATTTTATGGCGTGTGAAACGAGAATCAAATAATTTTTAAATTTTTCCATATTATTTTTTTAATACAATTTCAATGTATGTACTATGACATTGACTAAAAAAAACCATAGATCTATTTCCATAGATCATTTGTTATTAGAATTGGGTTGTAAATATTTTTCATTCTTAGGGAAGTTATCCTTAATATTAATTAATTGTAGACTAATAATTTATGTACAATAAGTAATCAAACATATTTGATTGGAAAAAATTTATAACTCCACCAACCCCTTGTAGACACATGACACATATTCATTCCAAAAAATATTCAATGATTATTATTATTAGTTTTATCTATAAAAGGATCCTTGAAAAATTATCACCATATTGTCATTAATTTGGGTTACCATCCCTTGCGGTCACATTATATAGATATCTTCCATAGTTCTCCTACAGGGAAAGTAACCCATGAAAAATAATCACTCAATATAATTATCATATATGGTTGAAAGTATAAGTTGAATATCAATGAATTTTAAAATTAGAACTTGAACTATGTTTTTTATAGGTCATATGTAGGTATTGATTAAACCCTTAATAACCAATATATTCATATGATTACTAGATTATACCATTTATATCATGTTTCTCTTGAATACCAACTAACATATTTACATCAAGTAGAGAAATTACCAAAATATGGAACTAGATTTTGGTACATGAAATGGATTTATGGTTTCATATATAATTTCCAATCATATCAGGTTTCCATTTTCTACTACACGATAGTAATAATTATTTATAACAAATTATGCATCCCTTATTTGTTGTAAATATAAAACGGCAAGTTTTATTTTACATTTCCTTTTTAGTATGTGTCTCTAGAACAATTCATACCATTTAGACTCCCAAAGTTTATGGTTTCTATAGTAACATATTTATATAGGGATATTATATCTCACTAACGTGTATACTCCACCAACTATATCAAAATTTATTTCATTCCCTTATAAATTATAATCAATTTTGAATAATATTTTTCTATCATAATGTTGTTAATATTATATGATTATCTTTGGTAAATAACTGAAATGCACATTTTGTTTCCTTAATGTACATTTATAGAAATCACCATATCTAAATAATTAGTTCCCATAAAACACCTAAGGAGGTGATTCAATGGACTCCGATCATATCACAACTGATATGATATTGATTAATCAATTTAGTTGGAATATGGTCAGTTGTTACACTTCTATTTATGTGTCATTTCATCAAAGTGTATGGAATACTGGAAATATATAAATGCATTGTTATTGATCTTACATGAACTACTATCAACTCTGTGATTTTAATAATGTAATGGGAGTTTAGTAATAACATCACTTTATATTTTTAATGGTCAAAATATACACATTTAATATATAAGTTTACAGATATTCCTAGGAATCCTATATATTTTACTATGTGAAATAATTTTTTTCAGATAGCCATCCAAAAAATTTATAAAGGAATCCCAGAGAGTATATGAATTTACCTTTAGCATCCACTTGGAATATTTTATCTGATATTGTATAACTAAATTTGGGTGATCATTTACTTTCTATTAGTTATAAAGGTTTCTTTTTCTAAAACTCAATATTTATATCAAACAAGGATATAAACGTTATTATTAGTTTTATTTTACTATGAATTATCTTTCAACAACTAGTTATGTGTCTTATATTTTATATATGTCATTCATTGTTGCTTTGGATATCTATGATTCAATTGTAAATGGAAAATTTATTTAGTACAAAATACCATAAAAAAATGTATTGTGAACACTTAATAATGTCTCATTTTTTATAAATAGACACAATGATAAATATTTTGTTAATAAAAACACATTTACTAACCTGAGTCAACCCATTGAGAAAACAGATACTGCTTCCTCTTCTTGGATAAATTATGAATCACTCATTCGTAGTTACATGAAGAATTAAAAATAATTATAATAATTATTTTTAATATCCTTTCTTCTTATATTTGAATACAAGTATGAGAATACATATTTTATTTATTAAAATATTATAAAAATAGATATATTACATGAAATTATAAATATACCTTATTTTTAAGATTTTTATTATTTATTATTTAAGCCATTATATTTCCTATTTCAAATTCCTTTCTCAGCACAGGAAAATAATATATCCCTCTATTAATTGTCTTACATCGAATTTTTTCCCTTTAAAGTTTTCCATAATGTAACGATTTAATTTTTACTTTTCATGGGTTTTGATACCAATATAAAATTATTTTCCCCATAAGGGTGAGGAACCATGTTTCCACTAATTTATATATTATTGAAAAATATATTCAAAAAATTCTGGAGCAGTCCATCCTTGTATTTCATATTATAAATTTTGATTGATATTGAGAACCTATGACATAATATTTATAATATTATATTAATAGATAATCTAATATCCATATTAAAACCTAAATTTTTTATTTTATCAATATATTCTATTCTTTAGAAGGAATTATCGCTAGATAGGCATGTGTTTTCTAGTTTTAACTGATACAGTACAGTTATAATCGTGATTATATTAATCATATCCTTCTCTATTTCAAGTTCAATGAGATAAGTTTTTATAGTGTAATCATCCATGTATATATGTTACAAAATCATATCTCTAGAAATAGTTGATATCTTGATGTAATAGGCATAAAAGAAATCATCTTTGAAACATTTTCATGATTCCTTTTCACATCGGCTTTCTTGGTCATGTGGCTGAATGGGTAAGGTGGACTATAGCACACTATATAAATTTTCAAAACCAAATATCTCTCTGAATATTTTACCAAATTTGACATAATTAATCTATTTATTTCTCACTGAATATTTTATCAAAACCAAATATCTCTCAATGTTCCAAGCCATGAAATACATATATAAATATTGCATAATTTTATATAAATATACCATAAATCTCACAATAATACATTCCTTTAAACCATAAAGGATTAGTTTCTATAGAGAATATACACATAATAAACACATTTCCTAAAATTAATTCAACATCTCCAATAAATATTTTTCTCATATATAATCCTTCTATAATTTTATTACTTTATACCACTCACCAAAACCTTTTTAAAAGGATACATAAAAATGGGTGAGCACAAATTCATAGTAAGGGTAATCATGGGAGACAAAAAATAAATGATTATAACTGAGTATAAGATTATTTTATGGGTTTAATAACATAATCATGGTATATAAGGTCATATTTAATGAAATAAATTTCAGATCATGAGTCATGGAATAGGAATTTATTAGAAAATAAGATATGAGTCACAAGAGCAAATAACATCAAACATTAATATTCTATGAGAAAAAAACTTAAGAACCAGAGTATAGAATATGAATGTGAAGAAAATAACTACATAAATAATATTTTAAGTTTGTCCTACAAGACATTATTCATGTGGTAATCTTGGATGAACCACTCCCGTACCTTTTTGGTCTTGGTAAAAATACTCATATACCCTCTGGGGCATGAGATAACCACCCATGTACCCTTTAAGGACAAAGGATATAAAACATTTACCAATTAAAAAGAGTTATATAAATGACCCACCCATTAAATTATAATAAAATAGTCACATATATTCCCTGATAAGAGAAGATAATTCAACATTACTTTATAGAATAATCATCCCATGAGTAATAAACTAATTTCATGAAAACATTGTAAAAACATAATAATCAAAAATCATCCGAAGAAAGGAATTAGATGGTATAATAAGATAATAATCCTATTAAATAATAACAATACTTAAAGAATATTGAAATAATTGAAAAATATCTATTATGAATGGTTTTAAAATATTCTTTGAAAATAAAGGGAAACATCACTTTTATTTTTGGTAACTTTTCAAAACAAAAATTTGCAGAAAAAATGGGAATATGATTTTCTTTATAAAAACATTGAAAATTATATTGTATTATTCATGATAAAATAAGAAAAATATGATGAAAGAATCCATTCAATCTATATATGTTAAAAGATAAAATTCTTTTCATAATATTGTATAAATCAGAAAAAACATTTAGAGGAATAAACATTGAAAAAATTCATTTTAATCATTTATAAAAAAGTTAAAGTCAGTTAAAATGAAAATTTTAAAAAAATAGTGATTTTTTAAAACATTTAATTATAGTTAAAATTATAAAAACAATTTTATATACATGGATAGAGAGGAAAAAATTTTGATAGTGAAAAGAAGAAATAAAGTTGGATTTTTAGTAACATTTTCTCAGTCATCTTAAGCACTAAAGAAGGAAAAATGAAAGGAAAATGTGAAAACAAATAAAATTACCATATGGGAATAAAGTATATTTTTTTAAATTATAACTATATTATAATTTCCCTTAGTGGAAATTTCACATTCACAATCTTGAAAATAAATAATATTGTAACATTAACCCAATCCTCATGTTCTGAATTTCATCATACGCACTTTTAAACTCCTATGTAAAAAATTTAGATTTATTATAAATAAAACTGAGAAAAATATTCATTCTTATATTAAAATATATTATTCAATTATAATTTATGATTACCCATTTATTAATAAATCATCATAAAAATCAACATTGATGTGTTAACTGTTCTATTTACCATTCAAGTTTAAGTTCAAAAGATCCAACCCTTTTACATTGTTCGTGGTTTAATCGTATAAAAAATAATAATTAGGTAGTATGTATCATATTTATTCATTATATACACGTTTATAACCATTCATGTAATTTGTTTATGAAAAATTAATCAAATCACATTATGAATATGGTAGTCCATACGTATCCACAAATGACGTTACAATTTTAAAAAGAATAATAAATAAAAATATATATTTAATAAATAATAATAAAATAATCTATATTATATGTACTCATTTAATATATACTTATTTATATCCATGTTGTGCATAAATGATGAAAAAATCAATTCACTTCGTGGAGGTGGTTGTACAAACGTACGCTCGACTGACATTATTGTTTTCCAAAATATGAGAGGGTAAGAAAGTAGGTAGTACATTTTCTTTATAGAATAATGTAAACGTTATAACTTTCATAGATATCTAAAAATATTTTTATATAACAATATATGATAGATGATGGTGGAAAATAAAATACGTCACTTCATTAAGACGGTAGATCATATGTATGTGTGCACAATGTTCTTTAGTTTCTATTCTATATAAAGGAGATAGAAAAATGGATGTAATATTAACATAAAATAATTAATTATACTATGATTTAATCATTTTAATATTATTATATAATATTTTTATGAGGCTATGAAATACCTAAATAGGTAGTAGATTGGTAAAAATATTTACCTCTTCTTTGGTTATATTTCATTAACATACACATTATGCCTTATTTAGATGGTTTTTAGTGAGACCATGTACTCTATGATATCTAATGGAATGTTGGAAACAAACATAGGTAGATATTGGAAGAAATAGAGTACACAATTATTGTGGATAAGTGATAATAGTAGGTTCCCTTTGATAATTGAGGTGGTGTAAACCTTGTTAGTAATTGAAATGTTATTATACAATATTTGTATTATTTATTCAAATTATCTTAATATTGTCATATTTTTTATGCTAATTAGGCTATGGATGAAACCAAATCATCCAATGAGATATAAAAAATTGTTAGATTTCTATTTTTGATCTTATCTCTATGGTTAACCCCCTTTTAAACCTTTTAATCTTTTAACCCTTACCACAATAACAACATTTTTACCATGGTACAATTCATTAAGGAGAAGAATTAATTTAAAATTATTAAAAAATATTAATTAGTTTTATCAAAAATACTAAATATATATTATAATATTTATTCATTATAAGTTTCATAAGTTAAATCTAATATCCACATAGAAAATGCATAAAAACCATTTTTAGAGAAAATTTGTTATTAAGCATGATTATATTTTCATTATTTACCAAGTAAATACCATTAGATGAACATGAATAAATTTTATTGAATATATTATCTAAAAAATAAATTAAAAAAATTCATAAAAATTCATTAATTCAATTTATTAAGATAAAATAAATTATACATAATGAAAATATTTTTCTGAAAAAGAATATCTTTTACCTTAAAATGATTTTATCTTCATTTATAAAAACATAATAATTAATGTATGAATTTTTACTAATTTTGTAAATATAAATTTTCAATATATTTAATCATTTATTACTATTTATCAATATATTTTTAAAATACAAGTACATAATATTTGTAAAATATAATTATAGAGACAATTCTATAATATAAAACTATATTCTTATTAATAAAACTTGAGTACTTATTTCCTAAGAATTAATAAAAAAATTAATATTAATTAAAACTTGTATTAATGTTTTCTATAATTATGGTATCATTACTTATACCCTCCAATAAATCTTTTATGCGATAATAATCACATATATTATCAATATTTCATTAATACATTATGGTTCAATTACGCTTTGTGTTTTATGTAATGAATACTATTGAACACATAAAATTAAAGAATATATATATTGTAAAATATTGGAGTGTTACATTCCACCCCACTTATAAGAGATTCACCCTATAGAGTTCATTACACTAATTAAAATAATTAGGGAAACCTCTGCCTCATCACATCCTTAGGCTGCCATGTTACCTACTCAAACTTGTGGTTTTCCCACAAAATATAAATTGGATGAGTGGTATTATTTCATAGATCATTATCTCTTTGATGAATAATCTCAACCAGTTTCTCCTTCTATGAAATATTATCCAATTATACAACCATCGAGTTCATTTCCTCTAAGGATCAAGTATGTACCTCCTCAAAATAGATACACGGAATACATCATGATCATGGGTGACAGTCAATTTAAGATCCAAGAAATAAAATTTTATCACTATATGATAAATAATATAAAAGGGAGTGACATCTCTAGGTAATATATTTTAAAAATCTAAAAATTTCAATGCATTATTCCACGGATATATTTTATGGAATACCATATCACCACTTTGAACACTAGATATCATTATCAATTGTTAGTATAAATTTTTAGTGTACTCTTAGCTACTCTAATGTGATACTGAATAACTATAAAATTGTTTTTAATTTATTAATCAAACTAATATCCTAAATGATCACTTACCCTAAATTTATTCTACTATGTTGGATTCCTAATCTTTATTCCATATTAATTCATGAAGATAGATATTAATGCTCGAGTGAAAGAAATTGTTGAAAGAAAATACAAACAAAGGAAAGTGTTGATCCTGACTAGCTTGGAAATACATATAGAAATATTATAACTAATCTTATAGGTTTTCAATGGTCCTCTTATACTGCACATCAATTTCAATATTATATGCAATTATAATGTCCATTTTTGTGTTCAAATCTTATCGAATAATTCTCTTGGACATTGAGGTAATCCTCAAATCTTGATTAGAAACAACGCAATGATGTACTCAATGAATCCTTACCAATTACTTAATGTATATATTGACCATTTGATAAAGGGATAAATCTACAATGATATTAATGAAATGAGATGACTTGGTAAGGATGTTGACTACATCCCAAATGGTGTTATATCCTTTAGATATCATTGGTAGTCCAATAATGAAATCCAAAAAGAGTTTTTCTATATCCATGTTGGTATGCATAATAATTATATTATACCCATATATATATATATATATATATATATCACTCCATCATAACTTTCTCGAATAAAATTCATCAATATACATACTCTACAAAATTCCTCTCATATTATCCCACCAGAAATACTCTTTGAGAACTCTCTACATATACATGAATCTAGGAATAATAGAGATTGATGGGATATGTGATTCATCTACTGACTCCATAATTGATTATAATATTTATAATAAATATACATAGTTCCAAAATATAATCATTTAATTATAGTCATGTTTTAACTCTATAATAATAATTTTCTTTTTTAAAGCTCCAAAATTTCCTCTTACACTTATTTAATATTCATGCGATGGATGGTTGAACATTTATCTAAAAAATATAGGATATTTCTATTTTTATTACTATTTCTATGTTTATCCTATATAAATCCATATTTAGTAGAACTATTTCAATCCTCATCATTAAACCACAAGCTTGTTCTTTCCAACTATGAGCATCGATTATCTTGTTTTTATTCTTAGAGTTTTAATGTATTGTGTAATAAAAAGTATTAATTAACTCAAACCATCTACTTTGGTTTATATAAAAATATTTTTTATGTGAATATATACTTAGAGAATATTATATATATATAAAAATATATATATATATTTACTATATAGGGAATTTATTAATATTTTTAATGAAAAATGACCATTTGTAGCTCCAATACATTTGTAAAACAATTTTTCTCTTTAATATTACATTGTTATGAATAATAAGCTATTACCATGTCATTATTCAGGATAAAAAATAAAAATATCTTCATTAATGCATCACTATATATCAACAATTATTCTCTACTTTAGGGTAGTTTAATAAAGGATGTACTGACCAATCATCTGTTCAAATCCCTGAAATTTTATTCAAATCCCTCAATCCAAAGGATCTTATCACATTTCAACATAAACATGGATATTTTATTTGATATACATTATATGTTTACCCTAAAAATAAGCACTATCCATCCCATCCAAGATCACAATGGATTTTCATCACCTTGATTTTTCTTGTCCATTTTTCCGAAACATCGATCTTATAAGTGCCCATAAATATACACCCACTTGTGATCACATGACCTAAGAATGATAATTTATATATAAAAAATGCACAATTGACAAATTTGGAATAAAATTCCTCATTTATTGGGGACATAAACACAATTCTCAAATTATCTTCCTTTCTCATTCAATATTTAATAATACTATCTATAAATACTACCAGAAAATTATTAAGGTAATCTCTAATGACTATATTAATTGGATCTATTTGGATAATAGGGTAATTGGTAAGTCTAATTGGAATCAAAATAATTTCATAATGACCATACCTCATATAGAATATTTTCATGCATATATCCTCCATTATGGACCATAATTTAGGATATACAGAATGAATGTGAATATTTTAAATATATTGTTCTCATCATAGTAAATCAAACAATTCATAAATATAGGGAATATTATACTTATTCTGGATAGTGTTATTTTATTATGTTATCAATAATCTATGAAAAGATAATTTAAACCATATTTTTTATTCAAAAAAAGAACTAGTGAAACCTATGGTGACACACTTAGGGGTATGAATTTATTTTCCTGATTCTCTTTGTGTTTATTAATGAATTCATTCTACTCAATTGGGGATACTCTTTTTGGAGTCATTGAAATATTCATAACACCATTTTTGAGTTCTATTGAAAACTATACATAATTATTTGGGGGAAGACTAGAAAAAAGTAGGAAATGTATCATCTTATTCTTCAATACAAAGAATATATTCAATACTGTGTTTCTCCCCAACCATATGTGTTAAATAAATCTTATGAATAGGTTATATGACTTATACAATTGTATTAATTTCCATTAGAAGTTTATATTTATCCATACTTTGATATGTAATTATGGGGTGATTCAAAATATATAATATGAAATCCCTTTCTTAGAAATTTATATAGGGAATATGTAGAGAGTGACAATCCATGGGAAAAATTACAAAAAAATCAACTATATAGTGAGTTAAAATATTTTCAAGAATGGCATTTTCATAATATTAAACTAGTTTGGATCTATAAACATGACATTCAATCATTATACCATTCAGTTTTTTACTAATAATTCAATATCTAACTATTTTAGTGGTAATGTGATAATCGTAGAAAATTATTTATATATAAAATAATTGGTAGAACTTGAATAAAATAAGAAATTTTATGTTCTAGAGAATATGACAATTGTACCTTTGGCCACTTAATTCTCGTGATCTAGTTCAATAGTCAGGATTTTATAATCCTTCCAAATATCCTTTTGCATTGGAGGTTGTTAATAACAATTATTGCCACTAACCCTTGGATTTTTTCACTTGTTGGAATAATTTACATACTTCCTTTAATTGAATCATTGTTGTACGGTTAGTGATATTTTTTAATGACTTCCATCCATTCATTTCATTGGATAATCTATTCACATCATTTTGACATAGAATTTCTCAATGACCATCTATCCCAGACATAAATAATTTACATTTCCCTTGGTGATAGTTTTCCCCAAGTTTCTTTCCTAAAAATTAGCATGAATGAATATTATTTTTCTCTCCTCTATGGTTTTTATTCAAATAATTTTCATGAAACTCTATATGTCTATGCTTATCCCAAAAACAGGGGAATAATGATTTTTTACTAACCATTTAATCCTTTAGATCACACAAAACTATGTTTTTCATATCTATCAAGGTCTTATTAAGAAAGTATTGTCAAATACAAGGTGTTAAACCACCAATTAATGTTTCAAATTTTTTATGGTTGATTATAAAACTAGAATCATACCTTTCATATTTTTTGAAATTTTCCTCATATGTACTAATGGATTTATTATCCAACATTTCCAGTTCCAATAGTTCCATTTCAATTATCATGTGAAAAGATCATGGAAAATAATTATAGTAAATTAACATCTATAACTCTTATCATCTAACAGTGTCAATTTATTCCCCTTAACTCTTATTCTTTACAAGAGTTGATATTGATCTTCTTCACCTTCCGAAAAATAAATATACAAAAAAACCTTGAATGGTATGAGCACTAGATAATGAATTTTATATTTTCTATAACATTGATCCATTTCTCATAAATAAGTGGATTGGAGGAACCGATGATGAAAGGTGGGAGTTTCGAAATAAAAGGATCAATGGTTAGTTGTTCCATCTTTTGGATGTACGATATTCAAACACAGTTCATACTTCCATTCATATCTTAAAATATTCAGGTGAGCATTGAAAAAATATTTCATATCCCATCTACCATTTCAATTAATCACTCATGAGGATAATAAATTCATTCGATTACATATTCATTTTCTATATGATTCCTCCTCATATTTTTCAATTACTAAAACCAAAAAACATAGTGTGGGTATCAATGATTAATAAGAATATTAATCAACAATATGATAATGAACATGTTTCATAATAGGTCCTAAATTATTACACATCATTATCAAATCATGAAAATTTATGTTCATCCTATATCACATTCCATTTATCATATTTTGGAATTGGTTTTATCATCCCACTCTTAATCTCAAAAAATTAATAAATCCTACTCTGATACCAACTAAAGTGACCCATGAATTAAATGTATAAATACTACATCATTTTAGATGAATATTCAATAAATATCACAATAATACATTACCCAAAACAATAATAGTTTAAATTACATATATAATAAATACTTAATAAACATATTTCATAAAAAATCTTTGACATCTCCAACAATCAATATAATCAATGGATACACTTAAAGACACATGTTACTTAAAACCATTCATTATAACATAAAGAAATGGAATCACATGAAGGTGTGAGCTCAAGTTCTTAGTAAGGGTAAACATGTGATAAATCAATTAGAAGATAAAAAGTGATAATAAAATTCTTATAAGGGAATGATAATATAATCGAATTTCATAAGGGTAATACCGTAACACAAGAAATATCAAATTAAGAGTTATAAACTAAATATTTTTCATAACATAAAACATAAGTCATTAAAGTGTGAAGCATTAAAAAATTATAATCCGTGAGATCATAAGTTAGAAAGAGAGTATGGAATAATAATATGGAATAAACATAATGGTATAAATTATATTTGAAGTCTACCTACTAATATATTCATCAAATCATATGTCAAGGATACCTAACAAGACATTAATTACATAACAGTATGGAGATAAATAACTATGTACCTATTTGGATATGAGATAAATACATGTATACCATATTGGTATTATGATAAACACTCATGAACCCTTCAACAGAATAAGAAATAAAACATTTCCCAATGCGTTGGAAGGATTTAACAAACTCACCCTTCCCATAATAATAAACCATTAATATATATCCCGCAAGAACATAAAAAATTAATCATTACTTCATAGCTTATTTAACCCATGATAATGAAATGATTTTCATTAAAATTTAATTAAAATACATTCATTATTAAAAATCTATAGAAACAATTTTAATGGTATCATAATATCCGAAAACAATGAATAATAATAATCTATATAGGATATTGAATTAAATAAAAATATCTTTTCTGAATGAATTTAAAATACCCATTAAAAATCAACCGAAAATATCCCTTTCTTTTTAATAAATTTAAAAAAACTACTGGAAAAAGGGGAATATTATTTCATTATAAAACTTTTTTAACTTTTAAATCATGATTCCTGATGAAGGACTAACATGACAATTGGAAAATATGACTATGTTGTATATAATAAAAGAGAACATTGTTTTCACAATTTCATAAATATAAAAAAGTGGCTAATATGAAAAACCATTGAAAATATTAATTTTATTAATTTTAAAATCAAATAATAATTATAGAAAATGAGATTCTTGAAACATTTAATTATAGGTAAAAATGTTTATAAAACAATTTGTAGAACATGGATATAGAAGATAAATATTCCCAAACAAAAGCGTAAATGGGATACACTTTTCATAAAAACATTTTCTCAATAGATTTATGTACCAAATAAATAATAGTTAAAATAAAACACTAAAAACTCAAAAATAACTATAAGAGAATAAAATAAATGGGTTTATAAGATAATTATAATATACTTTCCCACAATTAGAAGTCCACATAAAAAATCCAAAAATGAAACGAGGTCACAACATAAACCCTTATCTTAGATTCTTTATCTCTATATACAAACTCATAACCTCTTTTATGTAAATTTATATTTATTTTAAATAAATAAATTAACCACATTCATACTTACCTCGCAATATATTATTCTTTTATAATCCCCAAATACCCATTTATTAATAATTCTTTATTAAAATCAATATTCCGTTTTTAATTGTTCAGTTTCCAATGCATGTTTTAGTTAAAAAGTTATATTCGTTTCACATTAGAAATATTTTAATTATACATATATAATTTTAATCAATTTTCAATTATCATATTTACTAATTATCTATCATTCAATAATTATTCATCTAAATCGTTTATGAAACATTAATTACTTCCCTTCATAGATATGGTAGATAGTGTGTACAGAAAACTTATGTTTTTATTTTCCAAAAAAATGGAATTAAATAAATGTAATTAATAATATATATTTATGTAATCATAATTACTGCATATATATATTAATTAAATATATCATTATCATCATTGTTATGGGAAAATAAAAAATGAATCGCATCGCTTCATATAGTTGGTGGGCCACATGTACTCAGTAGTGATGTTATCATTTTCAAATATATGAGAGGGAAATCAAGTAAATAATATTTTAGCTTTAATAAATCATATTTATGATAGAGAAATTATACTTACCCATTAAATACATCCATATGACCATCTATGAGATATAGTGACGAAAAACTAAATATGTCACTACATAGAGGTGGTAGTATGTACGTACAGATGAGATATGTTTTAATTTTTAAGTAGTAGTAAAGGTGATAGAAAATTGAAATAAAATCAACCTAATAAAGTTTATGTATATTGAATTTATTTAGTTTTTCATGTTAATATTGTTATAGAATATTTGGATGAGGTTAGGAAGAATAGAATTCGAAAAATATTATTAAAGACAGTTACTTCTTCTTTGTGTATCTTCCTTTATCTTATTCATTATGCCTTATTAATATTTTATTTTGGTGAGGTCGGGAACTCTTGGACATGAGGATGAAAGTAATCATTGTATGCAGTAATTGATTTTCTGAATTGGATTCTCTATGTGACGTGAATAAGTTAGAAGAATAGGTTCCCATTGATAATCGATGTGGGTGGGAAAAATACAAATAAATGAAACATTATTATATAATATTTGTCTTACTGAAGTAGTGAAACACCAATTTTTTATAATTTTAATCATAACTTGATTAGTTTAAACATCTATTCAATCAGGCTGAAATTATTTACTAAGATTAATTTCAATATCCAAATTTTACCATGGTTACTATTCATTATGTAAAAAGTTTAAGCTAAAATTATTTTCTAATATTAATTATTATAATACCAATATATAATTTTATTATATGAATAAATTCCTATACATGGATGAAATTAATTATAATATTTTCAGGAAAAATACATAAAAACAATTTTAGAGGAAATTGATTTATAAGCATAAAATTACTTAATTACAATTATTTCCAAAGTAAAAACCATTATATTAATATTAATATATTTTTTGAATACATTATATATACATTTTATAAAAATCATTAATTAATAGAAAATTATTCAATTTATTATGATACCATAGATTTTCACAATAAAACTATTATTTTGAAAAATATATTGTTTACCCATAAATTATTATATGTTCATTTACAACTAATTAATAATAAATATATAAATGATTTTTCCCTTGGTTATATAAATTTCAATTATATTAATTCTTATATAAATATATATCAGTATATTATATTTAGATAAAAATACATAATATATAGAAAATACAACTCTTCAATGAAATAAGTCTTATATAATTTTATTTTTATTATTAAATTTTTAGTTCTTATTTCCACCGAATTTATGTATATGTATTTATGAAAGAAAATGTTTATTATTATTATTCATAATAAATTTATTCCTATTTTTACCCAATAATACAATGAATATGAGACAACCAACACATTTAATATTAATATTTTGGTAGTATATCGTGGTTTGTCTATGCTCGATGTTGTGTGAAAATGAAGCTATAATGTAATTGATATTAAACAGGTAACATATAATATAAAATATTACAGTGTCACTCTAACCATTGGAGATATAATATTCAATCATCTGGATATTATAGTTCTGTATATCCATATTTATCTTCTCATAACCGATGTAAGGGCCTAATAAATTACTCAAAGGTATTTAGTTAGGTTATTCTTTACAACTACATTAAATCATAGTTATTTGATCTGTTGAGTTGTCTAACCAATCATAGAGTCATTAACATGTATTTTCATATTAAATACCTCTAATATGCACAATGTATTTCCTAGAAAATTTCTCCTTATGTTAACTTGGTAAAACTGAACCAAAACATTTATTAAAACAGTGTAATAAATAAAAGTATCATGATAATGTCTATGCAAACCATTTGATATAATGTTTCATCATAAATCAAATAATGAATTGGGATGTTTCACCAAATATTTTCTTTTATTTGGTTTTTATATATATACATAAATATTATTTATTTTATCCATTTACATGATTGTAAATGTTATTTTTAATTATATAAGTTATTAACCATGTATTGGAAAAAATAATTTATGCATAATCTATTTAATTTATACAACCTTACAGGTTAGTTAATTCATTTATTTTATATTATTATGTTTAAACATAAAATAAAAATAAATAATTGAACGTGAAATGGGAATTTTTTTTACTAAATTTGGTTGGCATGATAATTGGTAGTTACTATTGGATAATTTATTTAAAAGACAATAAAAACCCCATTGACCTTTTGGATAACTCCTTGATATGGACTATAACAACCCATATTTTATTTCACGCATAACAGGATTTTTTACATAAAACCATAACATGATAGAACATAAAAGATTGAGAGGTATAGTGTCTTTGGGTTTTAGGAACATTACATAATGACTTAAAATGTGAAATAAGACATCTTTATTGAAAACGTCCTTTACATAACCACAACATTTCTTTGTACTTTACATTTCATGGGATAACCTGAGGACATACATAAGAATAGAGTTAGCTATAAATCCCAGTATGGGAATAAACATGGAATAACATTAGGAATACAATACATGTTAGAAAATAGGCATATCAATGTATCACAAGAGAAACATGAACATAAAATCATGATAAAGCATTGTAATCATAACTTGGAGATGTGGCAACAACATTTAACATGATATTAGCATGAGCAAAGGATCTTTTCACATGGAGCATGAGTAAACCATCATTGCACATGAATCATGAGTAAACACTAATTTCACTTAAATTAACATGATTCAACACACATTTCACATTATGTATCACGATACTATAATTTACCCAATGCATTGGAGCACTATTTGGGCACACCCTTCATAATCATTTCATTTCATGTATAAGTGTGCCACATAGATCACACAACATAGAATCATTAAAATTATAATTCATTCCAAGAATAAGATATGTAAAATACATAAATTTTTGTCCTCAATCAACCTGTACAAGTGAATAAATGAGAATACCCTTTATAGTGGAGTCGGTATGGTATTCCTTACACAATGATTTTGGCACGGAAATTTTGGTGTAATTTTGACAGCATAATGACATCAAATAGAAGCTCGTAAAATGGGTTGATGAGAGTGAAAAGGGTATATCATAATTTATACATTAAATGTAAAGTAAGGTGATTATATAGATACATGTCCTAACAGAAGTAATAAAATTTGGATTCATAATACGAAAGAATTGCTTGAATGTAAATGAGGAGAGGGAAATTCGTTATGAAATTTCACCATGGTAACGAGTGTACATGGGAGGCATAATGAGATATAAAAGTGGTATATCATCATTAAAAAATAAATAGGTATGTATGGGGGAGGTGAGAAATAATACCCCAACATTTATAATTGAAAATAAAAGGGCATAACAATATTAAGAAACTTAGATAAACTGAGAAAGGAAGGAATCCTTTACTTGGAAGGGTGTTTACAAAGGCTTGGAAGAGGCTTGAGAGAGGCTTTGTGGGAGATTGGGATATCTTGCGAGGATTTTAGAGAGATTAGAGAAGATTTTGGATGAACTCCAATGGCCTTCAGTGAAGAGGAAGTTGGATCTTCTGTGGGTTTATATATGAAAGGCGAGGGAATTCAATATTATTTAGGATTGGGACACCACACATTAAACTAATCAAAACCACCAACCAGCCCATGGTTTTTATCCCATGGTTATTTCCAACGGGTATTGGAAACCTATATTTTATAAGGGCAATAACCAACCTTCTTAAAATATTAGGTTTGCTTATGTGGAGGTGAGTCAAACTCTCAAAGAAATAAATTTAAAAAGATAAAATGCATTATATGTCACGGAGGGTCCACTAAACATTGTAAAATAAATAAAACAAACAAAAACTCACATTATTATAATGGTAAAACATATATTTTCTAAAAATAATGTTTATAGTATTTTATTACATCACTATTGGTTCTTTATGTTGTCATAAAACACGTTATATAATTAAACGGTATTTAATTTTAACTGAAAAATTCAACTGGCTCAGAAAATTATGAAAAATTCACCATGGGATAATTTTGACATCCTGATTCAAAAAAAATCTTCATTTTATATAAATAATTTTCTAAATATCAGAATTTTTACTTTTAAATGAAAAACCGACATTTATAAAAAATTCATTAGTTTTTACAAAAACCGCTTTCATACCTTAATAAATATTATAATTGTATTCCTCAAAATTTTAAAATCATTTATAATTAATAAAAATTAATTTAATAATATTTTATTAAAATATTATTTAATTCAAAAATGCATCAATTTATCAATATATATTTCCTAGTGGAATATTTACTAAAAATACTTTTTGTTTCTTAAAAACTATTTACAACGTAACAATAATAAAATGAATGTATATTATTTATTATATAAAAAAATAATTCATATAATCATAGTGCTATGGCCTTGTTAGATAACCCCTTATAACACCTGAATAAGACCTTTGGTAAGGTTCGTGATGGTGACAAACACTTGGGGTGGCTCGGATAACATCGCTCGGGTGGTAATCTCCCTCAACATCCACATCTCCTGTAGGTCGTTCCGTTCAAGCTTGGCATGATAAATATCGGCTTGGACATGGTCAACAACGAAGGCCAATAATGTCACCTATTTTTTGAGATATGACAATTAGGCTTCTAATGGGGCAAGTCTACTGGATGAGTCTGTTTCTTCCTTTGTCTGAATAAATTGGATTTGTTAAATCTTGATTTTTATACTATTCATGTGATCACTATTCAGATGCTATATTAGCCACGGGCACAATTCTTAGCATTATTTTAAAAATCTGAAACATAAAACCAAAGAACTATATATTTTATATAACAATTTTACATAATAAGACATTGATTTAGATCAAAACGAATTTTTATTAATTAATGTTTGGGTCATTACAATCTTCCCCCCTTAAAAAATTTCTCCTTTGAATTTTACTTTTCCCACACTAAAACATATTTGGGTATCTCTGCTTCATTACTTCCTCTGATTCCCATTTCGCTTTTTCAAACTTTTGGTTTCTCCAAAACACCTTGATGAGGGGCATTGTCTTATTTCACTGAACTTATTCTCTAAGAGATAATCACTTCACCAGATTTTCCTTGTAAGAAAGATCGTCCTCTAATTGTACTACCTCTGATGAGAGTATATGTAAAGGGTCAGGTGTGTACTTCCTTAAGAGTTATACATGAAATACATCATGAACTTTCTCTATTGTAGGTGGAAGTGCTAGTCAATAGGACACAACCCCAATATTATTAGGAATATTGTAGGGTTCAATGTACCATGGAATTAACGTACCTTTATTTTGAAACCTCATGACATTCTTCCATAGAGTATACGTAGAAATACTATGTCCCCAACTTTGAATTCAATTTCTCATCGATGGTTATCTTCAAAACACTTCTGTAAACTTTGGGCATCCTTGATATGCTATTGAATGGTTTTCACCTTCTCTACCATTTCTTCAGCCATTTCAAGTCCTAGCAGCTTACGCTCACTGACTTCATCCCAACATGCAGGTGTTCTAAACCTTTTCTCATAAAGGGATTTATATGGTGCCATTTGGATGATGGAGTGAAAACTATTATTGTAGAAGAATTCAACCTGTTAAAGATGTTGGTACCATCCAACATTGAATTACATATAACATGATCTTAACATATCTTCTAGTGTCTAAATAGTTTTCTCAGATTTCCCTTCAGTTTGAGGGTGATAAGTCATACTGAAATTTAGTTTAGTGCTTAGAGAATATTGGAGACTTTTCCATAACATTAGGGTGAATCTTGGATCATGGTCTGAGACATTAGATAATGGTACTCCATGAAGCCTTACCACTTCTTTGGTGTAAATCCGTGCATGTTGATCTATTGATAAGTCCTCTCGAATCGTGATAATTTGATCGGTCTTCCTAAGACGATCCATAATGACCCATATATCATTGATTCCTCTGTATGTCATTCGAATTCTAGTAAAAATGTCCATGGTAATGTTCTCCCACTTCCTTCTTGGTTTGGGTATTGGTTGCATCACCCCCTTAAAACTTTCCCTCTCAGCCTTCATTTTCTGACATACCAAGCACTTTGATGTATATTCTGAAATCTAACTTTTCATATTGTCCCACAAAAAGTTTTCTTGGAGATATCGATACATCTTTGTGATCCCATGGTGAATAGATAAGGTTGAGCTATGTGCGTCATTCAGATGATCCTTCTTTATCTCTGGATTGGATGGCACACATAATCGTGACCCAAATCTCACAATTCCATCCTTGTCAACCATGAACTCTGAGGATTTCCCATTTTTGAAAACTCCTACCCTTTTCAAAATTTCCACAACCTTTATTTGAGCATCCTTTAACAATTACCAAAGAGGTGGTTGAGGGATTATTTTTGAAAGGATTGATGATGTTTCCTTTTTATGATCCCCATGTCTCTCTTCATAAAATATAAGAATATTGGATCCTTCTCGATTTTCAACAATGATAGAATCATAGGATCCTTTCAACTTAGATCATCTTCCACCTTATTTGTTTCCCCATGGTGGTAATGGATTTAGATGTCATAATATTTTATCAATTCTAACCACCTTCATTGGTGCATATTCAACTCTATCTATGTGAATATATACTTGAGGCTTTTTTGATCGGTATATATTTAACACATCTACCCAAAGAAGTAATGCCACCAAATTTTTAAAGTGATGATCACCGCATCCAACTCCAGATCATGTGATGGATAATTCTTCTAATGAAATTTCAATTTCCATGAAGCATAGGCAATGACCTGGTTATTCTGCACCAACACACAACCCATGCCATTCTTCTAAGCATCAATAAATACCACAAAAAGTTATCCACTAGTGGGTAATGTGATCATGGGTGTAGTGATAAGCATATTCTTCAATTCGTTGAATATTTCTTCACATTAATAACTATAATAAAACTTTACTCCCTTACAATTTATCTTGGTAAGTGGGTTGTATTGTGATGTGAAATTTCTCACAAATCGTCGATAATATCCAACTAAAACCAAGAAGCTATAGATATCATTTTCCGATGTAGGCCTCATCCATCCCACAATTTCAGCTATCATGGAGGGATCTACAGATATCCCATTACTTCTAATTGTGTGACCCAATAATGATACCACTATCAAACAGAAATCACACTAGTTGTACTTTATATAGAGCTTCTCCTTCTGAAAGTTCTCTAGTAATGTTCTTAGATTCACCTCATTATCATACTTAGTTTAGGATTATATTGTAATATCATCTATAAAGACAACCACAAATTTTTCAGGGTAATCTCTAAATAGTCTATTCATTATTTCTATGATGATTTCTGGAGCATTGGTGATTCTGAAAGGCATTACTATGAATTCATAGTGCCCGTATCTTGTAAAAAAAGTGGTCATGTGGATATCTTACTTCTTCACCCATAGATGATAATATCCCGACCACAAATCCACCTTGGAGAAGTAATGTGCTCCACGTAGCTGATCGATCAAGTCAAAAATCTGTGGCAGAGGATACTTTTTATTTATCATGATTTTATAGAGCTCATGATAATCAATGTAAAGGTGCATTGACCAATCATTCATTTTAATGAAGAGGAGTGGTGCACCCTAGGGTGAAGCACTTAGGTGTATAAACAATTTATCAATATTCTTCTATAGCTCTTTATTTATCTCCTCAAACTCCAAAAACCTTTATTATATATGGAGTCTTGGATATTAGAAACACCCCCAAGTATAAGGTCAATTGAGAATTCAACATCTCTTATAGGAGGAAGACTAGGAAATTCTTCTGGAAACACTTAAGCGAATTCCCTCACAATATGTATGTCTTCAGGGATGGTTTCCTCCTTAGACACAATCATCATAGCTAGATACGCATGCTCATAGGGCAGTAATATCCACATATGAGATGATGGTGCTAAAGAAGGTTCATCTTCCTCCTCGCACTTGTATAGAATCGGGGGTTGATTTTCTATATGGAGAGTGATTTCCCTCTCATGGAAATTTATGTTGGATCTATACAGGGAAAGCCAATCCATGCAAATAATTACATAAAATTACACTAGAGGTAGTATGAAGAGGTTCGCTGGGATGTTCAATCCATAAATTAGGATAGAGCGGGAGTTATATTCATGGGATGCAATGATTTCCCCATTTTCTGTCAGTCCCATGATTTTTGGTGGTGTTGGGATTATTCTACTAATCTAGTAGGATATAAAAGAATGTGTAGAACGAGAATCAATAATTATGTTCTCTATTCTCAAATTAATAACTAGCGTACCTGTCATAACATCGTTGTCGGGGTTCACTTCGACGACACTGATGGAAAAAGCTCTCCCTTACTGCCTTGAAGGTTGTTGGTTGCCTCTGAAAACCCTTGGCCTAGGGCACTGATTTGCAAGGTTATCTGGTTCTTTGTTGTTATAGTAATGAACAACATATTGAGAGTCAAATAGAGTGTTCCTATCCTCTGTCGCAGCCGTGGATTTTTATTGTCGGCAGTTAACGGCTAGGTGCCCCTCTATTCTACACCGAAAGCATTTACTTTCCCTCTTTTGGCAATTTCTAGGGTGCTTCTTTCCACAACATTGGAAAGTGGGGTGCTAAAAATTTTTATCACCATTGAATTTTCAATTGTACTACCGGAATTGAAGTCTAAATTATGATACCTATACCCATGCTACCCCTAAGATTCACTGATCTCTATTTTGACCTTGTGGGCACATATGAAAATTTCTTCATTGTTGTCGAAATCACAGATCACAAGTTCTTTCTGTAGGCTATGTTTCATCCCACCAAAGAAGCAATCAACCTTGCATTCAAGGGTAACAACAATTCTAGAAGCATATCATGCAAGAATTGTGTTTTTTTCCTCATATGATCATATGGATTGGTCATTTTTTTCATGAGGGAAAACAAGCCCCTTTCCATCTTAAGCCACAGGGTGTGAGGAAAATATTTATTAAAAAACATTTTTTGGAAATCCTTCCATTCCAACACCTCAAACTCCTCCTCAGACTTCATATTTTTGATTAATGTCCCCCATTGATTGGAATCACCCTCCATACGATAAGAATCCAGAAGAAACTTCTCTTGTTTGAAACATTGAAGGATGGAGAAGATCTTTTCAATGGAGTTGATCCACAGTTCGGTGATTAAGGGACCATATGATCCATTAAAAGTAGGTGTCCTTTGTCTCATGAAGCTCTCGATAGAGACTTGTTATTTTGGGGGGGGGGGGTTAAAATTATTCTTGAACCATGTTTCTATTCAAATCATGAGTTAAATGAGAATATATCGTGACAATGTTCACTATTATTAATCCTATCGTATTAGGTATCTCATTAGAATGGTAGTCACATAGATCTTCGAATCAGTTGTTAGCCTAAGTCCTCCTATTATCGGCCATGGCGGGAATAAATTTAAAGTTAGGGGTAACACATAAAGGGTAATCCAAGGACAAAACAAATTACATATAAATATCTTTATTTCCTTAACTTCTAAATCTTTAGGCTTAAGTCTATGTTATCCATGCTCTACTATATAACATATATTCTTAGGGGAATTTTTATTAAGTTAATAATGGTTCATACTAAACTTGTTAATTTTTTAAAGCATATCGCTGGTAGTGTCTTAACCCATAGTGCAAGAAGGATTGTTTTCATGTACCTGGGTACATCGGGTCAAGCCCAAAACTCCTTGTCGGATTTTTCACTATTAGATACTTCTATGCCAGAGACGCCTCTAAATGCTCGTATAGAGATACAGCTGTATTTTCTTGATAAACCACTTACTCAATACTCAACAGAATTTAGGGTTGTTTATATTATACTTAGTCTTATCCCAGAGGCTTTTCAGTAGGGTTTTTTAATCCTAATACCAAAAATAACTAAACCTATCCTCTTATACCATCTATAACAACCCCACTTTTATTTCACACTTAAACATGATTTATTACATAAATCCTTCACTTGATACAATATACAATTTTGAGAGGTGTTGTGACTTTGTGGCTTAGGAAAATCACATAATGACTTAAAACATGAAATATAACATATTTATTGATAAATTACTTTACATGACTATAACATTCCTTCGTACTTAACATTGCGTGGGATAAACTAAGGAAATACATAATAAAGGGGAGAGATACAAAGGCCAGTATACAAATAAACATGGAATAACATGAGTAATAAAATAAAAGTTAGACAAATTGGAATATCAATGGAGCACAATATAAACATTAACATACAGGCATGATAATTCATAGTAATTATAACATGGAGATGTGGCAACAACATTTAACATGATATTTTCATGATCCAAGGATCATTGCACTTGGAGCATGAGTGAACCCTCATTGCACATTAAGCACAAGTAACCCCTCATTTCACTGGAATTAGAATAATTCAACACTCGTTGCACATGACGTATCATGATACTATACTTTACCCATTGCATTGAAGTACTATTAGGGTAGACCATTCAAAATCATTTCATTTCATGCATAAGTGTACCACAAAGATCATACAACATGGACTCATTAAAAAAATAATTCATTCCAATAATAAGAGATGTGGAATAAATAAATGTAATCACTCAATTGACATGTACATGTACATAAAGGTGAATACCCTTGGTAGAGGAGTGGGTATGGTATTTACTCCACAATGGTTTTGGCACGGAAATTTTGGTGTAATTTCGGTATCATAACGACATCAAATTGAAGTCTGTAAAATGGGTTGATGAAAGTGAAAGGGCTTTCTCATCATTTATACATTAAATAGATAGTAATGGGATCATATAAATACATTTCCCAACATAATTAATGAAATTAGGATTCATAATACAAAAGATTTATTGAATGTAAATGAGGAGAGAGAAATTCCATACGGAATTTCGACATAGTAACAGATGTACATGGGAAGCTTTAATGAGAGAGAAAATGGGTCTCTAATAATTCAAAAATTGAAAGGTCAATATGGGGGAGGTGTGAAATCATACCCCAATGTTTATAACTGAAACTAAAATGGCATTACTATTCTAAGAAACTTTGATAAAATATGAAGGGAAGGAATCCCTTACTTGGAAGTCTGATTCCAATGGATTGGAAGAGGCTTGGGAGAGGCATCTTAGGAGCTTGGGATGCCTTGAGGGGATTATAGAGAGAGGGGGTAGTGGTTGGAATAACTATAAAGACTTTGAGTGAAGATGAAGTGGGATCTTTGGTGGGTTTATATAGGAAAGGAGAGAGAATTCTTTATTATTTAGGTTTGGGACACCACACATTAAAGTAATCAAACCCAAAAACCAGCCCATCTTTTTTTCAAAGTGGATTGGAAAACTATATTTTATAAGTCCAATGGCCGAACTTATTAATTTTTTTGTCTTTCTTATGTGGAGGTGATTCACACTCTCAAGGAAATAAATTTAAAAATCTAAAATGTTTTATAAGTCTTGAAGGGTCCACTAATGCTTTTTAAAATAAATGAAACAATAATAAAATCCCATTATTTTAATTCTAAAACATATAACTTATGAAAGTAATGTTTATTATATTTTATTACATCACTATTGGGTCTTTATGATGTCATAAAATACATTATATATTAAAACAGTTTTTAATTTTTATCCAAAAATTCAACTACCTCAGAAAATTATGCAAAGTTCACCATTGGATAATTTCAACTTCATTATTCAAAAAATAAAATTAATTTTACAAATATATTCTCCAGATAAGTGAATTTTTACTTCTAAAATAAAAACCGACATTTATAAAAAATTCATGGTTTTTGAAAAAAACAATATTCAAACATTAATAAATATTACAATTGTTTTCCAAAAAATTATACGATCATTTATACTTAACAAAAATTAATTTAACAATATTTATCAAAATTATATTTATTTCAAAAATCAATTAATATATCCAAATATATTCCTTAGTTGAATATTAACTAAAAATACTTTTTGTGATTTAAAAACTATTTACAATTTAACAATAATAAAATTAATGTATATTTTTTATTATATAAAAAAATAATGCACATAATCATATTCCTAATCTCTTGTTACAAAACCCCATATAACACTCGGATATGACCATTGGGTAATGTAACACCCCGACCCCTCAAGACCAGAGTCGGTGCATTACTTGTGATATTGGCATGGTTAGATGGAATAAAAATACCAAAGGAGAGAGCGGTTTAGTAGTCTTTAAGAAACTAGATACATAGATGTAACACAATTTACATTGAAAAAGGGTACATGATATAATACATAACAAAACTAAAAACTGCATCCACAAGAACTCAATAAATGATCTCCTCTTTGTCACCTGTTGAAAGTAAACAACAATAGGGGTGATATCAAATGCTCGGTAAGGGTTAAAAATAGTGGAAGAATGAGTACAATAATAAGTTAATCACAATCAATCTGACATAATCAATATGGCATAGTGAATAAATGAATAACTAATTCCATTAATAAACTGAAAATGAAATTGTTTCCATAGATTTTGTCATATTGAAAACCTCATAGATAATAATAATAACTGGTAATGAATAAAGATAATGCTTATTGATTGTATGTCATGTATCAGGAAAATGAAACCATAATACCTTTAAAACGGTTTATTTCTGTGGGTAGAAACCTATATGATTTTTGGAAACAAACTCAAAGGGTTTGTTGCCAACTGATTTGTCTCATGAGTTTTACTAATGCATCGAGGGGCTATAGAGGGCCCCACCAGCCACTGCATGTTCAAATAATTCTTTATACATGGATTCAATACAATATTAATATCCCTTTTCAATATCAGTATAGAGTAGAGTATATATATTCTTCAATATTTCCTTAACTGAAATAACATTCCAAATAAACATCGTATGTAAAATGGTATATGGTTTAGACAACAAACATATCCATGATATGAGATTATATATATTTAATATAAATATAATTTCAAATGAAAATTGATCTCTAATGGGAAGTAGGTACACCACATATGGATTATTAGGTGCACCATACAAAGTTAGTCACAACTAAATTGAAGTTGAGACAAAGTCTCTTATAACAATGTAATCGGTCAAATCATATAACTAGAACATAATATCCCATAGATGAATAATTGAATAACATGAATATAAATAGAATCATGTTATTATATATCAAATGGAAGAACAAATAATCCACATACAAGAAAAATGTGGCGAACAATGAAAATCTCAAAGAAAATGAAAGTGATATGGGAAACCCCTTATCTTTGGCTCGAGTGTGTTCTTCATTTGTTTTAATGTCCTGAATAATAAAATTTAGATTCATTAATTAATAAGTAAATAACCTCATATAAATTTAATTGATTTATTATAACCTTATTAGGTTCCTTCGTGGCCCTTTTAATGGGTTTAGGAGGTTTGATTTTATTGTTTTGGAAACATTTTCTTCCTTGGTTTTCATGACTCGTTTACTTGCTCTCATGAATGGAAGTTCATTTGAAATGTGTATAAATATAAAAGGTTGTTAATATTTATTATTAGTGAAATTAAATACATATAAATGTTTTTATAATTATTATAGGTTATATACTTGAGGATGAATCATTAATTAAAAGTTTTTTGATAAATGCTTGGATTTAGCTTGTTAGTTTTTTATACAATGAACTCGTTTTTTATTATTATTCTGTATTATGAGTGTGTAAAGACTCCAGAACATTAATGAGATGAGATAAATTTATTATTATTTGTTTCAACCATTAAAATGGTTTAATTACCAGTAATTAAGGACAAAGTGATGAACAAAACTCCATCGTCCACACAGGTTATAAATTGGAACCTCATGGACATTGATTTCGCTTATAAAAATAAAAAGGATGGAGTAAGAATATTGATTATGGTTATTCCATTCACATGATATAATTCCATTATATATATGATACTGGTTTTTATCATGGTCATTTGGACAGTGGAGGTGAGAAGAGAAAAATAAAAGAGATGATCTTGAAAATAAATGAAATGTTGAGAGAACCTTTATGAAAATTCGGCAGCCTAATGACGTCGCTTAATATTTAATAAAATGAAATGATAAGAATAAAATAGTACATAATCATATTGAAATCAAAATTACAGTAAGAATAATAAATAAAATCAAACCCCAACATGTGAGAATGGAATTTCAAATAGCTAGAATAAAAGAAGTGACGACTTAAAGAAGAGAATGAAGGATTCCCTTACCTTGTAGAGTAACTCATAGATCTTGGAGGATGTGACCTTGGGGGATTAAGGGGACCTTGGGAGGATAGCTAGAGAGGTAAAACCACCAAAGAATCAAGAATGAGGGATTTTTAATTAATGAACATGAATGGATGAGTGGGTATTTATAGAAAAAGAGAGGTAATTGTTTAATATTTTCAAAGGGACACATCATTAGTGGTTTTTGCCAAACCATGGGCTTGACCATGGTTTTTTCCCTTGGTTTTAGAAACTTGGGACACCTCATGTCATAATTTACTATAGAAAAGTCGACCATACTTTTATATTTAATTATTACATCATTATGATGTCATTAAACTACTGAAAACTCAAAACTATATTTTTACTATTCATGAAAATTCATGTATTTTAGAAAATTCCCTAAAAATTACCCTAACAGTTTTTCAATGCGTATTATTGAAAAATGTACTCCATTTTTTAAAAATAATTTTCATACTCTTTTTAATTTAATTTTTAATGAAAAGCATAGTTAATTCAAAAAATAACAATTTTAATGGAATAATTAGTTCTATATCACATTAAAAATTTAATTAAGATATCATTATCATATTACCTTAAGAAAATAAAATATTATCATTATTTACTATTTATAAGGTCATATTAATATTCATTTCAGTATTCATAAGGGTATTTTACTATTCATAAAAACCTTGTTGGTTCTATCAGACTCCAAATGACTTATTGGTCACAACTCTAGATGACTGTTTTTCAAAATTCAAAACATAGAAGTGGGAAATTTATGTTTAATGGATTGCTTATAAGTTTCTCCTATAATGTTTCTATTCAAAAAAGACATATTTCTTCATGAAATATAGGCTATGAATGGAATGTATTTAATAGACGCATACCATAAAATGTTTGGGGTGTTATAGGTAAGGTACGCAATGAAGATAGACTCTTGGGGCGGCTCGGAAAACATTGCTCGGGTGGTAATCTCTATCAACTTCCACTTCTACCGTAGGCAGCTCCGTTCATGATTAACATGTTAAATCTGAGCTTGGGCTTGGTCAAGAACAAATCCCAATTATGCTACCTCCTTTATGAGCTCCAAAAAATGGGCTTCATATGGGGAAAGACATCGAGATCAGGCCATCGCTTCCTTTTTCTGAGTAAATTAGATTTGTTAAAGACCTATATTTATACTAATCATGTGATCACTATTAAATGGCTATATTAGCAACAATCACAATTCATAACATTAGTTTAAAAATAAAAAAACATAAAACCAAAGAAGTTCATATTTTATATAACCATTTTACATAATATGACATTTAATCAGATCAAGAGGAATTTTTAGTAACGAAAGTTTGGGTCGTTAAATGGACTTGGCCCAAGTTACAGTATCCCAACTTGATGTATGTATTTATTTGGTAGGTTTCACCTCAACTCTATCTAAAAACATATCCTCTCACTTGAGAGCTCGTTCCATTACATATTTATACTCATATGTAGGTAATGAGTACCAACGATTTAGGGATACTTAAAAGAAACTATAGAAACATAAACTTATACATAATAAGGAAGATGGGATTATTTATTGATCATAATATTAATTTTTTAATAACTATCACAAAAAACATGAAATAATAATTTAATTAAAATAATCCCAATACGTACATATGTCTATCAAGCTCATGAGAAACCATGTATGACACAATAATGCATTTTAAACCAGCTATCATTGATTACAATTTGTTCGTTATTAAGATAAAATTATCGAATTAATAAATTAATTGCCTGATTAATTAATTAATTCATTTACCCTAATTTTCTTTCCAAACAATCTTGGATATTCCCTTCTATAGTAACTTTAGAAATATTAATTAGGTACAGAATTTTTACCTGTAAATGGAATGGAATGTACCCTTGTATATATGTCTAAATTGTATCTCAAGTTTAACTCGGAATATAGTAGTGGAAAGACATATTATACCCTTATGTACATCATTTTGTTTTATATTGTCTTTATATTATACTCTATCATACACAACATATAGTGTATATGTAGTTCCATGATATTATACACCTTATACTTCCATGAGTTAATTCATATAGTTAATTTAGCTTGTACGAACACAGAACTTTTATTTAATATATGTGGCTTGTACGTTGGAAATATGTGTGAACTGTATGATATGTATGATGACCACATATGTTGTGTAGTTCCAGAGTAACATGAAAAGTAATTATTTTGAAGAATTTAATTCTCTAAAACACACTAAAATCACAATTCATGTATTTAAAAACACCCTATCACATGGTGTGTATAGAAGCTCCGCACCATATAGTTTTTTATGAGACAATAAATTCTTTACTTTTGTTTTAACTCACACAAGATAGCCAGAATCAACATGTACTCTATTTTATTTGGGACAAGTTACATGGAATGTATTGTCTTATACAAATTATGTACTCCTTTCAGTAGACACCTGAAAAAACCACACAGGGGCTCAACACGTGATATGTATGGGAATTTATATGTTATATGACATGTATTCTATCTACACATCTTGTATTAAAACTGGTCTTGTTGCTCATTTCTAATTCCACATTAAACATGTGATTAAAACATATCAAATAATTCAACCACATAGCTTCCATTATTCTCAATAGGCTAAATTACATGGATTACATAGTGTGTAGGCAAGCTGCACATCCTGTTACCCATCAATCCATTTACCATCTCGCATGGTCAATACATGGCGTTTATAGAAGCCATGTACTATTCATCCACCCAACCTGTTTTGATTTTCACAATGTCCCCTAGAATAGGATACATGGGTACACAATGTATACATTAAAGATATGTGTAATGTATTACGTGTTATCCATGAAAAACTTCCAACTCCTACAGTTGAAATGTTTAAATGTTATCCATATGTTTTTTGTCTTATTGTCAATCATATAATGGTGATAGAACATGATATATATAATTTTATTTTTTTAATGAATAAAAAAATTTAAAAATAATGAAACAAATTTATCATTAACTAAAAAATAATAAAGAATTATGAATTAGTATGTCATATATTTCATAAAACTTTAATGTCTTGGGACATAGAAAAAGTGATTTGAACTCATACCCAACAATTTTCTTTTGTCCGTTTCATCTGATAAATCCTCAAAACTGGGTGGATACTCCACAAGAATATTAATGGATAGGATCATTTAAAATATTGTTTATAATTTATTTATTTAGATACCAGAATTACCTCTTCTTGGAATTCATTCTAATCTTTTTGATCAATTTACAACTCTTTTCATATCATCAATAGAATGAAGGATGTAATTCTATAATCTGTCTATCGGTATCCACACATTCTCCATGAATCTCAAAAACACTATGTTGGATCATTGGGTGATATAATAAAATATCCAAACAACTTCCCTTATTAACCATTGGTGACAATAAGAATATTTATAAACATTAAATGCACTATCTTGTTCTTTGATTATTCAAATAGTGGAGGAATATCCTTTCTTTCTATTACTAAGAGCATTCTTGTTAATTTCTCTATAGGTTTGGGAGAATGAGAAATTTATTATTTTTTTGTGCAGATCCTAAATCTCTCACTAAAATTATATTACATTATTTTCATATATATATATATATAATAAATTAGTTATTTCACATTGGTCCTTAAGTAATCACTTAATTCTAGGTTAACCCCACATCTAATAATGATAGTAATATTAATAATACATCCTTAACTTATGCCAAGTTATAGACCATTTAGATTTCATTTCATGAAAAAATAAATTAATATTTATTTAAATTATATTAAGTATATCTTTTCTCTCATACCCTTAACATGACCCATCCATCCTCCATTGTATTATATAATCTTTAATAATGGTTATTAATTGAAATAAATAAATATAATTAAATTAAATCAGTTATTAAATAATCAAATTATTAATCACTAAACTTTTGAATAAATTTTTAATATTTATATTCACAAAACCATAATAAATAAAAAGTTGTTATATAGAAATAAAAAAATGATAAATAAATAGTTTATATTCACATTATTATATATTAAATTTTGAATGAATATTTATTTAATATTTAACTCAAATTTTTGTTCTTTTTAATAACTTTTGTAAGAATTTATACAATATATAGTGCCTAAATATTTATTAAACCAAAAGGTGATAAAAAAATTTAATTAACCTATTAAATTTAGATAACATTTCCCTGAGATTCTAGATACAAGTATTGTTTCACCATAGTGGTGTAAACTGGTCAAGACAAGATGACTATCTTATTACTCAAGATTGAACAAGATACTAGAAATTTTAGCTCGATCATGGTTTGATGATCGACCAAGTATCGATTTCCTAGCTCCACCTTGATCTCATGCTCCATATCAACTTGGGATATATCAAGATACTCTAGTAGTAATGATTTAGTTAATTTGTGTTACTTTTTAAAAAAATTACCAAATATAGCTTGAATTTAATGTCAATCTCGAATTTTTACTCGATATCAAATAATCACTCTTTGAATTAAATACATATATTTTGAATAAAAAAATATATTAAAATATTGATACTCGATTTGGATTGAGAGCTATTGATTAGGTTGTTATAATACTCTAACATTACATAAGATAGTACATGAGTAAATTTAGCTCAATCGTGACCTGAAAATACAACCAAAACCGAGTTCAAGTATCTTTTGATCTGAAGCCATGTAGATCATGAGTACTCGAGATCATTTTATTTCCATATGTGATCTACTAGGCCACATTATCAGTTTAATTTAGGGAAGTATATCAAAATATATATTCATCATCTAAGAATATGTCATTTCCCACATAGAGAGATTTGTTAATGTTGTAATGAAAACGTCCTTCTATTAATGCTCACCATGAAATATAATCTCGTTGTTTGTATATCTCATCATGAGGGTTGCATACATTGTGGAATTAACTTATATACATGTTTATATTTATTCTAAGTGTCTAAAATGAATAGTTTGATATAATAAAATTTATATGGATTTATCTGATAGTTCTATTTTAATCAATGGTTTCGATATATTTACATCCATTAACTTAAAAGGGTCTACTGCTTTCTTGTTTTTTATTAATTTCCTGTCACTCATGATGCTCCCAAAATATCATATATCCCCACAGGTATACGTAATAATGGTTTTTTATCAATACATATAATTAGACAACTTATTATATGAATTAATTATAATATCAAGTCTGGATACCAATAAAAATGTCTATAGATCGGAATATCTAATGACACACATAATATCAAAACTTATTGTGGATGTGTTTGTTCTCATAAACTGCTCTCATAGAGATTACCAAATGTAAATTTAACGAGAATAAGTGTGAATGTATTATGAGCCCCCTAAACCTGATACCCTACCTCATCTATGTCACATTAAATTGATTTAATACATCCATAGAATATAAATTTAAAAACATTTTCAAAGAACATTAAGGTTCTCATAAGAGTGGGTAACATGTACAACTATTATATGTGATAGACACTCTAGAAAAATTATGGAATTTATTTTATATAGAATAATAATAATCACTTAATAAGATATATATTAATAAAAAAGTATTTAAATATACATATAATAAAAATAAATAAGTTAGTTAATTTACAGAAACCAACTACAAAATGATGAGACGATAAGCCTATGGTATATGTTCAGTTTCTTTTTTCTATTGCTTGTGTATAGTGGTTTTAAACCCTGTCCTGAGTTAGAGGAGAGAGAGATATCAATATTAACCTATCCTGAGTGATAGTGAAATGAAAGATGTTGTAGACCATACATTGAGTGATATGTTTGTGTTTGGGATGTATAACACTGTACCATATGTGAGAGAGTAGTAGTTATGATGCATGTTTTTTACCTGAGTGGGAGGGTACATGTAAAAACCACTTTGGGTGAGAGGGTCTTTGTCCACTTGTTCTTGTGAGACCCACCCTAAGAGTGGGGAGTGGTCGGGTTATGACCTCTTCCTGAGTGAGACAACATCATATGGAATGTGTGACCTCCCTTTAGTGAGAAGGTATGATTTAGTTAGTTTTATGTTGAACTCCCTCAGAAGATATGGGTTAGTCTGGATACATGGTATGTGACATACCTTGAGTGAGAGGGTAATGATCTTAATTTATACACCATAAACATTACTTTTGGGTATGAGTTGAGATTTAGTGGGATTTCCTACCATGGTGTTTGGGTATGAGATGGGATATAGGTACAATGACATGAGTTGATGGGAATATAGTTTAGGTCAACACCGGTATATTCAGGAATTGGTGTAGTCTAGTTAAAACATTATTTCCTTATTTGAATGGATTCACTGTGGCCTTGTTAGTTCTTGACTTTTAAATGTTCTTCTGTTATCCTTTTTATTTATGTTATTTCCTTTCCTCGTGTATACTTGTCTATAATTGTGTATATTGGAATAACTTAGTGAGGCCCTACTAAGATGTATTTTTCATTACCAACATAGGAACCCTAGTGCATGTTCAGACATTATATTTGTATTATAGTTCATAACACATGGTGTCAAATAGATTAGGTTAGAGTATATCGATGGGGAATTGGAGACTAGGATGAGATGTGTCTCGGGGATGTTGGTAGAGATTTTTGAGTATATTGGTTATTCTATTTATGTGATTGGACTAGTGGGTAATCAATAATTAATGTTCCTAGGCTCGATTAGATCATTAAGAGGGGGATGATTGAATTAGTTTTCTATTTTATTTTATGAGTACATTCATTAAACATAAACCTCTTGATCCAATTACAATACCCAATCCACTCAATAGTTTCTCATAGACACACTACATGTGGAGTAATAAAAGGGAAATTCATAACACAATTTTTTTTTCAAAGTTTGAACATAATGAAATAGTGTTTTATGTCATTTTTTATGTGCCCTAATCATGTATTGACAACTACATACCAAAATTGTTACACAAATGATAGTCCCAGTCAGATCAAGATAACGGTTTATTATGTTTCTTCTTCTCTAGGAAACTAGTTATATACACCAATAATAATTATCCAGTAGAATAGTATTGATATGAAATAAAAAGATATCATTATCCTATTTTAGGTTATTTTTATACCAAATTTTTAAATGATCTTCCTCTAAAGAAAATAGAGACAAACATGTTTACTTGTTTACACCTTCAAGTGAGTGCATCTATGTTTTATTCAAAACATGGACATATGGATTTATCATCTTCAAATTTCATTATATGAGACAATTATCCATAACATGTTTAATACTCAGGATCATGGTTGGTATCCCTCTTCCTTAATGTCTCAAACATTCAATATATTCTTCCCTATTTGATAAAATAATGTATCATGCTTCTAAATTATTTAGAAATCTCCAACTCATAATTTTAGGTTCAATCAATTAAAATTCTACATATTTATTCTTTAAATAATTCATATCTATATTCAAAAATTAATTTCATGAATGATATTATATTACATGAAAAAATTGCGAACTTACATGGTCATTGAATGTAGTGGCATCTAACTTTTAAATTACTAAATAATACTCCAAATTATTTTATCATTAAAATTTGTTAAAATCTCTATGAAGTCTTCTACTTAAATTCCCAAAATACATGAAATTATCTCCTCACTCTTTATTTGAAAAAATATTACAACCTTGATTTCTAGAAAATAAATTATTTTAAAAATATTAATACCTTCATCAACATATTCCGGAATATTCACTTGATTGGGATTACGATGTGGAACCTATGTTTTTTATGCCTGGAACTCATATTTAAAACCATTAGAACAAAAATCATCTTCTCACTGATCGGATCCTTTTAAAAAATTACTTGATCTATTTACTAATATTTACTTATAGTTTATATGAATTACTATGATATGTAAATCTTGAATAATAGTCTATTTTCATCATTTCACTTAAATGATTTATTATAATTAAGGAATTATATATTTTTTATATTTTTATTTGAATTTGAAAGTCATACAATCTCCCTCAATGTTTGATGTTGTAAATTAATTTCATTTTATCATATAAAAAACTTATATTGAGGTATGATACTTAGAAAAGGTACATTTATATGAATTGAGGTCAAATGAATTCACAAATTCAGACACCCTTTATTTTTTAAGACTATAAATTCTTATATAGTATTTTAAGGAATACGATGCTCTGAAATCGTACTTCGAATAATTATAAGTCATATGATTCAAATTAATACGATATGGCTTGAATTATTATGATTAATTAATATGACTAGAACACCTAAAACTAGAATACATCAAAAACATCAGGGCATCTGCAAATGGACATTAGGACTTTCTAAGCATTTCCAAACACCTTTGAATAGTTGTATTTAATGGTAGGAATTATTAAAATAATTCAAAACACATTTAGATTTATTATATGGTATTTTCCATCATATTAAATAATAAAATTAGAGTATTTATATAATTTTTGTTTCCACATACTTCAACGTTATATTCATTAATCTACTAATATTTTCGAATTAATTTCATCCATTAAAATTCTATGAAATCCATAGATAATGTCACCAATACATTGGATTTTTCTCTACAACCTTAACTACATATTATAATATGTTATGGGAGATACATATCTAAAACAATAACTTCTAAAAAAATTAGGATTAGTTCCGCAATTGTCACATATTTATTGCTTATTTTCGTGAGATTTTATGTGTAGGAACTCCAAGATGAAACATCAAAACTCTTCTAATAAACATTGAATGACCTTTATCACTTATATAAAACTAATTCAACACATATTGACATCATCTCCAACACCAAGACAACATATTTATAGAAAATAAAATTAAATTAGTTAGGAACAACAATATACCCTTTTATAATTATTTTAAATACCTCTATTATAATTCATATCAATATGTGTACTTTTCCCACCCTTATTGAAAAGAATAAAATGAATAGTTTGGGTAGTCTAATCACCTTACCTAATTTTTTTGGAGAAAATTTTCTTCTCCATTTATTAGATTAAAACAATAACTTGTTCTTCTTGATATAAGTATGATACCATATACACCACTAGCCTATAAAATTAAGTTGATCTACTCTTAGTCTATGTTGGTAAACACGATGTAGAAAAGAATATTGATTTCACTAATACATTAGAGTTATCCATGAAATATACAATATATGATATCCAATTAGAATATCATTTTGGTGTTATTAAATATATATTTTTCAATATAAACACTATTCATCACATATATCAACAGATATATCAAAATATTTATATTCCAAAATAAATGACACTCCCCACTTCAAATATTATCATCAATCGACACCCATAAAAAATATGCCTAACAGAAATAATAATATGGTTCTAATGTGGTATTGGAATACAATTTTTTCTAACTATTTATCAATCTAAAAATTTTAATGATTCATCAGTTACTAATATCATCTTGTTTTTTCTACCACTTAAGGGATTCACTCAATACCTCATCTTCATTAAAATTAGGATACTCTAAAAAGACTAGATTATTTAGTATCTATTATGTACACCACTAATTTTTCTTCATTATTTCAATGTATGTTATCAAAAAATAAACAAAAAGTTTAGGAAATAAATAGTGAACACTTTTTCCTTATAATTAATATTTTTATTGAGTGTTTACCCTTATCCTATGATACTTCTTAATTCTAAATGATACAATTATAATGTTTTCAACAACCCCAACTAGTTTCTCACTTATTTTCTTATCATGAGTTATTTCCTTAGGTTGGACTTACTTTTCCCAAAAAATCAAGTCATTATCATTAACTTGTTATTTAATTGTATTAATTAGAAAATATTCTTGGGTTTGTAAGATTTTCGTGCAATTATTAATCCCATTCCAAGACTCCCAAAATAATTCATGCTACATTCCTTAAATCATTATATCAGCACTAGTGGATATCTTCATAAAACCATTCACCTCTACTTGTGAACTCACTTACATACCATTATAACTATAAATAATTTACTTATAATCCATTTTTTAAAGAATTAAAACTAATGAGGATACACTCATATGAATATTTTCATAAAAAAATTATTAATTTTTTCTTAACAAAATATATTTTCTTGGCCTTATCACAAACATTCTTAAAATATTCCATATTTAATGAATTTTATTTGTTTTTATTAAAAATTTAATCCCCTTTTTATTCATAAGGAACTTATACTGGGAGTAAATTCATGCAGTAATCATCTTTACAGAATTATTATAAACATATACCTCGCATATCTTGTTAACCATTAAAATATATTTTGGGTGGAATTAATTATTGTATTCTTTTTTATCTTGATTAATTTGATAATATTTCTTATTTTATTAGGAGAAATCATAATTGTTTAATGTATCTTCTATTTTAAGGATATATTGTTACATAAAGAGTATGATTAGTGTTTATACCATACATAACCCCCAAAAAACCTCTGAAAATTTATTCATATTCACAAAAAATATATCTATTTTTTATGGATGTGTTTTTGTAAAATTACCCCTATTTATCTGATATCTAGTGATCTTTAAATAAAATTTTCTCTTCCATTTATATGTAAGAATAACTATAATTTTTCATTTTGGTAAAACTGATGCATCCTTGATTTTTTCAATTGTACTATTTAAAATAAAATATTTATCATTGGACAAAATAAGTGAAAATTGTGCTTGCCTATTATAAACCCCATATTTTAATGATTATCTTATAACCACAACTAATTCGATAAAGTGTACTAGGATATTTTTAAACATATTTAGATATGGGAGACAAATAGACTATATATCTATAAGTTATTCCCTATTATTTCAATCATTTCACCAAGATTATCCATCATATTATCCTTCTAATATTTCTTTAATTTTTTTTCCTGATCTCATCAATTTATGAAACTTCAATTCTCAAATAATCAACCATCTCTTTAGAAACATTATTTTTTTCTTCTATCATATATATCCTTATCTATTTTTCCTATTTTTTAATCTCATCAATACATTATTATATATTTTATATTAGTATTTACTAATGTTTTTTATTCTCATATCCATCATCATCAATATTTTCTAAATCCAAAACCATAACCTACATGAAAAAAATAGTTGAATTTATCATCTAAATAACTATATGATCTATCTTTATCCTTATTATTCCTCAAAAATCTTTTCATTCTACATAAAATTTTATTATTTTTTTAAAAAACCTTTTAACTTTTCGATTTTTCATCCCCCTCATTAGATTTTTTTTGTCAATCTTCATTCTTGGATAGTCCTTGAAAAAAATAACTATGTAATTACAGCTATAGTACCTTGGTTGTTTCTTGAACAATCCTTTCCACATACTATATTAGAAAAGATATACATGATTTTTTAAGCCTTTATGAAAATCCTCCATAATTGAATAACTTAACTATGTAACTTATTCTTTTTCTATATTTTCTTTTTCTAAAGGATTCAAAAGATATAACATATTTGGGTTTCTTTTTAAAATATGATTCTTTTATAAATTCTTATTAAATTAGAGTATTATATATCTCACAAATATTCATATATTCCCAATCAACTGGTGATGATACATTTGTATCAAACTAGTCATAAAAATTCCCCATTAATTTATTAACATTAGAGGAATATTAAAGGTTCTAACTAAGACTTCAAATGTTTCTCACAATATCATTGACTCATATAACATATTCAAAAATAATTTCATCAAAATATATTTCAATATCATCAATATTCCCCTCTAAACATTTAATTTAACTTTCTTAACTTTAATATTACCATCATAGATTATTATCAATTTGTTCAACATTTAATTTTATATTTGGAGTCCCATGATTTTGGTGTAAAACTTCAATGATAGAGGAATAAAAATAAAATTGTGTGCCTTGACATCAACCAACATATTTCTATTTTCATCAGAGGTTATAGTATCACCATTATAAAAAGGTGTAAAAATACTTTCCGTAACATCACTGACTTCTAGGTCAATTATAATATTGTAGGTTCATATCATATTCCACAATCTATTATAGTTCATTCCATCGCAGGTAGGCTCTCCTTTATAGTTCATAGAATTTCAGTTCTCCATCCTTAACAACTTCTTGGATCACTCAGAGAGAACATTTATCTAACACTAAATGAATCTTTGAGGTCTGGTTATATGCTTAAGAGGGTGAGGGGTGAATCAATGGTCTATCTTATTTTAGGAATCTCTACATTTTAACTCCATCCTAATGAACATGTTATGTTTTTTTAATAAACTCAATAATTTATCATGGTGTAACATCATGTGTTGCAATTATATATAAATTATCATCACATAGTATTAAAAATATTGAGACATTGGGACCCATTATTTATAATGTTTTAAAATTCATATTAAGAAATATATATGAATGCTAATACAACATAGAAAATTCACATATAATAAAAATAGTGACTCATTTTTTTTCTTCTTCTCCACATGACTAGTTATGTGCAAGAATCATAATTTCTCACTACAATAGTTTTGATCCAAAGATTGAAAGATATATTTCTATATATTTAGGATTCTTATGAACCACTTTAAAAAATATCATCTACTTCAAACAGGGTGGATAAATAGGTCATATCATATACACATTCATGTTCGTATGTTTCAGTCTTCTTTAAAACATTGTTGTCTAGTTTTTTGAACTTTCCAGTATTTTATAGAAACTGGTTCTTCTCATCTTATTGAATACATATCCACACAAGAGGTCTTATTCCATTTGAATGTCTCAAGGATTTAACCACCTCTTTTATATTTGATAGATTTTTGAATTTGGATTCTAAAATATTCAGAATTATCATAGTAAAAATTTGTGAGTTCACCCAATTTTCATTCAATGTATTTATTCTATGCTTCCTTCACATTTAGATTCACAAAAAAGTTTCACTAATAGTAATATATAAAAATTAAAATTTTGTAAAATATTTAATATTAATAAAAACTATATCAATTTTGAATTTGTTAAAAATATTTCTAAATAATTTCTCGTTCAAAATCATCTGAATTTCAATCATGTATTGTTTTTTAATTCCATAAAGAATCAATTTTTTTCATCATTTTCTAAAATATTACAACATGAATTCCCAAAAATACTCTTATTCTAAAACAATTAATATATTCATCCATGAATGAATGCATATTTTTAGTAATGGTCTTGTGAATTAACACATATCTATTGTTTCCTAGAGGTCATCTCAGCATATATCATGGAGTAAATCATCTCCTCATGGTGTAACTCCTCATAAAAATTGTACTCAACCATTCACTAAATATTAGGTGTGGTGATGCGGTGAGCATCGACCAAGGGTTGATGGTTTGGTTCCGGCACCCGTGGGTTTGGGTGGCAGTGTCTCCGCAGTGACAGCTTGGACTTGGTCCACTGGGTCTTCTGGTTTTGCCTTCGGGTTGTGTTTTCCCTCTTATGGTGACGATGGTCACTTGTCATGGGCTTTCCCATTGGGCTCTTATGTTTTGGGTGGTGTCTCTGATTGGGCTTTGTCCCATGGGCCTGTGGGCATGTTATGGGTTTTACCTTACCCATTCCAAAAGCCTTTACGGTACTTTTTCTTTTCTTTTAATAAAGGGGCTTGACCCCAAACCTTTCTGATCTATATTATTTTAGAAATATTCATTTTCAATTTTTCTATATGGAATTGAATGAATTACAATATGACTTGAAGTTTTATGTTTAATCTCAAGGTCATAAAGACATATTAAATTTCCATGTAAGGTTTCGTAATGTGAGAAAGTTTATTTCATATGATATTAATTCATACAAAGTGAAAAATTTATACACACGTCATTTAATATGACATTGATGTATTACAGAATATATGAATTTATATGGTTCTCTAAATCATACATCGAAGTATGATACTCGAGTCATAAAATCAACTCATACGATGTGAATTAATTCCTTATTATCATGTAATATTATGTGAAAATAAAAAATAATTCTTCAAATGAATTTGGGGTATCATAAAATATACTATATGCCTCTTCTAGCATTCCCAAACACCATAGAAAAGTTATAATTAATTATTGGAATTATTGAAAAAATTGAAAACACATTTATAATTACATCAAGAAATATTTATTATATTAAATTCTAAAAGTAATTTATTTCTATAATTTTTACCACCTATTAATTCTAACATTATAAACATTCATACAATGGTATTTTCCCACAAATTTTAACTGACAAAATGATCATGACTCTATGAATGATATCACCAATACATTGGATATATCTGTCCAACTAAATATTCTTATGACATGTCTTGATAACATCTTCTCAAACTTCTACACTATTTCCTAAATTGAGGTTTATCTCACCTATCTTCACATCCAAATTACCTATTTTTCTCAATTTTTTTGATATATGAACTCTCATCTGTGGGCACAAAAAAAATCATATAAACATAGAAGTTCCTTCATCAATTTTAAAATCTAATACATATTGAAATATTATTCATAACCATGTTTTCTTATTGATAATTAGTAAAATTATATTCAATGGAAAAAAGTAGGGAATATTTCTTGTATGTTAAAATTTCATTTTTGTATTACATGATTCTATTGTATTGATTATACATACACTAATGTTTGATATGGATGATGCTTAGTTATTTTTTTCTTTACTCTAATTATAGGGTATTTTATCCCCAATTTCTAATTTAGGCTCACATTTCTATTTTTAACAATCAAGTATATGGATAAGAATACCCGAGGTCACCCGACTCCTCAGCTGATACACTATGTGGTTTCCATATAGGGTGTCGCAATGGGGATAGTGGTGTTTGTACCGTATAACCATCCATTATGGATATGTATGATGAATTCATTTAATTTTCACTCTTATTAATAGATAAATATGATTTTGGGATAAAATTTATTTTTATATGAAACCATTGATTAATGAGTTGCAATAATTTTGGGTTAATGATGTAATTATTTTTGTTTCATAAACTAATAAAAAGTTTAAGAGTTAGGTTTAATTATTATGGATAATTAATGAATTACCAGAGTATGATGAATTATTAGGTCGGTTAACAAAATGAGAATTATTATTCCATTTTTACACTAAAATTAAGAAATCAACTTGACATAAGTACTCTATAATGTATTGAATTGGGGTTTTACCAATAATTATTTTGAATATTTAAGAGAATATTTCTGAAGATAGATATTGATTTAGTGTAAGATTCTATGGCATAGAGAGCCTCGATGAGATGATATTAAAAATATTAATTATATTATATCACACATGTGAATTATACTTCCAAACATGGAATAACTAATTTATAGATAAAAATATCAGAAATATGAGTCCAAATTTTAGTTCAGAATGTTTTTCGTACTCTATACATGACATAAAATATTTCATCATAGAGTATAGGGTCTTATTCGAGTTACCGGGGCCAAAAAAGGGGGATAAAATTTTAATAAAATAAATATGACACCCTCCACTTCACCCAATGATGCATGAATGACAAGGTGTAGTTGAACCCCTCTCCCTTTGGAGCGACAGATGAAACCAAGGTTGATCCAAGGAGAAGTGGAACCGCCGATCTCCGATCTTGATTTCAATCACTCACAAATCATGGTGTATGGGATCCCGAGCATTAATATGCACCCAAAGATTTAAATCATCACCATAAAGAAATATTATTTTATGTATTAGGTATTGAGACCCCTTTCATTCATTTTTTCAAGGTTTTAATCTCTTATACGACTGTTAGATATCCCTTGATGATCAATCTATATGTTTCGGGTGAAACTAGGGAAATTATGGTACTCTCAAGTTATTTTTATTCATAATTATTGATAAAACAACATGTAGTTTAGGGTCACACTCCGTGTGTTCATCCCATTTATGGAAAATGATGTTTGGGTACTATGCACTATGTACAAGGGTTACAAGTCTTGTAGTGTCCCGAGGTCGTGTAGGCACAGGACATGGATAGGGAATCTATATCAAGAGACTTGTCCATGTGAATATAAAAACCCAAAGTATATTTAAATGAGATTTGATAATCATGCATTTGAAAAATCCATGGGTAAGTGGCCATATATGTTGGAAATTCCATGTACATATGGGTATATTTTGTGTGTTTGACACAGTTAGCTATGTTGTGTGGGGAACAATCTAGTCAAAGGACCCTGTGAGGTGAGACAAGATGTTTACCACAGCTACACACTATGTCAGTTCACATGGATTGAAAAATTATACCTCTTTGGAAATTTTTAGGTGTTTAGGTGGGGTCACATTCCATGTGGACTTTATAAACATTGTGTACATTTTCTTGGAGACTTATTATTAGCTTAACTACATTTTTTGGGTATGGGATTCTGGCCAATTAGTATCCTACACTGAGAAATCTTCCGTATAGAATGAAACGTTTGATAGGGTATGGGACTTGGTGATGCGATTCAAATTGATGTTATGGATCATTTTTGTTAACTAGGATTGGACCAGTAGTGGATGACTATGTCACTTAGTCTATCCCTATGAGGGTACAATTTGACATTACATCCTCAGTATTGTAGTGTGATCCCCTCATTAGGTTAACCTTGGATAGAGATGTAGAATACCCCTAGGTAGGTCAAGGAATGATCCAAAATCATATCATTTTCCCCATATAATGTTCTTGTTATATTGTGACTAACATTATACAGGCGGTGATTCCCTATCATACATGATATCATAGTTGGGATTGTGCAATCATCAGTTATATGAACTCCAATATACTAGGAGGTATCATTAGGGTTTGTGGAATCATTGAGTATATGATCCCCCTAATAATTATACAATATATGTGGGGTTTGTGGTATCATCGAGTGTGTGATCCCCTAATTAACGGGTTGTACCAGTTAGGGTTTATGGTATCGTTATGAAAAACACTACCTGGGAGGTTATCCACTATTCTGAAATACATACAAGTAGGGGTTTTTTGGAATCATTGGTTATACTATACACTACATATCAGGTGGTATTATTAGGTTTTGTGGCATCATCGGGTATATAGTTCTCAACTTAACAGACATATTATGTTGGGTTTGTTGTATTTTAAAGAGTATAATCATGTACTTCTCAAGATTTACAAGGTGATGTTTTTTGAATCTTCATGACCATCACTATAGAAGTGATGATCCACTATCTGAGTGTGATGATCTATGGGATTTCATATTGGTTTTGGTGTCCACTATTTGTACTAGGTGTGAACCCCTTTTGAGATAAGTTTGAGTTACCAGTTTGGGTTTGTGGTGTCCCACAACAGTTATCGGAGTGATCCAATTTTCATAGTTATGAGACCTTTTGTGTTTCCAATAGGGTTATTAGAGTCTCATATCTAGGATGGGTGAGATCCCAAATACTTTTATCAAGATCCGTCAGGTTCGACTGTGATATTATTCATCGCATGATACAATGATGATGTTCTCCTGGATGTTTTCCACTTGGTATGGTGGGGATGTGACATTGGATTTGTGTTCCTGATAGAGTGGTTTATATAAGATTAACCATCGGAGATGGTAGAGTAGGTTTTAATAGAGTGTATATCTGAAATTATTTTTATATGTTATATCTCAGCTCATGGACTATGTTTCTCTTAGTTGTTTGTTACCTTTGATCCCCAGGTAGAATATTATAACTAGCTATGGGGTTGGAACATGATGAGATGTGGAGTCTAATAGGAATATATGTGTGTGATTCTCAGATTCCTAGAATTATTGCCACATGTCCTGGTTGAATTTCCATTTGGAGTGAGATAAATAGTCAAGTATAGCCGATGTTGGGTTTGAGATGGAGTTTATCTCTCGTTAGGGTTTCCTCTAGATTGGTTGAATGAACTGTTTCCTTTTTAGTTTTACCCTTTTTTTTAGGGTTTCTAATGAGTATTTGTATACTCATATTGCCTTGGTATTTTTCCATTCATGTTGTATCTTAGAAATATCATAGTCCATTCAATTGAGACCCAAGAGGGCCCGAGGCAGGTAGAGCAAAGTGAGCTTGACCGACTGAGGTTTTTACCGGAGCTTTCATAATGAGCATTCTTGTAGATAAATTCCATAGAGATACCCTCCCGTAGAGTATGATGGGTGATTTTACATATTATGGTTGGATTTTATTTTTTACTTTTACACGTTTAGTAATTATTTTATACACTAGGTTGGATATATGCGTGAATAATTTTTTTCAATTTATATTATCTCTTTACTATTTTATGAGGTGTTTATGGGTGTGTGTTTATGGGTACCATAGACTATGGTCTCCCTTGTGTGTCATATTAATAATCATTGTCGTTTGCCTTCCCTTAGCCTGTGGAGGTGGCTTGGTGATGGATTGGGCCCCATTGGGTTTGGTCATGATAGTGTGGTATCATAGAACTTCATTCCCCAAGACCTAATAGATTGTTTTTTATTATTGAGAGATTGATTTTGGTCATATAGTGACAATGTTAATGTATTTTTACATCTTCTTTCAGTCATGGAACTCCAGTGTTTGTGTGATAAATGACATATATATTCACAAAAACTCTGATAAACATCCTTTAGACTCAGTATGTAAGGGTACTGATTACAGGAAAATCTTTTGGTACATGCATCATATAGGACTACGTTGTGGTTTTTTCTATCCTTCTTTAGTCAGAACCCCAAATATACTTAATGACTTTGGCAAGTTTGGATTCAATTTCAAGATTCCACCATGATTAAATCGAAATAGAATTCCATGGTGGGATTGTGTTGAAAATCCTCCATGTAATGAGACATCAGAATAGGGAAATGATCATGTGGATATACCTCCAAGTGATTTTATAGTTGATCCTACACCCATTGAGCAATTGGTTGTTCCAAAAACCAAGGTAGGGGATGCACATAGGATGAGTGTACTACAAGAGTTCTAAAGGCATTGACCACCGAGGTATTGGGTTGATCCAGACCCCTAGATAGTTAATGCCATACTTAAAGAGGTTTCATGTGTTTTACGCTATATGAGGACACCTACCTAGTCAGATGGCATCCATAATAGTGATTATTATATATAGATACACATGGAGATGGTGGATTCTAGTGATGCAGACCCATGAGGTGGTAATTATCTCATAATAAGAGTCTAAGGGGATCTTATGAGAGGATTTCTATACAACAATGTTGAGAACTGTGGGTACCTAGGAGCTTTTAATGATTAATATATATAACAATTCTATGTCAAATAATTTGGTAAGGTTTATATAATTGTCATAATATTCAATGTATATGGTGTGAGATCCATTTTTATAACATTAACCTTGAATCAATGTTTACGCCAAGACAGCAGGTCATTTGGGTGTATCATTGTGAATTCCTACATATGCCGGAGTTCTTAATTATGTCATGGTGTTGGATATTTATATATATGAGAAGACATTGGAAGTTAGTGATAGACACAAAAAAGATATGAAATCAGTATATGGTAGCCAATGATAGGCTTATGGATCTTGGAAAGTGAGATGCTTCAAGAGGTGATCCCAAAATGAATGGTTTGATGTTCATGGATTTCACTCCAGTTTTCACCAGCACCGATGCAAGGTTGTTTTACGCTTATGATGGGTGGGGACATCTGTCATAAGAATTTCTAATAGTTCAAGATGTAGAGAGGGAGGAAGTTAATGGAACTTCCTAGTAGATGTGGTGTTTGGAGTAGAGAGCTTCACATGATGGGGGAGATGATAGTGGAGTGGGGAGAGATGTGTCAGGATGAAGATATTAGAATTTGTTTCCACCAACACCCCTTGGTGTTCTGTACTAGGCTCGAGGAGCTATAGGATGAACTAAACCCAAAAAAAATACATAGTGTCTAGTGAACCAGATGTTGCGATGATGATTTTAGGTACATTTTGTGTCCATTCAACTTAATACTGTATTATTGGTACACAATATTATTTGGAAATATTTTTTGATAACTTGTTTCTCTAGTTTCATCTAGGTTGAAATGGGGTTTCGATAGTAACCTTTTTGGTGTTGTTTGATGTATAGTTGGATGCATAAGGAAGAGGGATTCATCCCCATATGAGATGTGTTTTTGTGATGCACGTAAAATCGTGTATCAGAGTTAGTTTCACTCAAAGAGGATAGTGTCGAGGTGTGGTGGATTATTCCCTCTAACCTGTGTGTTTATGGATGGGTTGTGTGTCAATGATTTAGAGATATAGTTCCTGATAAGATCTATAATTTGAACATGGGTAGAACTTTAATGTTCATTGTCACCCTCATATTATTGAGGATGGAGTTGTATGCAAGATGTTTGACGTGGGTGTGGTGTCATTTTATGTGTCTTCACCCTCACATGAATAATGTATTCTTTCCCCCTAAAACTAATTCTTGATATGCGTTAAAAAATTATGGGTGAGTCAGTGCTTCCTAGAGTAGATAGTATTAAGTTGTGTGGATGAGTTTCTTGTCTTGTGTGTGGGTTACTAGGGTGTCAGGCCGCTAGAACTTTTTGTGAATGTTTGGAGGGTGCATGGAATTTTCTAATTTTCATACTGGGGGCGACATGTTCCCAAAATGTTTCATAATTGTGAGTTTTTTTGTGTTGGATATGTGCGGTGGGTTTTCAACTATGTCTCCCCTATGTGCACAATAGAAGGCCGCATTGGACCCATCAGTGAGATCGCTGATGTGGGAGCCCTAGTGGAGATCTCGTTTTACACCATTTTCATATGATTTCACTCTTCATGGATTAAAAGAGTTGAGGTGGGGAGGATGTAGTGATATTTGTATTACTTTTATAGCATTTTAATATTAATTACAATGTTTCCAAAGCTAGAAACTATGATGGGGTAGGATTCTAGGGCTTAGGTAGCTTTAGCACAGTGATATTAAAAATATTTAATCTATTATATCACATGCACACTGTTTCCTTAGAAAAAAAAGGAATAACTCACATATGAAGTCTCAGATCATAAATCCGATGAAATAGATGATTTTAGAACATGGAGTTTACCCAAGGCGTGACATAAACCTTCATAGCTCTGTGTTCTGGTCTGAAAACGAGTCGGTGGAGAATTAGTTGGGGGATATTTTTTAATAAAATTAAAATAATACCATCCCCCTTCGCCCTTTTTTGTGTTAATTCAAGAGAGGAGTCAAAATACTTTCCATCATTGAATACACTTATGAAAATGAGGTGGATCCATGAACAAGAGGCACCACCGATCTTCAATATTATTGGATATCACTCCTGAATCACTCTATAGTGGCTCCCAAGCATGGATATTCACCTGAAGCTTTTGTGTTTCACCATGAGGTAGAAAATTTTTTAGTTTTAACTATCAATACCATTTGTGATTAATTTTTATTACGTTTTAAATCCTTTATATGACTATGAGAGATATATTAAGGGTCTATCTATAGGTTTCAGGGGAAACCAACCTGATTTGAGCAACTCATAGGGGATTGAAAATTGTAATTCCCAATAACATGACTTGTAGTGAAATTTCACACACCGTGAGTTCATCCCATTTGGGGAAGATAAAATTATGGGATTATACGCCATGTTTTGGGGTTACACACTGTGTATTTCTTCCATTCTCATATGGCCAGTGGTTTTGGCATGGTAATTCAGGTCAAGAGACATGGGTGTGTAAAAGTACATGACCTGAGTACATGGACATAGGGTGCCGGCCATGGGAATGGGTGAAAATAAAAAAGAAAACTAGCTTGTTAGATGGTAAACTCCATGTAACAGTGGGTACACACTACGTGTGTGACATAATTGGACATGTAAAGAGGGGAAATGCCAAGTTGGATGCTGAAGTGAAGTGAGACACACCCTGTAGTATACGTACACACCGGTAATATAATGTTTTTAGAAAATCCATGTAACATAGGACCCAACAAAGTGTTCAGAAGTTGTCATAAACCATGTGGAATCTCGTACATGTTGTGTACCATTTCTTGGATAATTATGCATATTGTATTTCATTTTTTGGGCTCAAATTTAGGCACAGGAAGTTTATATCCTAATAAATTTTCCATTTAGAACATGGCAGTGGAAAAATATTGGGCCTTTCTTGTTCAATGTGAGGTGATTTTGTGAGTCATATTAGTAAGTTATGCTTAAACCCGTAGTGGTTGAGTGAGTCCCTTGGTTTATCTGAATGAGGGTACAATGTGGAATTACAACCATAGTACAAGATTGTTCTAGCCTCAATAGGGTATGATTGGATTGAGTTGTATCAACCATATAGGGGGGCTAGGGTGTGATTATCTACAATATTGTTTGCCCGGTATTAGTTTTATTGGATCGTCGTGACCAAATCTACATGGTTAACGATCCCCTATATATCAGGATAACCTAGTAGGGTTTTCAACATCATTATCTATACCCTACACTATGTAGCGGGAAATATTAGTAGTGTTTTTGGAATCAACGTGTAGACGAACCCCTACTCCGAAGGTAGTTTAGGCATGGATTCAGGTATCTTTGTGAGTATGATCCCCTAGATTGTGAGATTTACTTAGGGGTTTTTGTATAATATTATTCAAGACTACCCGAGGGTTGATACCGTATCTAGCAAGATAGCCTATTTGGGTTATTTTTGGAATCGTTGGTTATACAATGTTCTGTGTAGTGGGTGGTATCAGTACATTTTTGGGCATTGTTTGGTTTATAAACCCCAATATATTAGATGATTTATGTTAAAAAAATTGTATCATTAGGATTATGATCCCCTACTTCACACGTTGTAATAGGCTTGGTTTGTGGAATCATCATGACCAAATATACACGGGTGGTGATCCCTTATTCAAGTGATGTAATCTCTAGGAGATCATATTGGGTTTCTAGTGTCCGCTAGTGGACTTGGGTCTGATAACCATTATGAGAGATCTTTTAATTACCAAATTGGGGTTTTTTGTGTAAAGTTATATTTTTTTGGAGTGATCCCCTTTATGAGTGATGAGACCTTCAGTGGTTCCATTAGGGTTAGTATCACCCACTATATAGGTTGGGTAAGATCCCCTATATGTGTATCAAGATCTTCAAGGTACCATTATTATTTTCCTATGGAAATATCTAATGATTAAGTTATTTGATATGTAAGGAAGTCAGATGACAGGGTCATTCCATTGGTTTTATATTCCCAATGGGGTGGTATCCCTTGGATGTACCATCAGAGATGGAAGATTAGTTCCCAATGTTGTGTATCTCTTGGGAGACTTCTATATAGGATGTATAATCTCATGGAGTGTGTTTTTCCTATGAATCTATTACCTTTGAGCATCATGTAGAATATTATAGCTAGCAATAAGGTCATAACCTCTTTAGACTATTAGTCTAGGATTAATATATCTCGGTGATTATGTTATTCCTAGTGGCGGTGTCACATTAATTGGTTTACACCCCATGTGGAATAAGATGACTAGTCGGGTATGGTTTCGAGATGCAGTTCCTCTCTCATTTTGATTCCCTTCAGCTGGGTGAAGAAAATTATTTCCTATTAGTTTATCCCTTTTCTTTTGGGTTTGGGGTTACTACTGAGTATTTTTATACTCACCCATGTATATTATATTCCAAAACATGTTTTGTCTGATGAAGATCAAATGCCTTTCAATAGAGTCATTGAAGGACCTAGGGTAGGTGGATCTTAGTGAGATAGAACAACTGAGGTGTTTATCAGAGATTCTCCATGGAGCATTTCGATTGTTTCTTTTGACAATGATACCCTCCTTTGGACCAAGTTGGATTCTTTTATATTTTTGGGTGGGCATATATTTTCCCATTTATTATTCATGACTGTTTCTACAATCTTTATGGGATAGAAATATGAATACATTTAATATAATTTAATATTATATTTTCATGGTTTCATGAGGCTTTTGTCGGTTATTGTGTATCGGTGCCATAGGCTATGGCCTCCCATGTGTTTGATATGACTACTTGGTTCTAGTTCCTTTCCCCTATTATATGGAGTCATGCTACCAATGGTCGTGGAATGACCCTCATTGGGTCATGTATTGACATAAAAGGTACACATGATTTCGTCACACATACTTTCCTCCTCAAATGCACAAGTTCAGAAAAGCCAATGTCTCTTTTTATGAGAATGGATATCAAGACCAAGAATCACATATAATTCATTAGATTAAAATTCTATCATAATAAGACCAAAAATTCATTTACATGGTGTATAATTCTCAGGTATTATTGGATTCTTCATAGTATCCCATTCCTATTATAAATAGAATGTATAGTAATAATTCAATGAAGGGGATATTTTCTTCTATGTTCCTAATTTAAAAGCTTATATTTAATGTTAAAATTTTGAGGTTATAAACATTGAAAAAATTGTTTGTGATGGTATACTATGCATCATTTTTGGTGTCAAGGGGAAATAAAAGAATAGTGAAAATGCTTGATGCAATTTACAAGAAATGGGACTGTTAAAACCATTACATTTTAATTTTAGTGAGGGTAATAAGGAATAAATTCCGCTTATATAGTACACGATGAGTGAAAAATAGAGAATGTTATTTCACTGAAATTTAATGATAGTCAAGGTGCCTAATGGATACTATACTAATATTTCCAAAAAATTCCAATTTAGTGAACATCAAATTACATTGGAAAATTTTCATGATAAAAATTTTATACGTCAATAATTAAACCTAATTATATTTCATGATCATTTTATACCATTTTTTATGAATATTTGACTGAAAATTTTAATTTCTCTAGAATGAACTATTCATAAAATTATTATACATGTTATATGAAAGAGTTGAAAAAAAGGTTTTTCTTTTTCTACATCACTTAGATAATAATTTTCAGACTTTTTTTCATATGATGGTCTAAATTAACATAAATTCAATTGGATAATTCATTACTAGTGGTCTCATGCAATTTAGGTTGATGTGCCCAATAAAGTGATACATGAATACATCGAAACAATATATGTGAAACATTGTTCATCCATTTGATTAGATGGACAAGGGATATTTTATAGATTATTGCACCAATTTCAATGATGCATATATTTTTGTAGTCAAAGTAGTGTTAGAAAACCCCACTTAGATTGATAAAAGACCAATTGGAGGAGGGACAATGTATGATATAGACAATAATGAGTGGGTTAAAAATTATCGCTATGTGTTGTTCAAAAATCTATTAATTATGATAATTATATATCATGTTATATAGTATATATATTATATCATTTGTTTTTATATATAATTTATTAATTACCATTCATTGAGTTATAATATAGGAAAAATATCAATAAGTTAACACATAAAATTCATAGTACTACTAATTATCATATCCAACAACTTTATTTCAAATCATTTCAGGAACAGCTCATAAATAAAATATATATATATATATATATAATGCATTTAATTTTTTTTTAAATTCTTATAAGGTTCATTTTTTCTGACCCTCCATCCACTTAATTATATAAATTTAAAGATTCACAATATGTTTGAATCAATTACTCAAATTGTGACTGAACAACTCAACAAACTAGCTAATAAACCCTTTTGTAGGGATCATCATTACCATAGTTTGGATGCTAATGGATTTTGGTTAAGAATTATTTATCGTAACATGAATAGATAAATTAAAAAATATTATTACATATCCATACATCGATTCATGTTATTTATATGTATTTCTGAGGGAAATTATTAATATTATTTACAGTTTCGATATAAAATATATATTATTGATGTATGATTAGGTCAACACAATTCATGGAATTGAAGTGGACCATTTCCAATATAAATGGGTAAAATTTAACAATACGTTGTGTAAATAAGATTCATTAAAAACTGAACTCTTTATACTAACATCACAAGCAATGTAGGTTTACATTGTCAGCCCTAATTAGAACATGATTTTTTTTGGAGAAAAGTTTTTTAAGAGTGTTTTTATTGAATGAGAGGAACCTAATAGTACTATTGTCCCCGAAAAAACACATAACAAAAATAATTTAGATGCTCATGAAGAGTATTTACCATGTTTTAGGGTGATATTTGAAGTATATATGAAATATTTTCATGATTAGTGAATGATTTATGAATTTTTTTTCATGTAACATATAAAACTGTATAGTATTAATAAAACTATCTATGAATTATTATTTAAAAAATAAACCATTTAATATCTGTTTTATTTTATAATAATATATATTCCATAATAAACACATATATCTTCATCTTTTATTTATAGTATACATGTTTTCATTTCTTATATAAATTTACTATAACTTCCAATATGTATTTTCTCCTATCAGTTTCATTTTCATATTAAAAAATAATTTTTTATTTTCCACATTATGAATATATGTTTAATAGGATTTGTTGTGTCTTATAATATACACATGGCACTTGATAGAGGGTTTAGATCTTTCAACACAAGTACCCAACTAGATGTGTTATTTGATAGAACTTTTCATCTAGCTGGAGAGGGTGTGAGTGTATTGGTTTTCAGTAGAGACATATGATAAAAGACCCCCGTAAAGATTCATTGAGGACTAGTGAGTGAATATAATTACCCTAAGAAATGAATGATAGATTACGGAGTGGGTTCAGGAAAAATTTAAATTTAAATTTTCTTGACATTTTATTATTATTATTGTATCCATTGATAATTTTCTGAAATAAGATAATTTGAAAACACTTTGCAAATGAGTATCCTCTATCATGAACTATTAAATGACTGATCTTGTGGAAGGATAAAAAGGGGATGATGAAGAGTGATCATTGGGTTCTTTTTGAAAATTTACCATGTATTTTACAATGAATCTTATCAGGAATTATTCCTAACTAGTGGCAAGATTTTTTAGGGGTTTGGTTGTGTGAGGCAATGATGAATGCTTCTGATTTGGGGTATCCAAAACTATTCCTTATAAATTATTTTATAATAATGATAAATTTGAAATTTATTAATGATAGTAAATAGAACTGATAAAGGGTGCCTTTTATTAGTACAGTAAAATCACTGATACAATACCCCTTTATCAGTGTGTTGTTAGCACAAATAAACAAAACCTTTATCCATTATTTTTCAATTTTTTAACTAAAATCATAATTTAATTGCACCTACCAATAGGAATGGGAAGACTAAGGTTCTTCACATGGAAGGATTATATTTGGTTATTCCTAAAAAGTCTATACCTTTTACAAATACACTTCCTGATATTCATATTGAATGGGAACATGTAATTATTGATAGATCTCCTCATGGTGTGATCCCTCCTGTATCAGATAAGAAAAAGGATGAGGGAACCGATTATCTGAATGTGTCTACTTAAACTATTTTTGGAGTGCTTGAATACCTTAAGAAAGTTGGGAATGTATATTTTTATTCATCTCAAGTGGAAAAATCTATAGATTTTTCATAGCTTGATGTGGTTTCAAACATACCCCCATCGGCTAACCTTCCAAATAAGGTTCAGACAACAATAACGATATAACCATTGATGGTCGCCTGAACTCAGGATGATATTGAATATACTATGACTAAAAATATGGCTTTCAAAACCTAAATATGGTGTACAAATCCAAATGGACATGATAGTGGGTGTGGACAAGACGATTATGATGGGGCATGAGGTAGTGGCCGAAGTGTGTCTAAAAGGTCTTCATCCTAACTCACTATAGAGTAGGATAAAATCAGGGAGAAATACGCTGTGATATTTAAAAAGAAAACTAAAAATCATAGTGGGAGACTACTAGTGTTGATTCTATCTATTATGGGGATGATCTTGAATTTTCTTGACTCTGTGCAAGGTGGCATTGTATTTCCACCTTCTTTATTTGGAATGGATTTTTTCCCACATGTTTTTTTTTCATTAATTTTATTTTCATAAATAAATATTTAGGACTGAGATCTTTATAGTCCAAAAAATTCCTAGAATATATATATAACACACATACACAAATATACTTTATAAATGTATATTAATATAATTATAAAAATATATGAAAAAAACTATGTATATAAATATATGTACATGTATATATATCATAAAATATAGAATAATAAGTGTTTTTTGCAGTTGTAAATATTTTTAAATAGAATAAGGGAGTTCCATGGATCAAGTCCATGCGTGGAAGAAGGTGATCCAAAATCTAGAAAAGAAAAACAATTAACAAATGAAGCAATCTAAATGCTAACGGGGTAGGGGAGCGTAGGCTCCAAGTGGGGGTGTGTGAGGTGGCTGATAAGTGCTAACAGTGGGAAATTCTAAGAACTAAAAAGTTTGTGGTGGGGGTTGGGGGAGAGAAACAAGGAAATATGATTTTTTTTAAATTATCATTATTTATAAAGACCATATTTTAATGCCAAATAGCTAAGAAACAACTTCTTATCACAGATAAATTCAATTTCTAATGCTTTTAAAAGTGTGATATATAGTAGTGTGTAGTAAAATTTATTCCTTTTAATATATATGTGTGATTAATATTTAATATAAGGACCCAACCTTAAAAATAATATATTCTAGTGTTTTTGAACTATAATTAACATTGATTTAATTTTAATTTTAGTGTTTTATATAATTAGCAAAAACTCTGAGAATGTAAACCCATACATTTCATGTGGACACCTATGTAGAGTATCCATTTTTTCCAGTACATAAAAGTACTTAAAACATGATTTCCCTTTATGGAAAATCTTCACAACAATCCAAATGATCTCATTATTTTTCATACTCTTCCTTATATCATGTATTAATTGTTTTAGAAATTATGATGAGAAAAAAATATTAGTAAGGGACATGAATATAGGAAATTATTATTCTAGTGAAAACATGAAAACCCATTAAAAACTAATTCATAAAAACACATTATGATGTATAAAAAATTAGGTAGGTGGATTGGTAAATCATTATCATATCACCCTTGAATTCACCCTTATAAATAGAATAACCATATGGGCAACTTCTAGCTCAATAGTACCCAGGGCTTTGGAGGTTTATAATGGAGCTCACCCATCTTAACATTAGCTATAATGGGGATCGACTGATTATATATTTTCCTATAATTCTATCAACACGTAATAAACATGTTCCAAATATGATATCATGAATAAAATCCTTGAAAATTCTTTCAAACACATAAGAAAAATCCTTTCAGATATCAACATAACTTTTTCTTGTAAAAATAACTTTTAAAATATAGAAATTAATCCCATTAAAATGATAATATTTCTTATAGAAGAACTATGAAAACATATAAAGTAACCATAAAATCATTAACTAATAATGAATGAGGGAAATTCCATTCATTTTGTATTTGTTAAAAAGCATTTATTTTGACTATTATAGAAAGATTCGATAGATGAACTTTAAAATATAATTTTTAAATGAAATTCCATTACATAAGACCATAAAAATATTCCATTTTACAAATAATTGAGAGAAATAAGAAAATTTATTTTCATAAAAGTCATTTAAATATTAATACATTCATAAAATAATTTAAATGCATGGACATAAAAGATGAATATTTATTAAAGAAATCCTTAAAACATTAAAAAAAGTATTAATTAGTTAAAAAGTCCCTTACAAATATCATACCATTGATGTGTGAATTAATAAAGTTAATTGATTATGTGTATCCACTATGAATAAAAAACAAATTTATGTACAATATATGATATTAAAAAGTCATTTCACAAACAATCATAGCATGAAATAATCAATAAGTATAATATTATCCCAAATATTGAAAACTAGGTTAACAATTCCCTTAATAATTTATAACCATTCGAATTGTAAGCCAAATGAATGAGTAATATTAAAAAAACATTAAACATCATGATAGAAAATTAATTTCAAGTTATATATTGTCAAATCAGAGTGATATAAATCTTATAAAACAGTATAGGTGTATAACATAAAAAATATTCCTCAATGAATGAAAATTGAGACGAAGTTCTATACCTTGACTTTGACTCATCATATAGAATATTTACATTCATGAATGATAATATTAGGTTAATTTTTTAATTTATTGATTACTTTTCATAATTATATTGTTCCTTTTATATCACTTAGTATCATGTTATATCAATTACTTAATTATTGAGGTTCTTGTCTGATATTTTGACAATATTCGGTACTTGAGTCCATAATGACTTTGGTATGATGTAAAATGACAAAGAGATTATTATTCTATCATATAAAAAATAATATTTGTTAATTAGTTATAATTATTGAACATCAGTAATAATTTTAAATAAAACCATTATTTATGGTTATGAAAAATGAACTATGATATAATCATAGAGAAGGTAGGTTGTATATACGAATGAGTAACATTTCCATTTTTCAATGATAATTATGAAAAGAAGGTAAGTATTAATTTATAATTCTATAATGATAATATGTAATTAATATAATATTACTAATTTATATATACTTATATATTTCATCACTATTACGTGGACATGAATAACAAATCACGTCGCCTCATGGAAGTGATAGTCCACACATACGCATGAACACAATTATTATTTTGTTGTTACTGGAATGGTAAGAAAATAAATATTATATAATATTTTAGAAAATATAAATATTTAATTAATATCATATATAAATTTTATTTCCCTCATTATAACTGTTATTAATAGACAGTGACAGAAAACTAAATAAATTTGTTCAAGAGGCAGTAGTCTCTCTTACACACGACAAATAATTATTTTTCCATTTGATTGAAGTTTAGATTGATTTAGGTGATGATATAAACATAATTAAATTTCAATATATATAGGAAAATAGATTATGTATTTCATCATGGTTGAATAACATTTAATGGAGTTGGTAGAATAAACAAAACAGAAACACTTAAATTAAAATGATTCTTTTTTCTTCAGATAATCTCCATTTCTTAAAACCTTATGACCACTATTCATGGCGTTATTCCTAAAATGAGAACTATAAAATGTATGTAGGGGTTATAGGAATGTGTTTGGGTAGTTATTGAATGAAACATATTGGTTTTTAAGTTTGAATAAAAGAGAAGAATATGTGGCATTTTATACGGGAGGAGAGAGACACTCTTGGAATTTCCCAAAATTTTAAATTAATATATTTTTTTCTATTCAAAATATCTTGAATCTAATTTATTTTGAATATAGTATTATCTTAGATATAAATAAATTTATCTAATGAAAAAACACTATTTTTTCTATTTTTTTAATCTTTATCTTTTTAACCCTTATTTATTCTCTTTGTTTTTTATCATGACAACATGTGTTTGTACTATTTTATAGTTAATATAGTCACTATAAAATGACAAAAAAATCATAAATGAATCATGGATGATATTATAAACTGTTACTAGGTAATATAGAAATTTTTTATATTTTTATAAATTTTATGTCATTCAATAAAATATTATCTATTTTAAAATATAATTAATGTCCATTGGAACACTATTCATTATTTTGACTTCTACAAAAATTGAAACGATATAATAAATTTGAACCAATTCATCTCAAACATCAAAAAAATATAAAATTTATCGATAAAAGTCATTTATGACATTAATTGTGTAAAATTATATTTATTTTAATATTTTAAATGTCAAATATTTGGTATTTCTTTTAATTTTACAATTATTTCATCATCAATGTGTATAAATTTAAGGTTATTAATTTATCAATTAAAATTTATAAATAAATTAATGTTATGTAGATAAATATTTTATCTTATAAATGAATCTTTTAAGTTGTATTTATATTCTAAATAACTTTTAGGCCTTATAGATTTTAGTGTATAAGGTTGACATCATTCACATTTATTTGAAATAAAATACTATTAAGAGATTAAAGTCATACATATGTGTCCATGATGTCAAATAATTGGCCCAAGGATTATTTTGTTTAAAATAACCCATACAATAAATATTTTACATGTTTCATGGATATTTTCTAGTATTTATATTAATATTGTTACCCTTAATTAACCTATTTACTTTTAACAATGATAATAAAAATTTCTAAAGTCATTATTCATATTTCAAAAAAATAAAATGACCAATTTAGTAAATTTTGAAATTATAGTTCCGACTATGGAATCCATTTTCCAAAATTCAAATCATATAATTAGATAAATTTGAATATAATTAATCCAATTGATAGAACAAGAAAATGAGTTTTAAAGTGAAAAAATTCAAAATATTGAACTTTTCTTCTATCCAAATTAAATTTGAAATTTATTATAATAGAATAAATTTATTTAAATAATATAAAATTTATCCAGTTAAATTTTAAAATAAAAAATGTAATTTAACAATACCATATTTAGACAAAAAATATATTTTCAATTAAAATTCATGATTTTTATATTTTCATCAAAACGTGAATCTTTTTAAAAAACATGAAAAAATCAACCAAATTAAATTTCAATATTCATAATTAAAAAGAGAAGTTTATTTTTTGAAATTTGATTTATAAATGTTTCAAAATCAAGATTTAAAAAATGTGATCCATCAAAGGCGTAAAAAATCATTTTTGAAAAATATAACTTTTATGTATAAAATATGATTTGTTGTAATATAGTGTATTGAGAAAAATAAGATGCATGATAAAAATTAGAATGACCATATTATAAATAAAATTTAATTAATATAATTTTATAGAGTTATTTATGTATTTATTTGTATAAAACATGCATTCTTCACATTTAAATTAATTTTTAGAAAAAAATTCTTTTTATTTTAAAAAGGGTTTCATTTTCATTTATAATTAATTGGTAATAGGATTAACTATATATACATGTCTAAAATATATTTCATATTTAGATAATACTTGTTATACCTTTCTTTCTAATTTTTAGATTATAATAGTAACATTTAAATAATAATATTTATTTGCTCGTTTAAACATCATGTGTCGTATCATATATGCTATTGAACATAGTGTTTCTTTTATATAATCCTAGGATGATTCACCTCATATGTATAATAATAGAATACCGTGAATATAGACTAGATCTGTTCATTATTCACTCACTCTATCACTACACGTCACATCTTACAAACATGGTAGTCAAGACATGTCACATCTTAGATATAAGTCTGAGTAAATTATTGCCTGCTGGATGTGTTCATCAAACATTAGATAACATTGTGTAAGGAATGATTAAAAAAATAAATATCAACAATCACACCCCTCCAATATTACAACAAATAAAATCGATATCAACACAATTATTACAATGATAATGCACACCAGCTACCATCACGCTCACAATGATTATGGGAAAACAATATCTATGATTTGAATGTTTCCAATGAACAAGATCTGATTCCTTTTTAGTATGAACCCTAACAAACAGAATGAGAATCTTGGTGCTCAAAATTTAAATATTGGTTTTATATATACTTCATCCTATACTATTTGATGTAATTTAATTTATCATTTTGAAATTGTATAAGAGGGTATTATTTTAATTTAATTTTTATGGTAAAAATTATTAAAACCAAATAAGGTAAAAAGTAATTTTGAAAATCAATCCTTGTATTTCTATATTTTTTATGTTTATGTGACCCACCTTCATGTGAGAAATTTATTTAAATTGCTTAACTGTAATCCACAAAATAAAAAAAATTATTTTCTATTTCTTGTTTATATATAAATAAAAAAAACTGACAGAATTTAAAATACTATTTTTTATTTAAAATTATTTACATTAATTTATTTCCAAAATATAACTGAAATAAGTGAATGGTTCTTATAATATTTTAAAAATTAATAATACAAGATTCTCCTTCAATTTTTATACCGCTAAAATAATAATATTTTAGTAATAAAACTTGAAAAATACAACAATAATATAATTAAAAATAATAAATAAGAAAATAATAATAATATTGTTAGTATAAATAATGCATTTGGGGTTTGATTTAGCAGAAAGTACCCCATAATTTTTAATGAAAAACTAAAGATCAAATTTGGGAGGTTGAAGGATTCATATAGGTACTCTAATATTAATAGAGTTGACACTATAGTTAGTACTGTATCAGTTCTAATATACATCAGAATTTGGTTTTGAGCCATGTATTTAGGCTTTTAGGCTACTCACGATTAACATTTTTGGGTATATTTATTGTTATATTTTATCAATGCTAGAGAAAAATACAGATAAAAGTTTTCATTATCAACATTAAGTGCTGATTAAGGTTTACTTTATCAACACTTTCATTGTATCCCTATTAAATTGGAACATTTATTACATCATTTTTTATCCCTGATAAAGTTCGTGATAATGCATTCGAGTCCCATGTTGAAATTGTGGGTGTTTGGCCACTTGTTTACATATGGTTCTGGTAAATCTTAATTCCAGAAGCTTGATATGGAGATGATATCCCACATGCACAATCCACACACACCAATATGGGCTGGCTCTTTCATGCACAATCCCATGAGGGGCTTGGGAACCACATTATTTCCTCGTGTTTTGGTCCACCCTCTGTTCAGTAGGCCTTCCTTGTTGGACTTCCTAAATGGTTGTTGCTTCATGTTCAGGGCCTGCTGAATTAGTAAATGTTTATAATTATATTTTTATTTAATATATAAAAATATATTTTGGATTATATAAATATATTCAATTTGAAAATATATATATATATATATATTTGTTTTTAATATTTATTTATATTTAGTCATTTTTTAATAATTAAATTAATATTTCGAATATATATATATATATATATATATATTCATACATATTAAATATTGAAATATATTAATAGATATCTATTACTATATATTAACATATATTACTAAATATAATATTAATTATTTAATTGTATATATATTATTATTTAATATAATCATATATATAAATATATATTTGTATATATTAATATTTTAAAAAATATTTAATTAATATTTTTTAAAAATTATTCATTTTTAATATTTAATTATATATAGTCATTTTTAAAAAAATAATATTCTAATTTTTTTATGAAAATATATATTAACATATACATATACATGTATTTTGATTTATATTGTCATATATTAATATATATTATATAAATTATTAAATATAAATTAAAAAATACAAATATATTTTATAACTAATTAATTAACTAATAGAATTTCTATAATTAATAAATAAAATAAATCTTTTAATAACTTAATATAATAACAAAATAATTAATAAAATATTTTTTACTATATATATATATATTAAGTTTATTCATTTATTATTAATAAAAAATTCATTAATAAAATAATTAATAATTATTTTATCATTTTATTTTTTTGATACATTTGTAATTTACACCATTAATATATATTAATTTTTATTTAATCATATATTCATGAGGGTTTATGAGTTGGTTTGACCAACACCCTATTTTTTATAAATAAATCTATTAAATTATATATATATATTGTAATAATGTTTATTTTAATTATTTATATATAATTAATTAAAAAATTAATATAATTTTAATAATTAATAAAAATGAATAAAAGTAGTGAACAATTAATATTTTAATTAGATAATTAATAATCATTTTATTTCTAATTAATATACAAATTAAATATTTAATATAAAAATTAAATTAATAATATATGATATTTATATATATTACATTTATTATTTTTTTAATATCATTATTCATTTTTATTAATTATATACATAATATTAATAATTTAATTATATATATCTATATATTATTAAATTGCACTCATTTTCTACATGACTTCATCTAATATAATTTCTTCATTTATAATTATGTGTGTTTTTACTTGTTTTATAAATTATAGATTTTAATATTTGTTATGATAATATATTTCTAAACTCTTAATTTTTAGTGTTTTTATACATAATTATTCATTAAAAGATTTAATATTTTTTAAAATTTATTCATTCTCAAATTTTCTTTTTTCAATATTTTTTTAAATTTTATCCATTTTCTTAATTTTTATTTATCCATATTTGTTCATTAAAAATAATATTATTAATATGGTTTTAGATAATATAATTAATATGCATTCATTTCCATTTTAACATATATAAATATTAATTGTAAATTTATTTTATTTATCTATATAAAAACTAACATTTATTCATTTTTTAAATTCATTCATTATTGTTATTTATTTCATTAATAGATGCTACATATTATAAAAGGTCATTATTCAGTTTAACATGTATCAAACTTATCTATATATATAAACATTAATTTTGGCGGTGAGAGGTCTCTCTAAGGTCTTCCAAGCGTTTGTAAGTTTCTAGGTTCTAGCTAGTTTTGGAAGATCAGTGGTGGTATAATAGTTTTTTGTGGCTTCATTAGTTAATTTCATGGGTGCATGCACATCCTCATCATGGCGATTAATGTCGTTAGCAACAGTGGATTTAGTTTTGATCATCTTCATCAATGATACTTCTCCTCCCCCACACGAATCACAGTGAGATGGACTCTAATGTGGTCTTTCTGGGGTGTGGATCCACCATGGTTATTCATAGGTTTGGTGGATAGGCTGTGATGTTGTCATTCATGGTTGTTTCTTTTGGGGCTTTCATCGATGTTGGGAAACCATCAACCATGCAAATAATGTCGTCAGCGATTGTGAGTTTTTATCTTGGCTCTCATTCTCTGATGTGTCTCGTCGCCCACCCAAATCATGGTGGAATGGACTTAGATATGAAGAAATAATGAGAAAACATTCCTTGATAGATAAAGAGAAAACAGAAATCATGTCTAAGAAAGATGAGGACTTGTTCTTGATCCATTGAATGTCCCATCTTATAATGAAAAATTTCATCTTCGAATAAGACAACAATATCAATGCACTAAATAACACCATGAAAGATATAAGGTGATTAGACTAGGAAAATACCATTAGTTAAATTGTAGGAAACTTTATATAAATTTAATTCCTCAATTAGAGAGATAAACATAAGTTTTATAAGAGGTGACCTTGGTCATTTGGTAACCAATTTTTAATTAAGGACCTAAAAAATGTGGAGAATATTCAGAATTTCAACTTTTTTGAATCCCCCTTTTGGATACAGCTTAAGATAAATCTATTATCATAATGATGAAAACATATTTTTCAAGATACATGTGAAAAAATTGGTGAATTTTTGGAATGAGATTATCCATATCCCAATCATTGGGGATCAACAGTGCAGAATAGGTTAATGGTGAATCTTGGGTTGCCTCTTTTCTTGTGGTATATTTATTTCCCTGGATGAATCCAATACATATATATCATTCAATTATGAATAACTACCTACATTTTTCATCTATTGTGTCCACATGGGGCATGGAGAGAATTTTTTTTGAAGACTACAAATGAAGATTGAAATATTATATTTCAGTATGGCTCGAGGTTATGTTAAAATATATAGGGTGGAATTTCATTTGATAAGCTAAAAAGAAGAAGAATAAAAAAAGATTTCCAATGCATTAAGTTCACAATAAATTATATCCCAAAACAACACTATCAAGACATGGATTGATGCTTATATTATTTAGTAATGAGAACATTCTCAATCAAATGAAAGGAAAGTACAAGGTATTGATGCTAACATATCCATTGATGGGAATATATAGGAAACACATACTAATTCGTTAAGGTTCGTATCTTCCTACCCTTCTCAAAATATTTCAATATATAATGGATTAAATAACCCCCCCCCACAAACAGACACACACAATCCTAATGAAAATATGCTCATCTCCCACATATTTGCTTCTTCTCCCACCCACTGATGATCCCTCAAACTTCTCAACCTAAATCAGGGAATATAATGTATCCTCGGTATCCTTCAATAAAAATCTACAAATGTAGTGGAGGAAATTAAGATGATATATTGGAATTTCCTTGAAGGAATTATAAACTAGTGGCTCTAAGATGTTCTCGGAGGAATTTATGGCCACTGAGAGGTATCCCAAAATAGGGAGAGTGGGAGAGGATTGTTCATTACTAAAACTATCATAGGCTGAGGCTAGATTGATCCATCCTTCCTTGTCTCAATGATTATTCAATGCTATAACATTATGGGATTATAAACCCATGAACAATTTAGATTCCCAAGCACCAATTTTCTAAAATTCACCGTGTTATAGTTTTATTTTCAAAACCATTTTGGAATGCAAGGACATAGATGGTATCATAAATAAATATAGATTTCATGGATATGTCTCATTCGCTCGTCATGGCCACTCGGGTTGTATTTTCATTCTCCATAGGGATGAAATGAATGTAAGGGTTATGTTTTTTTATTAAAACCACATTCTTCCTCTATTCACTAACTTGTCAACCAAACCGGGGCTTTTATTGGGTTTTGTGGATTTCCCTCTTCGCATCATAAATGGAATGTTTGGAAGTTTATTAAAACCACATGTGAGAAAGTACTAGTTCCTCTCAATTTTTCAAGGATTTTAATGTGTTTTTTCTTCAAGAATGAGAATAAACGTGGCTCTAATAAACCCTTCACTAAAATGATGTAATTCTTGAATGAAACGTAGGTATAAAATATCACTTTTGTTGGGTAAAATATTAGTTATTTTACATGTATTTGAAGAATCACTAAAAATACTCATATTTTGGAATTCAAAGATATATTTTTTGGTTCGGTTGAATGAAAAACTTCTTCGGGTACTTATAATTCTCTCACGTGGCTCTGAACTCTTTAGACCATTGTTCTATCCTCATTGATATCACACATGGCCAAAGAAAACCAATTTATGAGACATTTTTTATATTTTAAATATTTTTGGTCAAGGGTAAATATTGTGAAGAGGTTGATCATTTATTATTGAAGGTATGAGATCTATAAAAGAGAAATAATCTTTCCTAGGTGGCTTTGGGGTTTAAAAAATAGAGCCACTATAAGTTTCACCAATCTGAAATCATTTAACACATCAATAAAAGTATTCTTAATGATCTTTTCTTACATCCCTCATCTGATTCCACTATCCCAAGAATCAGAATTCATTATGTGGACATTCTTGTGTCCCTTCACACCAAAAAAAATTTTTAGTCCATGCGGACCAGTGAAGCTCACATTAATGAAGGTGATGCCAACAACACCTATATTCAACAGAAATCATTTTAGAGGTGATTGAAGAGTTATTTCATTAGTATTAATAATTTTTAATGTAGTTCTATAATCAAAGAGATTGAGATCGGTGACATTACCAAAAAATTATTTCTGAAACTAAACATGATGGGATATTATAGAATTTCGGATTATATAACATCCTATATAAACCATGTTTTCAGTGATGTTATTAACCATCAACTCAAGATCCACTTCATTGATGAATAAATTATGAGGGATGTACACCGAATTCACTCTACCAATGCAACAATAAAGGATTAATTTCATTCTCCCTAATTCAAAAAATAATGGAATCTTATTAGAGCTAATATTTGAACCCTCATAGAGAATATTTTAGAAGGGAAAACTGATCATCTCTCTTGTAATGAAGTTATCACCACCCTCATTCCAAAAATAAAAAACCACAACTGGTTGTGTACATCCGACCAATTATTTTATGTAATGATCTATATAGTATTTTCTCAAAGATAATTGTGAGATATGTAAATTTTTGACTACCATATATCATCTTTGAAAACATAAGTGACTTCATCCATAAATGATATATTACTAAAAACACCGATATTATTCTATTGGGATTCCACACCAAGAAAACATTATATTCCTCAAAGACAATATTATGAAATGAAAACATTACATGAAAAAAAATTATGATAGAGTGGAATGAACTTTTCTACAGTTTTTCATGAATAAATTGTGTGCCTCGACTAAATGGAATATTATTTTCATGTAGTTTGGGTCATCAGTTTCTATTAGAATCTAATTAAAAGTGGTATTTCCCATGGTTTTACCCTCTCTATGGGTCATCTCCATGGGGATCCATTCTCCAAATTCATCTTTATCCTTATAGATGCTATTTTATCTAATCTTCCTTTAGAGATTTACCAGAATAATACTATTCATAGGGTGACGGTATTTTTATGAATTCATCATGTATCTCATCTACTTTTTTGATGACATTATCATGTATTCACGAGATACATAATAACAATTTGTCTTCATTTTCTATATTATTACCACTACAAGAGATCATATAGAAAATCCAAAAATCTAGAAAAATATAAAATCTCTTTCATCTCTATAGTCTAGCCAGATAAGAAGGACAATCACAATAGAATATTGGGTATTCAGGTTGTTGAAAATATATAAAATACTTCAATCACTCACTATCACTAGTCGATCCAAAATAGGTTTTTAATGTAATCTTGATAGTGTGGGGAAACTTTTTAAGTGTTGGAAAATTAATTGGATTTTTAATGCATAGAAGGAAACATTAATAATGATTGTGATACAATATATCCCAAAATTTTCCATTTCTCCGATTTGAATTATTGATCTTAGTTATTGGAATCATTCATAGTTTCATTGAAAACATTTAGTGGGGAGAAAATAATGGGATAAAAAATTAATTGAATTTTTTGGGACAAAAATTGTACCCCTAAATCAGGCGAGGGAATGGGATTCTGGAATATTAGTCAATTCAATGATGCCCTCTAAACTAAGAATGGACTGTGGATTTTATATATAGAAATACTACCTTTTCATTCAGATCTTGAATGAAACATATTATTTACATTTGGATTTCCGATGATTAGAATTAGGATGTCATCCTAGTTTCTTATGGATATTCCTCTAGGGTTCACACACTATTTTATGCAGCGAGATCATCTAGAAGATCGACAATGGTTACACGATTAAGAAATAGAAGGACCCTTGTCTTATAGACAATGTTGGATTGATGGAAACCTAACTAGTGGTTCCTAGTATTGAGGTCATTAATTTTTGTTCTCTCATCAATGATACAGGTTATGGCTGGTTTATTGAGAAACCTGAAAACATGTTCTATGATGGGGACACAAGGATCGTCTTGAGTATTCCCAATATAAATGATATGGGAAAAGGTAGAACTTTCTTCTGTAATGAAAGAGAAGTTTTATATTCTATTAGTTATGGAGATTCTATAGTGTGTAGATTCATTCCTCGTAGGGTGACATTATCTTGAAATTCCTCTTTCACCAAATGGTTCCACTATGTTTCAATTTATCGGGTGGTAGTTTTGTAGTAGAATCCTCCCATCTAAGGAATTCCTCTCACATAGACACACAAATAATGCTCCCTTCTATACTATATTCATTAATGAGTAAGAATTCCCCATGCATGTTTTTTTATATAAGGTTGAGGGGAAAGCCCTATTTATTGAACCCGGAAGAAACAACCTCTTAAATGGACTGGGAGAAGAGGCATCCCATTACATGACAAAGGCACATATTCCCATAATGCAGAGCCCGAAGTCTTAAAAAATTCTTTGAAGACAAAAATGAAGCAGACATAAAAAACAAGCATCCGAAATAACCTCATCACTATAGCATCCCGTCTTTTTATCACATAAACTTTCATTACATTTTACAAAACCGAGGATCTTTAAGGTTTAGTGTCTTGGAAACCCGGAACATAATAAATGAAACGAAAAAAAAACATTCTTCTTAAACACTTTCAAGGCTTCTCCTCAAGTTCATCCTATGTTCATTACTGCATCTCATAACCTGGGAACATACATCAAAAGAAAGGATGAGCAAAAAGCCCAGTAAGGGAACAAGAGAAACATTTTATATGTGAACTTGAGATACTTCAATAAGGTCATGAAAAGAACATTAAGGCATGAGAATGAAATCACGAGGCATATCATAATAAAAATAAATTTTCATAACTTGAAGATGTGGCTACAACATTTAATATTGACAATCGTTTCGTTTCACCAAGGTCCATCCCCAAGGTGTCGTTAAAAATTACCAAGGTTTTTCACCAAGGCATCGTTAAAATTGTAATCTCTAGTGGTTACATCATTACCCAATGCATTGGAGCGCTATCAGGGCGCACCCTTAAATTTGCCTTTATTATCATGTGAGCCACATATATCATCATCAAACATTTCATAAATAACCCACATAGCATAAAATAAATGGGTTTCATTTCATAATCATAACGTTTTAAAAACTGCTTTAAAGACATGATCTTTACGTCACTTTAAACCCACGGAAAGGGAAAGCGGGTCTCATGTATGTAAATCCAAGAATTTAAAATGGAACATTTTGATATATATGTGAATACCCTTGTATAAATAAGAGCTTTGAGTATTCACTTTATAACATAAAATAATTTTTGAGAAAAGAGAGAGGCATTTTGAGGGGAAAATTCTGCAGCATAACGGCTAAGTTTCGGGGTTTTAGAAAACATTGAAATGAGAGGGGACATGGGACACCCAGTCATAAATGATCCATAAAACAGTAGGGTGAAGGAATAAGAAGGACATATGGACATGGTAATGAAATTTTAGGGACATACCATTTGAAATGAAAAACATGGAAGAAAAAAAAGTTTAGATTTCTCTTATGAAAATTCGGCAGCCTTACGGCGTCACTTAACTTCAAAAGAAAATGATTTGACAAGATCAAATAGGGTCCCTAATCATATGATAATAAGAGATCAGTATGTTGGATATATAGATAATTCCCAAACATAACAAAAATGAACTTGAAAGAATTGACATGAAAGTAGAACTTCAAAACGAGAAGGGTGAAGAACCACTTAAAAATTCGGCAGCCTAACGGCGCCACTTAAAACGTCAAAATACTGAATTGAAGCGATCAAATGGGGTCTCTCATCATATGAAAATAAGAGTCCAGTATGATAGATATATAGATCATACCCCAATATAACAAAAAGGAACTTGAAATAATTGACATGAAAGTAGAACTTCAAAACGAGAAGGGTGAAGAACCACTTAAAAATTCAGCAGTCTAACGGCGCCACTTAAAACTTCAAAATACTGAATTGAAGCGATCAAATGGGGTCTCTCATCATATGAACATAAGAGTCCAGTATGATAGATATAGAGATCATACCCCAATATAACAAAAAGGAAATTGAAATAATTGACATGAAAGTAGAACTTCAAAACGAGAAGGGTGAAGAACCACTTAAAAATTCGGCAGCCTAACGGCGCCACTTAAAACTTCAAAATAATGAATTGAAGAGATCAAATGGGGTCTCTCATCATATGAACATAAGAGTCCAGTATGATAAATTTAGAGATCATACCCCAACATAATAAAAAGAAACATGAAAGACTTTAATGAAAATAGAACTTGAAAACGAGGAAGGTGAAAGAATCCCTTAAAAATTCGGCAGCCTAACGGCGCCACTTAAACATTCTTAAAACGAATTGATGAGAGAAAGGGGGGGTCTCTCATCATATGAACATGATATAGGCAGTAGGATGAATATAAAATAACATCCTCCAACATAAGAACATGGAGTATAAAAGAAATGACATAAAAGAGATTACTTGAAAAGAAAGAGAGGGGTCGGATCCCTTACCTTAAAATGTAACTCTTAAACCTCAAAGTTTGGGACCTTGAGGGCTTGGGGGAACCTTGGGAGGACTCCTTGGTAGGTAATGAGACCAGAAATTCGTTGGGAATGAGTGGGGAGTCGAATGGATGAGAGGAGGGCTTGGTATTTATAGGGAAAGTGAGGGGACAAGGCATTAATGGCCAAGGGACACCTCACTAGTGGTTTTGGCAAAACCATGGGCTTCCCCATGGTATTTGCCCATGGTATTGGCCACTTGGGACACCTCACACCTTATCTTACTATTCATAATTCGACCATATTGAATATATACTTAATACATCATTTAATGATGTCATTAAAAACCTGTAACTTAAAAACTATACTTTCACTATTCACCGAAAATTCAACTTTCTCATAATAATCCCAAAATTTCACCTTAACCAAATATCAATGCTATGATTTCAAAAATGAACTCCATTTTATAAAAATAATTTTCTAAATATTTTTAATTTTATTTTTAAATAAATACACTATTCATTGAAAATTCATTTTTTTCAGAAAAATCCCCAAAAATTACCAAAACATAATATCGATGCTCTGAGTTCAAAAATAAAGTCATTTTTATAAAAAAAATTTCTAATTATTTTTAATTAAATTTTTAATTAAAAAACACTATTCATCTGAAAAAAACTAATACTTGAATAATAATTTATGAAACCATTATTTAACCATTTTATTGAATCACATTAGTTAATCAAGGTGCCTAGATTATTTTAAAACTTTATTTAAGTGAGATTACTAATCCATTTGGTCATATTACTAATCCTAATCATAAAATCACTATTCATAATTTACTATTCATCAAAAATCATGTTGATCTTATTAGACTCTAAATTTTGTACTGAACATAATTGTAGAAGACCATTTTTTGAGAATCATCACACATTTTAAATTATTTAAGGTTTACACAAACATTTTTTTAAAATATCCTTTTGAAAATTCATCAAAAATATGCATACTATTTTTATCCAGTCATTTGAAAATTCATAAACTTCATAATAAGAAGAAATCCCAATTTTTATTCAAAACAAGGATTACACAAGGCAATTACGGTCTCGTTACATAACCCCTTATAATACCAGCATAGGACCTAAGAGTAAGGTGTGCTAGGGTGATAGAATCTTGGGGCGGCTCGGTCAACATTGCCCGAGTAGTAATTTCTATCAGTTTGAACTTCTCGCGAAGGCGATTCCGTTCTAGCTTCACATGATGAAGTTCAGCTTGGGTTTGGTCCAGAGCAAAGGCCAATGGTGCTACCTCCTTCCCAAGCTCTGTTAGATGGGCTTCGATCGGTCCATGACTACTAGGTGAGGCCATCAAATCTTCTTTCTATAATAATTAACCACGATTACTTATATTTAGAGACAATAATCAAAACATTTTGTTCACGGCAGTCATATTGACCGATGGTAATATAACACTCAAAAACCAATGGTATTATTTTAATTATAATCATTTTTATCAAATAAAACATTTTTGTTGAGTATAAAAATAAAATAAAATAACACATGAAATCAGGAAACAAGATTTATTCAAAAATTTCGGGCTGTTACAATCTTCCCCCCTTAAGAAATTGCGTCCTCGCAATTTTTTTTTAAAAATTGGGTTTTGAAAATTCATTGAAAGTCCCACATCGGAAAAAGAGTCAGTAACACCATTACATTAAAAGAAATAAAAGGAAGTACAAAGGCCACCCGAGTTTACTCATACTAGGATTCCATGTAGGAAACATGGACATGGAGGAGAAAACAAAGGGTAACGTTCTAAAGGAGAGTGATAGAAAACTTGATTAGGAGGAATTTAACCACCAGAAAATCCCAAAATTATGATTTGTGTAAGCGGTCTTTGATTACCCAGTAGGAAACGTAAACCAACAACGTTTTTGTTTTATGTTCCTTTTTATAACTTTGAGGAATTCATTTACAACATAGATCAAAAACATAAGGAAATATATCTACCTTCACGTAGAGTTTCATACTTTAATAAGTTTCTACCAAAACTAATCTTTTCTCCAAACGATGAGCATTCAAAACTACTTGGTCTCATCAAAACACAAGAATCATCTTCTAGAGAATCACATAATCCACAAAAGATCAACTATCTATTTCTTCTATCTTTAAACATTATCCCAAAATTAGAAAGGGTAAGGTAAAACAACTCTTCAAAAAGAATCCCATAGGAATGGAAACTACTTTTAAATCTTCAAAGTTCCATGGTAATACCCAAGGTTCATCATAGACCATTCCATAAATAACAGTCCTTAAAATTCCTCAATGTAAACCAAACTATGATTGAAACCCAAACACAAGAAGGACTTGATAACATAGTCTTCCAAAATAAATTTCATTGTTCATCTCCAAACAACATCAACCACTCCTATCATCTTATAACAAAAGTAGCTAACCTAAACATATTTTACCCAAGATAGTTTAATCATTCCCGTAAGTAACCTAAATTACTATAAGTCCACCTTAAATTCATTGATTCTTCAAAATATAAGTCAACCTTACTCCTCAATGAAAATACCGTAGTAATCTATCATATATGGTCCTCAAAATAGTGAACATCTTCCAAAATAATAATCATCTTTTAATCCGCTAATCATCTCTGTCGTATTAATACGGCAATCGTAGCATTTACTATCACATTGGTTGTTGGGACATGTTCTTCCATTTCTAGCCATTAACTAAGAAAAGAAGCTATAGTTAGGGGCTTAAATAATTAGCCAATAATCATGAAAAGAAACGTAATGCATCTAAGGATAACATGTAGAAGTAAATTGTAACCTAACTTGTGATCCCCTAGGTTCCCTTCTAGGTTATCCATTATCATATATTCTTATGTGAACCATTATTTTATTTTATCTTTGTTCCTTTAACAGTGGTTCATACTAAGCTTATGAATTTACCAAAGCATATCCCCCGGGAGTGTCGTAACCAAGAGTGCAGCAAGGCCCGTTGTCGTGTACCAGTTCCCGTTCGAGTCTAGCTCAAAGCGGTGTTTTCGGGTTTTACCCCTATGTACATATGTGCCAGAGCCACCTCTACCTGCTCGTATCCAGACATGGATGTATTTGCTTGGAAACCCCTTACTCAATACTCACCAAAATACCAGGAAGACTTCCTATATTTAAACTCTTCTATAGGGGTTTTACTAATGTTTTTATATCCTAATTTCCACAAATAACTAAACCATCCTTTGATACCAACTATATCATCCCGCCTTTTTATCACATAAACATTCATTACATTTTACAAAACCGAGGATCTTTAAGGTTTAGTGTCTTGGAAAACAGGAACATAATAAATGAAATGAAAAAAAACATTCTTCTTAAACACTTGCAAGGCTTCTCCTCAAGTTCATCCTATGTTCATTACTGCATCTCATAACCTGGGAACATACATCAAAAGAAAGGATGAGCAAAAAGCCCAGTAAGGGAACAAGAGAAACATTTTATATGTGAACTTGAGATACTTCAATAAGGTCATGAAAAGAACTTTAAGGAATGAGAATGAAATCACGAGGCATATCATAATAAAAATAAATTTTCATAACTTGAAGATGTGTCTACAACATTTAATATTGACAATCGTTTCGTTTCACCAAGGTCCATCCCCAAGGTGTCGTTAAAAATTACCAAGGTTTTTCACCAAGGCATCGTTAAAATTGTAATCTCTAGTGGTTACATCATTACCCAATGCATTGGAGCGCTATCAGGGTGCACCCTTAAATTTTCCTTTATTATCATGTGAGCCACATATAACATCATCAAACATTTCATAAATAACCCACATAGCATAAAATAAATGGGTTTCATTTCATAATCATAACATTTTAAAAACTGCTTTAAAGACATGATCTTTACGTCACTTTAAACCCACGGAAAGGGAAAGCGGGTCTCATGTATGTAAATACCAGAATTTAAAATGGAACATTTTGATATATATGTGAATACCCTTGTATAAATAAGAGCTTTGAGTATTCACTTTATAACATAAAATAATTTTTGAGAAAAGAGAGAGGCATTTTGAGGGGAAAATTCTGCAGCATAACGGCTAAGTTTCGGGGTTTTAGAAAACATTGAAATGAGAGGGGACATGGGTCACCCACTCATAAATGATCCATAAAACAGTAGGGTGAAGGAATAAGAAGGACATATGGACATGGTAATGAAATTTTAGGGACATACCATTTGAAATGAAAAACATGGAAGGAAAAAAAGTTTAGATTTCTCTTATGAAAATTCGGCAGCCTTACGGCGTCACTTAACTTCAAAATAAAATGATTTGACAAGATCAAATAGGGTCCCTAATCATATGATAATAAGAGATCAGTATGATGGATATATAGATAATTCCCCAACATAACAAAAAGGAACTTGAAAGAATTGACATGAAAGTAGAACTTCAAAACGAGAAGGGTGAAGAACCACTTAAAAATTCGGCAGCCTAACAGCGCCACTTAAAACTTCAAAATACTGAATTGAAGCGATCAAATGGGGTCTCTCATCATATGAAAATAAGAGTCCAGTATGATAGATATAGAGATCATACCCCAATATAACAAAAAGGAACTTGAAATAATTGACATGAAAGTAGAACATCAAAACGAGAAGGGTGAAGAACCACTTAAAAATTCAGCAGCCTAACAGCGCCACTTAAAACATCAAAATACTGAATTGAAGCGATCAAATGGGGTCTCTCATCATATGAACATAAGAGTCCAGTATGATAGATATAGAGATCATACCCCAATATAAAAAAAAGGAACTTGAAATAATTGACATGAAAGTAGAACTTCAAAACGAGAAGGGTGAAGAACCACTTAAAAATATTGCAGCCTAACGACGCCACTTAAAACATCAAAATACAGAATTGAAGAGATCAAATGGGGTCTCTAATAATATGAACATAAGAGTCCAGTATTATAAATTTAGAGATCATACCCCAACATAATAAAAAGGAACATGAAAGACTTGAATGAAAATAGAACTTGAAAACGAGGAAGGTGAAAGAATCCCTTAAAAATTCGGCAGCCTAACGGCGCCACTTAAACATTCTTAAAACGAATTGATGAGAGCAAGGGGGGTCTCTCATCATATGAACATGAAATAGGCAGTAGGATGAATATAAAATAACATCCTCCAACATAAGAACATGGAGTATAAAAGAAATGACATAAAAGAGATTACTTGAAAAGAAAGAGAGGGGTCAGATCCCTTACCTTAAAATGTAACTCTTAAACCTCAAAGGTTGGGACCTTGAGGGCTTGGGGGCACCTTGGGAGGACTCCTTGGGAGGTAATGAGACCAGAAATTCGTTGGGAATGAGTGGGGAGTCGAATGGATGACAGGAGGGCTTGGTATTTATAGGGAAAGTGAGGGGACAAGGCATTAATGGCCAAGGGACACCTCACTAGTGGTTTTGGCAAAACCATGGGCTTGCCCATGGTATTTGCCCATGGTATTGGCCACCTGGGACACCTCACACCTTATCTTACTATTCATAATTCGACCATATTGAATATATACTTAATACATCATTTAATGATGTCATTAAAAACCCATAACTTAAAAACTATACTTTCACTATTCACCGAAAATTCAACTTTCTCAGAATAATCCCAAAATTTCACCTTAACCAAATATCAATGCTATGATTTCAAAAATGAACTCCATTTTATAAAAATAATTTTCTAAATATTTTTAATTTTATTTTTAAATAAATACACTATTCATCGAAAATTCATTTTTTTCAGAAAAATCCCCAAAAATTACCATAACATAATATCGATGCTCTGAGTTCAAAAATAAAGTCATTTTTATAAAAAAAAAATTTCTAATTATTTTTAATTAAATTTTTATTTAAAAAACACTATTCATCTGAAATAAACTAATACTTGAATAATAATTTATGAAACTGTTATTTAGCCATTTTATTGAATCACATTAGTTAATCAAGGTGCCTAGATTATTTTAAAACTTTATTTATGTGAGATTACTAATCCATTTGGTCATATTACTAATCCTAATCATGAAATCACTATTCATAATTTACTATTCATCAAAAATCATGTTGATCTTATTAGACTCTAAATTTTGTACTGAACATAATTGTAGAAGACCATTTTTTGAGAATCATTACACATTTTAAATTATTTAAGGTTTACACAAACATTTTTTTAAAATATCCTTTTGAAAATTCATCAAAAATATGCATACTATTTTTATCCAGTCATTTGAAAATTCATAAACTTCATCATAAGAAGAAATCCCAATTTTTATTCAAAACAAGGATTACACAAGGCAATTACGGTCTCGTTACATAACCCCTTATAATACCAGCATAGGACCTAAGAGTAAGGTGTGCTAGGGTGATAGAATCTTGGGGCGGCTCGATCAACATTGCCCGAGTAGTAATTTATATCAGTTTGAACTTCTCGCGAAGGCGATTCCATTCTAGCTTCACATGATGAAGTTCAGCTTGGGTTTGGTCCAGAGCAAAGGCCAATGGTGCTACCTCCTTCCCATGCTCTGTTAGATGGGCTTCGATTGGTCCATGACTACTAGGTGAGGCCATCAAATCTTCTTTCTATAATAATTAACCAAGATTACTTATATTTAGAGACAATAATCAAAACATTTTGTTCACGGCAGTCATATTGACCGATGGTAATATAACACTCAAAAACCAATGGTATTATTTTAACTATAATCATGTTTATCAAATAAAACATTTTTGTTGAGTATAAAAATAAAATAAAATAACACCTGAAATCAGGAAACAAGATTTATTCAAATATTTTGGGCTGTTACAATCACCCCCGGTCAGACCATGCAAGGTGAGATCCTTCGAAGTAGATGTCTCGACCCCCTACCAAGAAGTTGTGTCATGCTGGCAACACAATGTGGCAGACCACTCTCCCAACCCACACCGAGATGTAGATGGATGACCGGATGATAGTTACCAGCACACCTATCTCTCTTTCGAGCCACCCACCTAACAGTGCATGCGAAAAAACACCACACTATCAACCTGATACAAGACAAAACCAGACAGAAACACAGTGTAGAAGATCCGACAATGTGCCAATCCATCCAAACGGACAAATGGCTGATGATGAGTTTCAGCACACCCATCCCTCTTTCGAGGTCGCCCACCCGATGTCAATCTAAAAGATGCAGCAACACCTGCCAAATGCAACAAGGAAGAATACAATTCTCGCAAATCCACTAACAAACAATTTGGAAAACAAAACCTCATGTGAACCAGTCAAACATAGAACAAACCAGAAGACCACATGCATTTGAGAGAAAACAGAACCGAACAAACAAAATCTAACAGCCAGCCGCACCAAAACTAGTTCCACCAAGCCACTGAGCAATCCATCCAAGATGAATTCCCCGTGCATGTGATTATACATTTTCATTTGGAAAGGGATGTTTTGAAATAATGGTGTAGAAACGCACTTAATTATTTTAACATTCCACATAAACATCCATCTAAGCTAGTGACTTGATCTTACTCTCTTCTCATAAAGACGATGGCATCATTATGCATTATTTCTTAGATTATATAGACCAGAAAAAATGAGATGATTTTAAATCATATTTCAAGATAGATCTATTTCAATGTAGAACAATCCAGTTCATATTTAAAGTCATTTAAACAAAATGAAATGAAAAATGATTCTTTAGGCTCCCTCCCCCTCGTAAACTAGTGGAATCCCACACCAATATGTGACATAAAAATCAACATGGAAGCATCATTCCCTGGGGATCACTTTATCAGTAATAGAGTTATGGTATGCAACTACTTAGGTCAGATTATCATGTCTAGTAATGTTTCACATAGTGCTTTCAATGATCCAAGGGGTTCGAAGCCCATGCAATATACGTTAGAATCCTCTTTTCTATAGAGACTTGTTGGAAATATATTATCATTGAGTCAGACTATCTCACTATTTTCAATGATTTAAACATGATGGAGTAGGGATTAGAATCATTTGGGCCACTGATATAGAAGATTCAATCACTACTTCATCACATCTTGACATACTCTTTCCACTTTATTTAATTATATTGGAATTTAGTAGCTCATTTGTTGGGGACTCGAGGTCTCTCTAGCGAGTTACTCATTTTGATCAATGATTTCATTCATGAATGTTATCCCTTGTATATATTGAACATTGATATTTTAATTAAATGCTCTTCTAATTGCCAAATATATATACACATATTATCTTCACACACATCGATATTTATGTAATTGATATAATCTTAAATAAAAATAAGTACACCTAATATTAATGTAGTTTATTCAAATATATATATATATATATATTATAATTTCATTTACTAAAATAATATATTTAATATATTGTGTATTTAATAATTAAATATTTAATATTATTATTTTTATTGTTTCAGTTATTATTATTTATTAATTTTTTATATTTTTTTTATATTTTTAATTTAATCATTTTCTGATAATTAAATCTACATATATATATTTACTATGTTTTAATATGTTCAATATGTATTCATCTTCATCTCAATACATATCCATATTTTTTAAATAATATTTACTAGTAAGAATACCTATTTATTTTTTCAAATTTTTTAAAGTATACCGATTTTTTGTAATTCAATTTATCATTTTTTAACATTAATTCATTTAATATTATATATAAATTAACAATGATATTAATTTTTTTGAAAAAAATAGTTATAAATAAATATATTTTTAAATTTAAATTTACTATATTTATAAAACTATATATTTATAATTTTAAATATATATATATATATTTCAAATTTATTTATGTTATTATAATCTAATAATTATATATTTTAATAAATAATAAATTAAAATAAATTAAAATATTTATAAATATATATATAATTATCTAAATATGAGTATGAAATAAATATATTTATATTTATAAATAAATAGTTATTAATATATTTTAGAACATATATTTTTAAAAATATATTTGAAAATATATTTTCCTTAAATACATTTATAATTTTATATTTAAAAAAATTATAAAATTTTATTTTTATAATTATAAATAATTAAATAATTTTTTTAAAGGTATATTTATTATTATGAGTAAATTATTATATATCTAAAAAACTATAAAATTATAATAACTACATTTTAATAAGGAATATTTTTACTATTTTTTATTTGAAAATTTAGGGTTAATGTCTTTTATTAAAAGCAAGTAAATATAGAGAAAATAAGAAAAGGATCATGGTTTTTTTACCAAATTGGGGAAAATAGTCTATAATTATTTTTTACTTGTATGTATCAATCAAAGTTCATTCTAAAACACGATGTTCTTGTTATGAATTGAAGTGGGTGTTTCAAATAAAAAGTGAAATTTTAGTCTAAAACATGCATAATATAGCCAATGAAAAGAAATCAATCTCAGATAGTTTTCAAACATGAGTAAAATGGAATGTGATTAATTTTTCACATGAAATAATCGACCTCAAATAATTCCAAAACACGATGTGACCGATAAAACCAAAACTACGTGTTTTTAATAGAATTGTGGCATTTTAGTTTAAAACACTCGTCACATTTCCAAAACCAAGTAAAAGTTCTCAGAATATGTTCAAAAATTATGAAAATGATCTATAATTAGATTTATTTTTTTATTTATTGAACTAATTCCAATTAAAGACACGATTTGGTTGATATGGATTTAAGTAGATGTTTTCAATAAAAAAACATGAATTTTAGTTTCAAACGCATAACATATCGAAAACTAAGAAATAAATCTTGGATTGTTTTCAAACATTTAAAAATGGTCCACAATTCATTTTTTTCCTATAAAAATCAAGAAAACATTAATATGACACCTGATGTGGATAATATGGTTCGAGGTGTAGGTTTTCAACACAAAAGTGTAATTTTATTTTAAATTGTACATCAAATATCCAAAAAAAATGCTCATATTATTTGAAGTTTTTTGTAAATGGTATGTAATTCATTTTTTATGTGAAAAAATTGAATACACATCTATACAACACACACTGTGACTGATATGACTCAAAGTGTGGGGTTTCAATAGAAATGATTTATTTTAGGCTAAATTTTTTGTCTCATTAGAAAACCAAAGAAAATATTTTGGATTATTTTACAAAATTTGGAAAAATATATTGAATTAATTTTTATTATGTATTAATTAAACAAAATCCATTTCGTCATATTATTTGGTCAATATGACTCAACGTACATTTATTCAATTATAAAATTCCATTTTATTTTTAAACACATCACATAACCAATAATGATAAAAAGAGATAGTTTTATTTTCAACGTTTATGATAATGGTCCGTAATTCATTATGACCTATAAGAATCATCCACACAACAATATGACACCCGATGTGGTCAGTAAGATTTGAAGTACCAATTTAAAAAAACAAGTTTCAGTTTAGTTTTAAACGTGCATAATATAGCCAAAACAAAGAAAAACAGATCATATTTTTTAAAAAAAATTGGAAAATATATCATGACTCATTTTTGACATGTAATAATAGACCACGCATCCATCAAATACATGATGTGTCCAATATGGTTTAATGTGTGTGTTTATAATTAAATTGTTCCATTTTAGTGTATAACATGAGTCACATCTCCAAAATTGAGAAAACGAGCTTGAATTATATTCAAAATTTCAGAAAATGATCTTTAATTCATATTTATGTGTATAAATTGACAACATAATAATTAGACACATAATCTGTTTTTTACTATTCAAAATATGTGTTTTAAATATTAATCTATCATTTAGTTTAAAACACATCACATAGCCAAAACAAAGAAAAAAAACATGCATTATTTTCAAACTATAGGAGAATGGCCCATATTTCATTTGTGACTATTATGAATTGAACTCAAATCAATCCTTCACCTAAAGTAGTCGGTATTACTCATAGTGAATCTTCTCAATACAAAAGTGTCATTTTAGTTTAAAACACATAACAAATAGAAAAAACTAAGAATATGTAACTGAATTATTTTCAAACATCAGGAAAGTGGTCCATAATACATTTGTGACAAGAAATAATTCACCGACCATCAATCTAACACACGATGTGATGAATATTAATCAATAATAGTAGTTTGAACGAAAAGTTTTCATTTTAGTTTCAAACATTTATAACATCACAGAGACTGAGCTAATGAGCTTGAATAATATTTGTACATTAGGGAAATGACAATTAACTCATTCTTCATGAGTAGTAATTGATTGCACATCAATATGATACATTATGTGGTCAATATGACTCAATGTTGGTGTTACCAATATAAACCTATCATTTTAGTTTGAAGCTTATCACATCTCCAATTTTGAGAAAATCAACTTGGATATAATTTTCATACTGTGGGATAATGGTCCATAATTTACTGATGACCTTTAGGAATCAAAAAAACATATATTTGATACCCTATGTGGTTGGTATGACTTGAAGTGAATGTTTTCAACACAAAAGGATCAATTTATATTAAAATACTTATATTTTAGTAAAAATGATCAAATAAGATTGGATGGTTTTAAAATGTTATGAAAATAGTCCATAATTCATATTTTATGTGTAGAAATTAACCTCAAATCAATCCAACACATTATATGACTTATATGACTCAAATTTAGTGTTTTCAATTAAAAAGATCCTTTTTGGATTAGAACACTTTTCAGATCTCCAAAATTTTGCAATAGATGTCAGATTATTTAAAAAATTCACGAAAATGATAGATAATTCATTTTAAATGTGTATGAATTTACGGAATGATAATATGGAACAATATGTGGTTGATATAAATTAACATTTTTGTTTTCAATATAAAACATTCATTTTAGTTTGAAATGCACAAATATCCAAAACCGAGGAGATGAGCTAGGATTTTTATAAAATACCTGGATAATAGTAAAAATTTAATTTTTATCCTTGAGTAATTGACCACTTGTCAATTTGAAACCATATTTGGATGATATGACTTTAAGAGCATGTCATAAATACAAAAGTGTGATTTTTGTTTAAAACATTCATAAAATAGCCAAAAATTGAACAAAAGAACTCAAATTGATTTCGAACATTTCTAAAATTGTCCATAATTAATTTTTGTCATTTATCAATCAACTGCACATCAATATGATACACTATGTGACGGATATGACTCAAAATTCATGTTTTCAAAATAATGGTTCAATGATAGCTTAAAACACATTACACATATCCAAAACCTAAAAAATGTCCTCGATTGTTTTTCAATTTTTTTTTAAATTATCTTTAATTCAATATTCAGGTGTAGGAATTAAACACATGACAATATGACACACGATGTGGTTAATATGTCTTGAAGTATGTGTTTTCAATATTAAGTAGTAATTTTGTCTAAAACACGTCACCTAATCAAAACCAAGAAAAAAATATTGGATTGTTTTCAAAAAATATCATAATAGAGCATAATTCATTTTCAAATTATAGGTTCTAACCACACATCAATATGACACCTAATGTGGCTGGTATGACTTCAAGGGTTTGTTTTCAATACAAAAGTTTTATTTAAGTTTATGACATGCATCAAAGAGCCAAATTGATAAAATGAGCTCAGATTGTTTTCCAACATTAAGAAAATTTTCCATAATTCATTTTTTGACATGAATTAATTGATCTCACATCAATATGAAACACACTATGATCAATATCACTCAATGTATGTGTTTCAAATATAAAGGTTCCATTTTAGTTTAAAATACTTGTCACATCCCCAAAACTGAGAAAATGAGACCAGGTTGCATTTAGTTATTTAAATGATCTATACCTTATTTTTTTCATATATATGAATTAACCATAAACCAATCTAGAACAGGATGTGATTGATAGGATCAAAGTTCATGTTTTCAATATAAAATTTTCATTTTATTTTAAAGAATATCGCATTGAAAAAACCAATAATGTTATCTTAGGTTATCTAAAAAATTCAGTGTAAGAACCCGGTTCTTTTATTTGAGGTACCAGTTTCTTCTTTTCCCTTTTCCTTAGGTGTTTTTGAGAAAAATAATAAAAATGGCGAAAAATCCCAAAAATTCTTACTACACACCGTGTACTTTTCCACACCCCGTGTACTTCGGCCGTGTGGGATGAGTACACAGGTCGTGTAGGCCTGTCGGCAATGAAGGGTGTAAAAACTAACTACACAACGTCTATAGGGTATTTACACACCGTGTATTCAGTCGGTAGGAGAACAGTAAGTCGGTGGAGGCAGCCACCGGCGGAGTGACAGTACACGCCGTTTAATCATGAATACATTTCGGGTACTCATGTCGACAGATGAACAGTTCCGCGGTGGAAAGAAGCCGCCAGAGGAAGAGTTTAAAGAAATAAAAAGTATACGCCGTGTATTTAGGAGTACACTGCGTGTAATTTATTTCCTCTTAAAATGGGAAGTAGCTTCTTCTGTTCAAAGAGGAATCTTAGAAGTAGTTTGGAGCTCGGGAGGACGACCAGACCTTTAGAGATCTCCCGACCATGCACCGAGAATCTATTTCCGCTTCCACTAATCATGTTGGGACTATACGGGTAAGCTCTCCATTATCCTTGCACTATTATTACCAATTGTTTCTCTAAGGGAAGTTATTTACATTTTAAAGGGAATTATTTTATCCCAGATCTACCTCATTATTGGATGATTCAATAGGTGTCGTTCGCGTATACAGATCAGATACGATCGAGGTAGGTGGTCTGGTGTTTAAATTCCAACTATAGTGTGTTTTTTGTACCATTGTGCTACGCGCACATGTTTGGGGTTTCGTATGGATGATGCCTTTTTTAATTGAATACCTATAATTGAATAGGTAGTTTAATGAATATGTATAACTGTTGTTTGGGGATCACTGCATGGATCCAGGACCACCCCGGGGGTGCATTCCTCTGATTAGCCGTTTGGCCAGGATACCTGAGGGTATGTTATGATTATGTTGTGCATTGCTTTTTCATGAGAAAAAATTTATATAAATTCTTGCAATGTGTTGGTCTCAGCCCGGTTACAATATTATGTTTCGCCTGAGGGAAAGGCTTGAGGGAAAGGTACTATTTTTCCTGAGAGAAAGGCCTGAGGGAAAGATTCTATTTCAACTGATGGAAAGGCCAGAGGGTAAGGTACTATTTCGCCTGAGGGAAAGGCCTGAGGGAAAGATTCTATTTCACATGAGGGAAAGACCTGAGGGAAATGTACTATTTCTCCTGTGGGCAAGGCCTGAGGTCAAGATTCTATTTCGCATGAGGGAAAGTCCTGAGGGAAAGGTTCTGAATGGCCTGAGGGAAAGTTTCTGTTTAGCCCGAGGGAAAGGTGCATTTTAATATAATTCAATTATATTTAATTGATAAGTAATAATTAAAATGTCAATGAAACTGGTAGTGACAATTACTTTTGAGTACATACTAGTTTACTGCATTTACTTTTTCACACTGTTGTTGCACATTCTACCTGACAGTTTGGCACAGGCCTTTGGTGGTTGCCTACTAGGATTTATTTCTAACACCCTATTTGGGTCATGTCTTCGACCTAAACAGATTACATTTCTGCAGGTGTGGATAAGGGAAAGGGTCCCTATACGGGTACCTGATTGTAGCAGAGAAGTGGGAGATCATGGGACCGAGCTTAGTCTTGTGATGCTGATGTGTTCTATTTACTCTGCTTTGTTTTTTTGGATATTCCTTATACTTTGAGTTGTATTGTATTGTATTGCAGTGTATCATGTTCTGACTACTTTCATATAATTTGTGACATGCTTCATTTTTATATTTATGACTGCTGATTCTCTTCAATTTCAGTTATCCTTTTTAGTTGTATATTGTTTACTACTTTAGCTGTTGTATGTTTGTATATTTTATTCCACTGCACTACACATTAACAAATGAGTGCATAGATTCACCACTATCAGACCTGGGCCCTCGCTGCTAGTCGGCAGTCTCTAGAATTTGGGAAAATGCACTTGAGGTCATCTGAGCAACTGGGTTCGGGGCACCCGTTGAGTGGCACCTGGATCTGGGACGTTACAAAGTTGTATCAGATGAGTTCTTTTCTTTGACTTACAGTTTGGAGCCGTATTCAGGTATAGGACGGAAATAGTAGTTGGTAATAAGTTGTTCCTGTGAGTAGCTAACCCTTGCATAGGGAAAGGCCAGTCTACCTCGGTAATTGCAATTTTCTGATTTTTCAAATTTGACAGTTGATTTGATTTTCACCATATTGTGTCACACATGTGATTGTACAATTTATATGTTATACTTGGGTTCAATTTGGTTTCAACCCGATGAGATGAGGGTATGCCGTCTCAACCATAATTTAGGCATATGATCGATATCAAATGTCATGCATTCTTCCATGCCATGTAGGTGCATTAGGAATTGCATGTTGTTGTGATAGTTTTTGTGCTAGAAAAGCATGTTGTTGTGATAGCTTCTTTTATAGATACCTACTATTTGATAGGGTATTGTTGTATGAGGTTTTTGATAGAATGAACGCCAATCATTGGTTCTTGAGTTGTATGGGCCCTCATTAATCGGAATTTTGTGGATCATCAATTTGTTATAACATGAATAAAATTCCAAAATTTGATTCTCGGGGAGTATGGGCCCTCATGGATCAAAATTTGGCACTTCGGTGATGGTTTCCCTGTTTTATAGGCTCCAGATAAGTTTCTGAGACTTACTATCTGGAAAACCCAGCATACATGTCGTGTAGTTTTACGGATAGATGTCGTGGGTTCTTTTGTTCGAGGAGAAATGAAAACTTTTTGAGTACACATCGTGTACCCTTAGTACACGCCGTATAGTATCTTCCCATGTCATAGACTGTGTGGGTGGAGACACGGGGTAGAAAATGGCTTGGAAAAAACACGTCATGTAACAGTTGTACACACCGTGTAGTGTTGACCCAGTGTCCGCCCGTGTAACTAAAAACATGGATGGAGGAAACCTTATGACATACACGCCGTGTCTACCTTGAACACACCGTGTAGTCTGACTAAGGTACCCGACCGTGTCACTAACAACATGGGTCAAAGTAACCTCTTCTTGAACACGCCGTGTACCTATGGGACATGCCGTGTAGTCTTGACTGGGGAAAGACCATGTGGACTTGACCGTGTGGCTGGGAAGATGGAGTTGTGTATATGCCGTGTGTGCGTGTAACATGTTGTGTAGTGTCAGACGAGTAGATGACCATGTCACTAAGAACATAGGCAGTTGGAATTTAAATCATACATGTTGTGTCTCTCTGGAACACGTTGTGTAGTCTAAGTTGTGTACCCGGCCATGTGAGGGACAACACGAGTCAGTGAAGCTCATCCAGTACCTTCTTTTGAGATCTTATACACGCTGTGTAGTCTCATTTAAAAGAGATTTGTATGGATAAGCCGTGTAGAGGGACTCGGGCAAAGAGAAAAATTCAAGTACTCTCCATGTGTGTGGACAACACGTCGTGTGTTTTGGGCTATTACACGTCCAGTTTTGACAGAGTACATTCCCATGTGAAAGACTTGAGGAAACACGTCATGTAGTTATTATAAATATCGTGTAGTCTTGTTTTGTAAAACTTGGATGTTTTCTTTCCTTGTTCCCTTCTTACACTCCTTGTTTCCATTCCTTGATAAATCATGATCTAACGTGTGTGTTTGACCTTGTAGAGTCATACCACCGAGACGACCTTGAGTTGTTCGCCAGGAGATCAGCAATGAGTATACTCCAAATATGGTTGGCCATGGGCTACCAATCGATCCTCGAGTAGAGCCAGATGTGGCGCCAACCGTTATACCGGACATAGGCACTGATGTGCAGTTCTGTGAAGGCTTCATGTGGTTTATGCAGACCTTCCAGGGAGCACCACAGGCCACCACATCTATGGAAGATCTGACAAATATCATCCAGTAGCAGCATCCGCCTATGTTTTCAGGGAATGGAAGACCACATGCTGCGAAGTCTGGGCTGGATTCTATGCAGACTATTTTTGAGCATCTAGAGATGCCTCTAGGGTGGAAGGTCAATCTCGCTACTTACATGCTTCATGATTCAGCCAAGAGGTGGTGGGATGTTATGACCTAGTCAGACCATCATAGAGACATGACATGAGAATATTTTCAGGGAGTCTTCTATGAATTTTTCATTCCTGATATGTTATGAGCAGATCGAGCGCGAGAGTTCATGAATCTGTAGCAGGGCGCCATGTCAGTGATAGACTATTCTGCCCACTTCATGAATCTTCAGCATTTTGAAGCTGTTATGGTGGGAGATGAGATGTTGAGGGCTCGACACTTTGATGATGGTCTTTGGTATGGCATATGAGCACTGGTGAACGTTTTCAGGTTGCCTACAGTACATGCTATTGTGAACCATGCACTGATTACTGAGAGGAATATACAAGAAGCTAGTGGTGCAGGCCAGGGCGGTTCAACACAAGTTTTTGGTAATATTTCTACCGGTAAGAGGAAGAGACAGAGAGATTTCTCTCATGGTGGTAGTACTAGCCAAAATATTTCTACAGGTGGTCCGGAAATGAGCTAACAGTATGGTAGAGAGGGGAACAACAGACTGTAGATTCCACGTGACCCTGTGGATTGCCGATCTTGCAACAAGATGGGTCTTCTACAATGTTTCTATTGGGTGATCCTACTAGTGGCTAGTGAGAGGGGTTCTTTTCAGACTCCGCATATATGAGTAGGGCTATCAGCTTCTTTTCAGTTAGGAAATTGGGATACATCAGGACGTACATGTAGAGGTGGTGGTCGTGGACATGGTATCCATACACTAGGATCATAGAGAATGCAGGTCGGGTCATCTTAGGGTAGCCATTTTGTGTCGTAGGGACGCAAAACTGGTCAGGCATATGCAGTGCAACAGACCCAATAGGAGAAGGATCACATACCTTCCACTTTCTGAGGTAATATACTAGTTTCTTCTCTTTTATCTTCAGTACTTTTTGATATGGGTGTTACACATAGATTTATATCTATGCCCATTGTGGAGATCCCTGGGATCTGTGTTTCTTTTTTATCTGATGTTATGACACTAGACACTCCATTGGGGACTAGAACGGCTGGTGTGAGTCAGTACAAGGAGTACCCCCTTGAGGTTGTTGGGTGTCACTTTCATTGGGACCTCTATGTCTTAGAGATGACTTGCTATGATGTCTTTTCGGGGATGGACTGGTTGGTTCCCTTTCGAGCCTTTGTGTATTTCTATCGTCACAAGGTGAGTTTCACATTACAAGAGGGTGGAGAGTTTCTATACAAGGGCCAATGGGATGTCCAGGCGAGCCGAGCTGGACCCGAGCATCGTGGGCGAGGTGGTGTGACAACCTAGATTGCAAGTTTATGTCTTGATGACCATGGAGCATGTCAGAAGGATGTCCCTCTAGTAGTTGATCGTTTCAGGGATGTCTTCCCGGACGACTTTTTAGGTCTACCACTATAGTGAGAGGTGGATTTTTCTATTGATCATGTGCTAGGAGTAGCAATCATGTCTATTCATCCTTATAGGATGGTTAAACCAGAGTTGCAGGAGCTCTAGAGATAGTTAGAGGAGTTACAGGCAAAGGGTTTCATCTGACCCAGTACTTCTCCTTGGGGTTCGCCTATCCTTTTTGGAAAGAATGCAGATGGTACCCTTAGACTTTTTACGGATTATCGGAAGTTGAACTAGCTGACGGTCAAGAACCGATGTCCCTTTACAAAGATCGATGATCTTTTTTATCAACTTCATGGGGAACGAGTTTTCTTGAATATTGACATGAGATTCAGATATCATCAGTTACGCGTTAAACCATAAGAAATACCACTTACAGCTTTTTGGAGGAGATATGGTCTCTATGAGTACTTGGTTATGTCGTTCGGTCTCACGAACGCGCCTGTAGTATTCATGGAAATGATGAACCGAGTGTTCCATCCATACTTGGATTCCTTCATGGTGGACTTCGTGGACGACATCTTGGCATACTCTCACACTCTACACGACCACGCTACCCATCTTGAGATCGTTCTGAGTACACTGAGTGAGCATTTCTTGTATGCTAAGCTCTCAAAATGCCACTTTTGAATGGACCAGATACACTTCCTAGGTCATATCATCTCAGAGGCAGGAGTTGCGGTAGACCTAGAGAAATTGAGAGCAGTAGTTTCCTAGGAGCATCCTGTGAAATTGTTTGAGATATAGATATTCTTGGGTATAGCTGGTTACTAATGGAATTTTATACAGGACTTCACCTACATAGAAGTTTCATTGACAGGTTTGACTAAGAAGGGTGTGAAGTTCGTTTAGTCAGAAGCTTGTGAGACAGCCTTTCAAGAGCAGAAGAGAAGTTTGACATCAGCACCAGTCCAGATACTTCCTGAGAAAAGGAAGAGCTATATAGTATATTGTGATGCATCAGGTATTGGGTTGGAAGTAGTGTTGATGCAGGGCGATCGAGTTGTTGCGTACGGGTCACGGTAGTTGAGGCCACATGAGAGGAATTACTTGACGCATGATCTCGAGTTGGCTGTAGTTGTTCATGCGTTGCACTATGGGAGACATTATCTTATGGGAGAGAATTTTTTTTTTTTCACTGACCGCAAAAGCCTCAAATATATCTTTACTCAGCGTGACATGAACTTGAGACAACAAAGATGCGTTGAATACCTTCAGTCCTTTGACTTTGAGCATGCCTATACACCTGGTAAAGGTAATGCAATAGATGATGCACTGAGTAGGAGGACTCAGGTGCAGGTAGTGCAGGAGGCCGGTGGTGAGTGGAAGCTTATGGATTTTGTTCTCTAAGATGCATTTGGAGGTGCACGGAAGTTAGGGGAAGAACTGCCTTTCTTCTTTAGCTATGGCATCTACCCCCCTTGATAGAGTGAGGATGAGACAACTATCGGATTCAGAAGGCCTAGTTCTGCAGAAGTCAGTTGAAAGTGAGGACTCTCTTCCGGGTTAGACGGTATGCGATGATGAATATTTTCATTTCCATGGATGAGTGTGGGTTCCAGGGGATTTACATGAGGAGTTGATGTTGGAGTTTCATGCATCATCTTGGGCAGTGAATCCCGGAGTTACCAAAATGTATCGTGACTTGAGATGTCAGTATTGGTGGCTGGGTATGAAGAGAGAGGTATCTGGTTTTGTTATGGGATGTTCCACCTGTCATCAGGTGAAGGCAGAGCATCAGAGGCCAGATGAACTGTTACAACAGTTACCCATTGTGGAATGGAAATGGGATGATGTCGCGATGGATTTCGTGACTAGGTTTCCGAGGTTACCTCAAGGCAATTATGCTATGTGGGTTGTTATGGATAGACACACAAAGGAAGCTCACTTTTTTCCAATCAAGGATACCTTTGGCGTTGACATGCTCGGGAAGTTTTATATCCGAGATATAGTGCGTCTTCATGGGGTACCTCTTTCTATCGTTTCAGATATGGATACCCATTTTATGTCTCTTTTCTGGAAGATTTTTTCGAGGGCACTTGGTACACAAGTGCTTCTGGGCATTTCTTACCACCCTCAGACCGATGGCCAGTTAGAGCATATGATACATGTGCTTGAGGACATGCTACGTCCATGCGTCTTGGACTTTTGGGGATCTTGGGAAATGTATATACCCCTATTCAAGTTTTCCTACAATAACATTTTTCAAGAAACTATTGAGATAGAACCTTACAAGAATTTATATGGAAGGCCATGGTGATCCCCTTTGTGCTTGTTAAAGGTAGGTGAGGCAGCATTTTTGGGACCACCTCTCATGCAGGAGAGTTCTGAGCAGGTCCAGTTGATTCAGAAGCGGTTGGCTACAGTACAGTCTCGTCAGAAATCTTATACTGATCGCCACAGATGACCCTTAGATTTCGTGGTTGGGGATCAGGTTTTATTGTGTGTTTCGCTGATTTGGGACATAGACGGATCATGAGACATGGTAAACTTTCACCGAGGTATGTGGACCATCTGAGATTTTGGAGAGAGTCGAGCTAGTTGTCTATCAGTTGCAGTTACCACAGAGGTATCGTGCCATGCACGACGTCTTCCATGTATCTCAGCTGAACCATTATCATTTAGACCCATCTCATGTCTTTCAGCTCATGTATGTTGAGCATCAGATCGATTCATCCTTTGAGGAGAATCTGATTCGTATCATTCATAGGTGCAGGAAGGTTCTCTCAGGCCGATCAGTTCCTATCATGCGGGTGCTATGATAGCATGGCCGAGTGCAGGAAGAAACCTAGTAGCAGGATACCGATGTACGTTCTCAGTGGCCAGAGTTATTCTGAGATTATATTCACCACCCATGGAAGGGAAATTCAGGGTCGAATTGTTTTAATGGAGGAAGTTTGTAATATCTCGGTTCTTATATTTGAGGTATGAGTTTCTTCTTTTCCCTTTTCCTTAGGTGTTTTTGAGAAAAATAAGGAAAATTGGGAAAATTCTAAAAAAATTCTGACTACACACCATGTACTTTTCCACATGCCGTGTACTTTGGCCTTGTGGGATGAGTACACAGGGCATGTAGGCTTGTCATCAATGGAGGGTGTAAAAACTAATCACATGCCGTGTATAGGGTATTTACAACTCATGTATTCAGTCAGCAGGTGAACAGTAAGGCAGTGGAGGTGGCCTCTAGCGGAGCGACAGTACATTCCAGGTAATCAAGAATACATGCCATGTACTCATGTTGATGTATGAACAGTGCTGTGGTGGAAAGAATCCGCCAGCGGAACTGTTTAAAAAAATGAAAAGTACACGCCGTGTACATGGGAGTACATGTCGTGTAGTTTGTTTTTTTCACTTTAAACGGGCAGTAGATTCCTCTGTTCATAGAAGAAGATTATAAGCTATTTGGAGCTCGGGAGGACGGCCGGAGCATCAGAGATATGCCAACCGCACACCGAGAATTTGTTTCCGCTTCCGCCGATCACTTTGGGACCGTACGGGTAAGCTCTCACTTATCCTTGTGTTTTTCTTACCAATTCATTTCTCTAAGGGATGTTATTTACATTTGAACGTGAATTACTTTATCCCAGATCTACGTCATTCTTGGACGATTTGAGAGGTGTCGTTCGCGTATACCGATCAGAGACGCTTGAGGTAGGTGTCCTGGTGTTTAAATTCCAACTACTTCGTGTTTTTTGTACAATTTTGCTACGCGACCATGTTTGGGGTGTCGTATGGCTCAGGCCTTGTTTAATTAAATACCTAGAATTTCATAGGTAGTTTAATAAATATGTATAATAGTTGTTTGGGGATCACTAGTTGGATCTAGGACCACCCCAGCGGTGCATTCCTCAGTTTAGCCATTTGGCCAGGATACCTGAGGGCATGCCATGATTATGTTGTGCATTTCTTTTTCTTGAGAGAAAATTTATATAAATTCTTGCTATGTGTTGGAATTGGCCTGGTTATAAGATTCTATTTCGTCTGAGGTAAAGGTACTATTTTTCTTGAGGGAAAGGCCAGAGGACAGGATTCTTTTTCGCCTGAGGGAAAGGCCTGAGGGAAAGGTACTATTTCGCCAAAGGTCAAGGCCTGAGTGAAATATTCTGTTTCACTTGAGGGAAAGGCTTGAGGGAAAGGTACTATTTTGCTTAAGGGAAAGGCCTAAGGGCAAGATTCTATTTCTCCTTAGGGAAAGGCATGAGGGCAAGGTTCTAAATAGTCTGAGAGAAGGTTTCTATTTAGCCTAAGGGAAGGTGCATTTTAATATAATTCAATTATATTGAATTGATAAGTAATAATTAAAATGTCAATGAAACTGGAAGTGATATTTTCTTATGAGTACTTACTTGTTTACTGCATTTACTTTTTCACACTGTTGTTGCAAATTCTCACTAACAGTTGGGCACGGGCCTTTGTTGGTTGCCTACTGGGATTTATTTTTCACACCCTCTTTGGTTCATGTCTTTAGCCCAAACAGATTACATTTTTAGACGTGTGGATACGGTAAAGTGTCCCTATACAGGTACCTGATTGTAGCAGAGAAGTGGAAAAGCATGGGACTGAGCTTAGTCTTGTGTTGCTGGTGCTTCATGTTTACTCTACTTTGTTTTTTTTGGTGATACCTTGTACATTGAGTTCTATTGTATTGTATTGCAGTGTATCCTGTTCTAGCTGCTTTCATAGAATTAGTGACATGATGAATCTTTAAATTTATGACTCCTGGTTCTCTTCTATTTCAGTTGTCATTTTGAGTTTTATATTGTTTACTGCTTCCGCTATTGTATGTTTTTATATTTTATTCCACTGTGCTACACTTTGACAAATGAGGGAAAATTTCCCCACAATCAGACATGGGCCCTCGTTGCTAGTCGGTAGCCTCTGGCGTTTGGGGAAATGCACTTGAGGTCATGTTACCAACCAGGTTCGGGGCACCAGTTGAGTGGCACCCAGATCCGAGACGTTACATTTAGGAAAGTGGTCCATAAATAATGATTGACCATTAAGATTTGACCACATTCTAATTTGACACCTTATGTGGTCGATATGAATCGAACTTCATGTTTTTAATACAAAATTTTTATTTTTGTTTAAAATACATAAAAAATAGATAAAATGAAACAAATGAGATCAGATTATTTTTAAAATTGAATAAAATTGTCCAAAAATTATTTAGGAGGTGTATGAATCAACTAAACATCAATCTAACAAATGATATGACCAATATGACTCAAATTGTGTGTTTTCATTAGAAAGATCTATTTTAGTTTAAAAAACATATCACGTTTATAAAATAATTAAATTAATATCAAATTTTTTTCAAACGTTGGTCCAGTAAACCATAATTAATTATTCACATGTAGGAATTTACAACGCATCTATACAACACATGTTGTGGTTTATATGACTCAAATTATGTGTTTTCAATGCCAAATTTCCATTCTAGTGTAAAGAAATTTAATATAAAATACTAAAAAAATGACTGCATATTATTTTAAAAATTTATAGAACAGTCTGTAATTCAATTGTTACATTTAAGAATCAACCACACTTCAATTAGACACATGATATGATTGATATAACTAATATGAATCAAAGTATGTGTTTTCAATAAAATAGTGTCATTTTAGTTTAGAACTCATGCCACTAGACCAAAATAACAAACCAATTTTTGAATATTCAAAATCATTAAAAAATAATACATAATTCATTTGTGACATATATAAATTGTTTGTATGTAAATCCAATAAAAGATGTGGTCGGTAAGACTCAAAGTGCATGTTTTCAATATATAACTGCAATTTGAATTTAAAACTATAATCACATCACCAAAACAAAGCAACCCAACTCATATTTTTTCACATCATATTATATTATATTACAAAATAATATTCTTATTATTTTTCCTTGATACTTGTTTAGTTTATTTCAACAGAGATAATTCTTGAAGTAAAATAAGAAATGGGGTGATAGTTAAAGTATTGTTCCAAAAAAGCATGTACTCTTGAATTGTATCCTATCTATAGTGAGTTTTTTATCACTATATATGAGATCCAATTTAATATGAACAAATTTTGAGAACAGGAAGACAAGATTTGATGTGTGAGAATGAAGTTCAACTCAATTTGATACATGATGTTCTTGATATGACTCAAATTATATATTATTAGATTAAAATTTACATTTTGTGTATAATTTTTTTCATTATAGTATAACTAATATATGAATTTTTATATTAAAACTATTTTTGCATTTACTCGATCTATGGTGGTTTTTTCTATAACTAATATCATTATTGAGGGTTGCCGGACGAAAAAAAGAAACATTATTGTTTTGGAATGTCTATGATAATTTTTACATACTCATGTAATTGTAAATACAATCTTTGAAATGTATATAATTATTTTTATTGTACCTGAATTATAAATTTTTATCAATTAAATTACGTATTTTCTCTTATATTTTATTTATTTTCTTCTGTAGTGTGATATAATTTTAAAAGAACACTAAAAAATAACTCCCCTTTATCAGCGCTAAAAAATCATTGAAAAAGGGATCAAATATCAGGCCTAATAAAATAAATAATTAATAGACCAATGTGGTTGTGCAATAGGGTCTAGATGGATAGAGGAGCATGACTAAGAAAGTGGTATAATATGAAAACACACAAGAGTAACTAGGATAGGTATATTAAAAGAGTTATGAGTGCAATGACACATATCATCTAACACTCCATCCACACAGATTTGAGATTTGGTATGGGGGAGTTCCCTAACACAACAAAATGTTTGGTAGCATAAGACAATATTTACTAATAGAAGAGTTTTGTTTCTCCCACTAGTGACATTATTTTCCATGTGACAAATTCGATAATGTGTCATGAATGGTAGGTGTTGAAATTTGATGATATATTGGTGTCAATAGGTGCTATCTCTAAGGAGCGATGGGTTTACTAACATCAAAAAGTCAGTCCTCTAACCAAAAAAATTTTGTACTTTGTTTGAATGGGTGACCATCCGTAGCAAGATGGAGAAACACAACAAGATAATGAAAGAATATGGGGAATCATGATGTTTGATAGGTAAATTAGTGTAACATATGGATGGTCAAATGAACCTTTTAGATATCTCATTTAGGTTCCTTCAAGACAGATCAACTAGTTCTTTAGGTCCTTGAACAACTTGATCTTTCACGCCAATAATATCCAATAAAATTTTTACATTGGGTGTTTTTTAATGTTTGTGGGGTTAGATGACAATTGACTCACAGGGGTACCTGGGTGTGTATACTCTTTGGGGGTTTTAATATATTCAATGTATAATAAAAAAATAAAAAATTAATATTAATAATATTATTGATAATTATAATAAATGATCAATATAATTCTTGAACTAATAATATAATTAATAAATATTAATAAATAATAATAAATAATAATAATTAGTGATTTTAGTTGATAATATATTGAAATATAATAAGTAATATAATTAATTAAAAACTATTTAACATAATTATTAATAAAATTAATAAACTAATTTAAAAATATTGATAATTAATTCTTAGCAGTATAAATAAAAATTGAAAAAGATGTGGTTTAAGTCCCTTTATTAATGAAAAACAAGAAGATCTACCATTGGAGGTTGGATTCAAATAAAAAAAACCCATTCCTTAGTCCAAAAATCCAGACAAACATAGTGGTCAATGAGAACATAATTAATGAGTAGCTACACAATCATGCAAAAAAACCCCATCATAGGGTTCAAATTCTTAAATTTTCTAAATACCCATCTCGATAATGATGACTCGTGTCACATACTGGATTGAGGTACATATTATCTAGCATTGGGATGTTTTATTTTGTCTCGGGATGTTTTAGTTTGTTTAACCATCTTAAAACCTGTTTTCGCATTTCATGTTGAAAAAACGGGCTTGACCACATCATGTTCAACGTTTTTTATATCTTAGTAAGCATCGGTGTACTATGGGAATTACTAACACAACCTGCACAAGGCATAGGTTTTAGTGTGGGGAATTGAAGTCCCCCGGTGCATATTTGGTCTCCCCATGCTATGATGTAAGGCATGGTCAGTGAAAAATGGTTAACCTTTCCACACCATGTCATGGTCATTTAGAATGTTATAATCCTTAGTGTGAACTAATATATACCACAACAAGAATGGTGAAAATCAACCATGCTTTCTAGTTGTCAACTTCAAAATTTTGATTGTATAATTAGGCACCCTAATCTTCAAATGGATGTTACACGCATTAATGGTGTCATGTAAAATCATTAATGGATGGGTTTTAATTACTATTAACTCTATTTTCATATCATAGAACCCTCTAATTTGTTCAATTTTTTTGTTTTTATTCAGCCAAATTCCAGGGCATGTTCTCATCTCCCTCCACTTTATTGAACTTTTTCTTCAAAAGATACCACCATTATTTGTTTTCTTCTGTTAGAGTTCTTGATGTGCAATTGATCTAGAGATATGTGGTTGTTATTTCTCGCTAATAATTGTAAGATAAATGAATTTGTGATTAATTACATGGGTTCGATTATTTAGGGTTCTTCCAGGTCTCCTAGAACCCTCTTTCTCATTAATGATGAATCCCATATAATTATTGGGGATATCCAAGTGTTCGTTGTTGGTTGGTTTTGTATAAAGCACATATCATGATAAATATACATGATTTCAAATTTTAAATTACTTTTTAAATGTATTAAAAGAATTAAAATTTTGTTTTTGAATTGTGAATAAATGAGAAATTTGTTTGAAATGGAAATTTACCATGGATTTTTGTAGGAAAAAATATTTAAATGATTGATTGTATTTTTATGGAAACTGATTTCAAAACTTGTTGTATTTTAATGGATATTTCATTCAAAACATGTTATATTTTGGTGAATAGTGACTTCCAAGAATGTTTTATATTGATGAGAAGTTGTTTCAAATCATGGTATGTGAAATTTAATAGTGACCAAAGTAAGGATATGTATGTTTATTAATTTTAAATAATTCTCCTTAATATAGGAAGAGCACATAATAACCTGGGGTACAAAGAAGAATGATGGAATTGGGTAAGGCATACTAGTTGTTATACGTTTTTCATATGAAGGTTATATGATTATAAATCCAGTCAAACTACGTATTTAAATAAACATTAAGGGGTAAACTTATTGGGGTGTTCTTACACCCCTTTAGGTGATTATTGGATTAGGGACCTATGATGAGAACTAGTCATGAATATTCACCGAGGTGTGATGATCATAACTTGGATAGACCTATTTAATGTGGAGAAATTAAAATAATTTGATATAAATTGTAAAAATGTATTTTATGACATTTTTTATTAAATTTTCATAATTAGTATATCTTATGAAGACTGATTATGAAACACTTGGTGGGCTCCCGTTGGGATTGTTATCTATCACTATACCCATATCTTTAAGTGTGTGTTAATATGGTTTTATCTGATGTAGATAAATGAGGGGAACATCAAGGAGGAAACATAATCAATGTTAGATGGGTCTGGGAGTTCAGTGGTGACATGGTTCACAATGATTGGATTTTCTATCATTTTTTACACTAGTTTACATATTTTGGTTAGGCACATTTCTTTCTTCATACTCTTTTAGATTCTTTATATGTATGAATATTTATTGACATGTTAAAGTTCTTTTATAAATTCTATTTCTGATACCCTTGATTTTTTATTAGTGGTATTTTTTTCCCAAAGGCTGTTCTTAAGGTCTAAGAATTTATCACTAACCCGAGGGGATTTGTAAAATCATTTTATCATTTCCAAGAGACATTTTGGGTGCCCGTTTTATGGATGTCTCATGTTGGGTCATAATAAAATAGAATCAATTTGTGGGTTTCTTTTGTGTCCATGATCTTCTTGTGTCTATAAGTATTATTATGCAAGAGATTTGATTTTATGGACATAAGGGGTAGTTTGTGAGTGAGTTTCTAGAGATAGTTTATCATAATGAGATTTAAGTTACCATGGGAGTTTGGAAAGTGTTCATATCATATCTTGTTTTTATTTTATCTCAATTCCATGATTGTTTCCAGTTGACTCAAACTGATATTTCTATTTTTATGGTGATCACTTTCTTTTCATTAATATAGTATCATTCCCCCATGAATGGTTTTGTGGATGATTTTACTTATAGAAAATATATATTCAATTATAATCTTATTGATGTCGTAGTACGATTGGTCCGTTCCATGGACCATAATGTTTTCAATGACTTGCCTAAAGATAGAGAGATACCACCTATTATTATAGGATAAATGGATTGGGAATATATGTTTCTCCACTAGAAACCACTATCATTATATGTTACACATGATAATCAAAGAGTTAAATAATATATAAGAATGATTGAATAGATTTTAAATTTTTAAAATACTATAAATCATGTTATCGGAATATGAGATAGCTTTAAGAATGAGGAAATGAGATGGAGATGGTGGGATGTAGTGGTTTAGTGAAATAAGCATAACGGATTTCAGTGGAATCAATTCCAAAAAATATTCATCCCACATTTCTATCCCGGATCAATGATGATGGAAAATCCATAGAGTTCCTCACTACTCAGTAGGGTGGTCAAATCATGAATGATTACGCCAACTATTTTTTTTATTTCATAAAATTTTTTCTTGAGGTTGTATCCTAGGAAAATTTTAAGACTCCGAGGTTTTAAATGTAATTTTTAGCATAAATATACACTATTTTTTTCTAATTGATTCTTACCTATTACTTTGTGATGGTTTGAAAAGTAGTATTGATAGTTATGGAGCAGGTAGTAATGTCAAGATTGGTTGGAGTACCTCTTCTACATAGTGGTTTTCAACAAATCCCAGGGAAAGAATAGGAAGTGGAAAGAAAATCAAAAGGGAGGTGGTAGTAAATATTAGTAGAGGACTTAATCCATGAATTTTATATCGTTTAGTATTATTCCTTCGGCATTTTACCAATGAGGAAGTACATGGTTGAAGAAACAATTTTTTCCACACAAAATTGAAAATTTTCAACTATTGTGGATGTTGGGGTCACATGTAGAAATTCTATCAAGTTCTTCATTTTCATAATTATGGATCTTTTTTATTACCCCATAAAGGATATATGGTGTTTTTGGATACATAAAATTTACTAGGGTTCAATCCACAATCATTTTTAATGAATAAGTTTCAAATAGAGGAAGAGACTACGGTGGTGGGTTATTTCGGTCCATTGATAGTTAGGGATACTATCGTTATTTCGTCACCTTTAGAGATTAAATTATTGGTTATAGTTTCTTCTAACTATGTTATAACTTCCCGATTTGTATTTGTTTTAAATTCTAATAGAACACATACCTAATATCATAGATTTGGTGATGCCACTTAAGAATAAAAGGGATTATGGTTTCTGATGTCCCTCATATTCTTTCTCCTTCTCTAAAGTTGACATAGTTATGATTTTATAATTATTCAGTATTACCTGTCTAATATTATCAATGGGATGGATTTTTTGATCACCAATAATGTGAAGATTTATCTTTATCATTAGTGGGTTATTATTTATTGAATCTTATGGGTGATATCGATTTCTTCAGGGATAGTGGGATTCAATGTCTAGTCGAGCAGGACCACCTCTACCAAAACATGGAAGATTAATATCTTATTTATTTATTAAACTTAGAGATGTGAACTATAAAACCCATGATTAAATTATAGTAAGTGATAATTTAAATACTAGTACAATTATAATATAGTTTAAATTTTAATATTTCATGGAACGAAAATCCTAATTTTATACAAAAAGAATCGATTTTTGACTTAATTTGTTTAAATAAACCTATAATGGATTTTTTGAAATTTTACCATAAAAATAAGATTTAATTAATTATTGAAATTTAGTATTCAAAATGAGTACTTTTATTTATAATAATTTTTTAAAAAATTCATAAATATGCATATATTCAATACCATTTTTATAGAAATAATGATAAAATCATTTGGACGTAAAAAGAAAATATTTTCAGAAAATTGTTTTTAAGTACTTATTGTTTTTCCATTTTAATTTTTCAAAATAAACTCTAACAATGAATTAATTTAATAAAAATAATATATTACATATCTTAATATGTGAATTTAAATCCATATAATTATGATTAATTTTCATATAATTAATGTATGTCATCTTAGGATTGAAAAAAGCATTTCTTGAAAAAAGCATTATTCATCTTGTTTATTGGGTTTATTTCTAAAGTATATTATACAATTTTTGTGAATAAAATATTATGAAATAGATTTAATAATTTTAATCATAATAATTAATATTATTTAATGAGGTTAACTTCAATTTTGTTCATAACTAATATCAATAACAGTAAAAATTGGTAACCATAATTAAGGTCGAAATGGGTTTAATGGGGGATAATCTAAAAAGATAATGCTCAAAATGACCTACCTACATTATTTAACCTAATTGGTTGTTTTTATTTCTTACATAATGTTATGAATATTAAATAATACATTTTCTGGATATATTTTACCATGAAATTGACATAATTGTATTTTAAAACATCGGACTCGCTGTAATTAATAAGGTGTGAAACCGCCCCTCATTTTCCCAAATCTATTGAGCCATTTTTTCAGAAAAACGATAATAAAATTTTTCCCCAAATTCCTTATCCACATTATAGAGGTTCCAGTATTCCAAAAATAATAACCATAGGTTATTTAATAAGATAAACAAAGGAGGTTTCTTTATGAAAGGGTAGTCATCATCCTCATTCCCTTTTATTTACTCATTATTTTACCACCTTAATTTATGTCCTAAAAATTACAAAATAACAAAACATGTAACCATCATATAAATAGATTTTATTAATTTAATATCATAATATTTATCCATCTACGTCTCTATAAAATATGAAACACAACCACCGGTCGTGTGTACGACGTAGTACCACCACGCGAACCAATGAAATTAATTTTCTAGAACCACATAACATTGATAGTAATGATGAAGGAAAAAATGAATATATATGATAAATATTATATAATATTTATTATATAAGTTTAATGTATCATATAATCATTTAACCCATTAAAAAACTTATAATGTTGCTTATTCGTTTGAATGACCTACGATCTCCACGAAGCGATGCAATTAGTTTTCCATGTACACTATTTGATAATGATTATAAAAATGTATATAAGGATTAAATATTATTTTTAGGAAATTTAAATCTTTTTGTAGATGATTAAACTATAATCTATATTAATGAACCACGACATTTTTTATAAAACATATATGATAAAAATATGCAATTACCACTAAAAACAATAATAATAATGAAATATTTCTAATGGAAAAGTTGTAAGAGGGTAGAAGTGGATCATATTTGATATTATAAATTTTTGTTTCTTTCTTTTATAAATTAATAATAAGTTTAGAACCATTATATTAATAGTTAAAGAATGATCAACAAAATTGAAGTGTGAGGTAAGGGATTTCATATCAATTTCCACTCAATTGAGACATTTTTTGATTTACACAGCTATTTTTATGAGGGGTATATAATATCACAATGATGTATTTAATATAAATATTTATTTATTGTTATTGATTAATGTTTCAATTCAATTTCAATCTTTTAATGAGTTATTATTTTAATATTACCAAAAAGGTTATATTTTTTTACCATCTCAATTTTTGGGATTAATCTTATTTTCATTGAAAAAATCATAAAATATATCCATAATAGATTCCATATATTTTTTTATCATATAGATATTTGTGGAGTATCCTTGTTTTCTTCCTGTTTTAATAATCTTTTTCACTTGAATCAGTCTAATAATTTTTTAAAAGAAAAACACAACGTATTTGTATTTTTGATCATGAATGTTTCTCTTCCACATCCATTATTTTAAAATTGAATTACAAATGTACTTCTTATTTAATAAACTTGACTATTTTCAATATCTTATTCCATAATATAATGTTTACAATGTTTTATTATAATTTTTAAAATGTTTTCTTAAAGGTTCATTTTTAACTTTATTTTAGATAAAGTCACGAAAAATGATTTCTTATAAACCTATATGATGCTAAAAGATTTTCCCACCACCATATTATTTTTAAAATATTTACACTCTTTTAATGTATTCAATGTTTTTTAAATGAAAAATTAATAATAAAATTTTATTTTAATATTTTTATTAAATTTTCTTTATTTCTCTAATATATAATATTTCATTACCAAACCTATACATATGGAGAATGGATTTTTATATTTTTTCTCTTATTAATTTTGTTTTTATTAAACAACCCTTAAAACATACAAATTCTTATGATCCTCATTCATTGGAAATTACATTTGACTTAAATATTCGTATTACTTTTATCATGGATATTATTATTTCATAAACTATAAACTATTTCTGTATACAATGTATTATTTTTAAATTTATTTAATTGGCTAGGGAAAAATTGATATTTTGTATCCTTTACTCAATATGGATATTTTTTTATAAGATATATTATATATTAATTAAATTTATCATTTAATATATGAGGAATTCATTATACATGTAGTGATGGGTGGGTCTCAATAATTCATTGGCTCTCAATTCATTGATAGGTCAGTTGAGACAAACTAGTTGGAAGCCTTATTAAAAGGGTTATTGATTTATACCTAGCCATTAGTTAAATTATCATTGAAAAGCCCTTGATAGTAAATATATCATGATTTCCATGATCCTGATGTGTAATATTATATATTTCCTTCATTGATATTTTATCTTTTTTTATCTATGGGAATATTTCATTAATATTATCAATATACACTTGTTTTGTTCAAGTAATTGATTAAATGGAATTTTTCTCAATTATTTACATTTCCATATTAATTATTCCCTATATACCACGGATAGATTCTACGTTACATAACCCTTACATAGAATTTGTGGCCACTCTTAATTTTTCCCATTTCCTAGGAAATGATGTTGAAATCTTTGACTGTTTTCAAGGATAAAGAATATTTACTTTCATTGTTTTCTCCTATTTTTGAAAAACGGTAGGCATAATTATATCTAGGTATTCAAGAATATTAAACTGGTCAATCCTTAGTGATGTGATCACTGGTGTTCTATTCTGATATAATAAAGTATAAACTGAATCTGGGATTCTAGAGTTTTGGTACTTATTGTTAGTATCAAAAAAATTAATATAAACCATGGGAAATAGATTAAGGAAAACATCGATTATGGAATATTAACCTATGATGGAATTTGAGAATAAGTATCATAAAAGTTATGGTAATATATATATTATGACTTTTTCTTATAAATACTTTCCTTTCAAAATTCTATATGTGGAAATGGTTTTGGAATTGGTGAATCTAGGAGTACTAGATCTAAAAATATTTGGTGGAGTATATATCTGTTGTCATTCTGGTGCATGGTGAATGAGCCCTTATAATACACCTGGTTTGATACTATTAAATGATATGCTTATGGTATTTTAATAATTTTCAAAATACTATGAAAGATTTGAAATTATTTTTATGATGGTGTTAATTCATTCTATTACCTTGGCCAATATCTCTGGTTGGAACAAACTCTGTATTGAAATCGACTTGATGACCATCATGCAAGAGATTTAAAATGGAATTATTCATCTTGCTTGGTCAATTACTACTCGTTAGATGGACTACACCCATTCTCTTATTGATCATGACTATTTCATCACTCATGTTTATCAAGAAGCTAATATGGTTGCAGATGGTCTGGCCAACATGGGAGTTAATCCTGATATCACATGCTTCAAAGTCCTCCTTGTTGTTCTTATTTCCTTAAATGAAAAAGATTGTAATATGATCCCATATTTTAGACTCTTATAAACTTTATTTTGGTAATAATGTTTCTTTGGTATTTTTGGACCAAGGCTTCATCCTTTAAAAAAATTAAAAGAATGTACCTCATCTTAAATAATAGGTTAGTGGGAAGTGTTATAGAGTATGTGGATACCTTTTTTAGACTTTATAAGTATGATATGGATTAAATATGTAATTCAAAATGTAATATTGAAATTATTTTTGATGTGCTTAATCTAATACTCTGAATGGTACTGGAATCTCAAATTGTTTACTCATATGATGATATTGTATTATAATATATCAAATAGAGAAGGTATTTTATAGATCCAATATATTGAAGGGAAAATAAAAAAATTAGAGGGTGTGAACACCAATAAAAACATAACAGTTCAAAGAAGAATAATAGTATGAAGCATTTTCCATCATGTGAAAATTTTGGAAAGAAACATCTTGGAAAATTAGTTAAGGACATGAGAGGTCATTATATGTGGAGAGAAAAGGTTCTCCAAAATAATGAATGAAAGGGAAAGAAATAAATGGATAATTTATAATGATTAAACTATATAGATATGGGGTATTATTTACACCAATGTCCCAAACAAAAGGGATTTGTAACATATCTATTTTTCCTCACACAACATAGGAATAAATTTAGTATTATTTTTTGTGATATTTACTGAGATAGAACGAGATTCCAAGGCCCGGTGATTCAAGAAATATTAATTTAATTATATAAATTATATAAATTATATTAGTATAAAATTCACACGGATTTCTAGAAAAAGTGGAATAACTTCTGAACTTAGTATCAGATTAGAAACCTGAGGCCATCATTGTGTCTGAAAATACTGGTTTTATCCTAGGCATGATGTATTCTTATTGTGTGTTATTTATCATCGTAGGCACCATAGTGGGTGGATAAATAATCAATATATTTCTTAAAGATTATCTATTATATTGGACACCACTTTAAATATATAGTTTTGGGAAAACACTAGGGTTTGCTGCATAACTCTATGGATTTTATAGAAATAACCTTGGGTGATGTTTAGAAAATTATAATGGATCAGAGGATCACCTCAATACCATAGGGATCATCTACACTAATGGATTTTTTTGAAATTATTGTTTACTATGACACATTATATTTCATTGTTAGTGATTGATCTGACCATGAGGTCAGACATTTTTATTTTCTAGATTAATCATGTTTTTGTATCCCATGTAAATTGTGGAACAATTAAACTAACAATAATTGATTTCCACATCAATGGTTGACTTGTATATTGATTTAATTGATTATTTTTTGTTTATTCATTCATTGTTATAATAGAAATGAATTTAGGCCATCCTGAACACATTTTTGGTCATCCCACTCTTTTTTTCTTGGAAATATTATCCCATTCTTCAAAAGATCATTATCATCAATTTCTAGGATCACGGTTTGATGAATACATAGTATTAGATCATTTCTGAATACATATTCAATGTAATGGATAAATAATGTGGGTGCAATTGATGATCAAGGTGAGATAATGAAGATGAGTGTCTATATATGGATTGGAAATGGATTTCAGATCGATGTTTTTTAGTTGGAATGTGTTGTTGATATGGAATAACACGATAGTTAAATTATAAGATCTGACAAACAAATTACATCCAATAGTAGTGAAAAGGCTCAAATGGATGATATGCATTGTAATGTCCCGGTTCCGGGAGCCACCCAGTGGTGCCCCATACCCCAGTTGGTGACATGGGTGCAAGCACATTTCCCCAAATTCCAGAGGATGATGACTAGAAGTGAGGGACGTGGGTTTGATTGAGGGGAAACTATTCCCTCATTGGTAGAGTAACACAACAGAAGTAAAATAGATTGCAATAACAGATGTAGTAAAACATGGAATAGGTAAACCACAGAAGTAATAAACAACTCGAGCACACATATATATATATGTGATGCATGATACATATGTCTATGAAATATTCCAAACATGTCCCATTGATGGAATAAAATACTAAACCAATGTACAATAGAAAATAGATAAAATTATTTACAACATCACAAGCCTCAGATTGGTCCCATGCTCCCCAGCTCCGCAGCAATCAACTACATGAAGTATAAGGGCATTTTCCCTTATCTATACCTGCAACAATATAATCTGTTTGGGCCCAAAATCATGACCCAAACTGGGTGTGAGACTAATACTAGTAGGAAACCACCCATAGATCTATGCCTAACAGTCAGTGAATATATATGACAGAAAATAAACCAAATTAAGTAGTAAACAACGAAGTACACATTGTAATAATCCTACAATTTCAAATGCATTCATTTTCATATATAAATTAAGCAGCCAATTGAAAGAAGACAACCCTCTAGGAAGTATACATATCCTAAACCCTCTGGTTCAACTAAAACAAACACAAGAAACCCTATGGAATGTACACACAGTCAAACCCCTCTGGTTCAGCTTTAGAAAAAACACTCTGAGGAAGCAGTCACTATCAATTCCCCCTATAGTCTCGTGTCAGTAACTAATAGGCACTATAGGGAAGTACTCAACATCCAATTCCCCCTGTGGCCTACATCGAGGAACTACAAACACTCAGAAAGAGCACTTATGTCCATCAGCCGTATGGTCTCACAACGTAAAAGTAAACAGACACTCTGGAGAGGCCCTTAACATCCATTCCCCCTATGGTCTACTACACCATGTTCTCATGGAACTATGTTTTTCAATCGAGCAAAATGATATATGTTAGCCTATGTACTCCTCAAGAACTACCTAGCTAAACAATTTACCGCATATCATAGCATGTTGGATAATATTTACTCCACCTAACAAAATTAGGCATGGAAAGCGAAGTAGTATCCTAACAGGAAAAGTTGGACGAAACGGTCAAAACAAGAAAACATGGGAAAATATCAATATCTTGTCAAAGTTAAAACTATTCACAACAGTTAAGCTCTATCCAAACAAACAAGGCATAATAAGAAATAACAAGGCTAAAATCATAAACACACAATACCCTATTCTAGGGTATTGGGCACCTTTTCTCATAAAATTAAAAATCTATCTAAGTAAAGATACAAAAAATCTACATCGGCATCGTGGGATCGATATACGTGAAACTCAATCTTGAATCTCCCTAGAACATCATATATCTACAAAAACAAAAAAGATGTTCAACTGAGGATAACCCGTGAAAGAAGATAAATCAGGATATAAAGTCCAAGAAGAAAGGAGAACTCACCAATGTGATTCCAACAGAATTGATGGTGGTCGATTCAGAGAATAGGCGGCATGTCGGGGGATAAGAGAAGATCTGCGACCTTATGGATGCTCTCAGACGACACAGGTGAAGAAGAAGATAGTTCTGTCTATTAGACGCGACCCCAATCCATTTAATGAAAAAAAGTACATGGTTTGTATTTTTAAATTACACGGTGTGTACTTCCCTTTTTCGGCCTCTCTTTTAGGATGTCTCCAGGTAACCACACACAAACATGTGCTCAACCGTTACATGGCCAACACATGGTAACCAGTGGAACCTGGGTAAATGGTGTGTACTTAAAGTACATGGCGTGTACTCCTGAAATTTCTAGAAACTCTTCTTTTTTCTCAAAAACAACCAGAAAGAAAGATTCATACCTGAATAGAAGTTCTGGGTTCTTACAAACTTCCCCCATTAAAAAAATTCATCCATGAATTTCCCTAGGAAGGTGGGGTCGAAGATGAATCCTTGAATAGCTCCGACCACTATGATCATACATAAGCCTCTCTCTCCCAAGTCTCGTCATGTACTCGCCTGTGCGGCCATAACACTCAAACCAGAGGAACAGACTGGCCATGGAGAACCTACACACTTCGATTGACAATCGGGATAGGATGCTCCTTGAACGGGGTGTCAACCTCTAATTCAACCTCTTCAGGTTGAAAAACATGAGGCAAGTCTTAGATGTAACGTAAAAGATGAGAAACATGGAATACATCATGCACAGACCAGTACCTATGAGGTAACTACAGCCGAAAGGCAACCCGTCTGACTCTCTCCAAAATCTCAAACGGCCTGACATACCTCAGCGAAAGCTTACCCTAACTCTTAATCCTCTTGTGCCCCAACCTCTGTGTAACATGCAAGAAATCCTGATCTCTGACATTGAACTCCAGAGGTGGTCTCCTTCGATCAGCAAAATACTTCTGTCATGACTGAGCAGTAGCCATCCTCTTCTGAATCAACTCTATCTGCTCTGTAGCCTCCTAGACAAGATGAGGTCCCATCCAAGCTGCATATCCTACCTCCATCCAACCCAAGGGTGATAGGCATGGTATACTATACAAATCCGCATAAGAGGACATTTGAATAGTTTCTTGAAAACTATTTTTGTAAGAAAACCCCAAAAAAGGTATGTGATTCTTCCAAGAACCTCCAAAATCCAGGATGCATGCTCGAAGAATGTCCTCAAGAACCTAAATTTTACACTTGGACTGGCCATCTGCCTTGGGATGGTAAGCTGTACTCAGAATCACCTGTATACCCAAAGCCCTCAAAAGTCCCTGTTAGACCTGAGAAGTAAAACTCAAATCCCTATATGAAACAATGGAGTGTGGAACCCCATGTAGACGTACAATCTCTTGGATGTGAAACTGTCCTAGCTCATTTACACTAATGGTCTCCTTAATCAGCAAGAAGTGAGAAAAATTCATGAGTCTGTCAATGAAAACCCAAACGGTATCATTCCCTTGAGTTGACCTCACCAACCTGTCACGAAGTCCATCACGACATCATTCTATTTCCAGTCAAGATTGGGTAACTGCTACAGAAGCCTTGTTGGTCACTGATGCTCTACCTTCACCTACTGGAAGGTGGAACATCTCTTGAAAAATACAGAAACATATCTCTTCATACCCGACCACAAAAACAGAAGGTGTATATTATGATACATCTTCATGACACCATGATGAACTACCCAAAATGAGGAATGAAAGTCTTGCATTAGCTCCTCACGTATTTTTTATGGTACCCATACGCATACATGAAAACACAATATCTCATCCTTACTTATTATCCATCCAGTAATATGGTCCTCTCTTTCAATACTCTCTCGTAGGTCTAGGCCATCAGAAACTGACAGCTGGATCATTATCACTCGATCAGGCAGAGTAGAGGTAACAACTACAGAAGAGAGAAACGTCTTCCCCTATCTGTTGTACACCTCTAAATGCATGTCATAGAATATATTCATAAGTTTCCACTCACTTCTAGCCTGCTGAACTGCTTGTACCTAAGTCCTCCTACTCAACACATCAGCCACTACATTTCCCTTCCCAGGCGTGTAGGAAAGATCAAAGTCAAAAGACTGAAGGTACTCAACCCACCTTTGATATCTCAAATTCAATTCACATTTAGAGAAGATATACTTGATACTTTTGTAGTCGGTGAAAACCAAAAAACGGTCTCCCAAAAGGTAGTGTCTCCAACAGCGTAAATCATGAACAACTACAGCCTGCTCAAGATCGTGTGTCGGTAAGCTCCTCTCATGCAGCCTCAACTACTGAGACACGTACGCAACAACCCCTTCTCCCTGCATAAGCACTGCTCCCAGCCTGATACTTGATTCATCACAGTACACAACATGGATCTTTCCCGGCTCAAGAAAGACTAGTATCAGTGCTGAAGTCAACTTCCCTTTCATGTATTAAAATTCTTACTCGCAAGAATATAACCACAAGTACTTCGTACCCTTCTTAGTTTGGTCCATCAGTGTCATTTCTAAGCGTGAAAATATTGTATAAAACATCTTTAGTATCCATTCAGCCCTAGAAAACTCCATACCTCGAAAAATGTTCTTCGGCTACTCCCAAGAAACTACTGCTCTCACATTCTCTGGGTCTACTGATACTATTTCCTCTGAGATAACATTACCCATGAGTTGAATTTGGTCCATCCAAAGGTGGCCTTGTCAGAGCTTATCATATAACTAAGGCTATCTTAGTGTACTCAAAACAATCTCAAGATGTGTTACATGCATGGCCATGTCGAGTGTGAGAGTATACCAAGATGTCATCGATGAAGACTATCTCAATAGAATCCAAGTACGGATGTAACACTTACTTCATAAATTGCATGAAGACTGCAAGGTCATTCGTGAGACCGAACATCATAACCCCATACTCGTATAGACCATACTTACTCTGAAATGTTGTAAGAGGTATACCATATGGTCTATAGTGTAACTGATGGTTTTCAGATCTCAAGTAAATCTTCGAGAACACCTGGGCTCTTCGAAGCTGATCAATGAGATCATCAATTCTTGACAAGGGATATCGGTTCATGACCATCAACTATTTCAACATCCAATAATCCACACATAGTATGAGGGTACTGTTCACCCTCTTTGCAAACAGGACATGAGAACCCAAAGGAGAAGTACCCGGTCAGATGAACCCCTTAGCCTTCAACACCTCCAATTGCTTTTTGAGCTCATGTAACCCTAGTGTAGCTATCCTATAAGGAGGAATGGACACTAGTTCCGCTCTTGGCATGAGCTCAATAGAAAATTCCACCTCTCACTCTAGAGGCAACCATGAAAAGTCCTCTAGAAAGACATCCATGAAACGATCCATCACTGGGGGAATGTTGATCTACGAAGTCCCCGGTTATCCATATATAGACTAGAAATATGGGTTGTAACTCCTCCCAACCCATGATGATCGGGTCCCACTCTGCTCTCCTAGATATCCCATTCTCCCTTATGAAGAAACGATCTGCCCTCTGGTGATGTGAAACTCACTCTACGGTGATAGAAATCGACAAATGTCTGGAAGGGAACTAACCAGTCCTTTCTAAGAATGAGATCATATCCTTTCATATCTAGGACATAAAGTTCCCATAAGAAGAAACACGCACCAACCTCTAGAGAGAAGTCCATGCACTGACATACACTATCAATTTTAGTCCCCATCAGTGTGTCTAACGTCATGATTTCAATAGAAGAAAACATACATAGCCCAATTCTCTCTACAACAGCAACATATATAAAGCTCTGGGAAGCCCCTGTATCTAAAAGAGATGAAGATAAAACTGAGGCAACTAGGATGGTACCTCAAACTGTAGAGGGTCCAAGATCTCGCTCCTGCTGGGTCAGCTCCACTGTAAAAGTTTGACCTGCATCGTGGCCCTATGAACCTGCCTGAAAACCCTAAGTAGATCCACCCTGTTATCGCTGAAATATTAGAGACTAGATACCATGGCCACAACCTCCACCCCGTCTTGAATGACCAGAAGAACTCCAGTTCCCATACAGGTGGGAAATTGGTGGTGCTAGTCCAAAACGACGAGTCATTGAAGAACCTCTATCACAAATTTCTAGTGAGAAGAACTGACACAAGCGCTGAAGATGGCCTATATTCCCGCATGATTGACACTCCACTGTGTCTCTCAAGAAATGTGTTATTATATTCCCTCTCTTCTCTCACTGGTATCACACCACCTAGATACAAGATGAAGTGTCCTGCCTCCTTGGATCCCCGCATGTAGACTCCCTACGGTGCTTCCTACTGTCAGTAAGAGGGATACCAACTGCTAATGTCAAACCACCATGGCTCACCACCCCATAATCCCTCAAATTTCGCTCCGTGATTAGCTCTTAGTAGACTATAGAAGTGATAGAAGTAAACCTGAATATGTTCACCTGAGATAGGATGTCATGCCTGATACCATCCTCAATCTTCATTGCAAGAAATAACTCATCACCTCTTGGAAAAGGTGTGAAGCTCTGCAGCTCTGTGAAGTGAGAAGAATACTCCATAACAGATAGAGTAACCTACTCTAGACTCATTAACTCTCGGGCTCAATCATCCCTCAATGTATCTAGGTAGAAGTAGTCATAAAAGGCACACTAGAACTCATCCCAAGAAATAAACTTATAGAATCCTACCTGTGAGATTAGATCCCACCATATCTTGGTGGAGTCCCGAAGCATATAAGTAGCATGCTTCACCCTCTTCTCTGGAGGTGTCTCCAGATGCTCGAAGATTGAAAGAATGGATTCTAACCATGACAATGTAGCCTGAGGTCCTCTTTTCCCTATAAAGGGGGAGGATTCTACTACTGGAAAACCTGCGTCAAATATGTAGGTTATGGGCATAGTGGAAGCGCGTTGTTGGATTTTCCCAACTTTAATTTTATTGTGAAACAAAGTTCAATCTGACATCCATTATGATAAAAAAACTCCATATCCTCGTAATAGAATGAAGAACTAAAAGAAATTGAAGGGTCTCAGAACCATATAGAGGATCATAATATGTATATTATAATTAAGTTAATTAATTGAAAAGAAATACCTTGATGGAATTCTTTCTTTGTTGATTTTTCAGGTCACATTTTGATACGATTCATCATTACGTCGTAGAAGCCATGTTTTGAATTTCCCTTGCGGTGATCCACACGTGCACCACATATATCTGGATGTCTCCAAAGAAATCTCAAAGTTCTAGCATGGAGAAGCCTTTGCTTGCATTGTCCACATTAGATCGCCTTGATCTAATAGAGGAGGATCTCTCTCTGTCTTGATAGCGTTCTTGGAGGAAGGAGTTCTCTTGGCCATGAGAGAATTTTCCAGAATTTCTGTGCACAACGATTCATCGAAAAGTGTTGGGGTTGTAATGATATTTATAGTCAGGTTTGAGGTTATAGAGTTATGATAACAAACAAACGTGTTACACATTTTATTTATTTTATTAACTCTTATTGAAAACCCCCATATTGAATCATTAATTTTTTGACATGTTCCCACATTGATTATAATACATATCATTTAATAAAACAATATTATTTCCTCAAAATCCTGATTGGAAAAACTACATGGTGTGTAATCATTAATACACGACGTGTACATGTTTTTCATTTCCTTTCCAAAATTAAAACCACACAGCGTGTACATTCAATGTACATGGTGTGTATATCTTTTTTTTTTATTTTATTCTTCATCCAACATTAAAATAATTTAGACTTCCTTGAATAATTATTAAACCACATACGAGAATAATATTTATTCTACTTGAGATACTTAGATACACTTACTGTGTGACCCTCTAGGACTCTTTCTCATTGGCATTAGGCAGGCATGTCTAAATTCCAAGATTACTATCTACCAACGGGTCAAAGAACCCAAGATAAGAAGTTGAAATCGCATTGACGTGTCACCTCATAAGAACTCTTACCGTGTAATTTAATCCCTTTGTATCTATATCACTAATCAAGCGGTTTTCATGCTAGTTCCATCAACCAATGTGCTCGATTATTATTACTTTGACATCCCAAAATTGAACTCGCCTATACCTTACCATGGACATGTATTTATTTAGGCTATATCAATTCCATCAAAGGTCCTAAGATATCTACTTCTATTATGGAACAGAACGGAAAATCTTTTCTCGCATTATCTTATAATGCAGTATCACTTGTGATGCACCCAACATATCTGACGTCACTGTGAACAATGTTTCATCATAGTTTTCATCAAAACATCTTTGTGCGCGAGTTGTAATACCCATTAATAATAATATTTAAGTCTAAGGACCAATACAAAAATCCATAGATAAAAAAATCCAATGACAATATGAAATGTGGATTTCCTACTAGAGGGTCTCGTTCTCATAATATCCCACTGAATATTACCAATGGAACACACCATGAGAAGGTGCCTCAATGTTTTATGAGTCCTCACCCATAATGGAATGTATTATTTTTGTCCATAAAATAACATAATCCGGCAATATAACATATATTTAAGAATAGTGTTATGGCACTTCCATGTTCTCATCATAGTAGGGATCCACTAAGACCCTTTAACGTAACAGCTATCCTTAGGACATTATCACATGAATTGTCAAAAAAAAGAACAATAAATATGTGATAAGGTATTTGTAAATGAATAATGTACAAATTAGTTGGTTCTAGGTAACCATCTCCAACAGACTCCCACCTGGACTAGAGCCAAATACTAATAACCTTTAACCAGCTAGCTCTCTCATGATATTCATGCTTCTGCTGAGATAGGCCTTTAGTCATGGGGTCCACCACGTTCTCTTCCATGGACACTCTAGTCACAGCAACATCACACGTTTGATAGAAATCCCTTAAGAGGTGATACTTCCAGAGTATGTGCTTTGTCAGTTTATGTGACCTTGGTTACTTTGCAAGAGCCACCGTTGTAGTATTATCACAATACAATGTTATAGGATCTTTACTGCTATGCACCACATCAAGCTCCTGGACAAAGTTCTGAATCCAGATTGCATCTTTGGTTGCATCAGACGTCGCTATATTTTCTGACTCCACTGTAGAATTGGTGAAAAATGGATGATTTAAATTCTTCTAGATCAGAGCTCCTCCATTGAGACATAAAATATATCTAGATTGTGACATCAGATCGTTCTGATCTGTCTGAAAACCAATATCATCATACCCTCAGATGACAAGTTCTTTTTCTCCTCTATAAACCAGAAACATATCCTTAGTTCTTCTCAGATACTTAAGAATAGGCTTAACAGCAATTAAATGTTGTTCTCCAAGATCTTCATGATATCTGCCAACCATGCTCAGTGCATAGGCAACATCAAGCCTAGTACATAACATGGATTATATGATGGATCCTATAGAAGAAGTGTATGGGATCTTACTCATTCTATCTTTCTCTTGTTGTGTCTAAGGACACATTCTCTTTGAAAGATGTAGGCTATGTGACACTTGAACCAATCCCCTCTTGGATTGTTCCAAACTAAATCTCTTTAGTATCTGGTCAATGTATGTACCCTAACTTAGTCCAAGCATCCTATGGGATCTATCACTAATGATCTTGATCCCTAGAATGTAGTCTTCCTCACCCAAGTCCTTCTTGGAAAAACACTTGTTCAACCAGTCCTTAACTGACTGTAAGACTGGTACATTGTTTCTAATAAGCAATACGTCTTCAACATATACTACTAGGATAACAATCACATTCCCATTAAACTGCTTATAAACACATGGCTCATATTTGTTCTTAATGAAACCAAATTTCTTTATGGAATCATTAAATCAAATGTTCCATGACCGTGATGCTTGACATAATCCATAAATGGATTTCTGCAACATGAAAACCCATTTGGCTTCCCCTGGTGTCAAAAAACCCTTCTGGCTGTGTCTTATAGACAGGTTCTTGAAGGTCCCCATTATGGAATGTTGTTTTTACATCCATTTCCCAAATCTCATAGGCATGGTAAGATGCAATGGAAAGTAAGATTCTTATGGATTTAAAAATGGAAACTGGCGAGAAGGTTTCAACATAGTAAATTCCTTGATGATGTCTGAATCCATTACCCACTATCCTTTCTTCATAAGTGCTAACATAACCGTCCATGTCTAGTTTTTTCTTGAATACCCATTTGCATCCAATAGGATTTACATCAACTAGCTCATCAACTAGAACCTAGACATGGTTCTGATACTCGGAATCCATCTCAAAATTTAGAGGTTCTAGCCATCTTACGACTTCTAATATTTCTACTTCTTCCTTGAAGGAAAGAGGTTCATTGTTTTCCAACAATAATGATTTCCCATCCTTGGTGACTAGGAAACCAAATCTCTCTTGTTCCCTTACCTCTCTTAAGCTCCTACGCAGTACTTGTGTTTCTAGAATCTCTTCCATGAAGACCTATAGAACTTGTTCCTGTACCAACTCTTGTGTATCTTGAGCATCAACTTTGTTGAAGTCAATCTTGTTCCCACTATCCCTTTTGAGGATGTGATCCCTCTCAAGAATGACGGCTTGTTTGGCGACAATAAATTTCTATTATTGAGGGTTATATAGGTATTATCCTTCTATTTCATTGGGATATCCTATAATGATACACCTCGTGCCTCGGGGTTCTAGTTTGTTGCTGAGAAGGCCTTAACTAATTCCTCGTATCCCCATAAACGTGTATGCGACCAAATGGGTTTCTTTTCATTCCATAACTCGGAGGGAATTCCATTTCCTGCCTTAGTTGGTACTTGATTTTATGTGAATGCTGCATTTTGTAATGAATATCCCCAAAAGTATAATGAAAGATCTGCATGGCTCATCATTGACCTCACCGGGTCCAACAAGGTGTGGTTACTCTATTCAATAACACCATTCCACTATGATGTATAAGGAGGAGTGAGCTGAGATAGAATCCCAGAATCCTGTATAAGATCGATGAACTCTTGGTTCATAAATTCTCCACCTCGATCCGATAGAAGTTTCTTTATCTTCTTAACAAGCTGATTCTCGACTTCATTCTTTAATTACATAAATTTCTTTAAGGATTTTGACTTATACCTTATTAAGTACAAATATCCATATATACTAAATTCATTTTTAAAAGTAATGAAGTAAGAATATCCACCTCTATCATCTAATGTAAATGTTCCACAGACATCCGCGTGCACCAATCCTAGAAGCTCTATGGACCATTCACCTTGTCCACCGAAGGGTGGCTTTGTCATTTTTCCTTGTAAACAAGCATGACATCTATCAAGTGGTTTTAGCTCAGTAGAGTCCAAATAACCATCTTGGATGATCGTTTTCAAGCACTTCTCATTTACATGACAGAGACGGTGATGCCACAACTAGGTGATGTATGAGTCATGTGAGTTTGTTTCATTATCGATTTCCAAAACTTGGTTTTCAAAATTTATTAAGTACAAATCATTATTTAAATATTCCATACCATAACACATGTTGTTTTTTTTAAATAGAAAACCCTTATTTCCAAACGTGAAAATAAATCCATCCATCTCCAAACAAGATACAAAAATTATGTTATTGGCAACACAAGGAACATAATAACAGTTATGTTAAACCAAAATCATACCAATTGGCAATTAGAGGTGCTAATCATCAATAGCCAATGCATCCAGCCTTGCGCCATTGGAAACTCGATAATCCACCTCTATTTTGGAAATCATTATAAATCTATATTGTTCCTACATTTGAATCCATATGTGAGCACCAAAACATGTATCTAATACCCAATTTGTAGAAATGGAATGGTTACACTAGATAACGAACACATCTTTAGCATCCCCATACATCTGAGTGCAGTTCCACTTACAATGGCCTTGCTTTCCACATGAAAAACATACTACCTCTCGTTCCATGGCCGGCCTCTTGAACATCCCCTTCATTGAGGGACGACGCTCGGGGGATTCAGAACGTTTATAAGTCATTGGACCCTTTTCCTTGTCCTTCTTTTTCATATTCACCAAAAGGATTATGGGTTTGTCACGCCCCATGTCCTTATCTACCTTGACGATCAAGGTCAGATGTTCGGATACACTCTTCTCATTGTTTCTCATGTTATAATTGACAATGAAGCAAGAAAAGGTCATGGGCAATAATGATAGGATGATATATCTATGCAAATCACCAGGGAATTTAATCCCTAAGATGTCTGGACATTCAATATCACACCCTGACATCAGATACTCTTTCATTTTAATTATTTATCGATGTTGGGTTTTTGGTTGAAGTTTGGGTTGGGTGTACAATAAATTTCCATGCGTTTTTGTGTTATTTTTTTCTTCTAAACCTATTCTTGGTTATTGTGAATGTTGTGGGAAGAGAGCGGCATGTTGGAGAGTTTGTGATGTTGTCTGTGTCTCCATACCGTGTTTAAAATGTTCAAGGTTCTTTGGGTGTGTCTTTCCAAATATTGGGGGTGTAATTTGGGGGATTTTGACCAATATTTGGGGTTGAAAAGTTTGAGCATGGCCTGGTCAAACCATGCAGCCTAACCATGCGATGTTGTAGAAGTTTCTAGTAGCCCTCCCATGGTTTGCGCACGGTTTGAAAAACCATGCAGCAACACTGTGCAGCCACTAGCGGGCTTTATAAATTTTGACGTGCAGCTCCGATTTGGGTGATTCCACCTCTAAAATGAAGTCTTATATGTTGGACAACGACTGGTGGAGCCTCCTTCTCATTTAGGCTTCTATTTGGGGCGATTTTTGGTTAATTTATCAATAAAGGTTGGTGATTATTCATGTTTCCTTCATCATATTTTCTCTCCTTCTCTTACCCTCTTTGTTCTAGTCTTTTCTTTAGGGATTTACATCCATGGTAGAACCCTAATGTCTAGGTTTTATGTTTGGTTCGTTTTCATTTTGATTTATGGTGTGAGAATGATCTGTGGGGCTTAGATCTCTCCTCCCTTGAAGTTTTAATACATATGCACATGGTTGAGGTAGGTGTTTCCATTATTTTCCTTTCCATTACAAACCTTTGAGGTGTTAATGCTTTCAATAAATTTTTTAATCATGATTTTCACCTCCCTATGTATTATAGTTAACTTATTGTGGTGTTTTTATGTTGGTTACAATTGTTAATAATAGCTTTTGAAAGTATTCATTGATTATGTTTATGTGTTGGTGCCTTAAAAGTGTTTGATAAAATGCCTTTTGTTTTATAAAAAGGAAATTGAGCCCTTATTACATTGTTTGGACTTGGTTTTATATATTTTCTTAGTTGAAACATGAATTGAATAATTTAATGTGATTTTGGGTGCCTATTTATGTCTTGATTATTTACGGTGAAATGTTTTGGAAAGGTTATTTAGGTTTTTGAAATATTTGTGAGAGAAGTTACAATTGTGTTTGTTTAAAGGAAACTGGTATTTCTTTAAAAATGTTCTTGGGTATTCTTACAGATCTTAAAATGGTGTCATTGGATGTTATCACATCCATGGGTGCACTAGGTGTACACATTGAAAAGAATTCAAGTTAAAATGACACTTAAAAAAAGGGGCGTTACACATGAACCTTGATTTCTCAAATGTTTTCTCTTCTCTCTCCAATTATCATCCTTCTAAATTGGATCTTTGATTTATAAAAGGTTTTTTTGGTATTTGGTGTCGTTCAAATTGATTTATTTTTCTTTAAAATTTGAACCGTGGGGCATTTTGGGGCATTGTTGGTTACAAATGGTATAATGGGCCATTTTTCTTTGTATACATAGAAATGGTTTTAGAAATGATTTGGAACTATTTTGGAAAATGTATCTGGGTGTGTAAACATGAAGGCCCATGTGGTGTTGTACATATAAAGGTGATATTTTGTGGTGATTTTTGAAAAGAATGTGAATCAGAAAATGTGAATGCCCGGTTGGCGACTTAAGGTGTTTTAAAAGATGATTTTAATGCTTATCTGATGTGATGGTCCGGTTGGCACTTTGTTAATGTGAAATGATTGAATGTGTATTTGGGGGCGCTCATGTCTAGGGTAACCCTTTATTGGTGAATGCATAGGAAGCATCCGTGCTTGGGGAAGGCAAGTGAGATTAGATGAGTCACGCGTGTAAGGGCCTTCCTACTTACATGGTATTATTATAACCACCATGGGTTCCTGGGAGTATTTTAATGATCGAGTGACGGTTGCTGACTAACCCCTATTAGACATGTTAGTACCCCCTAGATTTGTTGTTAGTCCAGGTAGGATTTTCAACTGGATTGGTTGGTTAGGGAAGTCAGTTGGTTATAGACTTAGAAGCTTCACCATACACCGACAGGTAGTTCTGAAACCGAGAACGTCCTGGGGTCTTCTAGGGATGTTTAAGATCACCCATGGTTACTAGATTATTAACATTTCTTGTTTACTTTATTTTACATTGAATGTTCATTTGTTCAGTTTATTTATTTTCAGAATAGCTCCGATGTTATTGATTTGGGTTTTTGTATAAAATGAAGTCTATTTTGAATGTGGAAACACGGTGTGCGTAGTTTGGAAAAAGGTAATGAAATGTGTTTATTTTTTAAAAGGAATAAATCCTATTTTTATATCCTTATTTTCAAACTAGTGTTAGTGTCCTGTTTGGGGAATGGAAACACAGGGAATCTTTGGTGATTTCCAACTGAGTTGTCTAGATCACACCCTACTTGTACTATTCAGTGTCGGTAGACCTGAACTGTTTTGCAGGTTCAGATTTGGTTCAGGTCTTTTTTGGTTTGAAATATCTGTTGGAGCATGATGGTCTTGTGGTTGGAGGTGACCAAGAGGTCACATGGAGATCATGTTAGTTGTTGGTTGTTTTATTTTGTTGTAGCTTCTGATTCGTTCAATGTTAGTTTTACTCAGTTGTATCGATCTGGACCAGATTGTTCTTTTATTGAGATTACGTCATTTGGATTTTTTGTGTCTATAGTTTTCCATATTTTGATCCTATTTATTATTGGGCTGAATCGTTCCTACTTGGTTTATCTTGATGCCTGGTAGTAGTTTCCAGCCCGTGGGGATCAGGAACGCCCTTTGGTCCATGTCGCGGATCGGGTCGTGTGTCGGGTTAAATGCTATCCCAGCCTGGTTTGTGACAAAATGGAATCAGAGGAGGTTCTTGATATTTGGGGTGTTCGATAGATGGAGACTAGGGTTTTCGGGACTCATGAGGTAGGTTCGTGGTGGGTTTCATGAACCCTTTCTCATTCTGAACCTCGAGTCACTATGGGTAGTCTTGGATTGAGTCTTGTGTATGGTTTTGTTTTTGAATTGATGGATGAAAATGGAGGTGAGTCGGGTTATGTTGTTTCCTTACATTGGCTAGTGACCCATGTGAAGTCCAAGTGCCCGATTTAAGGCCCTCCTAGTGTTATGCCTTACTTGGGTCTTGGCTCACCACCATGTTGTCCGGCTATGCATAGGCACTAGTCCCTCTTTCTAGTGGTCCATTGTTGGTTGGGTTTCATTTTGGTTTTAGTTGGTGTAAGTTTATGTTGAAAATGAAATTGGGTTTTGAAATGAAAATGGAATTAAAAACGGAAGTGTTTTCCATGAAGTGGTTATAATTTGGTAAAGTGGGTTTTCAAACATTGAGGGTGTTTTGGGTTTGCAAATATTAGTGGATTGTGGCCATTGGTATTTATTATGGACGTTTACATGTGTGTGGGTATGTGTGAGAAGTCGGTGTTGGCATGTGAGGATGGGAATGGACGAATGCACATGTAATAGTTCATGGGATACCATGGGTTGGGTTTTAGAATCAAAGGCCTAAAATGAATTTACTAAAGTGGATTTGAATGAGAAAATGATTTTGGGATTTTTTTTTGAAAAATGGGTTATTGGTACATGGGAATTAGACTTGGAAGATGGAAATTTTTAGTTTTAAAAGGAAAATGATGGCTTTTGATAAAGGATATTATGGTGGTGTTTGTATTTACCTGTATTCTAAGCCGGTTTGTTTTGGTTAGATTTGTTCCTCTATTTTTTTTTTATTCGGTTTGATGTTGGATTTGGTCTGTTCATTTCATGTTTTTCAGAAAATGCCACCAAGAAAGGTCCCCAAAGTTTTTAATGAGTCATGCCTTGTTCATTTTCCTTCACATGTTTTTCCTTTTTTCTAAGGTGATCAAGGTTCGCTTGAGGTTGTGGAGTGGCTTGAAGAAGTCGAGTGTGTCTTTATGTCATTGGGAACTCCCGATGCTATTAGAGTCTATGCAGTTCAAAGGTTATTTGAGGGTATATCCTTGGGCTAGTGGGGGTTGGTTTCCCCATCATTGATGTAAGGTGAGATGTCATGGGAGGGGTTTATGGCCACTTTCACCCAATGGTTCATACCAGAGGTGGGGAAGTAGAGAAAGGTGGAAGTGGTATAGGATGTTTGGCATGGCCAGTGATCAGTAGGGTATTATGTTGAAAATTTAAGAGAGCTGGTTCCATTATCTTTGGATGTATCATCGGAGGATCAGTTGAAGGCTCCTCTATTTGTATGGGTCCTTTTTCCTGAGATTGCGGAGAAAGTTCCCTCATCTAGTGAAACCTATTTCAAGAAATAGGTGGTTGAGGCATTCATGGATGAATTGATTTTTGGGGTGTAGCCGGTGGAAGTGGGTTCTCATGAAGGTGCCCCATCTGGTGAGTGGGGGGTGCTAGAGGATCCTATTTCTGGAAAATATCCTCCATCGGCTTCAGATTCCAGTCCATCGAGTCATTCCCTTGTTTGTTTCTAGTGAAGTCATATTGGTCACTCAAAGTCATCTTTTCATATTCCTCTGAAGAGTTTCCGAAATTGTATCCATTTGTGTCATTTTGAATTGTTCTGTAGGAGGCGTTATCAGAAAAAGAGAGTCTTGATCAGAGGATGTGTTGCTTGACTGTGAGGCAGGAGGTGCATCGGCCATTAAATCCCCAACCACATGCCTCGGGGTGAATCTCTCGCACAGTCATGAGTGAAGGGGTGTGTGAAACTCCAACCTAGTTTTGTTTTCTATGATGGTATGGAAATGTTTAACATCTCATTGTTCTTATATACATGATTTTGTAAGTTGACTATTTGTGGTAATGGTACGATGAACTAGATCTCTTGTAACCCAAGAATTTATGTCTATCTGAATGTAGCCTTATAAAATTATCATTCTCCTTTGAGTGTGTCTTGCCTTTGTGTAGGTCGGTCGTAGATTTAACATCTGGTAGTGCTCATTTGGAGATGATTGAGTTTTTTTAGAATTGGTTTACTGTGGGATTAGTTTGTTTAGGAGGTTCCCTATTTTAGTGGTGGTAGTGTCCAACATGTATACTGAACTTCAGGTTTGACCCCGTTTGAGGTTTTTGGTTTTTGGAGATTCATGAGGTATTTTTATGTGAAGCACGGTTACTGCACGGCTAATCGAAACTGTGCGGTCCTAGCCAGGAAGACAGAACCAACGGCACAGCCAGTGAATGACCATGTAGTAGGTCTCGTAACCGTATGACTTTTTGTCCCTTGGGGTAAAGATAATGGAATGGTTGCCGCACGGTTCTGAAACCATGCGGCCAAGCCATGCGGGGTACCCCTTACTTCCAGAAGTTCACGCACGGTTGGCGCATGATTTATTAAACCCTGCGGCCAAACCCTATGAGTAGTATAGAAATTTTAAATGTTTAAGACCCTTGTTCTTGGTTTCAGTGTGGGTGTTGTTTTGGGTTTAAATGTTGTTCATATTAGTTGAGTTCTTGTGGTGGGTAGAACACTCTCGTGTTCTCCCCAATTCACATTCATGCGTAGTGGTTTCATCTTGATCAGTTGGTTGTGACTTGTGGAGTGAATAGTCATCCCAGGGGTTCATGGATTCCCCTTGGATTTTTGGAGCATGGACTTGAGTTTTGAATTACATTTGGCTGGGTGACTTTTTGGGGGCTGAAAGTGTTCGTGGTGGGATGAATTTTCACACCCCTACCTCGGATACTCCTTCATTTTAATTATTTCTCGATGTTGGATTTTTGGTTGAAGTTTGGGTTGGGTGTACAATAATTTTCCTTGTGTTTTTGTGGTTTCTCCTAGACCTATTCTTGGTTATTTTGAATGTTGTGGGAAGAGAGCGGCATTTTGTAAAGTTTTTCATGTCGCCGGTGTCTCTATACTATGTTTAAAATTTTCAAGGATCTTTGGGTGGGTCTTCCCTAGTGTTTGGGGTGTCATTTGCAGCGTTTTTACCAATTTTTGGCGTTGCACAGTATAACGACCCATACTTTACATACATTGTTAGTAATTAAAAATTGAATTATACTTATTAAAACATATAACAAAACCATGAATGGACCATATAGGTATAGTATCTTTAGAAACTGGGAAACATAAACAACTGGTTCATAAAGCATCTACGTTGCCTCCCATTTATTTCATCATATATAGAGTCCCTTTTGGAATATCTTACTTAATAACCTTCTTCCTGGCCTGGGGAAAGAAAACATACAAAAGGGTGAGTTCAAATTCTCAGTAAGGGTAAACAAAAGAAATATCAATCACATCATATTCATAATAACATAATATTTTGGAAATCTTAACCTGCAAAAGAGATCATAATTTCATAACATGGGATAAATCATAGTAGTAAAATGTAATCCGAATAATCATAACCTAAAACATGAAACTTTGTGGAATACACACATAATCATAGAGAATCATATCTTATTAGTCAATACTCATTTCCAAGACTATATTAGTGGACAAAGTCCATATCTGAACCGAGTTCATTCCTCGTTTCAGTCCTGTTTCACTGAACCGGTTTCACCTGCCGTTCCTGCCATGTCTATCTCATGAGATATAAAACCATTACCCAATGCATTGGAGGGAGATATAGGTCACACCCATCTCATAATGAAACCATTTTTATGTGTTCCACAAAATCATAAACCATACATCATAGCATAACCCATGTAATAAAAATGGGAATCTTAAACATCCTGACATCATAAAACAATTCATATAAGATAAAAGAATTAATAAAAATAATTCCATCACAACATAATAAAATCAATGTAATAATTGGGATAGAAACAGAATCCTTTATTATCTAAGATGGAAAATAATTTTGATAAAACACTCGAACTCCATTCTTGAGGAAAATATCCTTTCTACATCAAAAACATTTTTCCTTTCTTAACATGTCATACAATTTAAAACTAAAAAAAGTTGATTAAAAATAAACTTGAAAACATTTAAAAAAATCTTCTTGGAAATAATGTTTTAAAAATCCATTCATGCCGTATAATTTAAAAAAACATTCTTCTCGTACTTTTGTCGAAAAATTCAAAAAGTTCCTCATACGAAAAATGACAAAAGATTCCTTTCATATCTTTTACTAACAACTCACTGAAGAGTAAAATTGGATTTAAAAAATTGTAGGTGGATGGAAATAATATTACATATTGAGGAAACATGGATGTGGATGATAAAATATTCCCCAGTAAATTCTGAAGTATAAACAATCTCGGATAAAAATGAGATTGTAAGATTTTCCCTTACCTTAGGTCTAATTTGCTTCGTAAGTGTCTGAACCTCCTATATAATGATTTAAATAATGTCATTGACTTATTCCAGAATCATAATCATTGTTATGATATCATATATGTTAATATTCTTAGCTTATTATTAGTAATATTTCATTGCTACTTGTTATTCGGGTGTTTATTACTTTTTGTTCTTATGCGTGTTTTGTCGAATAAATTCTTATTCTTCATTTTAGGTTATAGATACCTCATTTACAGAATTTTATTAGTGTAATATATATCATATTTATTCACTAAATTCATTTGTCTAATCATTATTCAATGAAAATCATGTAGAACGAGTCGCATCACATCGTGGAGACGGTATTCCGTACGTACACACGAGCGATGATATCATTCCCATGATCATTGAATTGTATTGGAGTGTATGTATACTATTTCAGAATCAATATCAGTTTAAATTAATCATATATATTCATTCATTACACCATTATACCCATCCAAGTAAGGTGGTGGTGGAAAATAGATTACACCACGGTGTGGAGACGGTATTCCGTACGTACGCACGCATGATGATTTCATTTTCCGTAGGATGGATAGATGATGAAATAGGTTTGTTTCATACTTATAATAACATATCAGTATATGAGTGATACTGATGTTATTAATTCATAATGAAACAACTAAAGAAGAAGAAGTGGAAGAAGAAATAAAGTTGATAGAATCTGTAACAGACATTACCTCTTCTTTGAAGCTCTTCTTTGAGACCTCCTTTTAGGGTACTAAAATTGGTCTTTGAAGAAGACCAGGACCTCTAGGATGTTTCTAGGGAAGTGGATAGAAGAAATTTTCAGGGTTTGGCCAAGATTGAAGGCTCAATGTGGTGTGAGGAAGAGATGGAGGAAGTTCCCTTTTATAAGGGAGGAGAGGGGCTCCATTGGAAAAAGAAAAAATATTATTTTATTATAAAGCCATATTCGGTTTTATATAGCTCCAAATTGATTTATTTCGAAGATAAGGTGGGGATGGGTATAAAGCCTCTCATCCAATAGAATTTGGACATGTTTAGTTTAATATTTTAACCTTATCATTTAGATTTAACTTTAAGTTAGATAATTTTACTTTTACCGTGTCTTTTTGTGTTCTTACACTATAAGGTTAATAAACAAAATATAAAAAGACAAAAGAACCCCAAGTTGTTTATTATTAATAAATATATCCTTATCTAAGTCATTTGGAAGAAAATTATATTTTTAAGAATACAATAACAATTAATATTATAATATTTGTTTTAAAAACTATTTTATGTCAATTTTGACACTATTTAGTAATTGATTTTTGTGAAAATCATAAAAGAATGATTAGTTCTAAAAAAGTTAATTACATCAATACTAACATGTCATATTACCCTATAATTTTTTTTGGAATTCATAAAAAGTCTCAAATTACATATATTTGGGTATTTATAACATTAATTATTTCAATATTTCATTAATAAGATAATTACTGCATCATCATTGTGTCATAAATAAATTAAATTATTTAATTTCGTAAAATTATAAATAAAATGCCATTATATAGGAAATTTTTTTATATTTCTAATGAATATTTATAGTCTAATTTATCTTATGTATAATACTATATTAAAAATTATTTACTTATTAAACATTGATTTTAACTATTTTAACCCTTCTTTAAATAACTTAATAATAAATGTCCTAATCTAATACAAGTGGGCCTAAATGGTAATATTTTATTCCTAAGGTTGTTTTCGGTAGAATTTCACTTATCCAATAGACTTATGACATGTGTTAGGGTAATAATAATATCATTTTTACCCATAATTACCCTATTTACTTTTAACCGTGGTAAAAAAAATTAAAACGTTACTATTCACCAAAAATTATTTTCATCTCATTGAACCACATTTACTTACTGACATCAACCGTGTCTCTCGGAGTTTTGAAATTCTACTCACAGAAGTGGTAAAAATATGTTTTGTGTAAATTTGCAAATTCTCCTAGGAGGTGGGTAAAAGACGGTGAAAGGTTAAATAAAATTTTTATATATCTAAATTTATTATAAAATTACTCCAATGAATTACATTGAACTTATATAGGTATTATGTATCAATTTTGACCCAAAATAAATTTAAATAAAAAGTTGGTTTTTAAATAGTAACCCAGTGTTTTCACTATTCATCAAAAATTGAAAGTTTTTAGAAAAATACCAAAATTTCACCCTAGGCTAATTTCGATATTCTGAATCCAAAAACAAAGTCCATTTTGAAAAATAAAATTCACAAAATTTCAAAAAGTGGTTATTACTATTCATAACGGCTAGTTTTAATAATATTTTAATAGTATATCGTTGTTTAGTGAAACTCGGTATTGCGTACGACACAAGCTATCAAGGAATGTCACGATTGCGTGTAAATCAAGCCAAGATAGTGTTGTGTGTAGTGAAATATTCCTTTGATGATTTATATAAAATAAAAACAAAATATTTCTTATAAAATTCTCGGGTGTTACATTCTACCCCCCTAAAAATGAATTTCACCGTCGAAATTCGTCAATTGTAACAAACAGATGAGGATACCTCTCCCTCATCATATCCTCAAGCACCAATGTAGTTTCTTATAATTGGTGGTTCCTCCATAAAACTTTTACCAAGCGAGTGGTCTTGTTCCGTAGGAATTTTTCACAACGATCGAGAATCACTATCGGCTGTTCTTCCTAAGAAATATCTTGTTCCAGCGGTACAACTTCTGAGCTGAGTACATGTGAATGATCAGGTATGTACTTTCTTAGGAGAGATACATGGAACACATCATGAATGTGAGAGAGATTTGGTGGGAGTGCCAATCGGTAATCTACGTTCCCAACACGATCCAGAATTTCGAAAGGACCGATATACCTAGGGCTCAGCTTTCCCTTCTTTCTTTCCAAATCTCATTACTCTCTTCCAAGGAGATATTCATAAGAACACTTTATCACCCACTTAAAACTATAAGTCTTTTCTTCGTTTGTCGGCATAACTTTTTTGTCGACTCTGACCTGCTCTTATGTGTTTTTGAATAGATCGGACATTTTCTACCATCTCATCAACAAGATCAGGTCCTAATAGCTTTCTTTCCCCAACTTCATCCCAGCTAGTTGGAGTCCTGCATTTCTTTCCATAGAGAGCTTCATAAGGAGCCATCTGAATACTGGAGTGAAAGATATTATTATAATAAAATTACACCAAAGGTAGGTGTTGATCCCAACCACCTTTGAAATCCATAGAGCAAGCTATCAACATGTCTTCTAGTGTTTGAATTGTCCTCTCAGACTGACCGTCTGTCTGAGGATTATAAGCAGTGTTGAAACTCAACTCTGTATCCAGAGTATGCTAAGGACTTTGCCAGATCATTGAGGTAATCCTCGGATCCCGATCAGATATAATAGAAAGTGGTACTCCATGAAATCTTACCACTTCCTTTACATATATCCTGGAAAGTTGATCCAGAGAGAACTCAACTCTAATATCAATAAAGTGTCCAGACTTTGTAAGACGATCAACTATGACCCAGATAGCATTATTGCCTTTGGATGTTTTAGGAAGTCCCGTGACAAAGTCCATAGTGATGTTTTCCCATTTCCATTCGGATATGGGTAATGGTTGTAACATTCCCTTAGACTTCTGTCTCTCAGCTTTAACATGCTTACAAACCAAGCATCGAGAGACATATTCAACAACATCTCTTTTCATTCCATCCCACCAGAAGTACTCTTTCAGGTCCCTATACATCTTCATGCTTCCAGGATGAATAGAGAATGAAGAACTATGAGCCTCATCCAGCATCTCCTTGATTAATTCGGGGATGGGAGGAACACAAACATGATTCCTGAACTTTATTATCCCATCACAATCAAGGTTGAATTCAGGAACATTTCTCACCTTCTTATGTAACTCTACATCTTCTTTCTGTGCCTCTTTAATCTTAACATGTATAGATGGTTGAACATTTATTTGAGAAAGATACGATTTTTCCCCTTTCATTATAATTTCATGATCCATCCTTTCTAAATCCATAAATATTGTATATTTTGTGATCCTCATCATGGAAAAACTGGCATGGTCTTGTCGACTTAATGCATCATCCACCTTGTTTTCTTTCCCAGGGTGGTAATGAATTGAGCAGTCGTAATCCTTAATCAGCTCCAACCATCTTCTTTGGCTCATATTCAGCTCCTTTTGAGTGAAAATATACTTTAAACTTTTATTATCAGTATAAATGTCACACCTTTCTCCATAAAGATAATTCCTCCAAAACTTTGATACAAAGATTACCGTAGCTAACTCCAAATCATGACTTGGGTAATTTTGCTCATGGATTTTCAACTGTCGTGAGGCATAAGCTATCACCATATCATTTTGCATAAGAACACACCCCAATCCCTTCTTGGATTCATCACTGTAGATCACAAACCTTTCTCCACTACAAGGCAGTGTGAGAATAGGTTCACTGGATAACCTTCTTTTCAACTCCTTGAAATTCTCTTCACATTCCTCCGTCCAAACAAACTTAACTCCTTTTCGAGTTAACAAGGTAAGTGGATTATATAATCATGAAAAATCTTTCACAAAACGTCGATAATATCCATCCACACCAAGAAAACTTCGGATCTCGGTTACTGTTGTTGGTCTCGACCATCTTTCGATAACCTCTATTTTTTCTAGATCCACAGATATCCCCTTTTTTAGATTATGTAACCCAAAAATGCAACTTTTTGAAGCCAAAATTGACACTTGGTAAATTTTTCATAAAGCTTCTCCTTTCTGAGGGTCTTCAATATAATTGTCAAGTGATCTTCATGTTCTTTCTTACTCTTTGAATAGACAAGAATATCGTCTATAAAGACTACCAAAAACTGATCAAGATAGTCTCTAAAGACTCTATTCATTAGATCCATGAAGATAGCAGGGGCATTAGTAAGACCAAATGGAATCACTATAAATTCATAGTGTCCATACATTGTACGGAATGCTGTCTTTGGTATATCCTCCATTTGACCCTTAATTGATGATACCCTGAACGAAGATCAATCTTGGAAAAGTATTGAGCTCCGCATAGTTGGTCAAATAAGTCATCAATGCACGGGAGAGGTTATTTGTTCTTGATAGTGATCTGTTTAAGTTCTCAATAATCAATGTGGAGTCTCATTGATTCATCTTTCTTCTTAACAAACGGAACAGGTGCTCCCCAAGGTGACGTACTAGGGCGTATGAACCCCTTATCAAGATTCTCTTGAGTTGCTTCTTCAATTCCTTCAACTCAATTGGGGCCATTCTTTAAGGTGTCTTTGAAATAGGTAAAGCACCCGATACGAGATCTATTGAAAACTCAACTTCACGATTTGGGGGAAGACCCAAAAATTCCTCCAGAAAGACATCATCAATCTCCCGTACAATGGGAATATTCATAATCATGAGTTTCTCACCAACCATTTGAGATAAATAACCTTCATTTAGTGGAATCAAGTCCCATAAGATGGAATAAATTTTCACTGGATGGTTATGTTCATCCTTGCATTGATAGACGATCAAAGATTGATCTGGAATATGAAATGTGACTTCCCTTATTTAGAAATTGATATGAGATCCATATAAAGAAATCCAATCAATGCCAAGAATCAAATCAAATTTTACTATAGGAAGGATCACAAGATTTGCAGGAAGCACTTTCCCACAAACTTCAATCGGAGAAGAATTATGAACTTTTGATGCGACTGTTGTGCCATTAGGGGTTGGCATAGCTAACTCAACTCTTAATTGTTGAGGTAATATGGTGATACCCTTAGAAAATTCTTCAGAAATAATGGAGTGGGTGGATCCAGAATCAAATAGAACATTTTCTACTTTAGAGTGGATGGTATGTGTACCTTTCACCACTTCGTTATCGTACTCCACATCACTGATAGAAATTGCATGTGACTTTCCTTTTTCTTTAGCCTTAAGAGTTTTTTGATGTCGATCATCATCAAAAATCCTTGGATTAGGGAATTTATTGGCATAATGCCCCATTTCCTTAGACTTGTAACATTGAAGTGTAGGAGGTGCACTTTCTTTAGCCTTTTCATTGTTCGCATCACTAGACATATTCTTCCCATCATTGCGGTATTCGAATGCCCGATGACCTTCCTTTCCACATTTGAAACATTTACTTGTCCCTTTAAGACCACTCACTCCATGTTTCTTTACACACTTTGAGCATAAGGGAAAACTCATCTTTTTTTCAGTGTGCTCTTTAGATTTTCCATTGAATTCAATTTTCCTCTTCTTATCAAACCCATATGACTGATGGGTTACTCAAATCTCCATCTCTACTTTGAGAATACATCGAACGATTTCCTCGTAGCTATTGAAGTCCCTTATGGCTAACACCCTTCGAAGACTTGGTTTTTAGCCACTAAATAATCGATCGATCTTACTCTCAGGTTGGATAATAATACCAGAAGCGTACCATGCAATTCTTGTAAAATTTTCTTCATAGGTACCAACAGATTCATCATCCTTTTGCTTTAGTTCAAGAAACTCCTCCATATTTGTTCGGAGAATATGAGGGAAGTACTTATTGAAAATAAATTCTTGAACTCGTCCCATTCCATGGACTCAATTTCATCACTTGGCCTCGTATTCTTGATAGGATTCCACCATTGATCAGCATCACCTTCCAAACGATAAACTGCTAAGATGAATTTATCATGTTCAGAACATTGAAGAACTGAAAATATCTTTTCTGTAGTACTGATCCATTGTTCAGCAACTAATGGATCAGTAGACCCGCTGAATGATGGTGGACGTTGTCTCATGAAGGATTCAACAGAATTTTGCTCCTTCCATTACTCGTTTGGAAGTCCTGCATGATTCATAGCTTGGTAAAGTTGTGTGATCATGGCTAAAAGATTTTCCATTCCATCTCCCATAACGTTTTGTTGCTTAGGGGGACAATCATTGCAATGCATGTCGCATTCCGCATTACCACAGTTCCTTCGGGTTCCATCCATTGACTGAAATCAAGAAGAATAGTGTGAGGAACACTAATTTTAATAGGAAAACCACTTAATCAAGAATAAAATTTTACACTTATGGTCTTATACTAGGTTATTCATGTCCATTTCTAAAACACTATGATTGTGTTATATGCTTACACTTATCCTTAGGATTCTTACTAAGGCTTTCACATCCTAGTTTCCAAAGGTTGACTATACCTTTCCTCTGATACCAACTATAACGACCCATACATTAAATACATTTTTAGTACATCAAAATTGAAGTACACTTATTACAACATATAACAAAACCATGAATGGACTGTATAGGTATAGTGTCTTTAGAAACTGGGAAACATAAACAACTGGTTCATAAAGCATCTATGTTGCCTCCCATTTATTTCATCATATCTAGAGTCCCTTTTGGAATATCCGACTTAATAACCTTCTTCTTTACCTGGGGAAAGAAAACATACAAAATGGTGAGATCAAATGCTCAGTAAGGGTAAACAAAAGAAATACCAATCACATCATATTCGTAAGAACATAACATTTTGGAAATCATAACCTGCAAAAGAGATCATAATTTCATAACATGGGATAAATCATAGTAGTGAAATGTAATCCCAATAATCATAACATAAAACATGAAACTTTGTGGCATACACACATAATCATAGAGAATCATTTCTTTTTAGTCAAGACTTATTTCCAAGACTATATTAGTCGAAAAATTCCATATCTGAACTGAGTTCGTTCATCGTTTCAGTCCTGTTTCACTAAACCGGTTTAACCTGCCGTTCCAGCCATTTCTATCTCATGAGATATAAAATCTTTACCCAATGAATTGGAGGGAGATATAGGTCCCACCCATCTCATAATTATACCATTCTTATGTGTTCCACAAAAACATAAACCATACATCATAGCATAACCCATGTAATAAAAATGGGAATCTTAAACATCGTGACATCATAAAACAATTCATATAAGATAAAGGAATTCATAAAAATAATTCCATAACAACATAATCAAATCAGTGTAATAATAGGGATAGAAACAGAATGCTTTATTTTCTTAGATGGAAAATAATTTTGATAAAACACTTGAACTCCATTCTTGAGGAAAATACCCTTTCTACTTCAAAAACATTTTACCTTTCTTAACATGTCATACAATTTTAAACTAAAAGATGTTTATTAAAAATAAACTTTAAAACATGTAAAGGAATCTTCTTGGAAATAATTTTTTAAAAATCCATTCATGCCGTATAAGTTAAAAAAACATTCTTCTCGTACTTTTGTTGGAAAAGTCAAAAAGTTCCTCGTACGAAAAATGACAACAGATTTCTTTCATATCTTTTACTAAAAACTCACCGAAGGGTAAATTTGGATTTAAACAATTGTAGGTGGATGGAAATAATATTACATATTGAGGAAACAAGTATGTGGATGATAAAATATTCCCCAGTAAATTCTGAAGTATAAACAATCTCGGATAAAATTGAGATTGTGATATTTTCCCTTACCTTAGGTTTGATTTGCTTCGTAAGTTTCCAAACCTACTGTATGATGATATAAATAATGTCATTGGCTTATTCCAGAATCATACTCATTGTTATGATATCATTTATGGTCATATTCTTAGCTTATTATTAGTAATATTTCATTGCTACTTGTTATTCAGGTGTTTATTACTTTCTGTTCTTATGCGTGTTTTGTCGAATAAATTCTTATTCTTATTTTTAGGTTATAAATACATCATTTCAAGAATGGTATTAGTGTTATATATATCATATTTATTCACTAAATTCATTTATGTAATCATTATTCAATGAAAATCATGTAGAACAAGCCGCATCACATCGTGGAGATGGTATACCGTACGTACGCACGAGCGATGATATCATTCCCATGATTGTGTAATTGTATTGGAGTGTATGTATACTATTTCAGAATCAATATAACTTTAAAATAATCATATATATTCATTCTTTACATCATTATAGCCATCCAAGTATGGTGGTGGTGTAAAATAGATTACACCACGGCGTGGAGACGGTATTCTGTACGTACGCACGCGCGGTGATTTCGTTTTCCGTAGGTTGGATAGATGGTGAAATAGGGTTGTTTCCAACTTATAATAACATATCAGTATGTGATTGATACTGATGTTATTAATTAATAATGAAACAACAAAATAATAAGAAGTGGAAGAAGAAATAACATTGAAAGAATCGGTAACGGACATTACCTCTTCTTTGAAGCGCTTCTTTGAGACCTCCTTTTAGGGCACTAAAATTGGTATTTGAAGAAGACCAGGACCTCTAGGATGTTTTTGGGGAAGTGGAGAGGATAAATTGGCAGGGTTTGGCCGAGCTTGAAGGCTCAATGTTCTGTGAGTAAGAGAGGGAGGAGGTTCCCTTTTATAAGGGAGGAGAGGGGCTCCTTTAGAAAAACTAAAAATATTATTTTATTATAAAGCCATGTTCGGTTTTAAATAGTTCCAAATTGATTTATTTAAAAGATAAGGTGGGGATGGTTTGAAATAACCTCATCCAATAGAATTTGGACAAGTTTAGTTTATTATTTTAACCTTATCACTTAGATTTAACTTTAAGTTAGATAATTTTACTTTTACCGTGTCTTTTTGTGTTCTTACACTATAAGGTTAATAAACATACTATAACAAGCCAAAGAAACCCCAAGTTTTTTATTATTAATATATATAACCTTATATAAGTCATTTGGCCGAACCTTATAATTTTAGGAATAAAATAACAATTAAAAATATAATATTTGTTTTAAAAACTATTTTATGTCAATTTTGACACTATTTAGTAATTGATTTTTGTTTAAATCATAATTGAATGATTAGTTCGAAAAACGTTACTTAAATCAATAATAACATGTCATATTAACCTAAAATATTAGTGTAATTCATAAAAAGTCTCAAATTACATTTAGTTTGGTATTTATAACATAATTATGTCAATATTTCATTAATAAGATAATTACTGCATCATCTTTGTGTCATAAATAAATTAAATTATTTAATGTCTAAAAATTAAAAATAAAATACCATTATGTAGGAAATATATTTATATTTCTAATGAATATTTATAGTCTAATTTATCTTCTCTATAACACTATATTAAAAATTATTTACTTATTAAACATTGATTTTAACTATTTTAACCCTTCTATAAATAAATTAATGATAAATGTCCTTATCTAATCCAAGTGGGCCTAAATGGTCATATTTAATTCCTAAGGTTGTTTTTGTTCTAATTAAAATTATCCAATCGAATTAGGACATGTTTTAGGGTAATAATAATATCATTTTTACCCTTAATTACTCTATTTACTTTTAACCGTGGTAAAAAAAAGTAAACAATTACTATTCACCAAAAATTATTTTCATCTCATTGAACCACATTTTACTTACTGACATCAACCGTGTCTCTCGTATTTTTGAAATTCCACTCACAGATGTGGTAAAATTATGTTTTATGTAAATTTTCAAATTCTCATAGGAGGTGGGTAAAAGACGGTGAAAAGGTCAATAAAATTTTTATATATCTAAATTTATTATAAAATTACTCAAATGAATTACATTGATCTTATATAGGTATTATGTATCAATTTTGACCTAAAATTAATTTAAATAAAATAATTAATTATTTAAATAAAAAGTTGGTTTTTAAATAGTAACCTAGTGTTTTCACTATTCATCAAAAATTGAAAGTTTCCAGAAAAATACCAAAATTTCACCCTAGGCTAATTTCAATATTCCGAATCCCAAAACGATGTCCATTTTGAAAAAAAATTACAATATTTCAAAAAGTGGTTAATACTATTCAAAACGGCTAGTTTTAATAATATTTTAATAGTATATCATTGTTTACTGAAAGTCGGTATTGCGTACGACGCAAGTTATCAAGGAATGTCGCGATTGCGTGTAAAGCAAGCCAAGCTAGTGTTGTGTGTAGTGAAAAATTCCTTTGATAATTTATATAAAATAAAAACAAAATATTTCTTATAAAAGTCTCAGGTGTAACACACAGTTTGAGCACGGCCTGGCCAAACTGAGCAGCATAACTATGTGAAGTTGCAGAAGTTTCCAGTAGCCGTCGCAAGGTCTGCACAGGGTTTGAAAAACCGAGCAGAAAAACCATGCAGCCACTTGCAGGCTTTATAACATTTGACGTGGAGCTCCGATTTGGGTGATTCCACCTCCAAAATGAATCCCTCTTTATTGGCTAACGACCGGAGGATCCTCCCACGCATTCCATCTTCTATTTGGGGCGATTATGTGTCGATTTATCAATAAAGGTTGTTGATTCTTCATGTTTCCTTCATCAAATCTTCTCTCATTCTCTTCCCCTCTTTGATCTAGGGTTTTCATTGGGGATTTCTATCCATGGTTGAACTCTAATGTCTAGGGTTTATTTTTGATTCGTTTTTCTTTGGATCTAGGGTGTGAGAATGGTATGTGGGGCTTAGATCTCTCCTCATTTTAAGTTTCAATACATCCACACATGGTTGAGGTAGGTGTTTCCATGATTTTCCTTTCCATTGCAAAACCTTGATGCTTGAATGATTTTGATTAATTTTTTAAACATGATACACACCTCCATAAGTATTATAGTTAACTTATTATGGTGTTTTTACGTTGGTTACAATTGTTAAATATAGCTTTTGAATGGATTCATTGATTATGTCTATGTGTTGGTGCCTTATATGTGTTTGATAAAATGCCTTTTGTTTTATTAAAAAGAAATAGAGCCCTTGTTGCATTGTTTGGACAAAGTTTTATATATTTTGTTAGTTGAAACATGAATTGGAGAATTTAATGTGATTTGGGTGCCTATTTATGGCTTGATTATTTACGGTGAAATATTTTGGAAAAGTTCTTCAGGTTTATGAAATATTTGTGAGAGTAGTTACAATTGTGTTTGTTTAAAGGGAAGTGGTATTTCTTTAACAAAGTTCTTAGGTATTTTTCTGGATCATAAAATGGTGGCATTAGATGTTTTCACATCCATGAGTGCACTAGGTGCACACATGGAGGAGAATTCAAGTGAAAATGACACTTAAAAAAAGTGGTGTTACACATTATCCTTGAATTGTAACATCACAGGTAAATAAATAATAAAGAATTTTCATATTTATTAATATTTGAGAATTGAATATTAATTTTACTTAAAAGGGGTTTCTATTTTCTATAGCGTACTCGATACGCAACAATGAGTTTCTTTGAAAACTTACATTGCACAGTAGTAATAAAATAATATTATTTTAAATGGTAGTTAACACATAGTCGTTGTATTGGAGGGAATGGATAGAAATAACTAAAATATGATTATATATGTTTTTAAATGTTTTTACTATTATCTAATAAAAGATAAAGGCTTAAAATATGGAAAGAATTCAATTTTAGGCTTTTATACCCTAATTTTCACAAAATGTTCACTTATCGACTTTTGATGGCGAACCGTCATTAAATATAGTTTTGATCAATGTTATAAATTCTATTGGACCAAATATAACTCTTTTTTAAAATCAAGAACATCAAAATTTACTTTATGTAAATTTTTGGTATCTTTCTGATAAAGTTCATTTTTTTAAATGAATAGTGTAAAATGTTGTATTTTAATTCAAAACCACTTTTTAATATAATTTATTAAGATGATTTGATTATCTTTTAAATTGGTTTTAAAGTGAAATTAGAATATATTTTTACCATTAAATCCAATATTGGTCATTTCAATTAATTTCACTTTGAAATCGGACTTAAACTATTGTCAATCTTTTGATACTTATTGTTTAAAAAAAACACGCTATTTGCCCTGACAGCGGGAATTAATTATTAAATTAATTAATGAAACATATATGTTGTGAATTTTGTAAAATGGACTTCATTTTTGAATTCGGAATATCAAATATAGCTTAGGGTGAATTTTTGGTATTTTTTTCTGAAAAACTTCAATTTTTGATGAATAGTGAAACCACTAAGTAGTACTTATAAAAACTGATTTTTCGTTTAAATGAAATTTTACCAATTCTGTGTTTTGAATTTCAAAAATCCAACATATATGGTTTTCATTAAGAAGTAAAATGTGGTTCAATGAGATTAAAATATTTTTTTTCTGAATAGTAACTTTTAAGTTCTTAATCGCGATTAGAGGTAATTAGTGTAGTTTAAGGTAAAAATAATGCTTTAATAAAATGAGATGAGCTTGACACATGTCCTACACTCATTGGATGTGTCATGGACGACCAATAAAATCCATGGGTCAACTTGGGGACACAATGGAGCCACTTTGTTTGGGAAATGACATAAATAACTTTTTATTAAATGTAAAAGTAAAAATGACACAAACATGAGATGTTTTACTAAAACAATTTATACATGGGGTTATACAAGTCAGATTTTTGACTATAAATATTCATTATAAATATAAAAATATTTCCTACATCATAGTATTTTTTTATAATTTTTAGACTTTAAATAAATTAAATTATTTATGACATCATGATGATGCAGCGATTACCTCATTAATAAAGGATTTAAATAAAATGAAATGATAATGTAAAATCTATGACCTACACACGTCCAAAACCTATTGGATGGGTGTATTTCTGACCCATATCACCTTACCCTAGAATTATATCAATGTGGGACCTTTTCAATCCGAAACACGTTTTAAAATAAAGTAACTTATCTTTACTTTTCAAGAGTTCCCCTCCTCTCCTCTTATAAAAGGCCCCCACCTCTATCTCTTTACCCAAACTTCCAAAGCCTTTGGCTCGGCCAACCCCTGCTCATTTTGTCTCTCCACTTCCCTCTCTTACTCCATAAAGCCTCACATTGGGCAGAAGTCTTCCCAAGGAAGCCTTTGAGCTCAAACCAAAGGGAGTTACCCGATTTTAAGGTAATGTCTTCACTTGAGTCCTTTTGATTTATTTTGCTCCTCCAACCCCCTGAACTATTTTTATTCATTTCTTTTGTAACAACTCCAGTATCATCAATATACTACGATGTTTTTATAAGAAGTATTCTAGATACACTTACACACACCTACATCTAATGGTTAAAGAACATACTGTTTCCGTGTATGGCGAATTTCGGCCTCCCGAAACGATGATTGTTCAACATTCTTTTAACACCTTCAAAGGTGTCCATTAAGATGACACTATATTTATATATGATATATAATATGTTTATGTTCTCCTTTAGCTTCTGTATTTTTCATTTTGGGCATACCTTTATGGTTTCCAATATGGGTAAACACGATATCTTCATTTAAGGAAGTGCGGACTACCGCCCCCTCAAAGTGATTTGATTCGTTAATGCCATATGTGGGACGTATAAAGGATGGATTTAAAGTTATTATATATGATGTTATACTGGATTTATAATATACCTCTATATAATTATTATTTATTTCCATTAAATTATGAGATAGAAATGAAAGTAGCGTTCATGCGTACGTACGGCTTACAGTCACCATGAACGGTGCATTTCATTTCTTATCCCCAAATGTAATGTACTATTAAAATTACATGTATATAATGGATATATATGATGAATGATACATCTAAATTATGAATATAATTTTGGAATTAAAATATACATACCTCTCATTTAGTTTTAATTCCATTAATATGACAAAGAAATGAAAGTAGCCTTCATGCGTACGTACGGCTTACCGTCTCCATGAACGGTGCATTTCATTTCTTACCTCTAAATGATTATGTAATATTATAAATACATGTATATTCGGTATATATATGATATCCAAATCAGGAATGTCATTCTGGATATAAAGAACCTTTGACCACACGAACAACATGTAATTGTAAGAAGTCCACTTTCGACTTAAGAACCAAATATCGACAAAACAAACATTATTACATAATGTTTATAACATGGTAATAAGTGATATAAAAGTAATAATGAACTTGAAAAAGGTTTTTAAGTATGTATAAATTAACTTAGGTTTATTATTCAGGACATTAAAGAACGATCGAGTCAAGTCGGACCCGAGGTAAGGGACTTCGTCTCAATCTCTTTTCATTGAGGCATATTTAGTTTTATACACAACTTTCTTTTATACGGTGTGTAAACCCCTTTTACTTTTACTTTTATAAAAAAGGAATATTTTTCTATTAAGCGTTTTACAAAACGACAAAAAATAATTTTTCTTTTAACGTACGCGGTGACAACGACCTTTTCCGCTGCCGCGAGTATTATTTGGTCTTTGGCTTCCTGAACAAGCCATATGTTTTTTTTAAAATGAAATAAATACCATATACTCTTTTATGTATTTTGGTATTGAAAATGGCTTTTATAATGGATTTCTTATGTCAATATATTTATTTGATATATTGTGATCAAAATGTGGAAATGTTTTCTTTCCATTATATTTGTTTTATGTTTTATGATTTTATATTGGTACATGGACATTTGATGGGTGGTTACGTGATAAACCATATGACGGGTGGTGCCGTGAATACCAGGACGGGTGGTTATGTTATAACCTTTAATGCATTGGGTATGGAAGTCGGTCGTATGGCTATTCCATTAATTATGTATGGAAGTTGGCCGTATGGCTATTCCATTAAGTGATATGTGTGGAAGTTGACCGTATGGTTATTCCACTTAAGTATGTTTATGTCCCAAGTTACTTTTATATGTTATGTGATATTTTTATGGGTTTTATGGTAATATTTTGGATACAACAGGGTAATTAATGATCTTTTATTCAGTGAAGAGTTTTTACTACTTCATAAAGGTGAAAAGTATTACTTTGATAAAGTATACATGGTTTACTTGTTGTTTTGATAAACTAACAGTTTTCATTCTTTGTGTATCCCTTACTGAGATTTTTATGCTCACCCCAAGTTTTTTTGAAATGTTTTTCACAGGACATAATGTGTAATAGGGTCAATGATGGGATCAAGGGAAATTCATGCTATATAAAACATGGAACTAGACATGTTTCTTTTTAAGAGTTTTTTTTATTCTATGGAAACTTGGTAGAAGTGTCTACTTTGTAAATCTTTTGAGATGTAATAGTTATGTTCTAATTCCCTAAAACTCTAAACCTGAAAAGATCCTCAATGTGAATTATTCAATTAATTCAATATTAAGTAAGGTTTAAGGCTGGGGCCTTATATTTGGTATCAAAGGTCGGTTTAGAAAACTTTAGGAGTTAGAAAGGTGTTAAATTATAAGTTAATTTATGGTATGATTGAAATGATATAACATTTACAGATTACCATGTTGCTTCACTTAAGGTATTTCAGTGTTAAGAATTGTTTTTCGTAGAGGAAACAAAGAAGCTTTTTTGGGAAGGCATACAGAGGGAAATGACCTTCTAAATCAGTAACTTGAGATGGTCAGAATCAGAATAAAAGAGTTTGTTGTAGTGATGGCTCAGTTGACTCAGGTGATAAGTTTTTGGATGTCTTCATTGATGATATTTTGGTGTTTTCTAAAAGTGAAGAGGATCATGAAAGTCATTTATGGGTTATCTTTGAAACCTTAAAAGAAAATAATTTATATGGAAAATTCAGCAAGTGTGAGTTTTGGTTACAAAAAATTTCTTTCCTGGGTCACATTGTTTCAGATGATGGCATAACTGTTGATCCTGCTAAAACAAAAGTTGTTGAAGAATAACCAAGACCCACAAATGTATCTGAGATCCGTAGTTTTCTTGGTTTGGAAGGTTACTACCGAAGGTTTGTTGAAAATTTTTCATGGTTATCTAGTCCAATGACTAAGCTAACTCGTAAGGGTGTTAAGTTCATCTGGACAAAAGAATGTGATGATTGTTTTCAAGAGTTGAACAGAAGATTGGTAAATGCTCCATTTTTGGAATTTCCTTCTAGGAATGGTGAGTTTGTTATCTACAGTGATGCTTCTTTGAAGGGACTTGGTTGTGTCCTAATGAAGAATGATCAGGTAATTGCTTATGCTTCACGACAGTTGAAAACCCATGAGGTAAATTACCCTACACATGATTTGGAATTAGCTGCTGTTGTTTTTTCTTTAAAAATTTGGAGGCATCATTTGTATGGAGTAAAGTGTGAAATATATACTGATCACAAAAGTTTAAAGTATATATTCACTCAGAAATAATTTAACATGAGACAGAGGTGATGGTTGGAATTAATCAAGGATTATGATTGTATAATTCATTACCATCCGGGAAAAGAAAATAAAGTGGCTGATGCTTTGAGTCGAAAAAGTAATGCTTCATTAGAAATGTTGTGTTTGGAACGTGATCCATTGGTTAAGGATTTGATGAATGTTGGCATAGAAGTTGTTGGTGTAGGATGTTCTTCTGTTTTATTTCAGGTATCAGTGAAATCTTCTCTATCAGACAGAATCAAGCAAGCACAGAAGCAAGACAGTGAGTTGCAGAAAAAGGTAGAGCTGGTTCAGAAATGTAAGTTGCCTGAATTCAACATTGATAATGATTGTGTTTTGAGGTTTGGGAAGAGATTATGTGTGCCTTGTGATTCACAGTTGAAGAATGAGTTGTTATGTGAGGCTCATAGTTCCCCGTTTTCAGTTCATCCTGGCAGTACTAAGATGTACAGAGATCTGCGGGAGTATTACTAGTGGGATGGAATGAAAAGGGATATTGTTGATTTTATTGTGAAGTGTCTGACTTGTCAGCAGGTTAAAGCAGAGTGGCAGTTACCGAAAGGGTTGCTTCAGCCTTTACCAGTGCTAGAGTGGAAATGGGAAAACATATCCATGGACTTTGTTGTGGGATTACCGAGGACATCTTGAGGTAATAATGCAATCTGGGTTATTGTTGATCTCTTGACTAAATCTGCTCATTTCCTTGCTATACGAGATACTCTTTCCCTAGATCAACTTTCCCGTTTGTATCTTAAAGAGATAGTCAGGTTACATGGATTTCCTCTCACCATTGTGTCCGATCATGATCACAGGTTCATTGCTAACTTTTGGAAAGGCCTTCAGAAGTCATTGGGTACTGAATTAAATTTTATTACAGCTTTTCATCCTCAATCAGATGGGCAGTCAGAGTGAAAAATTTAGACCTTTGAGGATATGCCACGAGCTTGTTCGAGGGATTATCAGGGAAGTTGGGATCAACATCTATCTTTGTATGAGTTTTCTTATAATAACAGTTTTCATTCCAGTATACAGATGGCACCATTTGAGGCATTATATGGGAAGCGTTGTCGAACTCCAGCATTTTGGGATGAACTGGGTGAAAGGAAGCTGATGGGACCAGAATTGGTAGAAGAGATGGCAGAGAAAGTTCAGTTAATTCAAAAACACATGAGAACAGCTCAGAGTAGGCAGAAGAGTTATGCGGATAACCGGAGGAAGGATCTATCTTTCGAGGTAGGTGATCATGTTTTTCTCAAGGTTTATCCATGGAAAAGTGTGATGAGATTTGGTAAGAAAGGAAAGTTGAGTCCAAGGTTCATTGGACCATATGAAATTCTAGAGAGAGTTGTATCAGTTGCATACAGAGTGGATTTACCTCCGAGTTTATCTCAGGTACACAATGTTTTTCATGTTTCGATATTGAGGAAGTATATGCCAGATCTATCTCATGTTTTGAGTCCAGAGGTAGTTCAGGTGGAAGAGAACCTGTCTTATGAAGAACAACCAGTCCAGATTCTTGACCGAAGAGACCAAGTGTTGCGAAAAAAGGTAATCCACCAGGTAATGGTTTTGTGGAAAATCCATATGGTTGAAGAGGCAACGTGGGAATCTGAAAATTCTATGAGGTATAAATGCTCCCACTTATTTTGATAAGTGAATAAAATTGCGAGGATGCAATTCCCAAAAGGGGGGAAGGATGTAACATCCCAGGTAAATAAAGAATAAATAATTTTCATATTTATTAATATTTTCAAATTAAATATTAATTTTACTTAAAAGGGGTTTCTATGTTCGATAGCATACTCGATACGCAATGATGAGTTTCTTGGAAAACTTACGTTGCAGAGTAGTAATAAAATAATATTATTTTAAATGGTAGTTAACACATAGCCATTGTATTGGAGGGAATGTATAGAAATAACTAAAATATGATTATATATGTTTTTTAAATGTTTTTACTTTTATCTAATAAAAGATAAAGGCTTAAAATACGGAAAGAATTCAATTTTAGCCTTTTATACCCTAATTTTCACTAAAGGTTCACCTATCACCTTTTGATGGCGAAACGTCAATAAATATAGTTTTGATCGATTTTATAAATTCTATTGGACCAAATATAACTCTTCTTTATAATCAGAACATCAAAATTTACTTTGTGTAAATTTTTGGTATCTTTCCGATAAAGTCCATTTTTTTAATGAATAGTGTAAAATAATGTATTTTAATTCAAAACCACTTTTTAATCTAATTTATTAAGATGATTATATTATCTTTTGAATTGGTTTTAAAGTGAAATTAGAATATATTTTTACCATTAAATCCAATAGTGGTTGTTGTAATTAATTTCACTTTGAAATCGGACTTAAACTAGTGTCAATCTTTTGATACTTATTGTTTCATAAAAACACGCTATTTTCTCTGACAGCGGGAATTAATTATTAAATTAATTAATGCAACTTATATGTTGTGAATTTTTTAAAATGGACTTCATTTTTGAATTCGGAATATCAAATATAGCTTAGGGTGAATTTTTGGTATTTTTCTGAAAAACTACAATTTTTGATGAATTGTGAAACCACTATGTGGTACTTATAAAAACTGATTTTTCGTTTAAATGAAATTTTACCACTTCTGTGTTTTGAATTTTAAAAATCCGACATACATGGTTGTCATTATGAAGTAAAATTTGGTTCAATGAGATTAAAATAATGTTTTTGTGAATAGTAACTTTTAAGTTCTTAATCGCGATTAGAGGTAATTAGTGTAGTTTAAGGTAAAAATAATGCTTTAATAAAATGAGATGAGTATGACACATGTCCTACCCTCATTGGATGTGTCATGTCCGACCAAGAAAATCCATGGGTCAACTTGGGGACCCCATTGAGCCACTTTGGTTGGGAAGTGACATAAATAACTTTTTATTAAATGTAAAAGTAAAAATGACACAATCATGAGATGTTTTACTAAAACAATTTTTACATGAGGTTATACAAGTCAGATTTTTTACTATAAATATTAATTATAAATATAAAAAGATTTTCTAAATCATAGTATTTTTTATATAATTTTTTAACTTTAAATAAATTAAATTATTTATGACATCATGACGATGCAGAGATTACCTCATTAATAAAGGATTTAAATAAAATAAAATGATAATGTAAAATATATGACCTACACATGTCCAAAACCTATTGGATGGGTGGATTTAGAACCCTTATCACCTTACCCTCGAATTATATCAATTTGGGACCTTTTGAATCTGAAACTCGTTTTAAAATAAAGTAACTTATCTTTACTTTCCAAGAGTGCCCCTCCTCTCCTCTTATAAAATGCCCCAACCTCTATCTCTTTACCCACACTTCCAAAGCCTTTGGCTCGGCCAACCCCAGACCATTTTATCTCTACACTTCCCTCTCTTACTCCTTAAAGGCTCACATTGGGCATAAGTCTTCCCAAGGAAGCCTTTGAGCTCAAACCAAAGGGAGTTACCCGATTTTAAGGTAATGTCATTACATGAGTCCTTTTGTTTTATTTTGCTCCTCCAACCCCATAAAACCTTTTTATTAATTTATTTTGTAACAAATCCAGTATCATAAATATACTAGGTTGTTTTTATAAGAAGTATTTGAGCTACACTTACACACACCTACATCTAATGGTTAAAGAACATACTGTTTCTGTGGATGGCGAATTTCGGCCTCCCGAAACGATGATTGTTCAACATTCTTTTAACACCTTCAAAGGTGGCCATTAAGATGACACTATATTTATATATGATATAAAATATGTTTATGTTTTCCTTAAGCTTCTGTATTATTCATTTTGGGCATACCATTACGGTTTCCATTATGGGTAAACACGATATCTTCATTTAAGGAAGTGCGGACTACCACCCCCTCAAAGTGATTTGATTCGTTAATGCCATATGTGGGACGTATAAAGGATGGATTTTAAGTTATTATATATTATGCTATACTGTAATTTTAATATACCTCTATATCATTACTATTTATTTCCATTAAAGTATGAGATAGAAATGAAAGTAGCGTTCATGCGTATGTACGGCTTACCGTCTCTATGAACGGTGCATTTCATTTATTATCCCCAAATGTAATGTACTATTAAAAGTACATGTATATAATGGATATATATGATGAATGATACATCTAAATGATGAATATAGTTCTGGAATTAAAATATACATACCTCTCATATAGTTTTAATTCCATTAATATGACAAAGAAATGAAAGTAGCGTTCATGCGTACGTACGGCTTACTGTCTCCATGAACGGTGCATTTCATTTATTACCTCTAAATGATTATGTAATATTATAAATACATTTATATGCTGGATATGTATTATATCCAAATTAGTAATGTCATTCTGGATATAAATAACTTTTGACCACACGAACAACATGTAATTTTAAGAAGTCCACTTTTGACTTAAGAACCAAATATCGACAAAACAAACATTATTACATAATGTTTATAACGCGGTAATAAGTGATATAAAAGTAATAATGAACTTGAAAAAGGTTTTTAAGTAAGTATAAATTAATTCAAGTTTATTATTCAGGACATTAATGAACGATCGAGTCAAGTCGGACCCGAGGTAAGGGACTTCGTCTCAATCTCCTTTCATTGAGGCATATTTCATTTTATACACAACTTTCTTTTATACGGTGTATAAACACCTTTTACTTTTACTTTTATACAAAAGGAATCTGTTTCTATGAAGCGTTTTACAAAACGACAAAAAGAATTGTTTCTTTTAACATACACGGTGAAAACGACCTTTTCCGCCACCGCGAGTATTATTTTGTCTTTAGCTTCCTGTACAAGCCGTAATTTTTTATAAAATGAAATAAATACCATATACTCTTTTATGTATTTTGGTATTGAAAATGGTTTTTATAATGGATTTTTTAGGTCAATATATTTATTTGATATATTGTGATCAAAGTGTGGAAATGTTTTCTTTCCATTATATTTGTTTTATGTTTTATGATTTTATATTGGTACTTGGACATTTGAAAGGTGGTTACGTGATAAACCATATGACGGGTGGTGCCTTGAATACCAAGACGGGTGGTTACGTTATAACCTCCAATGCATTGGGTATGGAAGTCGGCCGTATGGCTATTCCATTAAGTATGTATGGAAGTTGACCGTATGGCTATTCCATTAAGTGATATGTGTAGAAGTTGAACGTATGGTTATTCCAATTAAGTATGTTTATGTCCCAAGTTACTTTTATATGTTATGTGATCTTTTTATGGGTTTTATGGTAATCTTTTGGTTACAACAGGGTAAGTAATGATCTTTTATTCAGTGAAGAGTTTTTACTACTTCATAAAGGTGAAAAGTATTACTTTGATAAAGTATAAATGGTTTACTTGTTGTTTTGATAAACTAACAATTTTCATTCTTTGTGTATCCCTTACTGAGCTTTTTATGCTCACCCCAAGTTTTTTTGAAATGTTTTTCAAAGGACTTAATGTGGAATAGGGTCAAGGATGGGATCAAGGGAAAGTCATGCTATATGAAACATGGAACTAGATATGTTTCTTTTTAAGAGTTTTTTGTTTTCTATGGAAACTTGGTAGAAGTGTCTACTTTGTAAATCTTTTGAGATGTAATAGTTATGTTCTAATTCTCTAAAACTCTAAACCTGAAAAGATCCTCAATGTGAATTATTCAATTAATTCAATATTAAGTAAGGTTTAAGGCCTGGACCTTATATGAATTCTCAAATGTTTTTTCTTCTCTCTATAATTATCCTCCTTCTAAATTGGATGGTTGATTTATAAAAAGTGTTCTGGTATTTTATGTGCCTTCAAATTGATTTATTTTTCTTTAAAATGTATACCGTGGGGCATTTTTGGACACAGTTGGTTTCAAATGGTATAATGGCCCATTTGGCATTGTATATTTGGAAATGGTTTTAGAAATGATTTGGAAGTATTTTGGTAAATGTATCTGGGTGTGTAAACATGAATCCGCATGTGGTGTTGTACTTCTAAAGGTGATGTTTTGTGGTGATTTTTGAAAATAATGTGATTCAAAAAATGTGAATGCCCGGTTGGTGACTTAAGGTGTTTTAAATGATGTTTTAAATGCTTATGTGATGTGACAGCCCGGTTGGAACTTTGTTGATGTGAAATGATTGAATGTGTATTTGGGGGCGATCGTGTCTAGGGTAACCCTTTATGGGTGAACGCACAAGAAGCTTCCGTGTTTGGGGAAGGCATGTGCGGTGAGATGAGTCACGTGTGTGAGGGCCTTCCTACTTAAACGATATTATTGTAACAACCAGGGGTTCTGAGGTGTCTTTTAGAGATCGAGTGACAGTTTCTGACCAACCCTAATTTGACAGGTTGGTACCCCCTGGATTTTTTGTTTGGCCAAGACGACTATGCCACTAGATTGGTCAATTAGGGCTTCCAGTTGGTTATAGACTTAGGAGCTTCACCATACGCCGGCAGGTGGTTCCAAAACTGAGTAAGTGCATGGGTCTTCTATTGATGTTTACGATCACCCATGGTTACTGGATTATTTACATTTCTTGTTTACTATCTTCTATATTGAATATTCATTTGATCAATTTATTTATTTTCAGAATAGCCCTGGAGTTTTTTATTTGCGTTTTTATCTAAAATTATATCTATTTTGAATATGGAAACATGGTGTGCGTAGTTTGGAAATGGGAATGAAATGTGTTTATTTTTTAAAAGGAAGAAATACTATTTTTATATTTTTATTTTCAAACTAGTGTTAATGGATTGTTTTGGGGAAGGATACATATGGAATATTTGGTGATTGCCTACTGAGCTGTCTAGCTCACACCTTACTTGTACCATTCAGTGTCGGTTGACACGGACTATTTTGTAGGTTTAGATTTGGTTCAGGTATTTTTGGTTTGAGATATCTGTTAGAGCATGGTGATATTGTGGTTGGAGGTGACCAAGCGGACACATGAATATCATGTTAGTTGTTGGTTGTTTTATTTTGTTGTAGCTTCTAGTTCATTCAGTGTTGGTTTTACTAAGTTGTATCGTTCTGGACCAGACTGTTATTTTATTGAGATTATGTTATTTGGATTTTCTATGTCATTAGTTTTACATATTTTTATCTTATTTATTATTGGGATAAATCGTTCCCACTTGGTTTATCTTGATTTTCGACACTAGTTTCCAGCCCGTGGGGATCGTGAATGCCCTTCGGGCCATGTCGTGGACCGGGTCGGGTGTCGGGTCAAATGGTATCCCAGCCTAGTTCGTGACATTCATTGTAGCCAATAAAATTGACTACATGAGGCCCAGTTTGTGTAGACTCTCCAAGAATAGTTTTAAACAAATCATTGAAGATATCATATCTCTCTTGTCTCCCCTTCTCTTGGTACAGATCCTTAAGGTAATACATCATACTATACACATCCATGTTTTTATGTTGCTTCAAGAGCTCATTAGACATGGCCGATAGCATGAAACACTGGACATATATGGCATCATTCATATGTTTCGTATAGAGCTATATTTCTTCATCACTAGCCTCTTTCCCTGGTGCAACTGGAATAGGCTCTTCTAGCATATACAATTTCCTCTCGTGGCGAAGGATGACATGTAAACGCCTCTTCCACTCTTGGAAATTCGTGTCGCTGATAAGGTTTTCCTTCTCGAGTGTGGTTCACAATGATATGTTTGATGTCATTTTTCATGTCATTTTTACAAATTAAGATGATAAAAGGTTTTAGTACATTATAAAACTGAGAAAAATAAATAAATTAACTCTAATTAGTCTCCCATTATTTTATCAAAATCCAATAGCCCTCACCATTGACTTCAGAATATTTTGTTGCATGAATATTCTAGTGGCAAGGATCCATATTTCCCTTCACATTACCCCAACTAGGGTTGGTCAAGTAACTTGAAGGGTTTTAGGTTGTCATTACAAATGCCAACTACATTAACTCGCAGCTCCTTGATCCATTGAGTGGACTCCCCAATCCTAAAATCCTTTTATTTTGGATTTCCACAACCATTGCCTCTTGGTCATACCAAGTCCTATTGTGGTAGTCAACCCTTGATGTGAACCAAGTTAATTCAACCCAAAACCTTGAATTATAATTCCCCGATAATTCAAATAACCCCAACTAGGGTTGTTCAAGAACATTGAACTATGGTTCGATTCTAACCAAGACTATGGAAGGCTATACCGAATTAATATTTCATTGAGGGATTTTATCCTTATACGTAAATTTCAATTTTAATATCTTCAATTCCATGATGGTTAAAATTAAGTGGGATATACTTAAGTTATTAACCATGTCTAAGATAATATTTACGCACAAGCTGGTCGTATTTTAGTTCCATCTTGCAAGCTCATTGAATTCATTAATTGTGTGATCATGACAACACAACCACAATAAATAAACCATGAAACTGACAGAAATAAAATAAATTGTATGATCATGAGCTTTATCTATTGGTTATTATATCAAGAAGTTGATAAACTAAACCAAGGCCTAGGAGAGTAACACCTTAAACCTTTCGGGTTTGTGTTTTCATCTTTCAACCTGTCCACCTTTGTATCTCCTTGGATTGGTTTCACCTTGGCTCCTGACATGAGCCGCCTCCACTAGATTGGGAGCTCCATCCATTACATATGGATTTATATCACACACAAGTGAGGGGTAAAAGGGGTTTATACATTAAATAATCCTTGGGTCCACAGGCCCTACATATTAATGAGGAGAAGGCTCGCATGCCAACAAATTTAATTTAAATAAATAAATTAAAAGAAACCATTCACATACAATGGTCTTGGTATAGCTCATGATCATACATTCATGAAACGATATTTACGCACAAACAAAAGTAGAATTCAATTCTTTACTAATTATTGCATTAGTTAAATCACGCTCAAATCAATTAATTATCTTTAATTAATCAATCCTTTTATCTTAAACCCTTTTCGGAATTTCCTTGAGATTCTCATCCTTCATAATTTTAAATAAATAAATTTATTTAAAATTATCTTTGTACGTAACATGTACCTTGGAGTCAACCCAGTCAATTCTCATTCATTAGACAGATGTTAAATTAAACACAACACATATATATAACACCTATCACGTGTTGTGATTCAGCTTTATGCCTGCACTATGGTACACATCTCAAGGGTTTTTAAAATAAAATAATAAATTTTAATAAATCTGTGTAATTTGGATGAGTACACGACTTATAGTTTCAACTACAGGACATGTAATTTTGTTCACCGTCTATCTTAAGTACAAGCCTGGTGACATGGCGTGTAGATGTACTTCGAAAATTTTCGGAGTACATGGTGTGTTCAGTGGGACACAGACTGTGTAGTATCCGTATTACATGGTTTCCAGCCGGGCAAGCCATGTACGGGGTACACAATCCAACCCTAACCCAAAAGGACTACACATTGTGTTCAGTGGAATACATGACATCTAATCTAGAAACTATGTGCCACATGTTTGTGTTCAACAAACAGTGTCATTTATAACTTAGGTATACACCAATACACGACCTGATTTGGTGGACTAGTCTGATGCATTGAACCTAGACTACACGGCGTGTACTTACGAATACACGCCATCTATTTTGGTGTTGTACAACTAGGAACGTTTGGAACCTCCGTATGATATCCTCTATTTTGTTATACTCAAATTTAAAAGAAAAATTCGTTTATGTATGGCGAACAAGAACCGATAGAGGAGGAAAAAATCTCAAGCTTCAAATTTAATGAATGATTTACTTGAATTGAAACAACTAAATTATTGAATGCATAAATCTCCAATGAAAAACTAAATAACTATAATCAATGATATGAACCCTATGATACCACTTGTAAGTTCCGGGAACAACATAATTATGTTGGTGGATTTTCCAAACTTTAATATTAGAATTAAAAAATGTTTAGTCTGAGATTTATCCTGATAATAAAATACTAGCTCATTGGAATAGAACAAAGAATGAAAATAAAGAGAAGGGTCATGGAACCATCAAAGGGATCATCATCTGTTGGTTATAATTAATTTAATTACACTACAAGAATTACCTTGATATAATTATTTATTCATTGATGTTTTTCAGTCATGTTTCGATGTCATTTGTCATTGCATCGCAGAAGCCAAGTGTATATTTCCTCTACCAGTGATCCACACGTGCACCATGTATCTCTGGACGTCACCAAAGGAATATCTGTTTTCTAATGTGGAGAAGCCTTTGCTTGCATTTTCCACCTTAGATCGCCTGGATCCGATGGAGGAGGTCTCTCTCGGTCTTGAGAGTGTTCATGAAGGAAATAGTTCTCTCGTCCTTGAGAGAATTTTCCAGAATTGTTGTGCACAACGATTCATCAAAAAGTGTTTGGGTTGAGAGGATATTTATTATCTCATTTGATGTTATAGAATTATGAAAATAAATAAACGTGTTTCGCATTTTATTTATTTCATTAACTCTTATTGAAAAACCCCATTTCAAAACATTAATTCCTCGAAATTCCCCCACAATAATTACAATTAATATCATTTAATAAAATAATATTATTTTCTCAAAATCCAGACTGGAAAAACTACATGCCATGTAATCATTAATACACGGCGTGTACTTGTTTTTCATTTCCTTTCCAAAATGAAAACCACACAACATGTACATTCATTGTACATGGAGTGTATATCTTGTTTTTTATTTTATTCTTCCTCCAACATTAAAACGATTTAGGCTTCCTTGAATAACTATTAAACCACATATGGGAATAATCATTATTCTACATGAGATACTTGGATACACATAGTGTGTGACCCTCTAGGCCTCTTTCCCGTTGGTATTAGGCGGGCTTGCCTAAAGTCCAAGATTACTGTCTAGAAACAGGTCAAGGAATCCAAGAGAAAGAAGTTGATACTGTATTGATGTGTCACCTCATACTAACGCTTCCCATGTAATTTAATACCTTTTTATCGATATCACTAACCAAGCGGGTTGTACGCTAGTGTCATAAACCAATGTGCTCAATTATTCATTCTTTGACTTCCCAGAATTGAACTCGCCCATATATTACCATGGCCATGGATTTATTTATTCTATATCAATTCCATCAAATGGCCTGAGATATCTTCTTCCATTAGGGAATAGAAGGGAAAAATCCTTTCTCACATTATCTATTAATGCAGTATCACTCATAACGCACCCAAAAAATCCTACCTCACTGCAAAAAGTGTGTCATCACAGTTTTCTTCAATACATATAAGTGCATGAGTTGTAATACACGTTAATAATAATCTTAATGTATAAGGAACAACACACACGTCTTCAGATAGGAACATCCAAGGACACAATGAAATGTGGATTTCCTACTAGCAGGTCTCATTCTCATAATATCTTCCTGGATATTACCAAGGGCGCACACCATGAGAAGGTTCCTAAATGTTTTATGAGTAATCACCCTAATGGCCTGTATATTTCATGTCTCTCAAATAACATCATCTGAACATAGAACATATATTCAAGAACAGTGTCATGGCACTTCCGGGTTCTCATCATAGCAGTGATCCACTATGAACCTTTAATGCAACAGTTGTCCTTAGGACATTTTCACATGAATTGTCATGAAGAAGAACAATAAAGATGTGATTAGTTATTTATTAATGAATAAAGTAAAATGTAGTTGGTTCTAGGACACAAACTCCAACAAAATATTCCATAGAAGGGGCAGGACGCGGTACACCTCGGAATGTCTGAATAAACCTCATAAATCCCTCTCGAAACTATGTGTCCGCACCTGTTTCCGGAATTACGGCTGGTTCCAAGACTGGCACAACTGGAGGATCTTCTACTAGTCCCTAATTAGCCATATTTGGTGTCTGATCATTGCCCGGTAACTGGTGGTCAACCAGAGGACATCTCAGTGGCATGACTCTGCAAGTTCAAGCACACACCTTAGATCAAGATTAACAAGGTCTGAAACATAGAAGTGTGAGAAGAGAACATGAGAAAGAAAGCATTAAAGTATTTCAAAACATGGATACATGGCATGTATAATGACTAAACGACGTGTTCCCTTAATCCTTCACATGTGCATGTAATTTTTCCAACACAAGTCGTGTAACACCCCATACACACGATGTGTTGTTCAAACAAACGACGTGTACATGAATTCTCTTTCCCTGCCCGAGTTATTCTAAATGGATGAGCCACATAGTTATCATAGAACAAGACTACACTACATGTTAGTTCAAGGCACAGCATGTACTAGACAAAGCTCACTGACCCGTGTTATTAGTTACACGGTTGGATACAAAGGTTATAGTACACAACATGTTCAATATTGACACGACATGTACAACATAAGTATTCATCTATCTGTGTCGTTTGTCACACGGGTGGACACATGGTCTATTAAACATAGAATGTACATCAGGTACACGGTGTGTCCCACAAAAGATTTCTCAAAACTGTGTCTCTTCCCACACAGTCAGTGACACGGTTAGAGACTACACAGCGTGTACATACAGTACATGGTGTGTAACAAAGAAAAATAGTTCTGTCCCAAACAGAAGGACACATGGCTTGTATTCATCATTACACGCCGTTTCTTCTGGGTTCTTCAGGACAGGAAGGATTAGAAACTACAATAGAACCCAGAAAAACAATGTAATGAACTTTAAAGTGCCAAATTCCGATCTGTGAGGGCCCATATTCCCCGCGAGTCAAATCTTGTCATCTTATTCATGTTATATATAAACATAACAGAGCAATGATCCACGAAATTATAGACCATGAGGTCCCATTAAACCTCAATAACCAAATTTTTGCGTTCATTTAAATGAAATCATACAAAATTTAATACCCTATCCAATGTAGGTATTATGTCAAGGCATATATCACAACAACATTCATATCTAGCACAACATCTATCATAACAACCTGCAATCGCTAATGTAACATAAATGGCATGGAAAGAATTCATGATGTGTGATATCTAGAATGTGACTATATGATGCATGAGATGGAATACCCTCATCTCATCGGGTTGAAACAGAAATTGAACCTTTATAATATCAACTATAACAACACAAAACATGTGAATCACCCAATGGGGAAATTAAATTAACTGTAAAATTACAAAACCAGGACAATTGAATAAATGAGGTAGATTGGATTTTCCATGTACACAGGTTAGGTACTCTCGGGCACAAAATATTACTAAGTGCCTATTTTCTTTCAATCCCTAACTATATGATCCAAACAGTAAGTCAAAAATAAAAAAATTCCACTGATATCACTTGTAACGTCCTTGTTCCAGGAACCACCCAGAGGTGCCCCATACCTGGTTTTTCGCATGGCCTCAAGTGCATTTTCTCAAATGCTAGAGGCAGCCGATTAGCAGCGAGGGCCTTGGGTGTGATAGTGGGGAAACTATGACCTCATTGGAAGAGTAACACAATGGAAGTAAAATAGATAGCAATAGAGGAAGTAGTAAAACATTCAATAGGTAAACAACAGAAGTAATAAACAACCAGATGACAAACACACACACACACACACACATATATATATATATATATATATGATACAATATACATATGTCTAGGAATGAATCCAAACAAGTCACAATACTGGAACACAATACTAAACCAAAGTACAACAGAAAACAGATAAAATGCTTCACAGCATAGCAAGCTTCATCTTGGTCCCATTCTCTCCATATCTGCAACATTCATGTACCTAAAGTAGAAGGTTTCTTTCCCTTATCTATAACTACAATAATATAATCTGTTTGATTTCAAAAGCATGACCCATACAGGTTGTGAGACTAATCCCAGTAGGCAACCACCCAATGATATATTCCTAATAGTCATTGAATATATATGGTAGGAAATAAACAATATGAAGCAGTAATCAAGGAAGTTCACATAGTTACAATCCTACAATTTCAAATGTATTCATTTTAATATATCTAGTATGAAGCTAATTGAAAGTAGGTAACCATTTCTGAATTAATCATATCCAAACCCCTCTGGTTCAACCAAAACAAACACAAGCAACCCTGTAAGAAATACACACAATCTAACCCCTCTAGTTCAGCTTTAGCACAAAATCTTTGAGTAAGCAATCACCGTAACTTACTTCTATAGTCTCATATCGGTAAATAATAGGTGCATTAGGGAATCACTCAATATCCAATTATCCATGTGGCCCACATTGAAAAACTACAAACACTCTGAGAGAGAACTTATGCCCATCCCCCTATGGCATCACAACTTAAATGTAAACAGAGACTATGGAGAAGCCATCAACAACCATTCTCCCTACTACACTAGGTTTTCATGTCCTTGTGTTAGTCAATAGAACACAGTGATTTATGGTATCCAAATTAAACCTCATGAACTACCCGGATAAACAATATACAACATATCAAATCATGTCAGATAATATTTACTCCACCCTAACAAAACTAGGCATGGAAGGAAAAGTAGTAGCCTAATAGGAAAAGCTAGAACAAACAATCAAAATAAGAAAACATGGGAAAAAAATCCATACCCTGGAAATGTTGACCCCATTCACAACAATAAACCTATATCCAAACAAACATGGAATATTAGGTAATATTCGGGCTAAAACCATAAACACGCAATACCTCGTTCTAGTGTATTGGGCACTTTTGCACATAAATTCAAAGAATATCTATGGTAAGGCACAAACCACCTACCTTGGTGTCGTGAGATCGATTTAAGTGAACCTCGGGCCCTGAATCACACTAGAACTCTATAAATCTACAAAAACGCTTATGATGTTCAACCGAGGATAACCCGTGAAAGAGGAGAAATCAAGAGATGAAGTTCAATAAGAAAGGAAAACTCACCGATGTGATTCTAATGAAATAAATGATGGCTGATTTGGAGAATGTACGGTGTGTTAGGGGCTCAGAGAACATCTTCAGTCATATGGACACTCTCATATAATACAGGAGAAGAAGACGATGGTTCTGTCCATCAGACACGGCCCCGATCTGTTTAATGGAAAAAAATGATAATACACAGTGTGTATTTTAAATGTACCCAGTATGTACTTTTCTTTTATAGAATCCACATTAGGCGGACTCCAGGTCACCACACACAGCCATGTTCTCGGCCGTTACACAGCCAGAACATTATCACCAGTGGCAAATGGGTACTCGGTGTATACTTAAAGTACACAATGTGTATTTAAAGTACACGATGTGTACTCCTAAAATTTCTAGAAAATCCTGTTTTTCTAAAAAACAACCATAAAGAAAGATTCATACATAAAAAAAGATCTGGGTTCATACATCCATAATCTATGAGAAAGATCTGTTGCAGATCTAGAGGTGATGGAGGTGAGAGAAAACATAGATAACAATTGTATGTTTTTGTAATATTATTCACTACATGATATATAGTCTTGAGAGAAATTTTATTTCGGGTGCTCCCTATAATGGTAGGTTTTTTTTAGAGAATAATTTATCACATTCCATGTTACACGAGTCACACACCATGTGACACAACTTGGGGACTCTTCATGTACCCTCGGTTACATGGGTGTAGATAGAGTATAGGGGATAATCCATATAATCAATGAAGTCTAGAGTATATAGGCTGATCTGTGTACACAGACATGGCTGGGTACAAGGACACTATCTAGAAGACCTCTACACACAGTGTACCCCATGGTTCATGCTATTTAATATGAGGAACACTCCATGGGAGAGGTAAAGGACATGAGAATACCTCTAGAAATCCGGACATTCTATGAAACCTCAAGTACACACAATGTATTTCCATTAAGAAGGTTGCAGTTCCATGTTATCTTTATCATGGAAAAGTTTCTTTAGGGTGACTTCCCTTAGTCCATCCCTATGTGGGTATAGTGTAGAATTATGTCATTAAAATTAGATTAGGTTTCCCTCAAATTTATTTATCTTGTAGAGAGTTATCATAATCCCCACATGACCCTGGGTGGGATAAATTATTTTTATTTTCCCAAATATGTGTTTTTCGAACCGGTGTGACCAATGTACCAGGGTTTCTAGCAACTACATATCGGGTGAATACATATTGGGTAATCTGTATACCCCATGGCCCTATTTGTGACCCCCATTTATGTGTCAATATATTTGGACATATAAAATTTACTACCTCACGGTGAGACATAAGGATCACTAAATCATGGATATAAGCCCTTAATATTGTAAGAATCATTTATTGTGTTCTCCTAAGAATATGTTACATGAAGGAATCAGGTAAATTCATAGGCATGAAATATATATGTGACCTTAATTTGAGATGTAGTGAAAATTATTTGTATATCTAGATGTGTAATTTTTGTTTATCATTTTTATAATTCGCATTCATCTATGATGATTAGAATACTATATTGATGCTTTATTATTTTTCTTTTCAATGTGTCCTATAAGGTATTGTTATAATCACCTCTGCATGGGCTCTTCCGACACATGTCATCTATTATATATACGATTGAATTTCCAAAGGGGTTCACGATGAACCATGTAATGAAAAAGAATATATTGGGTTATATAGAATGTGGTTCATACCATGAGTCACATTTGACTGTAGTCCCCACTTCTTAGTTGGTTGGAATTATTTACAATTTTTAAGTATTCTTGTATTTAGACATATATGCATTCCAATATTATTCATCATACAATAATTGTGGGATATATTATATGCATGAATTGTTATCAGTTGTGTTATTTTACAATTAAAAATTAATGGGAATGGTGATGGGTGTGTTCATACATGTACATTAGGATAATTCCTCCCATGTGTGTGATATGCCTTCTTGGCACTAGTCAATAGCCCCTAGCCTATTGGAGTTGGGCATCAGGGTCATCATACTCAGCTTACTGTTGGCCAGGTAGGCCGTGATGGAGAGGTTTTCAATAGATTGGTATCCATGTGGTCCCATATTAAGAATGTATTTTGTAGTTTTAATAGACTATAATATTTTTTGGGGTTTTATAGTAATATTGTTAAGTGATTCGAGTTTTTATTTTAGGCTAGGGACTACTGTGTGGGAATAGAGGTTAATGTATCCATTCACCAGAACTCTGACTACCGAATTGTTGACATGATCCATGTTGAAAATGGATTCAAGTAAAAACATCAGTACATGCATCATATGGGACTGGTTTGGGGTTTATAGGTCCTTCATGAGCCAAATTTTCTGATATAATCTTTTTTCATGGAATATTTTTCATATTTGAAGATGCATCAACAATTATTTCCACATAGGATTCAATAGTTGGGTCATGAGGATCGTCCCCTTTGTTATGATGCTTTGATATAGGGACATGTTCCAAAGGGTGTACATCCATGATGGTTTCCAACCAAAACTCCACTCTTTGAGAAGCATATGGAATTATAAGTACTAACAAGTGAGGTGCACAAGATAAGAAAAATTTACAAGTTTTAGTATCAGTGACCTATCAGGTTGGTGGCTGATCCAGACTCACATTCCATTGGTGATTGGCATGAGGTAGTTAGATGAGTCTCCCACCTAATATGGAAACTTGTAGACATGATGGTTGTTATATCGGTAGGCCACCTTCGTGGATCCATAGGGTGATATAGGATCCTCGTGTACTTATCATATAACAAGGTGAATCATAAATTGAATGAGTTTGACCACTTTTTTAGAGAGTATTTTTATCCAGCTATGCTATGGGATATGCAATCCCTTAGCTTCTATAAATTCAGAAGGGATACATAATAGTGGCTAGGTATTTATTAGGGTTCACTAACCTCTCTTGGTTATCAAGGGATATGGTTTGTGATATATACTTTTTGGAATCATCATTCAAGAAACTAATAATGAAGGATATATGAGCTAGTGTGATACCAGTGTCTATATCAACCTATTATTTGGTGCTTGAGATTAACCTAGTAGTAGAAATCTTTATTGCCAAGAAGACATTGATAGTGGGTGTTAGTAGTGGGAACAAAGGATATGAGTCTTCTTTGATAGGAAGAAAATGGTAGATATAGGGATGAAAACATATGAAATGTTTTAGGAGGATGTCTCAGGAAATAGAGCTCATGATTTAGGTTTATTGGTATTTTTATTGCCATCCTATGGATAGATGGTTCTACTATTTTGAGGGATAGGGACATCTTGAATGAGATTTTCCAAATGGCTATATAGAATACCAGAAGAAAATAGATGGGAAACCTAGGTAGATATAGTAGTAAGAGAAGGGATGTTCGCATGGTGCAGGTGTGGAATATGAGAAGATAGAGCTACTATAGGTGTATTACAGTTTGAATTTTTTCCACCACAACACCTGGGTGGTCCCCTATAGGCTCTACAAGATGATGGATATGGATGAGGGAAGCTATAGGCTATAGTGTCCAATGAACTAGATACTTTATGGATGATTAGATAATTGTTATATGTCTATTTTACCTTAGATTCCATTATGAGAAACATTTTCATGTATTAATATTTTCTTACCACATCTGTAGATAGAGACTTATATATTTGGATTGGGGCCTTGGCTCGACTGTTATGCTTAAAGACTCATACTGAAGATGACTTTTCTATCAAAAACATTTTCCAATTGTGTTATCTGATACTGGTAGGAGAGATTTTATCATGGGATCTCATTGTTGATGTGTTGAGGATTTATGATGTAATCATAATAATGGAATGGTTGTACATTTTTTTATGCATATATTGATTGTTTCATGAAAATAGTGTAGTGCATCTTCATCAATGGGATATATTTTTCCATTATATGTGAGATATAGACCCATGTGGAGTAAGATATACTCATAAATAGGAGGTTTTATATGAATACTTATAATTTGGATATCATAACTTTTTTAGTAGTGGATTATATGGTCTTACAGCTTCATGCTATAGTGGTGAAGTACAAGGACTTGTTTCCAAATGATATTCAATGATTTCCTCCATGAAAAGAGGTAGTATTCTTCATTAGCATTCACCCAGTGATGACAGTGATATCTACACCAGCATATCTGCTGGCTCTCGCATAGATTTTTGAGCTAATGGTGTTGGTAGAGTTATAAAAAAATGATTGGTTTTGTGAGACCTAGTGTTTCTCGATGCGTAGCTGAAGTTTTTTTTTCAATAAGGAAGACAAGTCATTGAGGTTATGAATGGATTATAGTTTCTTGAACTAGGTGAACATGAAGAATATGTATCCACTACCAAGGATTGATGAAATTATTAATCAGTTATGAAGGGTGTGATGGTTCTTGAATATTGGCATTAGATCAGGCTATCACCTGTTTTGAATACAAGATGATGATATACAGAATTCATCAATCCAATGTTTCTATGGTCATAATGAGTACATAGAGATGAATTTTTGTGTAAAAACATATTACTATTCATTGGACTCATAAAATAGATAATTTTTCCTTTCTTATAATATTTTATTTTATTCTTCATTAATGACATCCTAATGTACTCAACATCCAGAAAGGAGCATGCGATACACTTGAGGATGGTCCTGAACATACTCTTAGAGAACCATCTTTATTGAAGGCTCGCAAAGTGATAGTTCTGAATTTAATAGGTCCACGATTTTGGACATGTCATCTTATCATAGGGAGTAGTAGTATACCAAACAAATGTTGAGGTAATGTATGGTTAGGAGCCACCTATAGTGTGACACAGGTTTGGGGATTCCTTGGATTTGATGGCTATTACATGCGATTTTTGCCTTATTTTTTATGATATAAACAATATTATAATTTTACCATGAAGGCGAGTACTTTTATTTTAGTAGATATGTTCCAAAGTAATTGTTAGTAGTTAGGAACATGTTTATGAATTTATCCATATTGATATTTCTAGAGAGGGTGTTGAGTTTATAGTGTTATGTGATGCATCTGGGAGAAGACTTGGTTTTTTTCTAACATAGAGGAAGGTGTTGGTTTTCAATGTATCTTTGTAGTGGATAATTTAATGAAAATAGTTTGTAAAAAATGATCTATTGTTGGTAGCTGTAATCATGACACTAAATATGTGGTTACACTAACTTATGGGTGAGAAACTTATTGCCAATTATGATCATAATTAACTAAAGTATATCTTCTTTTGGAAGAATATTAACATTATATAGAGTCAATAATTAGAGTTTATTTAGGATTATGACATTGATATAATATGTACTCTAATGAAGGAAAAAATGGTGGATGATTCTATCACGGGGAGATATTGTTCTTAGTTATTTGTTGAGGAGTTAGAGTATTTAACCTCATTGTAGTTGTCTCTCTTAGAAGAGGATAGTAAAGTTTACCTCTAGTTGATGGATGTCACCAAATATATCTGACAATATTTTAGGGATTAAAAATAGGGAGATATATACCATGAGACCATTCATACTCAGATATCCACTATCTATTCTATTGATGGATTATTTATATATGGGTATCACATAATCTTTTTTAGTGGATGGGCAATGGTACCCATGATGTTTTTGGAGGAGGTGATGGGGTAGTTTCATAAATCATTTACATAATTTTATCCTCTTTTAGAAGTGTTGTACCAAGACATCCAATGTTACTTCTATTGGCCATGAATGAAGAATTTAGTAGCATAGTTTTTGTGTTGATGCCTTACTTGTCAAAAAGTGATAAATGAGCACTGGGCTCCAATGGGTTTAGCGAAACCCCTTATGGTTCCAATGTGGATGTTTTATGATATATATATATATATGAAATTATTAACATGGATACAACATATTTTTATAGGAAATGATCCAATTTGTGTGATTGAAGATTGATTGACAAGTCATTCCACTTCCTAGATATCCGAGAGAATAATTTAATAGAGTGATTTAGATACCTTTACATTTAGGAGATAGTCTATATCTAGAGTCCCCTCAATAATTATTTTGGACCATTATTCTTACCTCATATTAAAATTATAAGGAGGTATACAAGGGTCCTTTTGGACCCATTTAGGAGTTGTCATGAACTTTAACCCCATACTAATTTCCAAACTAATAATACAATTTATGTTCTAAAGGATATTATTTGGGATTTCATGTTAAAATTTGGAAATATTTGGGAGAACCAACTACCCTTGTATATTTTTCATAAAGAAAAAACTATTATCCCACCATTGATATGAAAATATTATGGTATTTTTATGGGACCCATCTAGTCAAAACTATGCTTGACTGACATGGGAGAGTCAACACTTATTGGCATATAGTTAATTCAATCCATGATAGAGATTTTTCAATTCATCCAATAGTGGATGATGACTATACATATCCATCATATGTCCTATGAGGAATGAAGATAGAGGCATTTTAGTTATAGGAGGGAGTCTAAATTTTCATGAAGGTCTCACCTCAACTTGTATTACAGTGATTTCGACAGGGATTTAAGATATCTATAAGATTAATTGGCAATTTATTGATATTGTGTAGAGTTGGTGAGGTGGAATTCAATGTGGATCTACCATAAATGTTATTTTGGGTACACGGATTCTTCCATGTGTCACTACTAAGGAGTACATGTATGACACACCACATGTTATTGACTTGGGTGAGGTAGAAATCAAGGATAGAGGATCCTTTTGGGGTACCCATTGTATATATAGTGTTTTATAGAGAAGATCCATAATGGGAAAGAAATCCCATTGGATCGAGTCTAATAGAAGCATGATATTCTTCATGGTAGAACATGAGAGTGTGGGACCCATATGTGATCTCAGAAACCAATCCCTTTTGAGTAGTATTTTTTTCATTTGGAGATAAAAAACCTTAACATGGGGAGAATGTAACGTCTCTATTTTTAATGTGTAAACATTTGGAATAAATAAAGTAATATTTATGGATATTGATGTTGATAAAACACAAGATCCTATGTACTTGTGAGGCCTAAATTCATATTTTAATTATATTAAATATATTAAGTATATTAATATCACACACACAAATGTTTCCAAGAAATGTTGGGTAATGATTGAATGGAGTGTAGAATCATAAATATGGGACCAACATTGAGTCCAAAATATAATTTATACCATAGGAATTACATAATCATTATGTGTGGTGGGTATTCGTCATGGCCCCAATATGGGTGAATAAATATTTAAAAAAAAAATTTATTTATTTAATTGATTTAATATTCATTATTACCTACACCACCCCTTTAAATAAACTATTATGGGAAAATCTTAGGGATATTTAGATAACCCTTGGTATTTAATAAAGAGTCCATGTAGAGAGGTTTGGAAGAAGAATACAGATTAGAGGATCAAATTGGTACCACGTGGATCATCTACACCAATAGAATTCATGATACTTTCTAACAACATTGAGATATGATCATTCATTATCATTGATTGATCTAAAAATTAATGTGTGATGTTTTTATTTTTTGGATTCATTAGGATTTTTATAACATGTATAACACATATAAATTCCACTAACAATAATAGATTTATACAACGAAAAATAAATAACAGATTTATTTAATTGTTTATTTTTTAATTTATTCATTCATCATTCTAAATGAAATGTAATGAGACCAGACCTAATAGATCTATGTTTTTTTTCATCTCATGTGTTTCATGGATTCATCTCCATATTATTAATATGTTCATCGTGGGAAATTATTGGCCCATGGTTTGATGAATACAAGATATTTGATCATTGAATGGCCATTCATTGATGCATTGGATTGATAATCTATATACTATTTGTGAATGATGTATGACGATGCAGTCGGATGATTGAATATTGATCATGAACAAATTTTTTATCCTTGTTTTCCCAATTGGTATTCGGTCTCAACACAGATTAATGGGTCTATTTTATGATTTGATATGATGGTCAAATTATAATCAACGATGATGGGAATTATTATAAGGGAAAGATTCAAGATCTATATCCATGATCATTTGTATATTTGGAGTCGATGGTAGTGTTTTCATACATAGATATGAACCACATGTTTTTGGAAAATCTTTTACTATTGAGTGTGCAGTCCAGAGATACACACCCTGTGGGTCCCTGTTCCTGGTGCATGGGTTTCTATAGAGAAGAAAGTATCAAACACAGTGGGACACATGTCATATACCATGTGAATTCACTAGATACCCACCCTCTACACATGGGCATATGTTCATGGATAGACTACACAGGATGAGTTGTGTAATCAGTAATTGACAGAGTACACGGGCTGAGCTATGTACTCAGACATTTCCTAGTACACATGCATAATCTAGAAGACCTCTACAAGATATATAAAACATTGTACATGGTTTATACTATGAGGAAAATGTTGTGTGAGATGGTAAGAATGTGGGTTGACTCCGAGGAAGCAAGAAATTATATGTACCCCATAGTACACATCACTCACTTCCTCAAGTTAGGTTTGAGGCCCTTGTTCTCTTTATCAAATACCATTTCCCTTATAGAAAATTCCCTAGGCCATCCCTCTAATGGTATAGTGTGGATTGACATCCTAAATATAGGATTATGATCCCATCTAAGGTAAATATATTTGATTAACTGATCAGTATCCCCCCATGGACTTGAATGGGATCTTCTATCATCTTCTTCCCTAAGTGGGGTTCCAAAAATCTGAGTGACCAACATACATTAGTGTTGGTACCTTACATAACGGGTTAATACCAATTGGGTTATTTGTATACTCAATAGAACAAGGTGTGATCCCCTATCTATGTATCAATTTCTTCAAACGTATAGAAAATACTTCATCAAGGTGTGACCCAAAGAACATGAATTCCTAGATGGAAACATTCATTGCTACTCACATAGTGAGTTCTCCCAAGCATATGTTATTACGATCTATTGAGTATATTATTTGGATAGAAATGAATATGTGGACTTACTATGCGGCTTAATTTCTATTTTGAGTATATCCAGATTAGTCCATTTTGTGTCTCATATTCTTTATTTTAATTCCCTAGTGATGATCTCAATACTATATTGATGCTTTATGTTTATTGATTTGGGTGTTTCCTATTAGTAATGGTTATATTCACCCCTTCATTGTTCTTCTTAAATATTATCCTTTTTTTATATGATCAACAGTTCAATGAGGATCTTGGTTTTGTTAGAGTAAGAATATTTTATATTAGCATAGACAGACCATAGTTTATACCACGAGTCACATTTGTTTGTAGTCTCCATCCAGTAGCTTAGACATCATTATAGAGTTTGGGTGGGATTTTAACCATCCATTTAGGATATACTGTATTATTATGTGTACTCTTAATTTGGTATATATGTTATTCCTGCATTTAATTCAATTGTCTCACATTACACTTCGACATTGTATCATCTTTGAGATATGTGTGCGTGTATATATGCACATTAGGGTAATGACATCCGGGTTTTTTTCCACACCCATCCCTAGAATGTTAATTATTTTAATCATTTAATTATTATTTTCCTTTATTTTTATATTTTTCTGGTGTAGGTTTTAAATTTCAAATTTTGGATTTTTCAGCAAAGGCACATAGCTTGAAATGGCTAGTAGAAACCGTGCACATACCATGTGAGGTTGTATGTAGTTTTTAGATAATCCATCTACACGGTCAGTTCATGGTTTCCCAAAATATGAATCCAACCAATGTGGGGAGTCTAGGGAATCTATTATAGGTTCAAAGTTGGAAAAAGGTTTGGCCAACTATATTAAAATATAGTAAGTCGTTTCAGGGATTTTGATAAAATATATATTATTATGACTCTCCTATATTTTCAAATGGAACATCCGAATCCTCTAGGTCTAGGAAAGGTAGGCTAGGACAATTACACTTAGCATGAACATCCATACATAACCGGATCATGTTAAAACTATAACTAAAACACTAATGATGTGGATAAGTTGGATCATGTAAGAGACAAACCTTCACATCCCTGGTCGACCACTATGATTGAGAAGATCCTTGGTCCCCACTAAAACTATATAATTAGGAATTTCCCACAATAAATTCTCTCTTTTACCCATGTTTTTCATATTACTATTTTAAAATTATCTTTTATCTAGTTTCCCCTATTTTCTAGTATCAACAGATATGGACACCCATGATTTTCATTCTATATTAAAATTATTGTTCTAATAGTAGTAATCTAATGAAATAATTTATTGTAATGAATTTATTTTTATTGGAACTATTTTTAGAATGTAATGGATTTATTTTTTTAAAAAATATGTTATTTAATGTTTCCCTTGAAAGAGTATAAAGCCATATTTTTATGTCTTATATTCAATCTATCAAGATTGGATTTATTTTTAATGTCTAGTAATAGGAATAAATTTATCCGGGCTTTAAAAATTAGTTTCAATACTCACACAAATATATTTATACTTGTTTTTAGCTTCCTATGCAGCTTCTGACTCTGTCTAGGTCTCCATGGAGAGACATTGGATCATTGGATGAAAGTGAAACACAAGGTCACAGAGATTAATGTTTGATTTTGTTTGTTTTTAGATTCTATTTTAGTCTAATTTTTCTTTTCTCATTTACGTATATTTTTGGGATAAAGCATTAAAATTAATTATATTCAATATTAGACACCAGTTTCCCACTCAGGAGGACAATGAATGAATATGGGTAATATTCAGGGGCTATCTTTGGTGACTGGTTTGGGGTTTACCTAGGTTGGTTAATGAAAAAATGTTATCAGAGGAGAACATATTTATCTGGGATGTTTGGTAGACTAGAGATATTATTTTCAAGGATTATGAGGTCGGTAATTGGTCGGTAGCTGATCACCACCCCTAATAATGAGAACAGAGTTTCCAGGGGTAGTTGGGGTTCATGTATTTATTTTTGGTTTTGGTTTTGTTCTTATTGTTTCTTTAGATCGTTTGGGATTTTTTGGGGGTATGATAGTGGAAGTGAGTTGGTACAACACAATGATCTTATATGGAGTAGTAGATCATGTGGAGAGTGTGTGCATGGTTTAGTATTCTTCTAGTTGTTAGTGCATTCATAGTGAATGGGCTAATAAACCATGTGGTTAGGGCATACAAAAACACTAGTTCCTTATTTTTTTTATCTTAGTTATCTGATGTTTAAGTCAATTTTTTGGTTGTTAGAGTTCATTCTTAAAGAATTTTAAAAAAAATAGTTTTTTGAGTGACAAGAAATTATTTTAAATGGGGTAAAGGAATATTTTCTAATAGGTTTTTTGTTGCAAAGGGTGAGTGGAAGGGGTTATTTGGTTTTACAAGTGGATATGTTTGTGTTGAATTTTTCCAATATGTCATACAAAGCAAAAATGAATTGGAAAATGGGAATTGGTTTTTTGGGTGGTTTTGGAAGTGGAAAATGTTTTGATTCAGAAAGGGGGAATTGAATTTGAAAATCTATTAATTTAGATATGGTGTTTTAAAAAAAGAGTATTTCTAGCTATTTTATGATATTTTTGTGGATTTGTTCTGTTGATAATTGATTGGTTTTTTATTTGGTTTTACTAATTTGGAGTTTATGTGTTTCTTTTTGGCTTGAAATGTTAATTGGATGAGTTATGGTTTGATGTTAATTTTTAATTATTATTTATTTGACATAGAGCATTCCACCTAGAATGACCTAGAAGGTTTTTATAGAGTATCTTCCATTCATTTTTACTTCCTAGACTCCTAGTGGGGTGATGAAGTTGATCTATTCTTAATAATAGCCCTTAGTTTGTTGTAATAACGGTCTGTTAGAGGTTGTAGAGTGGATTTATAATTTTTAGAGTTTCTTTAGGTTTTATGGAAAACTATATTCTATATGGTTGTCTGTTATCTTTAATTTGTTGGAAGGACTAGGACAGGACATTAAGACAATGATCCTTTAATCCTCATTGAGAGTTGGTATGTCTCATGTGATACTCAAGACCACATTCATCTAATGGATTATTTTTTAGGATGTTATGGAGATTTATGTTGTTGAGATCGTAGATGTTTGACAAGGTCAACAGATGGTGAAGGGATATGTTGACCATTTCAAATAAACTGGTTTCTTTTTTTCTAGAGATATTATCATGAACTCAGTTGGAAGATACTATTTTCATGTGGTGTATCCTTACAATGATCAATGATCTCATTTTTTTATATAGATAAGTATCATAGGGTATCTTGTGACTATTGATAGTTTTTATTCTTTTGGTGCACAGGGAGGTTTTCTATCTAATTAGGAGTGTCAATTTGGGGAACCTTTTTTATAAAATCCTCCTTTGTTAGCTTCAACATATAATCCATCATAACACTCTCTTGTTTACTTCAAATTTGGTTAGTTTTGGCACTATAATCCATATTTGCATTATCTTATGAATTTTTCTCATTAGAGTGGTCGCTTGTGATAGCTGAATGAGTTCTATATTTTCTGATTCTAAAAGAATAGGTTAGGTTCAGGGATTGTCATATCTTGGCTGTGGTGAAACAGATGCTTCAAGACATCATGACTCTAGACATAGTTCTCTGAGTGAATCTTTCTACATAGTGCATGAGTTTTTAGATGTGGTGGGTGTTGACCCAACCAATTTTCTCTTACATCAGAGTATAAACTGTTAATTTTCTATCTTGTAGTGGATCTCAATTTTGTAGACCACTTATTAGTAGATCTTGGTGGACCTATTTTCATAGAATTTATATAGATTTTCATTATAAATGTTTACTCTTAAATGGTTAGTATTCCTTTGGTCTAGTTTTTCTTCTTGGTTTATGATCATTTGGAGGTGATTTTGTGTTAATGATTTTATGAATTTTGGTTTTCTTATCTATTCATATTGAATTTATCATATTGAATACCCAAAATTTTGGGTTGAAGATATCGAAATATATAGTTTCTTAAATGGAGGAGAGACCCTATGAGTCTTGTAGATGTCTTCTCATAAGGTGTCTGGGTGTGACATGAGATATTTAAAGGTCACACCTATTTTAAGAGGTTTTCTTCTAGGCTTCTGAGTTGCTTGGGCTTCTGAAATTATGGTTTGTCTATAATCACAAAATGTTAGGGAGATAAATCTAGAAAAAATATTGTGGTAAACCTAGTAAGATATTTATTATGTTTATTCTTCAAGAAATTGGAATTCTCTCTCCAGTGTGTTTCTTGGATTCCACACCACCCGACCTTAGTCTAGGTAGCCTGTTGGCCAAGATATGGGTTCATGACATATTCTCATTGAGATACCAAGTAGACCATGATTCCATACATTATAGATTACTATTATAGGGGTTATATTGGTCCATATATTGAAGTTGTGTTTGAATATTTTACTATTTTTCATTGAATCATTTTTATATGATTTACGTTCTTTGGGCCTCATTCATTATCTCATTTTTATGGGTTTAATTTTTAAAAATTGACATCATTGGTATCTTTTGGGGTTAATAGTTTTTTATAGAAGGGTGAGTATTTGATCATTGATGTTGGGGTGGTAGAGGATTCCTTTTAAGTGAAATGCTTTTTTTTCTTCATGTCTCATTAAATTGAATATTCGGGAATTTTGGGGTTAGAAAGAGTCATGGTTTGGAGAATTGTCACAACCTAACCCAAAATTTTTAATTATTTTCCAAAATTTAATTATTATTAGACATTATTTTGAGTTCCATTGAATTCTATTGTTTAAATTTAAATTTTGGATTTTTCATCATAAGCAACAATTAGATCATAGTTAGTACAAACCATGCATGATCCTTGTGGGTGTGTCTATAGTTTTTATCAAAACTAAATGCACAGCCAACAAAAAGATTCCTAAATAATGTATCCTACCCATGAGGGGAGTCTAGTACTTTCAGTAGACAAGCACATTTGGTATAAAATTTGGCCAACCATACGGCCAAACCACACACGGTTTCCGATGTATTGAAAAAAATGTAATAATAATAATAACATTATTATTATTATTATATTATTCTCCCACATTATCACTCATAAAACATAGCACACCCCTATCTCATTTGACTTCCATAGGTTCTTCCCCATGAGTGCGACGAAATCCCACCCACTTCATTTGATATCAATTTTATTCTCTTATTTTGGGTGCAATCAACTCCAGGGAGTCTTTTCCCTCCCTCTTATTCCTTATTCATCCCCTTATCCAGGGTTTTGCTTCTCCCAAGTGGTGAATTCAATTAATTCGAACCATATATCCTTTTTGGGTATTTAAATTTTTAGTGATTGATTTCATAGGTCTGTGGGATTTGTTGGGATTTATTCTAGCCATGAACAATGAAGGAAGTGGAATCTATAAGGGATTCAGGTAGGATTTGTTTTGATCTTAAAATTTGAATAATTTTTAAATAGTTATATTTTAATTTTTTAGTTTCTTATATTTTAATAGCTTGTTTTGGATGATCGTTTGTGAAAATAATTACACCAATATTCATGGATAACAAACACATATATTTATATATATATTAATTGTTCATATTTTATCATGGATAAAGGATATATCCATTTTAGGTAGATATATATATATGTGTGTGTGTGTGTGTGTGTTTGTGTGTGTGTGTGTGTGTAATCATATGAGGATGGACTCCTAGATTATGTGGTCTTGTTGGGGTGGTTTCAGATATCCATCATCGAAGGAATTATATTTAGGTAGGATCGCTATACCTAATCATTTAATTTGAATTCTTTAAATTCATTAATATTTTTGGATTATTCTCTTAATATAAAGTATTACATACAGTATACAAGAAATGGTTATGGATTTTTGAAATGGTATTTTCATATGTTTTACATAATTTACATAAAATTAAAATATGTTTTTTTTTCATATTGAAACATGATCTCAACCAATTTCGAGAACGTATTTGTGATTTTCAATATACAATTGGTTTCCTAAATGAAACATCATTAAAATTGGTAAGACCCGGTTGACTCTTTAAATTGTTTTGTAAAAATGGAAAACTTCCTAAATGAAAGACCCTTAGAATAACAATGTTACATGTATGTGTCAGATGTGTGGTGTGGAAAATGCTTGTGATGATTTTATACTTCTTTGTTTATGTGTGACTTTTAATTGGGATTAACTAATGTAGAGAGATCAAAGGTGAGAAGGTGGAACAGTTTTGTTGAAGGGATGTGAAATGTTCATAAATGGAAGTTGGATAAAAATCACATCCATTTGCACAAGAAACATTAGATTCCTAGGTATCTATAGGCTAACAGACTAGGATAAGTATTCTAATCAAGAACCTCCAAGAAGGATCACATTACAAAAATAACTAAACTACTGATGATTGGGATTAGATCGGTCATACCAGAGAAGAACCTTAACTTCATTGGTCGATCCCTGAGAGTTTGTGGATCTTCGGACCCCACCAACCCTAGCTTCTAATCGATTTCCCGTGACACATTCCCTCTTCTACCCTTGTTTTTCATCATACTATTTGAAAATGATCTCCTTCCAGGTTTCCTCTTTTTTCAATTATCTATATAAAATAACACCATTTCTTTTATTTATATTTTTATTCATTGTTCCAAAATTGGTTATATTTTAATGAAATTTATTGAAATGAATTTTTATGACTTGGGAAATATTTTTTAAATTTAATTGAAGTGGTTTTTTCCAGGAAATGTATGCCTGTTACTTATTTCCCTTGAAAGAGTATATAACACTATTCATATGTCTTATTACCAAACTGTCATGATAGGATTTTTTTGTATTCTATGAATATGGAGTAGTTTATTTGAGTTCACCTACTGAGTTTTAATACTCATTATTTTATCTTTATTCTTGTTTTATCTCTTGGTACAGCTTCTATCTTGGTTTTGGTCACCATGGAGTGATGTTGGTTCATTGGTTGGAGGTGTCCCAAAAAGAAATATAGTGGAATGTCTAATTTTCATTCTATTCCACTAATAGTTCTATATTAATTTTTATATTAACATTAATGTCAGTTTTTAAGGGATAAACCATTCCAAAGAAAGTAAATCCTATAGATGACACTAGTTTCTAGATTGAGAGGATTGAAAACTATTTCAAAACCTTTTCTCTGATCATCTTTCTTGACCAGTTTGGGGTTGAATCAGGTTGGTAATTGACATGTGTGATTTGTCTACTCATCACTGGTTTCCAATATTTATCATATTGAATGAGGGATTGGGATTTTCACTCTCATATTACATCTGGATTGGTGTTCTTTAGTGGTTTGGTTCATGACATGAACCAACCATTGAATATGACAAGGGGTGAAGGTAAAGTATATACAGTCACTACAATTAAGGGTGAAGTTCCTAAAGATGTGGTGGAAATTACTCTAATTATAGAATCAAATATATCTAATACTTTATTTGATTTTGGATCTTTGCACTATTTTATTCCTTGCTTATTTTCAATTAAAATTAGATATTTCCTCAGCACCTAAAGAAGGGAGTTTTCACTCAAAACTATTAGTGAAAATCTCACTACATCATTGATGTATTAGTTTTTTCCCTTATAAAACATAAAAATATCATATTTCTAGACATTATTATTATACCTATGGTTAAAATTGGAATAATACTTTTTATGGATTGTATTTAATAATATAATGGAAACATTATTTCAAATATAGGGATCATTCAATTTTTGAGGATGATGTGGGATTCCTTATATTTATATAGGAGGTTTCATCCTCTAGGATATTCTTAAATCCACCCAGTATATCTATTGAATGAGTTTCTTAGGGAAAAAGTGTGCACACAATCTATTGAGGAAACAAAATGCAATGTTTGAATTTAGAATATACCTGTTGTAAAAAATATGTTGATGTATTTTTTTGGGGAATTACCTGGACATCCACCATAGCATGACGTTGAGTTTTCTATTTATATTATCTCTGATGCAAGATATTTATCCCAGAATACCAATTTAATGAAAATTATGGAATTAGTGGGAGTTCACAAAAAAGATAGAGGAGTTTTGTGATATGGAATTTATATTCACTAGTTTTTCACCAAGGTTATGCCATATTCTTTTTAAGAATAATGTCAGATATATGAGGATATATATTGATTATATGGAAATAAATTATATTTAGGTAAAAAATGTATCTTCTACAACACATTGATGAATTATTCAATCAACTTCTCATCGCATGTTTTTTTAAAATACTTTTATTTTGTATATCATCAATTGCATGTAAATAAGGTGGATATTCAGAATACATTATTTTATTCATGTTATGAAAATTATGTGTTTAAATTTATGCCTTTTGGTTTAGATATTTAACCCCAAATTTTTTGGATCTAATGGAAATACTCTTCAAGTAATATCTTGATAATTTGGTTGTCATATTTATTTATGATATCTTGGTGTATTATAAAATCTACATGGTCCAAGACAATCCCTTTCATATTAATCTTGAGAATCATAGAAGAAAAGAGTTATATGAGGAATTTCATATTTTTGAATTATTGATTCAGAATTTTTTTTCTTGTCCATATATTATCTAGGTTTTTAATATTTTTTGATCCTGTGAAGAAAATCCTAGTTAAAGAGTTTTATTCACAATTGAACATATCCAATGCATGTATTTTCATTGGTTTTGAAAGTTATCATTGATGATTTCTTCAGAATTTAACCTAATTGGATAACCCATTAACCATGTATACACTTAAAGGGGTTATGTTTACATAGAAAGAGTAATTTTAAAAATGTTTTGAATAATTAAAGGGGATATTGGCCAATGCTCTGATTTTGACTATATATCAAGAAAATAATGGATTTGTGATATATAGTGATTGAAAGTTCAATATAATGGGTTATTTCCTTATTCCTAATGATAATGTTATGGATTATTTGTCATGATTGATAAATACTCATGAAGAGTAATATCAATGTTGTGATCTTGAGTTGGAAACCATAATATTATCCTTTAGGAAATGGAGGTGCTATCTCAATGATGAAATAAGTTAAATATGTATAGATCACAAGAGTCTTAAAAACATCTTTACATATAGATAGATAAACACGTGGAAAAGAAGATGTCTTGAGCAACTCAAGGATTTTTATTTCTAAATAGACTACCACCCATGGAAAGAAACTATGGTAACAAATGCATTCAACATGAAATATCATTGAGTTCAAATTAAAATAATAATCAATAAGGATCCTATGTTAATAGATTTATTAAATAAAACTAAGGAAATTATTAAGGAAGAATAAACATAACTCCATTTTCAAATGATTTCCATACAATATTTATTGGAAAATAGATATAGTTCTTAGACCGATGACTTGAAACTATAAAATAAAATTCAATCCATTAATTATGGGAAATTATAAGTCTTTTTATAAAAATATGGTGTTCTAAAATTAAAAAAGAAGATCTATGATGAATCCACACTTGAGAATAATAATGATTTATTGGATGATACTCACAACTCAAATTTATCTATACCCCAATATACAACCATGATGTATTAGGATTTTAGGGAAAATTTTTTGTGGGATAATGCCTAAAAACCAAGGATATTGTTTTATATAAATAGATTTTGGTTTGTATTTTTTGTTAATCCTTAAATAGGATGATCATGGAGTACATGGAGGATGATGAAGTTTGAATCAAAAGGGATATGACAGTGTATGATGCCAATAATATTGAAGATTCCATCATTTCCTAGTGTTTTCCAAAATTTTAGGGTCCAAAATTTAAAAAATGTATAACATTGTGAAAAGTGATTATTCATGAAAACCTTAATAAAATATGGAAAATAAAATTTTTCATAAAGATGGGATTCGCCAATTTTTTTCACAATGGTTCAAAAAAATATGATGGTGATCTACACGATAACGAAGATCATTGTGAGCTAAAAGGAATTGGAACATTATGAATGGTTATGGTGATCTTCACGATTATGATAATTGGATCTTCATGATAGTTTGAAAGTTTTTACGGAGAGCTCCACAGTTATGAGGAGAATCACGAACGGAATATTTCCATGGGGGTTCGTGATAGGAGGATCACCAAGAATATATTTCAGAAATAATTTTTAGTATGGATTTCTACATGACATTCTATAAATAAAGATATATTAGTATTGGAAGGTGTATAGAATTGGACCAAGTTTCCACCCATCACAAGGAAAACACTTTTACCTCAAGTGAATTAGAATTATCAATTTATCTAGAGAAATATGTTAGAACCTTTGAATTTTTTCCTCAAAATAAATATCCTATCACAGTAGGTTCCGTTGATCAATATAAAATCTCACATTAATTTTTAATTGAGAGATTATGAAAATATACTAATCATATTTTCAAATAAATAGTCAAAATATTTTTAGAATGTTTCAATGAATGTAGGAAGAGATCACCTAGATTAAAGGAGAACCTGATTCGATTGGAATGGTCTTTCAAGAAAAAAATCATGTATATCTAATGATCTCCAAATAGTTTGTAACCTTTTAATCATTAAAGAATATAATTGAAATAAGTTTATTATAATTCCTCAAATATGTTGAAGAGAAAGAGGGACTAAAAATCCACTTGAAGAAAATATCCACGAACATGAAGAGAAATTGAAATATAACACTAATATTATGGATTTAAAATTGGATGAAATATCCAATAAGATCAAATAACTTGACTCCTTGATTCATAATAAATTTAATATAAATGAATTATAATTTGTTCGAATGATGAAATCTTGTGAATAAAAGATTCTTATGATTAATGATCAAAAAATCATCCTCAATATGAAATTTCTAGATTTGGAAGCTCATTTGGCCAATATTGAGAAATAATATATTGATACATCACAAAAGAAGAAATCAATTATTGTCTCCACTCAATTCTCACTAGATGATTCTATATCTAAAATACCATCAACATTTGATAAGAATATCATGAAATATTTGGATGATATATCTCAAAAAGTTGATAAGTAATGAGTACCATTAAAAGTAATAGGTGTTAATGATTCTAATCTTATTATCATGAAGAGTTTTGGGTGTTAGAATAATAATTAACAAGAATAGATGAATAAAAGAGAGAATAACCCACCACTATGACTACTATGTATAGGAAAAATAGTATGGAATCATGTTATCCATGAAGATAAAAACAAGTCATTATAATGTTCCAAAAACCATATAGAAAAGGATATAAATATATCATGGTTTGTGGGTCAAAGTTGGCATTGAAATAGATTTGGGCACTATGCATTAAATTTTTGTTACTGTATTCAAAAAGAAAAAGAAAAAAGGAAGAATATCCCATGGGAAGAAAGACAGATATGAAGAAGAAACATCCACCTATGTAGAAGAATCAATTTAATGCAAATAGAATTGTAATTCTTGATAGCAAATATGAGGTATTCAAGGGAAGTGGTCACAAGGTTAGTACATGTTATCTCAACATATATCGAAAGATGATAAGAAATGTAGACCACAAAATTTGGCTTCGAATGGAGATGAATCCTTAGGAAAAAATCAAACTAATATTGTGAAAAAAACCTCCCATGAAGCTACCAATGAAGTATTATGAGAATTTCTTGGATTCTAAGTCCAAGCTGTTGAAGGGTAGTGTATCCAATAGAACTACAAAGATAGATGCCACAAAGTTGAACCCTTGTGGAAGATCCCAACATACTATAATAGTCCCTACTGAAATATTAGGTATTTGGCTAGAAGATTTAAAAATAATAAGAAAACAGGAAGATGTACATTCTATGGATGGTAAAAAAGGAAAATAAATGTGTCCATGTGATGATGGAAAAGGTCATGAGAGTTTTCAAACAAAAGTAAACCCATGTGTTTTTTATGATATTTGTGAGACATGCATTCAATATGGTAACATTTCAAAAGTATTTTTAACCTTAATACTAGAGAAAGAAGAATTCATTAGGAGGATTAATATTGTATCATCCATGAATGTTGTTAGGAACAACATCTATCCACACAAAAAATAAGATAATGTCAAGAGATCCATGCCACAACAACATAAATCAGAACATGTGATATGATTTGAAAGAATGAAGACTATATAAAATGGAGAAACATGGATGATAAGGTCATATAAACAGTTTATTTTATATTAATGAAGAAATATGTAACCACCTTATTCCCTTAATATTTTGTGTATTGTATGTGTGATCACAATGTAGAGAATTCAAGGTGAATAATGTTCTCAGGGGGATAACCTGGGAAGTAGGTAAAGATCTCAATTCATAATAGCCAAAATAAAGAAGTCATAGTCTTGGAATGATTCCTCAATTTGATATTAAAATAAAGATATGATGGAGGATTATTATTTTTAGGATGATAAAGATGTTCTATTATGGAAATTTAGGATAAAGATGCTACCATCATGGATTGAACTCATTTACGGTATCATGAAGAACAAGTGTTTGAGAAGATTATAATTTGTGATGATGTGAAAGTTATACAATTTGGATCATCAAAAGATGAAGAACCATTCTAGAGTTTTCACTATAAAAAATTTCTCTAAATCCATTATTGTTAAGATTCACCATTATGATGATGCTGAAATGTATTTATCTCGAGGATGAGACAAATGATGAATGAATAAGAATCTTTCAGAATAAATTTTTTAGTTATTAACTGTCTTGATAATTTTGTATGCTTCATGGAGATAATTTCATTAGAAAATGAGTTTAAGGTATCATGATTAGTGGTCAAGGGATAGACTTAAATGCCGAAATAGTCTAAGACATGTAAAATATTACGGGCTGACACAAGGAATACGATTCAGAAGAAGAATCAAAAGAAGAAAAAATGGATGAATAAACTTCATTTGAACCTCATGGGAGAATCATAAGTGATTAAATTAATAAAAAAACTATCATTGGGTATTGGACCACACCAACAGAGACATAGTATTATGGAAATTTGATAAGAAAAAAGGAACGTCTAGTGTGGAAATGCTATACGTAGATTGACAGTGTTGGTGCAGAAGTATCATTTTCACTAGTTGGAAGACTATATTCATTATGGATTTTACTCTCTATGATAGTCAAAATAGGATAAAAATTTTATCATATTGATGTAAAAAAATATTTCATAAATTGAGTAATTTTAGAAGAAGTATACATTGAGCAACCAATTGTATTTAAGATATTAAATGACAAAGAAAAAGTTTTATGATTAATGAATTCACACTATAGTCTTAAATAGGTACCACATGCATCATATTCTTGTCTAAATGATTATTTTAAGGAACTATAATTAAAAAGAAGAGACAGGGATCGGGGGGTGAATTTTACAATCACGTGAAAAAGGAATATGAAATGTATATGATTTGGTGACCTCACATACTTTATGGGGCTCTAAGTTATTTAGAGGAATGAAAAAATGTTTATTTCTTTTGAAAATTATTCTAGATAGTTTCAAAGGAAATTCAATATGAATGACCCCAAATAAAAGTCAAACATGGTTTTGGTTGGGAAAAAAAAGGAAATCATGAGGATGGGACATAAATATATCCCACAATCTACAAGAGAATCATTGGAAGATTAGTGTACCAGATAGTGACACAGTCAGATATTGTCTCTAAAAAATGTTATCAGGATGCTTTAAAAGTAATCTAAAGGAAAAACATATATATAAAATGAAAATAATCATGAGGTATACACAATGTACTCACAATTATTTCATATATTTTACTACTGGAGGAGATAGTGAACAATTAGCATTTTCTGATTTCGATTGGGCTTGAGATGATATTGATAAAATTTCCACATGTGGTGAAATATTCATTATTGGAATGAAATGTGTGGTATGGATGAGTGAAAACTTGAAAATACATCTATTAGTACTATTGAAGCTAAGTATATCTCTGATAAAATGGAATGTGCTCAGCTATTATGGAAGAAAAAACAATCTACTAATAATAGTTCTGAGGTGAATCAACCAATGGTGATCCACTGTGATAACAAGAGTTAGATTGATATTATAATGAATCCTTCTCAGCATTCTCGTATGAAACATATTGAAATAAGGTATCACTTCATCAAATAAAATGTTGAATGAGTCATGATTAAAATGTATCATGTTGGAAATAATGAGCATGTGGATAATATTCTGACCAAAACATTTGCAGTGGTTCTTTTTGTGAAGCATTGGTTGAATCGTGGTGTCAAAACACATCCTAGTTCATATGGAGGTCACATGGGTTCATATATACCCAACTAGATTATTTATTTTAATAAGTTTTTTGTAGTGAAGTTGGTTTTTGGGAGAGATATGATCCCATGGGAGTATGTTTTGAGCTCTACAAGTAAAAGAAATTCACTTTGGGTTTATTGACAATGAGAAAGAATGGATAAATTCAATGGATCAATGGTAAAAATTAGGAGGATGAATTGTATTTCTTACTGAAGGATAATGGAGAATGGAGAATGAAGAAATTCTATGAGTTTAAAAGAGGAAAATGAGAATTTGGTGTCATGAGGAAACAGTTCAGGTTATGATTTGGTGCTATGAGGAAACAGTTCAAGCATGTAATTCTTCTATGATAGGGTGAGAATTTCGTGTTATGGGGAAACCATTCAGGGAAGGTAATGATTTTGTTGCAATGTCAGAGAATAAATTGGACATATTTAAGCATTCTGAAACACAAGAACCTAATTAATTATTCCCATATTCTTTCCTAAACTAAGATTTTCTCACATATACATAGAGTTTTGGATGATTTGTTTCTTGCGTTGTAGGTTTTTATAGTGGTTGATGGTTCATTGGATTTATCTATATATTTTCAACAAACCAACTGGGGGATATTGTTGTAACCAAGGCTATTCTTTACAAGATATGTAGTTTGGTTTATATTCCTTATCAATACTCCACATGGCAGTTCCGACATTACAAGAAATATCTCAATGTTTGAATTAAAAGGACTCTTACAGTTAATTCTGACAATAGTATTGACGGTGGCATTGTTTCCAAGTGTTTCCCAAATTTTTTCGGTCCAAAATTTGGAAAATGGCTATCATCGTGAATAGTGGTTTTCTTGAACTCCATATAAAATTATGGAAAATGCATGAGTTTTACGAAGATGGGATTAAAAAATTTTGTTTTGCAAAGGATCAATGAAATATGAAGATGATTTACACAACATCTATGAGCATTGTTAATCAAAAAGAATTTTAGAATTGCAAATGGTGATAGTGTTCTCCACGATTATGAGAATTGGATCCTCGATGCGGCATGAATGTTTTGACTCAGTGCTCTGCGATTATGATGAGAATCACGAAAAGAAAATTTACATGGGGCTTAATAATAGGTGGATCACCGCGAGGATATTTTGGAAAGATATAGAAAAAATTCTAAGAGGTGGTTTAACATCGCGAATGCCAAGCCTATAAATATAATGCCAGCCCTCATCACATCATATGAAAATTTTGACGAAAAATCAGAAATCTATTTGATTTCACAAAGCTAGGGGAGCTCTGTAAATCAATGTTTCTAAGTGATATTAGGCATCACAAAAAGACTTTTGTAGTCTTGACTGATCATAATGATTATGAGTAATGTGATATTCACTATTATGGGGTATAACTTGTTGAATTAGTGCACTTCGTGAAGGACGTTAGTTCTGCGAAGGCATGGGTACTTCATGAAGGAGTGAGTATTGTGAAAGGCAGTTTTGAATACCATTTTTCTAGGGAATTGGGTTTTTAATGTGCTTCAACTCGGGTCTACGGTGCAATAAAAGTCTCATTCTATGTTAGGGACACATACGTCAACACCAATCCATTGAGATACCTTCAAGTAGATAAAATGAGTTAGACTTCTCTCAAAGCAGTGAGCTAGCGGATTCGGTGGGTGTGTTCTGATGGACACAGTTAGGGATCCATAATATATTATAAATATAGTGTTCTTGGAATAGAGTGACTATGACCAAAATTTTGTATTCCACATCTAGTAAAGATTAGTATATTTTGGTATGTATGATACACTATCGGCATATGCTCTTTAGATGAGCCCATAGTGTTTGTCACGACCCGTCCCAGGGGGCCTGTGACATGACTACCCCAAGCCTGCCTTCCATAGGCCAGGGGTTGGAGACTACTACCAAACGGAATACCCCTAAAAAAGGGAAGGCATTTCCCTTAAACCTGCAAACACACGGTCCAAGAATACAACGAGCACAACCCACTTAGTAAAACTGTAGTAGTAAAATGATGTGTACTGAAGGTAAAAAGGGTGAGTACTGTATGTAATGGGGGAAGAATAAAAGGCCCATTGAAAAGTAAAACATCAACATAAAAAATAGATCCCATTATTGTCTTTCATGGTTTTTACCTGAAGCATATGTACAGCTCATGATCGGTTTTCACAGTGGCAAATCACATCTAAAGGTCCACCTCGGAGCACCTTCCTGTCCTGGCTCCCAAACCTTGGTCAAAGTTGTCTGTCATCTCTACAAAACACAACAAGGTGTAGGCGAACCCTGTGCAGGGGTAAGTATAAAAATACTCATTAGGAACCCCGAGACCCCCAAAGGTCTCTCATAATTCACAAATGAAAAACCACAAAGCATGACCTCAATCACAAAGCACAAAGAAAATGACTCAACTCAAACCAGTTAAACAACTACGAGTTCAGGAAAAAAGGAGATTAGCCTAAAGCTATATAATTTTATTTTTAAAAGAAGGTTCCACAACTGAACTACTAGGGGGTTACATTGTAGATCTACACAGGGTCGTATATCACTTATCCACGATGGGCCGCTCTAAGGTTGGTCCTTATTGGGTAGTGCACTATTCATCCACACAGGGTCAATATAATGCTGATTCACTCAGGGTCGCTATGATGCTGATCTACACATGGTTTCTAGATGATGATCCACATAGGGTTTTTATGATGCTGATCCACATAGGGTCACAATGATGTTGATCCACACAGGGTCGCTAGATGCTGATCCACATAGGGTCTCTATGGTGCTGAACCATATAGGGTCGCTACATCAAAGACAACCAATCACAGGATTCTCCCTCATAGCATGATTGATTCTAGGGGAACCTCTCCTCAAGTGATCAGTCATATTTCACATGGTATGAAGTCCCACAAAAATCATACCTAATGGATCTTCCCGTCATAGGGCTCCCAATGTGGCAGGCGACACATCAATTAGACACATATTCGGTGTGATATGGGCACTTTTGTAAAAATGGCCCGGTTGGATTCAAGTCTAATCCATCCAATTTCGCATGTCTAACTCCATAAAAACTCACTTAGAGTATTTCCAAAGGACCTCCTTGTCGCAAGGTTCCTTATGCCATAGACAGTGCATCGATCGGACGCCCGATCTGTTAGTTACATCCCTTTCTATGAAACGGGGGTGATCTCACCACGGTCTAGCATGGCTTAGTCGGGCCCACCAAAATATGCCAAAGGGATCACTTACCAAAAGGTTTCCAGGGACACTAAAGGCGAGTCAAACAGACACTTTGTTCGTCTGTCACATGAATTTATTTTTTTTGGGGCCCATTGGGTCTGGGCCCGGTAAGACTTGGTCTGACCGGCCCGACGCAACAGTTCTTAGGGTTTACCTGATCCCGCCCAGGTCTGGCCCGTTAAGGGTTGGCCATGTTCACTAGGTCCGGCCCTTCGGGGTCAGCCCATTGGTTCGCAGTCCCGGGCCGCAGTTGGCCCGGCCCACCGATTGGGGCTCAGCCCACCCACATTGGCCCGCTAGGCAGGTCTAGCCCACTCGGCCAGCCCGAGTCCGGCCCGGTCAGCCAGAAGGAGGACCGCCATCTCCGCTGGTCCCGCAGTTGTGGGTCTATTTTACCAAGCTTGTGGGGGCACTTCCCCACCTCATGAAAGGATCGGCCATTTGGCCGACTGACTTCTGCAAAAGTGGTGTGGTGGGGGGGGGCATTTCAAACCCTTCTATCACACCATACTAGTCATGGTTGCTACTACCAACATCGCCTATGGGTTCCACCTTTTTCCCATGTGGCTGGCTCGGGAGGGCTGCCTCCGGCCGCCATAGTATGAAACATTGCTCCGCATCCCACCACCCGCAAACAGTAGTCGCGGGTCTCCTTTGGCTACCGCCGACATGGCGTGCCGGTGGTTTCTTCCGCAGGCCACCAGAAGTGCTTCAGTGGTCCGTTTTTTGAGCCATCAGCACCTACATGGCCCTTGGTTCACCGTCGCTGCTTCGTGTGCTATGGTTTCATCCTTCTAATCCATTTGGAAAACCGTTCTATAAAACTAGACAATTACCGAAGAGGATAATGATCTGTGCCTTGTTCGTTTAGCTACACCCTTCTCATTAGCATCATATCAGGCAGTCAAATGTTATCTCTTAAATATGAACTTTACCATAATCCCACTACCTAGATAATATGTTCGCTGATGACAATGAATGAAAAATACTTCATCATTGTCGTTAATTTGTGATTTGGTGGCACACATCACCGTTCACTGAAACCGATCTCGTTCTCCAAGTGGTTGGCGTTGTGGTAATTTTCAAAAGCTTCATCAGATGGTGAATCTGTGCCAACAACCAACCCCAATATCCATATAAATAGAAGGGGGAAGAGGTGGGTAACATTATAAAGAATTTTGAGTTTCTTTTAATTAATTGACCACCCAAATTCCCAATGGTTTGGTTACATTTAAAAAAGAGTCAAGCCCTTTAATGGCTTGACATGTTGTGGGTCACTCCACTATCGCTTTTCCTTTAGTGGAAAAGAAAAAAAGAAATTGAATAACATTTTTATTTTATTAATTTTTGTAAAGGACCAAAAACTATCTTTTCTACCTACCTTCTGCGGTTAATGTGAAGCTTCCCTTAAGTAAATCACGGTGCTGTAAATTCAATGGTGCCCTCAGATTTTTAATTTGAGAACATGTTCAAAATATAGAAAACCCCGCCCGCATGTTTACCGAACGTTCCTAAAAATAGTTCATAAATTCATTTTGGGCACACCGGTCCACAGAATCACGTGCCATAAATTTTCTATGACTCGTAATAATCACAAAAAATTAAAACAATTACTTGGAAAATTTGGGTCTTTATAGTGGTGAACAAATTAAAAGTGTTTTGTTGTCTCTCTACATGTGAATGTATGATTTCTTATCAAATTAATCATTCAAATTTAACAAATTCATACCAATTTGGAAATAAGATCCATCATATTAGAAGATAAATTTGACACCTTAATTCACCCCTCCCCTCTCTGGTTGCTTCGGGGTATTACAATAATATGAAGTAAAAAATTACTAATTATGTATAAAAATGAATTGTTTATTAAAATATAATTGTTGAGAAGTAGGATTTGAAAGGATTCAAACAATATATTCCTTTCACTCTGTGGAAATGTGATGGAATTACTATGTGATTTTTAACTGGATTAGTAATGGTTTCTAGAATGAATGATATAATGTGGGTAAATTCCGATCGAGTTACCCAATCTATATATTTCCTCACTACATGATAATATTTACCTCTAGAGGGAGATTCACAACTCTATATTATTAATATTTTAAGACCTCCTGATGAATATATTTTAATAATTCCAAATCATGATTCAATCATTACATCAAAATTATATATATATACCTTTACAAGGATCTTGTTATAGAGCTTCATGTGGGTGCGACCTATCGCCCTCAATGAGATGTATATTCTTAAAAGAATCTAAAAAAATTTAAGGCTTGGTGAGGTTGAGATTATTTTAAATTCATGACCTATGGGATAATTATATGCCTTGGTAGAGTTTTCATATAATAATAGCTTCAATTAAATTTCCTAAATCACACCATATGAGGTATTATATGGCATGATATTAGATAATCTATCCTATTAAGATGAATCTGGTGAATGGAATATTATTTTCCTAGAACATGTAAAGGAGAAAAAAGGTAAATACTATAGAGTTTCATATTAATGTATCTCATAGTAGCGGAAAAATTTATACTGATAACTGAAGGAGTAATTTATAATTTCAATTAGGTGATAATGTTTTCTTGAAAATACCACCATGAAAATTTGTCATAATGTTTGGTAATTACGGAAAACTGGAAACTAGGTACAAAAGAATTTTAAATTTATTAAATGAATTAGAACCATGGCTTACAATTTTTTAATTAAATAAAGACTCTATAAAGTACATCATATGATCTATATCTCATTTTTATGGAAGTATATTTTAGAACCAAATGATGTTCCTACATATGAATAAATAAAATTGAAACCTATTCTCTCTTACAGTGAAGTGCCTATCCAGATTCATGAAATGAGAGAATGTGTGTTTTTAAATTATAAAAATATTTTTGTAATTGTAAATTGGAGAAATCATAAAATATATAAATCAATAGGTGTACTAACAGAAATTTTGAAGAATAAAAACCATCATTTTTTAAAAGTAATATCCATAAAAATTTGGATGATAAAATATTTGGACGGGTGATGGTAACACCCAAGATTAAATTATAAAAAGTGATAATTTTTATTTTAATCAAACTATAATAATATAAAAATTTACATATTTCATGAAATATGTATTTTAATTTAATAGGATGTATAACCATTAGGAATATACGTGGTCAAAATAAGCATATAATGATTTTTTTGAAATTTTCCCTATGTAATAAGCTTACCGGAATAATTAAAAAAATATTATTTAAAAATCCCAGATTTTATTTATAATAATATGTTATAATATTAATAATTATTCATATAATGATTATAAATTTTAGCTAAATAAATATGAAATCGTTTGAAGGTAAATTATTTTTTAGAAAACTGTTTTTAAGTGCATAATTTTTTTTCAATTTAATTATTTTAATAAATAATTATTTATAAAGTATTTAAATTAAATATATATAATAATTATATAAATATATATAATTTAAATCCATATAATTATGATTAATAGTCATATATTTAACATAATATCATCTTAGTCTTGAAAAATGCATTTCTAAAAAACAGTTTTTCTTGAATGTTTGCATGTTTTTTTAAATTAAATTCTACCAATTATGTTAATTGAATTTAATAAAATGGATTGAATATTTATAATTATAATATTCAATATTATTTTATAATAAGAAATTAATTTGTGGTCATAATTAATTGAAATTATAATAAAACAAGTTTACCACAGTTAAGGTCAACACATTTTTTCTAGGGGTTAATATAAAAAGATTAAAATTTAAAAGACCTAAAAAATTCCTAAAAATCAGTTTTTGGAGATATTTATATCATTAAATTATTATATTCTAATATTAATAATTATGGATCCATTTTCCTAGAAATTTAATGTAACGCCCCGACCCCAGCTACCCAGAGTCGGTGCATTACTTCGTAACATTGGCATGATCACAAAAGATCAAGTCTCGAATGACCGATTAGTTTAGTAGCCTTGGAAACACTAGATACATTCATAAACATTACATTACATCATAAAAATGAAAACTACAATAACATGGTATCCCTAGTCCACACTCATATCCTCACTGACTATTCTTGCAAGTCAGTCATAATACACTTCTTCACATCCTGGGAAAAATAAAACATTGAAAGGGGTGAGCTCAAATGCTCCGTAAGGATAACAATATAGCGGAAACTTTCATAAGAAAACATAAGCATTTAAGGCAATGCATAACTAAAACAAAAGCCTTATTGAACTTGAACTTCAGCATAATATGGCAAAAGTAAAATTAAATAATTCCATTACTTACTCACATGGATATTTTACTAGACGAATAATCACATGAAATATCAATAACCACTTTCATAATGAGGGAATGTATAATGCCAGACATTCTGAAACATTTTGTCAAGGCCTTGGCCAAGACGTCTAAAATGATTAAGGCCTCGGCCAAAACCATACATCAAATTGGGAAAGGGCCTCAGCCAATTCCACGTCTAGTTGTCTCATGAGACCTACCGATGCATCGAGGAGCTATAGCGGGCTCCACCCGTCACTTATTAAGTCCAATACATTCCTCATATGAATAGGTTTAAACATAACATAAATATTCGTATTAAAACTAGCATACGAAACGTCAACAATTTCTCCATAAACTATAGATGGTATAAAAATAACACATCCACAGTCAAATATTTCACAAAATGTTCAATGGGAGTTTTGTATCATAAATCAATTTCAATTAAACTTAAAACCCATCAAAGGATGTTGACATGGATGAAATCAAAGCTATTTGAGAGAAATATCTCTCTTTTTTTGAAATAATTTAAAAGTCCCATAATTATAAAATAATACATTTACTTTGAAAATATTCTTATAAGCTTGTAAAGGAAGCTTCGACGAAGTTATAATGGCGGAAAATAGCCGCACCCGCCGTATAAGTTAAAAAAACATTCGTACCTTAAATTTGTCAAAAAGGTCAAAAAGTACATTGTTTGGAAAACGACGGTAAGATTACTCTCAAAAACGTATAAGGGTATAAATGACTTGAACCCATTTTCTATTTAATAGTAAAAAAATTTTGAAAGACATTTTTAAGAAACATGGATGTGGATGATAACGAGGTCCCAGTAGATAATTATGTATAAACAACCTTGGATAATGAAGAGGTTGTGAAGTAAACCCTTACCTTGTACTTTTCCTTGGTTGGGGTAGGTTAACCTCCTGTATAATGGTGAAATAATTGTTATTAAATTATACAAGAATCATATACATTCATATGATATCATATATGATCTTTTAACATTTCTTTGTTAACAATATCCTAGATTTATCGTTGTTTTCGGGTGTTAACTTACTCGTTTTCTTTTATATGTTTTGTTACGTAAGTCGTGTTGTATCTTATTCATATCCAGAATGAAATCATGTCCTTAAACATTATTTTTAAATCATCAAATGATAATTATACTTGAATGGATACGACGGAGAATGAATCTCATCGCGTTCGTGGAGACGGTAGTCCGTACGTACGCACGAGTGACAATATCATTATTTTGATATTAAAATAATAAATAATTGGATAGTATATCATATATACAGAATCATTATCATGTTATATTTATTATTTACATTAATTACATATCATTATTATACCCATCTGTTTCGCGCGGAATCCGGGGATGACCTCCTGGACGGGAGATTCAAACGTTCCGATCGGTTTCTACCGGGATTGTTCGTAGAACCGGAAACATCCAATGATTCCACATCCGTTTGGACCTACTTTCCAAAGGCAGGCGCTCATTAGCTTGTGGGCTAATGAGGCTTAGGAATTTGCATTGGTCGAGAGGATGGGAGGTCGGACTCATCACACCTTTTTGAGGGGAATTATTGTCTACTCCGGGACTCTCTTTATAGATTTAAGTTAAGTTCGTGAATCCTTATTACATTACCAAGTATAAAATGAGCTTTCCTTTAGTTTTAACAATCAATGATTAAATATGCAAGAGATTTAGAGAATCTTTTATATGTATTCGAGGTTCTTCATCAATATAGAATCATCTATATTTGTTTAGAGATTCTTGGTCAATGGTATCCTTCAAAACATTTATATAAAAGTCTCTTGGTCATTTTGATGACCAGGCTGGTTTTAAAGCCACTCAGTGGGGCACTTGAAGTTTATCGTCATTCAGAAGGACATAGATTATTTCAATGTTGGGATCGAACCCATGAATGGGCTACCTACGTATCCTTTGTTTTAAAAAAAGGAATCAGAACCCACGTAGTTCGAGGAATGGGATATGATGTTTTATGATTGATGGCTCAAAGATGAATGTCATAATTACTTTTACACTCTAAGCTCACGTGAGTCATGCTCGGTGTGAGAAACAAGAGGTATTGGTAAAATTTAGACAATTGTGCCATAAAAGATGCAATCATAAGAATTTGTTTTGGGGCTTATTTATAGATGACTGCCCAGATAGGTGAAGGTTTAGGATTTACTTTTAGGAAGAAAAATCCATGAACAGGGTCCACAAAGTTATATGTGCTTCATGGAGATTTGAATACTCTAATCTTGGGGCTTACTCCTAAGGAGGATGCCCAAATTAGGAGGGGACTTATGATTGGGTTTTATTCCTGAAAAGGAAACCCAAATCAAAGGGAATTTATGACTGGTTAAGAGAAATTTTAAGAGACTTGTGGTTTACTCTTAAGAAAGATGCCCAAGATTTATGACTAGGACTTATTCCTGAGAAGGAAGCCTAGGTTAGGGGACTTGGGGCTTACTCCTGAAAAGGAAGCCCAAGGTTATGACTGAGTCTTATTCCTGAAGAGGAGACCCAGGTTAGGGATTAAGGTTTGGGGCTTACTCCTGAGGAGGATGCCCAAGATTGAAGGACTTGATTGGGGCTTATTCTTAAGAAAGATGCCCAAGATTTATGACTAGGACTTATTCCTGAGAAGGAAGCCTAGGTTAGGGAACTTGGGGCTTACTCCTGAAAAGGAAGCCCAAGGTTATGACTGAGTCTTATTCCTGAAAAAGGAGACCCAGGTTAAGATTCTCTCATCTTAAAGGATGAGGTTGAATGAATGAACTCTCAATCTTTTGCGACATAAAGATGTTTAAATCACTAGGTTTTGAGAGATATTTCACATAATTCCTTTCAGATAAGGATGTCAAATCAAGAAATCATGCCATAAATGGCTTTCAAGAGTATCTTGAAGACTGAATCTTGAATAGGAAGGGTGAAATGGCTTAAGAGGGGTGAAAAAAAGGGCAAGATGGGCACCCAAAAAGATAGGGGCGCGCAAGTGTTGAAGGTCGCGCAAGTCCTGCGGCGGCGCGCAAGTATTGGTCGCGCAAGTATACTTGCGCGACATAAGGGATACTTGCGCGATTTTCAACCAGAGTTGAATTACTTGAGCGACTCTTTATTAAACCCTTTCCCATCCTCTTGAGGTTCTTCCAGAAGAGGGACGCGCAAGTTATATTGAAGGAATTAAGTCGGCGCGCAAGTGTTTGATAAGTTTCAACACTTAGGCCTTCCTTCTTCCCTTTAGATCTTCCATTCTAGGTAAGAAATTACCTTAGAAGTGTTCTGGAAGCTTTGAGAAGAGACTTGGGCGTCGGGAGCTTTGATCCGAGTTTCTGGGAAGAGATCCTTTTTATGGGGGGCCCACAGGGTCTATTTATAGGCAAAAAGAAGACCCCGGGCGGTTACTGGGCGGTTATCAGATCTGTCGCGCAAGTCCCTTGCACGACCATGATGGGTCGCGCAAGTATTGAGGCGGCGCGCAAGTGTACTTGCGCGACCAAGATGGAACATGCGCGACCTCTGGGCAATGCTCTCCTTTTCCATCCCTTTGTCGATTTTTTGATGTTTCTTCAAAGGATTAATCACTTTTTGCTTAGATATTCCCCTTTTCCGATCTATGGATTCTGTGACGAAAAGGAGCGTCAACAAAAGTCCCCCCTCAGAGTTGGATCCGGAGAGAAATGAGGATTTGACTCTGAGGAAATCGAATTCCTCTAAAGGAAAAGGGCGGCGCGCAAGTCTTCAGTGCGCAGAGGGAGGCGCGCAAGTCTGCGTCGCGCAGGCCTTAAACCCTCTGGTATGGCGCGCAGGTAGGCCTCCTGGCCTATAAATATACGGCCTCACCTCCGTACAAGTATCCGGATTTCCGGACCTCATACCTTCTCGAGCTCTCGCCGTGCAGGTCACCTAAGCCGCGCAAGTCTGCTCTGTTTTTTCCTTAATGTCGCGCTCCTGTAAAGGTATTCGTACTTGCGCGGTTTATACTTGCGCGACGAAAACTAGCGCGACACGTGATCACTTGCGCGCCATTTTGTAGACTTGCGCGCCTTAATGCCTTAGCCATTTTTTCAAATTTTTTTTTTTTTTTTCAAAATTTATAAAAAATAAACCCATTTAAGAGTTAGTTTATTCATCTTTTGTGCAGATTCAGTGGTTCCTAAGGGAATTGGAACGACTTATGAACTGGCTAGCAAGCGGATTGATGATATGATGAACATCATTGGCCCTGATTACTATGACACCTGCGACAGTACTCTTCCAGTTTTGGCTAAGTACTTGAAGAAATATCATCTTAATTTCCCACAGAGCATCTACCTGTCTCTATGTGGTCATGGTCACTTTCAAGGAGTCAATGTTCCAAATGCAAACAACTATACACCTGAAATGCAGCTGCGCTACTACTCCTTCATTTCGGTTATGCTGTGCATTAAAAGCAACAACAATGGTGTGAACTTTCAAATTCTCCTTGCATGCCATTTCCTTGCAGATATAAAAATGGCAAACCCATGGGCTGAAATGTTTTCCACTACCGGTTGGTGGAGAGAAGATAAACATGGTATTAGAGCAATATCTGAAAAGAGTACTCTCTTCAAATGGCTCTTTACTTCCAATGCTCCATTCTCAAATCCATGTATCCATCTTCCAAGTCTCTTGGACAGAAACAGAGTCACTGTTTGATTAGCAGAAAATTTTCTCAAACCGCACTCAAGAACATCCTTTTACAATTGTTCCAAGAAGAGCTGGTATCACTGCATCTCCTTTTTGTTTCCAGTTGAATGAATAAATTCCAGGTGGTTGCTGATGAAGCTCGGGATGCCGTAAATCAAATGAAGTGTTATGTTGAAAGCCTCTTGTAATTCTTGAAAAAGAGAAGAGACTCCAATCTGTGGATGTCCTTCTAACTCTTGTGTATCAATGAAAAACACTTTCGTCTCCAATCATTTGTACCTGCATTCTTTCATTACCTGCTTCAAATTTACTTAAGCCAATGGGCCTAGTAATCATAGTTTGATTTTTACTAGGATTATTTACAAATAACCCTACAAACTTTGAATCTTTTAACTGCTCAATATTACCTAAATCATACAAAAAATGTATATTTAGTGAGCTGGAACTTGACTTTTATTCAGAGTTCCTTTGTCTTTTGTGTGGGCAGTTTAAAGTCATGCAAGCCGGACATAAAGAGGCTAATGTTTAAGGTCGAAATAGCTTTGACCGAAAAATGGATTAAAATGGATTCAATTCCTTGATAATTTATCTGAAAACAAATTACCATACTCAAGTATGAGAGAAAATATGTAAACTATGACTTAAGAATATTTGAATCTGAGGAATGATATGAAAAAGAGCTAAATAGCATTAGAAGAAGTAGTTTCCAAGAATGAAGTTACTATTATTTAACAAAACCCGTTAGGGGGTTGAAATATGCAGGGCCACCTATGGGCATTGGCTGCATAGTCAAATAAAATAGCATCTTTTGGCTGACAAGTCTGTTATGTGGACTGTTTATGCAAGGCCACCTATGGGCACGTGCTGCATAGTTAGGCAAAAGAACTCTCAGAAATTTACTTTCCTAGTGCTAAAAGCCAGTGAAAGTTTATGGAGATTCAAATTTTCTAAAGCATAGAGTTTGTTGTATGGAAAGAAGTACTTGAATATGGAAAGGATATTTCCGAACAAGAATATCGAAGAACTGGATGAATATCACTCCTACGAAGGTCTGACCCAAACGTAGGGAAGAAGAATAAACCATAGACTTGAATACTTTCAGATCATGAAAAAGGATATGGGACAAATATGTTAAGGATGGCTATTTTTGCGGATCCCTACATACTGTCGTTTAAGACAAATAAGGACAAAAGAGGCATTCTTCCCAAGAATGAAGTTACTATTATTTAACAAACCCGTTAGGGGGTTGAAAACATGCAGGGCCACCTATGGGCATTGGCTGCATGGTTAAATAAATAGCATCTCTTGGCTGACAAGTCTGTTATGTGGACTGTTTATGCAAGGCCACCTATGGGCACGTGCTGCATAGTCAGGCAAAAGAATTCTCAGAAGTTTGACATTTTTGTGATCATAAGTCATGAAAAAGGATTATGAAGATCTGAAAATATTTAAGGTTAGGATTATAATACATAAAGATGGGTATTTTCCAATGTATATAGAGATACATAGGTCAATGAAAACCATAATCATGTTGTGGCTGGGTCCTGAATTGAAACTTGGACTTCACTACGTATCTCATAAGAATGAGAATCAAGCCATACGTAGTTCTTGAAATACAGTTTAACGTCGTGCAGGACGAAAGGATGAGTGATCTTAGTTTTTGGGGTCATAGAATTCGGACCATAATAATGAATACACAGTGTGCGTTTTCATGAGGACTTTTCAGCCAAGGGACTGAAAGTGAAATTTGGGGTTAGGCCCAAAAGACTTGGGACTGGATTCGAGGGACACTCGAATGTTCCTACGTATCCCATAAAGATGGGAATCAAGTCCACGTAGTTCTAGAAACTACCCTTTGTACAAATTTGGTTCGTACATGTAAAGGGTGAAAAGGGACTTTAGTGCAATGATGGTTTTAACCTAAGATAAAAAGTTTAGGCATTACCATGTATGTACGTAGTCTTTTTGAAAATGAAAACCATGATTGAAAAAGAATCAATGTTAATAATGGTTCCTTCTCAAATGAGGAAATCAAAGAATATTGTAGTTTATTGTCGTACCGGACAAAAGTGTTGTATAGTTTAACGTCATATAACAAGGACAAAAGTGAATCAATGTAAAGATATTGATTCCAAGGGTGGTTTCACAAATCATCATCATATGAGATTGTGGTGAACCAATGTGAAGAGATTGTTTTTGGGCTTGAACCTTTGGGAGGTTGCCTACATACCCAGCCTGGAGGGCAAGGATCAAAGTCTGTGTAGTTCAATTAAAGAATGAATTAATGATCAAGTTTTTCTTGTGGACAATGATCAAAAAAAATGTTGTTGGGACTTACACATGGTTAGTGGCCCAAAGGGAGTGTTATGGTTGATGTTCGCTCTAAGCTCACGTGAGTCATACTCGGTGTGAGAAACAAGAGGTAATAACAACCTTAACGATGCACAGTTTAATGTCATGTAGGACATATCAAGGATTTTCTGTACAGTTTAGTGTCATGTAGTTAGGACGATGGGGACAATACAGTTTAACGTCATATTGGACGAAAGGGGGATTGTGCAGTTTAATGTCATGCAGTAAGGACAAGGGAGTGTACCATTTTAACGTCATGTCGGACGAAAGTGCGAATAGTTTAAGGTTATATGCATGGACCATGGATGGTGCAGTTTAATGTCATGTTGGACCTTTGATGATTATATAGTTTAACGTCTTTCCGGACGTGAGGGACTTTTATACAGTTTAGCGTCATGTAATTTAGGACGTCACAGTTTAACGTCTTGCTGGACATAAGGGATTGGCAAATAGTTTATGGTCATATACATGGACCAGGGATGATGCAGTTTAATGTCATACTGGACCATTGCTGTACAGTTTAAAGTCATGTAGCTAGGACTAAGGTGAACCAATATGAGGATATCAGTTCTGGGGACTTTTTACAGTTTAACGTCATGCTGGACGTTGGAAGTGCCACACAGTTTATTGTCATGTTGCTAGGACACAATATAGTTTAATGTCATCTCGGACAGAATACAGTTTAGTGTCATGTAGGACAATAAGGGACTTAACACAGTTTAACGTCATGCTGGACGATGAAAGTGCCACACAGTTTAAATGTCATGTCGCTAGGACAAAATATAGTTTAATGTCATCTCGGACAAAATATAGGAACTTCTATACGGTTTATTGTCATGTAGGACAAAATCAGGGACTATGCAGTTTAAAGTCTTGCAGTTAGGACTATTGGTGCTGCACAGTTTAGTGTCATGTTGCAGGGACATAAGTGCGAATAGTTTAAGGTCATATGCACGGACCATACAGTTTATCGTCATGCTGGACGTAGTTGTAGTTTAAGGTCATACTGGACCATTGCTGATGCAGTTTAAGGTCATGCTGTATGAACCAATTGTAAGTCTTGGTTCCGGGGACCAATATTTTGTGTTTATACAAAATACTTCTTCAGAAATCTGGCATTAGTTGGAGTCGTGATGTGTTCTCCATCCATTGAAATCAGAGAATACGCTCCATTGGAGTAGACCTTATGTATTGAATAAGGTCCTTCCCATTTTGGTTCAAGCTTGGGAGGTTTCTTTCCTGGTATCATTGGTGTTCTGAGAACCAATACCAATTCTCCCTGAATGAATGAACGAAGACGAACTTTTTTGTTAAAAGCTCGTGCTATTCGATTCTGATAGATTTCCAAGTGGTGAAAAGTGCACAATCTTTTCTCATCTAACTGTTCCAATTCATTCAACCGCTTTTGGGATTGCTCATCTGTTGATAACTGATCACAAATGGCTATTCTGAGTGAGGGCAATTGGACTTCAATTGGCAAGACTGCTTCTGTTCCATATACCAATGAATATGGAGTAGATCGCGTTGCATTGCGAGTGGTAGTCCGATAAGCCCATAAAGCATGATAGAGTTTATCAGGCCATGACCTCTTATCTTTATCCACCATCTTTTGCAGTATATTTGAAAGAGTCTTGTTGAAGGCCTCTATCTGGCCATTAGCCGCTGCATGATATCGAGATGAATGGTTGGACTTAATGTTGTATTCTTGATACAATCTCTTTACCTCAGAAGAACAGAAGTTGGTGCCGTTGTCTGTCAATATGGTATGAGGGACACCAAATCTAGTAATGATGTTAGACTTGATGAAGCTAACAATGCATTTAGAACTGACTTCTTTGAGAGGTACTGCCTCTGCCTATTTGGAAAAGAAATCAGTAGCAGTAAGAATGTACTTAAACTGCTTGGCCGTAGCTGAAGGGTAAGGTCCCACCACATCCATTCCCCATGTGGAAAATGGCCATGAGTATTTAGCTGTATGAAGCAACTCTGGAGGTTGATGAATGAAATTGGCATATACTTGGCATGAATGACACTTCTTTGTGAAATTAACACAATCTTGTATCATTGAAGGCCAGAAGTATCCAAGTCTTCGAATTTGATCAGACAATCTATGTCCAGACTGGTGGGCACCACAGACTCCTGCATGCACTTCTTTTATGACAGCCATTGTCTCTTCACCATCAATACATCTGAAGAGAACTCCATCAAAACCACGTTTGTAGAGAATTTTCTCGAGGTGGTTTGGACCATCATAAAGAGTAAAATTGACCACACGTCGCCGAATTTGTTCTCTCTTGGCTCTATCAGGTGGAAGTGTTCCATTTTGAAGGTATTCCCTGATAGGTGACATCCATCCTGTAGTATGACCATATGGTTCAGGAATGGGACTAATTTCATTAATTTCCTCTGTTCTGACTTGAACATAAGGTGAAATTGCACGACGGTGGGCAATACCGATGGTTGTCTCGTCCCGATTTGGATCTGCTAAAGCTGTGGCTATATTAGCCAGTGCATCAGCTTGAGCATTTTGTGATCTTGGGACATAAGAAAATGTTGGTTCTGAAGGGAATTCCGACATTAACTCTCTGATGTAATCATACAAAGGGATTAATTCTTATTTTCTGATGGCATAATCCCCATTGATTTGTTTGATTACCAGGTCTGAATCACCTTTTACCTTTAAGTGATTCACTTGTGCTTGAAGCGCTAACTCCAAGCCTGCAATGAGAGCTTGGTATTCAGCTTCATTATTGGTACCACCTTCCCACAACAAAAAGGAATAAGGTAACACTGCCTTATCTGGAGAAATGAGCACAATTCCTAAACCAACTTTGTTGAATTTAGGATTTTCCATTTTCTTCCCTGTTGGACTTCTAGAAGCACCATCAAAATACATTTCCCATGTTTGAGGATTCTCTTGAATAGAAAAAACTTCCTCATCAGGGAGTTCGATATCTGAATATGTGTCTTCCACTGAAGGGTGTTCAGCCAGGAAATCACCCAAAGCTTGGCCCTTAATTGCCTTTTGAGACACATATTGAATGTCGAACTGCTGTAGAATAACCGCCCACCTTGCCAGACGTCCTGTAAGCATTGGACGACTAAGGATGAATTTGAGTGGATTATTACGAGATACCAATTGGACCTCGTGATGTTGCAGGTAGTGTCTCAGTTTCTGAACTGCAAAAATTAATGCTAGGCAGCATTTTTCAATACTCGAATACCGGGTTTCTGTTTCAAGCATAGTTCTACTGAGATAGTAGAGACTATTTTCATTCCCAGCATCATTCTTTTGAGCGAGAAAGGCACCCAATGATCGCTCTAAAGCTGTCACATAGAGGATAAGAGGTCTACCCTCAACAGGTGGCATGAGTACTGGTGGACTTAAGAGGTATTTCTTGAGAACATCAAATGCTTCTTGACATTCTTTAGTCCACTGGTAAGTGACTCCTTTCTTCAATAATTTGGTAAAAGGTAAACTTTTGCCTGCCAAATTGGCGATGAAACGCCGAATATAGGCTAAGTGTCCTTGAAGTCCTCTTAATTCTTTCAAATTCTGAGGAGGTGACATACCAAGGATTGATTTGGTCTTCTCAGGATCGACTTCAATACCACGATGGCGTACAACAAAGCCGAGGAATTTTCCTGAGGTTACCCCAAAAGCACATTTTAAGGGGTTCATCTTCAAATTATGTTGTCGAAGCTTGTGGAATATGATTTCCAAATCAGCCAAGTGATCAAAACGTTGTTTGGATTTAACCACCAAATCATCTACATAGCATTCAACAAATTTCCCTAGAAAAGGTTTGAAGATACGATGCATGGCGCGTTGATATGTTGCACCTGCATTCTTTAAACCAAAGGGCATCACCCGGTAACAAAACACACCTTGAGGAGCTCTGAAGGCTGTATATTCCTCATCTTCTGGGGCCATTCGGATCTGATTATATCCAGAATATCCATCCATGAAAGAAAGTACTTCATAGCCAGCCGTCGCATCAATTAAGAGTTCTGTAATCGGAACTGGAAAATCATCTTTGGGACAATACCGATTAAGATCTCTGAAATCGATGCAAACCCTAATTTGTCCGTTCTTTTTCTTTACTGGGACAATATTAGCCAACCACTTGGGATATTGAACTTCTCTGACGAAGTTAGCTTTGATAAGCTTATCCACTTCAGCCTCGATTTTGGAAGCATAGGTTGGGTGTGTTCTTCTCGCGGCTTGCTTGAATCCTCGATGTTCTTTTGGCAAACCCAAATGATGGGTGGCAACATCAGGATCAAGGCCAGGCATCTCTGTATAATTCCAAGCAAAGATATCTTTATTTTGCTTTAGAAAAGAAATATACATCTCTTGTTCTTCAAGGGTCATGGCCGCACTAATTAAAGTGGGGCGTGGATCTTTCTCTGTACCCAGATTTACTTCTCTGAGTTCATCCACAGTGGTAGAGATACCCTCTTCAAATGCTGGAGGAGCATCTCTAAGATCTTCCTCTTCCTCTTCATCATGTGTTATATCTTCCGTTTCTACTTGCAAAGTAGATGAAAAAACGAAATTCTCATGATCATAAGAGATGTCAAAATTTTCACATTTTGAAGAAGAAGCTTCCATTTCCGTCCCTATTGATGAAAAAGGGTCTTCTTTGGGAAATAAAGAGGAGATGATGGATTGAGAATCGACATCAACATTCACCTCTGGTGTTGCTATAACTTCTTCTGGCCTGATTAGCGAAGTATAGACTTGTTGGATTTCAGCAGACGAAATAAAAACGTCACCAATTATGCTTTCATCATTGCTTGGTAAGTTACCAATTTCTCCCATGTTGTCTGGCTCGATTGCCGTAATTGACATTATGGATCTTTCCATAAGAGTATTTTGATTTGGGCCTATTTTGTCAATTTGACTGATAGGTAACACATAATCTGTACTCACATGTAAAAATGGATTTATTGGAATTTTTTCCAAACCATATGGAGCATTAACTTTGGTAATTTCCTTCATTGTAGATTTTTCTCTTCCTTTCATGTGATAAAATTCCGCCTCAATGTATTGAGACTCACATGTTTTGAACGGGGCCTTATCACCATATAATGTTCCAACTTGACCATCAAAACAGTATTTGAGACATTGATGATATGATGACGGAATAGCTGCATGCTGATGTAACCAGGGTCTTCCAAGCAAGATATTGAAAGCTGAGTCTTGATCGACAATCATGAAATCTGAATTGGAAACAAGATCTCCAAACTGAGTTCTGAGCGTAACTTCTCCCAGTGGTTCTTGTTCATTTTTATCATATCCTTGCAACATCATGGTAGAAGGAGATAAATCAGATTCTGTGAGGCCCAATCGACGAAGTGTGCGAATGGGCATGAGGTTGACTCCTGAACCATTGTCAATGAAAGCTCTTCGAACATCTATACCATTGACTTTTCCAGATAAGTACAAAGGTTTTATGTGCCCATACACAACATCATCCTCATCTTTATCAGTAAAAGATATCACTGCATGGCATTCTGCAGGATTATTCTCTATGTGATAAATTTCAGCTGCAGCAATCTCAGCTTCGAACTCTTGAGGACTTGACAAAACTTCGATGAGTGCTTCCCGAAGATCTCTTGATAGATTCAAAGCATCCAAAATTGATAATTTGGCTGGTACTTGGGCCAAGTGTTTCAATATATCATACTTTTGATCTAGAGGCCTGCGTTTCCCAATAGGAATATGTGGTTTAGCAGGTATCTTGGAAGCAGATGCTTTGGAAGCTGATGCATCTTGTATTGAAGTTGGCAACATCTTTGGTTTTGGAAAATTAGACTGATTAGATCCATTTGCTTGCTGAGATAAAGAAGATGGATCCTTTAATCGGTCTTCCAAAATAATTGTGCCGAAGCTGAGTTGGCCATTAGCAGAAGAACTTGCTTGTTCATTTTGAGCTCGCTGAAGGGCTCTACCACGAGTTTCTGCTGCATATACAGTGCTAGCAGGGGTAGAATTAGAGTAGTGGCTTCGGAAAGATCCACGTCTTCCCCTATATCCTGAACCTCTAGAACTTCCTCTGGTTCCTTTATTTGATACAGGGAATTCAGGCTTATCAAGACTGGAATATGAATCTGTTAATTGAATCATATTAACAGAACCAAAGATCAATTCTTCGTCTGATAAAGACTCTGCCTGGTTGGCCTGTTTAGGCTGTGCCGTTTGGTGGGACGGTGCCCGTGACTTTGAAGTAGATGGCATGAAATCTGCCAGAGTCAAAGACAATTTAGGCTTTGATACATACTCATCTTCTCCTGATTCTTCTTTCTTCTTTGAATTGCGCTGCCCTTTTGAGGATTTGTCCTTTGATGGAGGCTTTACTGCAGCTTTTGTAGGAGACACAATTGGTTTCTTCAATTGTGTTCGCAAAATGGAATGGGTCCGATTGATTGTCTTTCTGACCATCCAATCATCATATTTTTTCGCAGTTTTGCTTTTGACTTCCTGCCACTCGCCTCCTTCCTCTGGATCTGTAGCGGTAATACACGCTACATGGGCTGAAGAACCCTTCAATTTGACTTGTCCCAAGTCAACCATCTTTTGTAGGAGGTCTTTAAAGACAAAACACTCCTGGATGGGATGTCCCAACATTTGATGAAAGGGACAATAATTGGGACGGTCTTCATCTCCTTCCTTGTTTGGTCTCTTCGGCATTGGTAATTGAACCAAATTATTTTCCAGTGCTGAAATGAAGTAACCAGGAACTTGCTCATTTCGGAAAGAGTATGTTTTACTCTTCATATCCTCAAATTGTTTTCGTCGTTGATCTTTTTGATCATTTGGACGAAACAGCCTTTGTTGTTGGCGTTCAGGAGGTGGAGCCCTTCGAGAAGATGAAGGTTTTGAAGTAGAAATAGGTACAGGTGCCTGTTTAAGCATAACTGTAGCAGTTTCTGCTTTACCCATTCTTCTTCCTGGAGCTGATGGAATTACACGAGATTTAACCTTAGCCTGCATAAGGGAATCTTCAATCTGTTGAGCGATTGAAGTAAGGTCTCGAAACCCTCCTGTGTATTTCACAGGGATCAATGGCGTGCGTAATTCATCACGCAAATTTGCCACACAGATTGGCAACAATTCCTCCTGAGGGAGTGATAAACTCAAGGAATATGTTAATCCCTTCCAACGAGCAATGAAATCAGAGACTCTTTCATTCTCCCTTTGCTTGTAGTTTGTAAGATCGAAAACTGTCGTTTTCGGCAAAGTTGAGCTGAACTGAAGAAGGAATTTTTGACGAAGATCCTCCCATCCGATGACTGACCGGGATTGCAAGCTTGTATACCAGACAAAAGCTGGTCCTTGCAAGGTTCGCACGAAGCATCTGAGTTTCACTGCTTCTTGTTGTTCTGGAGTTCCCATCATAGGATCACAACAAGACACGTAATGCGTCAAATGTTGTTCAGGGTCGCCTGATCCATTGAAAGTAGGGAAAATAGGGTTTCAAAAACTGGATGGAGGAGAAATTGAATCTACCCATTCAGGGTAAACTTTCTTTTCAGGTTGAACTTGCGCCCGTTTCCCTTCCATAGTTTCTAACCGAGCTGTTAATGACTCAATAGTAGTTATTAACTTTTGAGAAACGTCAGGTTGAACTTGGTTTTGGGTAGGTGCAATGAATGGAGCTTGGACAGCCGTGGAGGTTGGTGCTGCAACTAATGGTAGTGCTGCCAACCGTTGTTGCGTTTGACCCGTAGGATTAGACCTCTGTGGGTGTACTGATAAAGGAGGATATTCCTGATCCATCTCAGTAGTTACAACAAATTCCTTCGGCTGTCGTACTTCAGCATTCTTAAGAAGAAGACTACTCTGAAGTAGTTCTGCATTCAACCTTCTTAATTCTTTCATTTCTTCCTCCTGTTGTGCAAGCCTTTGCTCTAATGAGAGCGATTGACCTCCTTCAGAGGAAGGGTGAGAAGTAACCGGATTCTTTCCTTTCCCCTTATTGGATCCTTTTCGGAGAGGGGGAAGTGGGTTACTTGAAGGAATACCCAAATTTTGGGCAAGCCTTTGATTACGTGTGCGCACACCTTCTTCATTTAGGTCTGTGTGCGCAACTTCTTGAGCAGGAACCTCTTCATCTGATCCCTCTGATTGAGCCTCATCTGGTGAATCAGCAGCAACGGCAGTGATGACATTAATGGATGCATATTTCATGAAATCCTTTCTATCAGCATTTCTATGATATTGTCTCCTTTTATGTCCATGATAAGACATGGCATTCCGTTGACTTGACCCCTCAGGAATTTCTTTGTGAACCGTCACTTGGAGAGAATCTCCTGACATCTTGGCTCTTCGTTCCTCTTGAGGCTTATTCCCTAATCGAGAGAATACTGATTTTCTCTGAGGGAGGGATTGAAGATTTGAAAAAGTCCCCAGTCCGGTGGACTGGGGGTGTTCCTGTTGCTTCTGCTCAACTCCTCGAATCCCATTCGTTGATTCTGAGGGTTGGGTTAGAGAAGTCCCCAGTCTGGCAAGCTGGGGTGTCTCTTGACATGCTATGTCTGAGATCTTCTTGAAATCTCTCTTGATCTTGCGGATCTTAGTTCGGAAATTAGCAGGATGCATTAACCTGTATCCACTTTTATCACCTGGTTCAACAGACCGTTGGATGATTTCCGAAACTTCTGTCATTTGATGACGTGTTTGCTCCAGACGAGAGGCTTGCGCAATATTCTCGCCTGCTTGATGTAGGAGCAATTCAACAACCTGTTCTCTATAAACTTGATTTTGAGAGGAACTAGTTGAAGCTTGATCTCGAGCAAGATTTTGATTATGAACAAAGTCCATTGACTGTGGCCGGCCATGGGCAACAACATTGCATGAGACCATTTTCGGCGGGCTTTGCTGACCGGAAAGCACTGTGAAATGTAGTGCTCCGTGAATACCCCATCCTCTAATATGAACATTAGATGGAGCATTGGAAATTAACTGACGCAATTTTCTCAGCGCGCCAAGGCATGAACGTTGAAGGGTTCTCTGTTGCTTTTCAGCCTTCGGATACCGAGAGACTGATAGAGATGCCAAATCAATCTGGCGTTGTAACCCTTCTATTATCTTAAGATGATTTTCATATTCATCGTAAGATAATACCTTCTTCTTTAATTGACAAAGAGTTTTCCATATGTTAAGACGAATATCATGGATTCCATCATCCGTCAACATCTTTGGAATGTCATACTGTGAATCAGCCAAAGGCCAAAACATGACTGGTACTTCACCTTTTGCCAGTTTTTTCCTCATGTTCAGCATTTCCTCTTTATCATTAAATGAAGATTCTTCTACCTGTTTGGACCAGAGTTGGTGTTTCCTTGTTGCTTCATCGGATTCAACAAGATTGGTAGAGGAATCACTATTCATGCTGGAAGATGAATGACCTAGGGAAGGTTCGGAGAATAACCTGAACCCCAAGCTATCTTCTGATGGAGAAAGAGTTTCAACTGCCGATAGTAAAACTTCAGACATGACTGGTTTTACGTTTGCAAGTGCCTCGAGATAGGAGGGCTTTCTCGTCACTACATTGCCTTCTGAAGAATTTTTGAGACAATGTGAATCACTACTGCGGAGAGGACTTTCGCAGCGAAGTTCATCACCATGAGGAGGACCTTCATGATGGGTTACAGCAAAAGATGATATCTCTTGCTCCTTGGTCTTCTGACCACACAGAGGGTTCCTGTGGTTCTCATCTGAAGAAGAAACTTCAAGATTGACCGAATTTTCATGAAGCAAATCTTCATGAGGAAGTGTCTGTTGAAGACCTTCGGGATTAATGTTCCTGTTATTGGGAACTGAGGGAGTAGAATCTTGAATTCCGATAGATAAATGTCTGAGGGCTTCAAGAACTCCAGCATCGAGCAAGGCCTTGTTGCAGATTGGCCTTTGATCTCCTGACTGTGCTGGGCGGATCTTTTTCTTAGATGCCTTCTTACTCGCTTTAGAAATCACTTGATGACGAAAGTGATTGCTCTGAGCAGGTGTATGTGCCTGATCAGGAAAGATGGTCAAGTTAGGCTGACGATCATCGCTCAAATCAGGTGTATGTGCCTGACTTGGTTGTCCATATGATATGGGGGAGTAGGCCCCACAACCCTCTTGGACTGGAACAGATGTGTGTGTCTGTTCTGGAGTGAATTGTTGATGTGTCACTCCACTGCTAGGGATAGATTTATGTGTCTGTCCCTGAGATGATGCTGAAGCTGTTATGATATCCTGGCAAGCATCCAGAATATGGGCAGGAATTTGCTTCTGCTCTTTCACCATTGACAAAATATGTTTGGTGACTTCAGCCGCCGGAACAGGGATATACGTCCATTCCGGGCTTGGAGTAGGTGTATGTGCCTGCTCCTGTCCTCCTTTTCCTGTCAGTGAATCCTAACAGTACTCAAGTGTGGGGGCAGAGAGTTTAGTCTGCCTCCTGTTTGTCGTCGGGACTTTCCGACTGACTTCTCCGTGCGCTACCAAGCGAGACTGTTGGTAGGCTTGATTAGTATTAGCAGGTGTATGTGCCTGCTGATTATACTTCGCCAAACGCGGTTGACGAGATCCATCATATGTAGTCAGACGAGCCTGCTGACTAACTGCTGATGTATAAGCAGGTGTATTTTCCTGCCTATGGTACTCCGCCGGAATTGCCTGGCGGGATCGGCTTGATGCTGCCAGACGAGTCTGCTGGACAGCGGGATTAAAACGAACAGGTGTGTATGCCTGCTCGTTATTTGCCACCAAGTTAGGTTGGTGGACTTCTCCGGAGATGGCAGGGATGACAACCTGCCTATTATTAACCGGATTCCATCTCTGGTGATTCATCTTGCCTGCTCGGGTTCGAGGAACCTGAGCTGAATGCCTGGAGCCGGTACCCTCATCATGTTGAGGGTGCACTACCGCACGAGTCTGGCGGCGATTGTTGATGGGAGCCCTTGAGAAGGACTCCTGTCTCTTTGAATTAAGGTCCCGCGGGACCTGCTCATTCACTTCCTCAGAATAAGGGAGTGAATGGAAATTACGTTCCGGGGATAACGACCCGAAACGGTTGGAGACGGTAGTCAGCACCGCCTGCTTCTTGATTGCTGGTCGCCGTTGTCCGGACGACCAGGTAGAATTGTTAACTTGGAGGGCTTGACGAGCGGCCTCCAGAGTTGGGATAGTACCGTTACGACGGTACTCCTTAACCAGTGCATTTGAAACACAGCGTTGAAGACGCTGAGTTGGTGATGTCATCCTCAGAGCGGATGACGTTCCAGCAGGAGTAGCAGCATTGGTTTTCATGGCAGCAGACCTCACAGTAGAGGTGTTCTCAGCAGCAGTATTCACAGGGGTGAATTTAAGGAAAGCCATTTTTTTGTAGAAGATCTTGAAAAAAGAGTGCCTGTTCCATATAACAGACATAATCAAGATTAATCCGGCTACTGCATCTTTTGGATGATCATATGTCAATGATTGCCTTGTTGGCCCAAAAGGGCCTAACAGATAAGAAGAACATCACTTTTAACTTGGTTAAGGATTCACGTCGGGTTCACCATTTTTGTTTCGCGCGGAATCCGGGGATGACCTCCTGGACGGGAGATTCAAACGATCCGATCGGTTTCTACCGGGTTTGTTCGTAGAACCGGAAACATCCAATGATTCCACATCCGTTTGGACCTACTTTCCAAAGGCAGGCGCTCATTAGCTTGTGGGCTAATGAGGCTTAGGAATTTGCATTGGTCGAGAGGATGGGAGGTCGGACTCATCACACCTTTTTGAGGGGAATTATTGTCTACTCCGGGACTCTCTTTATAGATTTAAGTTAAGTTCGTGAATCCTTATTACATTACCAAGTATAAAATGAGCTTTCCTTTAGTTTTAACAATCAATGATTAAATATGCAAGAGATTTAGAGAATCTTTTATATGTATTCGAGGTTCTTCATCAATATAGAATCATCTATATTTTTTTAGAGATTCTTGGTCAATGGTATCCTTCAAAACATTTATATAAAAGTCTCTTGGTCATTTTGATGACCAGGCTGGTTTTAAAGCCACTCAGTGGGGCACTTGAAGTTTATCGTCATTCAGAAGGACAGAGATTATTTCAATGTTGGGATCGAACCCATGAATGGGCTACCTACGTATCCTTTGTTTTAAAAAAAGGAATCAGAACCCACGTAGTTCGAGGAATGGGATATGATGTTTTATGATTGATGGCTCAAAGATGAATGTCATAATTACTTTTACACTCTAAGCTCACGTGAGTCATGGTCGGTGTGAGAAACAAGAGGTATTGGTAAAATTTAGACAATTGTGCCATAAAAGATGCAATCATAAGAATTTGTTTTGGGGCTTATGTATAGATGACTGCCCAGATAGGTGAAGGTTTAGGATTTACTTTTAGGAAGAAAAATCCATGAACAGGGTCCACAAAGTTATATGTGCTTCATGGAGATTTGAATACTCTAATCTTGGGGCTTACTCCTAAGGAGGATGCCCAAATTAGGAGGGGACTTATGATTGGGTTTTATTCCTGAAAAGGAAACCCAAATCAAAGGGAATTTATGACTGGTTAAGAGAAATTTTAAGAGACTTGTGGTTTACTCTTAAGAAAGATGCCCAAGATTTATGACTAGGACTTATTCCTGAGAAGGAAGCCTAGGTTAGGGGACTTGGGGCTTACTCCTGAAAAGGAAGCCCAAGGTTATGACTGAGTCTTATTCCTGAAGAGGAGACCCAGGTTAGGGATTAAGGTTTGGGGCTTACTCCTGAGGAGGATGCCAAAGATTGAAGGACTTGATTGGGGCTTATTCTTAAGAAAGATGCCCAAGATTTATGACTAGGACTTATTCCTGAGAAGGAAGCCTAGGTTAGGGAACTTGGGGCTTACTCCTGAAAAGGAAGCCCAAGGTTATGACTGAGTCTTATTCCTGAAAAATGAGACCCAGGTTAAGATTCTCTCATCTTAAAGGATGAGGTTGAATGAATGAACTCTCAATCTTTTGCGACATAAAGATGTTTAAATCACTAGGTTTTGAGAGATATTTCACATAATTCCTTTCAGATAAGGATGTCAAATCAAGAAATCATGCCATAAATGGCTTTCAAGTGTATCTTGAAGACTGAATCTTGAATAGGAAGGGTGAAATGGCTTAAGAGGGGTGAAAAAAAGGGCAAGATGGGCACCCAAAAAGATAGGGGCGCGCAAGTGTTGAAGGTCGCGCAAGTCCTGCGGCGGCGCGCAAGTATTGGTCGCGCAAGTATACTTGCGCGACATAAGGGATACTTGCGCGATTTTCAACCAGAGTTGAATTACTTGAGCGACTCTTTATTAAACCCTTTCCCATCCTCTTGAGGTTCTTCCAGAAGAGGGACGCGCAAGTTATATTGAAGGAATTAAGTCGGCGCGCAAGTGTTTGATAAGTTTCAACACTTAGGCCTTCCTTCTTCCCTTTAGATCTTCCATTCTAGGTAAGAAATTACCTTAGAAGTGTTCTGGAAGCTTTGAGAAGAGACTTGGGCGTCGGGAGCTTTGATCCGAGTTTCTAGGAAGAGATCCTTTTTATGGGGGGCCCACAGGGTCTATTTATAGGCAAAAAGAAGACCCCGGGCGGTTACTGGGCGGTTATCAGATCTGTCGCGCAAGTCCCTTGCACGACCATGATGGGTCGCGCAAGTATTGAGGCGGCGCACAAGTGTACTTGCGCGACCAAGATGGAACTTGCGCGACCTCTGGGCAATGCTCTCCTTTTCCATCCCTTTGTCGATTTTTTGATGTTTCTTCAAAGGATTAATCACTTTTTGCTTAGATATTCCCCTTTTCCGATCTATGGATTCTGTGACGAAAAGGAGCGTCAACACCATCTAAATAATATTATATTGAATAACAATTACACCACGACGTGGAGACGGTAAGCCGTACGTACGCACGTATGGTGACATGTCATTCAAATGATGGGTAGAATACTGAATATGGTTGGTCCATATTTATAATAACATCACAGTATATAGAAGATACTGGAGTTGTAAATTTAGAATTGAAATAATAAACAAAGAGGGAGTGGAAGAAGAAAGAAACTTGAAAGAGGGTGATGAAAATGTTACCTCTTCTTTGGGTTCTTCCTTTTGATTTGATCAAAAGTACTCCTTAGGATGGCTTTGTGACTAATGTAAAGCTTCTAGGATGAAGGGAGAGAAGTTGGGAGAGTATTTGGGCAGATTTTGGTCGAACCAAAAGGCTTGAAAGTGTGAATAAGGTGGTGGAGGTGGGGGCCTTTTATAAGAGGAGAGGAGGGGCTCTTTTGGAAAGATTGAAATGTTACATTATTTTACAATGCTTTTAGGATTCTAAATGCACCACACTGATATAATTCGTGGCTAAGGTGATAAGGGTTCGAAATATACCCATCCAATTGTCTTTGTACATGTGTAAGCCTTGGAATTTACATTATCTTTTCATTTTATTAAAATCGTTAAATAATGAGGTCATCGCTGCATCATAATGATGTCATAACTAATTTAATTTATTTATTGTCTAAAAATTATAAAAAAAATACTATGATGTATGAAATCTTTTTATATTTCTAATGAATATTTATAGTAAAAATTTGGACTTGTGTAACCCCACTTAAAAACTATTTTAGTAAAACAACTCATGTTTGTGTCAATTTAATTTTAACATTAAATAAATATATAATAATGTCATTTTCCAACCAAAGTGGCTCCATGGGGTCCCCAAGTTGACCCATGGGTTTTCTTGGTCGGCCATGACTCATCAAATAGTATTAGGACAAGTTTCAAGCTCATCTCATATTATTAAAACATTATTTTTACATTAAACTACACTAATTACCTCTAATCGCGATTAAGAACTTAAAAGTTACTATTCACCAAAAGTTATTTTAATCTCATTGAACCACATTTTACTTCTTAATGACAACCATGTATGCCGGATTTTTGAAAATCAAATCACAGAAGTGGTAATATTTCATTTTAACGAAAAATCAGTTTTTAACAACCACTTAGTGGTTTCACTATTCATCAAAAATTGAAGTTTTTCAGAATAAGGCCAAAATTTCACCCTAAGCTATAATTGATATTCTGAATTCAAAAATGATGTCTATTTTACAAAATTTCAAACATATAAGTTGCATTAATTAATTTTATAATTAATTCCCGCTGTTACAACAAATAGCGTGTTTTTAAGAAACAATTTATATCAAAAGATTGGCAATTGTTTATGTCAAATATCAATGTTAAATTAATTCTAATGACCACCATTGGATAAAATGGTAAAAATATATTCTAATTATAATTTGAACCCACTAAATAGTATAATTTATCACTATGAATTATTTTGATTAAAAAAGTTGTTTTTAAGTATTTTTCACTATTCATAAAAAATTAGAAGTTCTCAGAAAAATACCAAAAATTCAACATAGGCTAATTTCGATATTCTGAATCCAAAAATGAAGTCCATTTTGATAAATAAAATTTATAAAATTTCAAAAAGTAGGTATTACTATTCACAACGGCTAGTTTAATTATTTGTGGTGTGTGTTAGAGCTCGATGTTGCGTACAACACACGCTATTGCATTATTCGAAGGGAAACGTACCGTGGAAGCTTGGTGTGTTACATTATCACCTTCTTCAAATAATTGCATCCTCGCAATTTCTAGGGTATTACTGCATAAAAAGACTCGGGTGGTTCTTCATCATAAGTTCCTCCGGTTCCCACGTTGCCTCTTCCATTTTATTATTTCTCCACAAAACCTTTACCAGACGAGTCGTCCGGTTTCTCAGCACCTGCTCCCTCACATCAAGAATTCTGATGGGCTCTTCGCAATAAGATAGATCGGGTTCCAGTTCTAATTCCTCATAGGTAAGTACATGCGTTGGGTCGGGCATGTATTTTCTCAATAGCGATATGTGGAAAACATCGTGAACTTTGAAGATATTTGGCGGCAACGCCAAACGATAAGTTACAGCCCCAATACGATCTAGAATTTCGAAAGGTCCGATGTACCTGGGACTCAACTTACCCTTCTTACCAAAACGTATAAATCCCTTCCATGGAGATACCTTTAGGAAAACATGATCTCCCGCCTGAAATTCCAAAACCTTTCTTCTGTTATCGGTATAGCTCTTCTGCCTACTTTGAGCTGATTTGATGTGGTTTTGGATTACCTTCACCTTTTCCATTGTTTCTTCCACCAGTTCTGGTCCGATAAGTTTTCTTTCACCAACGTCATCCCAACAGGTTGGTGTACGACATCTCTTTCCGTATAACGCTTCATAAGGTGCCATCTGAATGGTTGAATGGAAGGTATTGTTATAGGAAAATTCTACCAGTGGTAAATATTGATCCCACATAACCTGAAAGTCAAGAGAGCATGATCTCAACATGTCTTCTAAGGTTTGAATAGTCTGTTCTGATTGTCCATCTGTTTGAGGGTGATAGAACGTACTCAAACGATGTTCAGTATCCAAGGCCTTTTGAAGTCTTTTCCAAAATCTTGAAGTAAAACGAGGATCACGATCAGAAACAATCGATAGGGGTACTCCATGAAGTCTTACAACTTCATTAATATATAGTCTTGCTAGACGTTCAACTGGTAGATCCTCCCGTATAGCCAGAAAATGTGATGACTTAGTAAGACGATCAACAGTGACTCATTATGCATCATTCCTTCTAGGAGTCTTTGGTAGTCCCATGAAAAAGTCCATCGTAATATTATCCCATTTCCACTCAGGTATGGGAAGAGGTTGCAATACTCCACCAGGATGTTGCCTTCCAGCTTTCACTTGTTGAAAAACCATACACCTCGACACAAAATCAGCAATCTCCCTCTTCATATTGTCCCACCAAAAATGTTCCTTCAAATCTCTATACATTTTGGTGCTCCCGGGGTGTATTGAAAAATTGGAACTATGAGCATCGTCCAGCAATTCCCTTTTTAGATCAGGTATATCGGGAACACAATGTCTCTTCCCGAATTTCAAAATTCCATCCTTATACACAAAGTCCATCAATCTTCCATCATTCACATCTTTAATCTTCTTCTGAAATTCTTCATCATTGGTCTGAGAACTCTTAATCCTTTCTAGTAATGATGGTTTGGCAACCATTTGAAAAAGCATTGATGTTTCACCTTCCCTAGTTATTCCCATGTCCATCTTCACTAGATCCATGAAAATTGGATCCCTTTCAACTCTCATCCCATTCAAAACTCCATGGTCTTTTCTACTCAAAGCATATGCCACCTTGTTTGCCTTCCCCGGGTGGTAATGTATCGTGCAATCATAATCCTTGAGTAGTTCAAGCCATTTCCTTTGCCTCATGTTGAGTTCTTTTTGCGAGATAATATACTTCAAACTCTTGTGATTAGTATAAATCTCACATTTTTCACCATAGAGGTAATGTCTACATATCTTTAAAGGAAAGATCACAGCTGCTAACTCAAGATCATGAGTAGGATAGTTTTGCTCATGAATTTTTAGCTGTCGTGATGCATAGGCAATAACCTTATCATTCTGTATAAGGACACAACCAAGTCCTTTCTTCGATGCATCACTATAAATAACAAACCCATCATTCCCTGATAGTAGAGTCAATACAGGGGAGTTGACTAATCTTCTCTTCAGTTCTTCAAAACATTCTTCACACTCTTTTGTACAGACAAATTTAATCCCTTTACGTGTGAGCTTTGTCAATGGGTTAGCCAATCTGGCAAAATTCTGGACGAAATGTCGATAATAACCTGCTAAACCAATAAAACAGCGTACCGCAGTTTTACTTGTCGGTGCTGGCCATTCTTGGATTGCCTTGGTTTTAGAAGGATCAACGGAAATTCCGTCCTTAGAGACAATATGTCCAAGAAAAGAAATCTCCTGAAGCCAGAATTCACACTTGCTAAATTTCCCATATAATTCATGTCTTCTAAGAGTCTTCAGGATAATGCGTAAGTGATTTTCATGATCTTCGTGGATTTTGGAGTATACCAAGATATCATCAATAAATACCACTACAAAGTCATCAAGATATTCCTTGAAAACTCTATTCATTAGATCCATGAAAACAGAGGGTGCATTAGTCAATCCAAAAGGCATTACTGTAAACTCGTAATGCTCGTACCTTGTTCGAAATGCTGTCTTTGGAACGTCTTCCTTCTTCACACACAACTGATGGTATCCAGACCGAAGGTCAATCATTGAAAAGTATTGAGTTCCATGCAGTTGGTCAAACAAATCATCAATGCGAGGTAGGGGATACTTGTTCTTTATTGTTATAGCATTGATCTCCCTATAGTCGATGCACAACCTCATAGATCCATCTTTCTTATTAAAAAAAAGAACAGGGGCTCCCCAAGGAGAAACACTAGGGCAAATAAATCCCTTATTACTCAATTCCTCTAGTTGTTTCTTTAGTTCAACTAATTCCATAGTGGCCATTCTATAAGGGGTCTTCGATATGGGCCTTGATCAAGGAATTAAATCAATGGAAAACTCAACTTCTCATTCTGGAGGTTGTCCAGGTAAATCTTCCGGAAATACATCAACATATTCTCTCACAATAGGTATATCCTCTATTTGAATATTCCATTCCTCACCCTCAGTAATTTCCTTCTCTTCCTCCCCAATAATTGAATTTAGTTGAGCTACTGGGGGTGGATCTAGATAAGAATTATGTGGCGACGATTCTGCTCTAAAGATAAGGTGTTCCTTATCATCATCATCAAGAATCGTAACCTCTTTCCTCTTACAATAAATTTTTGCATCATGGTCTGAAAGCCAATCCATACCAAGGATTATATCAAATTCAATCATGGGTATGATGATGAGATCAGCAGGTAAAGAACATTTAGGTGCTCTAATGGGAACTAATCGAAAAACTTTGTTGCAACAATACTTCCCTTAGGGGTTTTTACCGACAACTCCCTTGTTAAATCAAATTGGAAATATCTAATTTTCTTAGCAAACTGGGAAGATATGAAACAATGCGATTATCCAGAATCAAATAATGCATTTTCTAAACTTGAGGAAACCATTAAATTATCTGCCACCACGTCTTTCGGAGCTTCCACCTCAGCAGTAGTGATAACATAAGCCTGGCCCTGATCCCTTGGCCTCTTCTGAGGTAAGTTCCCCTGACGCTTAGGACATTCATTTGCATAATTTCCCTTCTCTCTACAATTATAGAATTCCACGTTGACAGCCGCTTTCTTTCCCTTTCATTCATTAGCTTGGTGGCCTTTTTCACCACACTTGTAACATACTCCTTTTCCTTTTAGACAGGCAGCAGGGTGCTTCCTACCACAATTATCACAGGGTGGAAATTCGTTTCTACCCTTCTTCCCTGTATCGTTAATTCCTTTCCCAGAGTTTTCAGCATATCTCTTCTTATCATTCTTTGATTTAAAGTCATAAGACGTAGAGAATTCCTTTTCCGTCTTGATAGCGCACGAGACAATACCTTCGTATGAAGAGAAGGTTTGTGATACTAAAGCTCGACGGAGAAATGGTTTTAACCCATCAAAGAAACGATCAGTCGTACTTCTTGGGTTACATATGTAATCTGCAGCATACCTTGCTAACCTTGTAAAGTTAGCCTCATACTTTGCGACATTCTCATCCTCCTTCTGCCTCAGACTCAGAAATTTCCTTTCCATATCCGCTCGATGGTCTCGAGGAAAGTATTTTTCTAAGAATAGCTCTTTGAACTCCTGCCATTCCATGTTTGTTAATTCATTATCTTCCTTTGTGTTTTGAATTAGTGACCACCATTGATCGGCATCTCCAGTGAGGCGGTAAAATTCCATGACAACTTTCTCCCTTTCACTAATCCCCAAGGCATGGAATATTTTCTCTATGGAATTTATCCATTGCTCAGCTACTATAGGATTTTTACTCCCATTGAAGGTTGGTGGTTGTTGCCTCATGAAACGGTCTAGCATTGATCCTCCACGTTGCGGATCAGGGAGCTCCATACGAGTAAGGTTGTTATTCATAACATGCGTGAGTTGTCCCAGTACGGTGAGAAGCTGATCAGCACCAGTTGTATCACTAGTTCCACCATAATTATCTTGAGCAGGAGGGAAATCCCTACACGGAGTGCATGCGTTGATACGGTTTCCATTCCTTCCACTAGGCGCCATTTCTAAATAATGGCATAAACTACATTAGTTTATGAATCAAAATACATAATTCCATACTTGTAAAACACTTAACATAAATTGAACTAATTATGGATATAATCCATAATTATAAAAATGTTTTCTTTAAGGATGTATATACTCGTAACCCTTCATAGTGGTTTGTAAAGAAAATGGAAATTATCCTAAGCATATCCCCCGGGAGTGTCATAACCAAGAGTGCAGCAAGGCCCGTTGTCGTGCACCAGTTCTCGTTCGAGTCTAGCTCAAAGCGGTGTTTTCGGGTTTTACCCCTAGGTACATCTGTGTCAGAGCCGCCTCTACCTGCTCGTATCCAGACAGGGATGTATTACTCGGAAAACTCACAAAATCTCTACAATACCAAAATTTTAGGATGTTCTTCTATACTAATCCTCAAAGATCATCTTAGGTCTACGTGATATAATCAGAGTTTGTCCAAATCTAGCTTCCAAGGTTTGTACTAAACTTCCTCTGATACCAACTATAACACCCCGACCCCAGCTACCCAGAGTCGGTGCATTACTTCGTAACATTGGCATGATAAAAAAAGATCAAGTCTCGAAAGACCAACTCGTTTAGTAGCCTTGGAAACACTAGATACATTCATAAGCATTACATTACATCATAAAAATGAAAACTACAATAACATGGTCTCCCTATTCCACACTCATATCCTCACTGACTATTCTTGCAAGTCATTCATAATACACCTCTTCACATCGTGGGAAAAATAAAACATTGAAAGGGGTGAGCTCAAATGCTCCGTAAGGATAACAATATAGCAGAAACTTTCATAAGAAAACATAAGAATTTAAGGCAATGCATAACTAAAACAAAAGCCTTATTGAACTTGAACTTCATCATAATATGGCAAAAGTAAAATTAAATAATTCCATTACTTACTCACATGGATATTCTACTAGACGAATAATCACATGAAATATCAATAACCACTTTCATAATGAGGGAATGTATAATGCCAGACATTCTGAAACATTTTGTCAAGGCCTCGGCCAAGACGTATAAAATGATTAAGGCCTCGACCAAAACCATAAATAAAATTGGGAAAGGGCCTCAGCCAATTCCACGTCTAGTTGTCTCATTAGACCTACCGATGCATCGAGGAGCTATAGCGGGCTCCACCCGTCACTTATTAAGTCCAATACATTCCTCATATGAATAGGTTTAAACATAACATAAATATTCGTATTAAAACTAGAATACGAAACATCACCAATTTCTCCATAAACTATGGATGGTATAAAAATAACACATCCACAGTCAAATATTTCACAAAATGTTCAATGGGAGTTTTGTATCATAAATCAATTTCAATTAAACTTAAAACCCATCAAAGGATGTTGACATGGATGAAATCAAAGCTATTGGAGAGAAATATCTCTCTTTTATTGAAATAATTTAAAAGTACCATAATTATAAAATAATACATTTACTTTGAAAATATTCTTATAAGCTTGTAAGGGAAGCTTCGACGAAGTTATAATGGCAGGAAAATAGCTGCACCCGCCGTATAATTTAAAAAAACATTCTTACCTTAAATTTGTCAAAAAGGTCAAAAAGTACATTGTTTGGAAAACGACGGTAAGATTCCTTTCAAAAATGTATAAGGGTATAAATTAATTAAACCCATTTTCCATTTAATAGTAAAAATGTTTTGAAAGACATTTTTAAGAAACATGGATGTGGATGATAACGAGGTCCCAGTAGATAATTATGTATAAAAAACCTTGGATAATGAAGAGGTTGTGAAGTAAACCCTTACCTTGTACTTTTCCATGGTTGGGGTAGGTTATCCTCCTGTATAATGGTGATATACTTGTTATTAAATTATACAATAATCGTATACATTCATCTGATATCATATATGATCTTTTAACATTCCTTTGTTAACAATATCTTAGATTTATCATTGTTTTCGGGTGTTAACTTACTCGTTTTCTTTTATATGTCTTGTTACATAAGTCGTGTTGTATCTTATTCATATCCAGAATGATATCATGTCCTTAAACATTATTTTTAAATCATTAAATGATAATTATACTTGAATGGATACGACGGAGAATGAATCTCATTGCGTTCGTGGAGACGGTAGTCCGTACGTACGCATGAGCGACAATATCATTATTTTGATATTAAAATATTATATAATTGGATAGTATATCATATATACAGAATCATTATCATGTTATATTTATTATTTACATGAATTACATATCATTATTATACCCATCTAAATAATAATGTATTGAATTACAATTACACCACGACGTGGAGACGGTAAGCCGTACGTACGCACGTATGGTGACATGTCATTCAAATGATGGGTAGAATACTGAATATGGTTGTTACATATTTATAATAACATCACAGTATATAGAATATGCTGGATTTATAATTTTATAATTGAAATAATAAACAAAGAGGGAGTGGAAGAAGAAAGAAACTTGAAAGAGGGTGATGAAAATGTTACCTCTTCTTCGGGTTCTTCCTTTTGATTTGATCAAAAGGACTCCATAGGATGGCTTTATGACTAAAGTAAAGATTCTAGGATGAAGGGAGAGAAGTTGGGAGAGTATTTTGGAAGAGGTTGGCCGAACCAAAATGTTTGAAAGTGTGAATAAGGTGGTGGAGTTGGGGGCCTTTTATAAGAGGAGAGGAGGGGCTCTTTTGGAAAGATTGAAATGTTACATTATTATACAATGCATTTCTGATTCTAAAGGTCCCACACGTATATAATTTGTGGATAAGGTGATAAGGCTTCTAAATATACCCATCCAATAGTCTCTGGACAAGTGTAAGCCTTGGATTTTACATTATCTTTTCATTTTATTAAAATCGTTAAATAATGAGGTCATCACTGCATCATAATGATGTCATACATAATTTAATTTATTTAATGTCTAAAAATTATAAAAAAAATACTATGATGTAGGAAATATTTTTAGCTTTCTAATGAATATTTATAGTCAAAATTTGGACTTGTGTAACCCCACTTAAGAACTGTTTTAGTAAAACAACTCATGTTTGTGTCAATTTAATTTTAACATTAAATAAATATATATTAATGTCAATTTCCAACCAAAGTGACTCCATGGGGTCCCCAAGTTGAACCATGGGTTGTATTGGTCGGCCATGTCTCATCCAATAGGAGTAGGACAAGTTTCAAGCTCATCTCATATTATTAAAACATTATTTTTACCTTAAACTACACTAATTACCTCTAATCGCGATTAAGAACTTAAAAGTTACTATTCACCAAAAAAATTATTTTAATCTCATTGAACCACATTTTACTTCTTAATGACAACCATGTTTGTCGGATTTTTTAAAATCAAATCACAGAAGTGGTAATATTTCATTTTAACGAAAAATCAGTATTTAACAACCACTTAGTGGTTTCACTATTCATCAAAAATTGAAGTTTTTCAGAATAAGGCCAAAATTTCACCCTAAGCTATAATTGATATTCCGAATTCAAAAATGATGTCTATTTTGAAAAATTCCAAACATATAATTTGCATTAATTAATTTTATAATTAATTCCCGCTGTTACAACAAATAACGTGTTTTTAAGAAACAATTTTTATCAAAAGATTGGCAATTGTTTATGTCCAATTTCAATGTTAAATTAATTCTAATGACCACCATTGGATAAAATGGTAAAAATATATTCTAATTATACTTTAAAACCACTAAATAGTATAATTTATCACTATGAATTATTTTGATTAAAAAAGTTGTTTTTAAGTATTTTTCACTATTCATAAAAAATTAGAAGTTCTCAGAAAAATACTAAAACTTCAACATAGGCTAATTTCGATATTCCGAATCCAAAAATGAAGTCCATTTTGATAAATAAAATTTATAAAATTTCAAAAAGTAGGTATTACTATTCACAACGGCTAGTTTAATTAGTTGTGGTGTGTGTTAGAGCTCGAGGTTGCGTACAACACACGCTATTGCATTATTCGAAGGGAAACGTACTGTGGAAGCTTGGGGTGTTACATTTAATTAATAATAGTTTTAAGCATTTAAAATTTACAAATGTTCCACATAGAACAATTATAAATTGGAACCCCCTCCCCTTAATTACTCACAACTATAAATCTATTTTCCTTTTATATACCCTAAAAATATCTCCCCGAACCATCATTATTCATATTATATATGTTTTTATCATCCCAAAATTCCAACCATATGGGCATTAATAATAATTCTAAAGGATGTTTCTATATGAGAAGGAAATCATCTTCACCAAGATCATTCTATATACTCCTTTTTACCAGATTAAATTATGTCATATAAATTCCAATATAATAACAGAATTATATAAAATTTAATAATATGTTATTATGTTTACATAATAATATATTTCCATATCCTTCTCCATCAAATGTGAAACAAAACCATCATTTAGGAGTACAACGGACAACCTCCTCATGAGCTGATTTAATTTGTTTTCCATCACAACCTCACAAAGTTAGTAATAATGATGGGTCTAATGAATATATATGATCCTTATGAAATATTATTTATTATTTATATTTAATATATTTTCAACTCATTTACCCTTTCACTCATTAAAAATGATAATTTCACTTATGCGTACGTATGACCTACCATCTTCACGAAGAGATGTGATTCATTTTATATGTACTCATTTAATGAATGATTATAAAAATAAATTTTAATGAACAATTATGATATTTACAACATAAAAATAATTATATATATTATTAAACTATGTCATTTGATCAAGAAATAGTATATACCGCATGAAACATACCTGAGAAAACTAAACTATTTATACTCGAAACAATAATATTAAATAATTATTATCGATGAACATGTGATAATTTTTTATAAGTGGATAATATATGATATTTTAAATGAGAATATAATTATCTTAAAAATTAGTTACAAGTTTCAAACTATTGTAGAAGAGGCTAAAAAATTTCCAAAAAATTGGACGTGTGAGGTAAGGGATTTCACCTCGATTTTTACTCCATTAAGTGATATTTAGAATTACAGACATTTTTTTTGTATATTGTATATACTGTGAAATTGATATATTTAAAATGAATATATGTTTATTTATTATGATTAATGTTTTAATTAAAGATTATTCTTTCAATGGGTTATAATTCTAATGTTACCAATGAAGTAATAATTTATTTTATAATCACATTTTTTGGGACTGCTCTTATTTTTATTGAAGAAATCATATAATCTAGCTTTTATAAACTCCATATATTTTCTTATATTTAGATATTTAATTATTTTTCATTTTTTTCATCCAATCTCTCCTCTAATTTTCAATTGAATCAATCTATGAATTATTTATAACAGAAACCAATCTTATTTCACTTCTTAATAAAGTATTTTTTTATTCCATTTTTATATTATGTAAAATTGATTTTAAAAAGTCCTTTTTATTTATTAAACTGATTTATTAAGGAAATATTAATTTATAATTTAATTTTACACAGTTTTTAAGAAATCGTTATAATTTCTTAGGAGAGGTTAATTTTTTACATTCTTGTTCAAAAAGTAAAAAAAGTTTTCATTTTAATGTACATGGTCTTAAAGGATTATCTTATTACTACATCCATTTTATGATATTTATATTCTTATAAATGTTATAAATTATTTTACCAAGAAAAATATTTAATATAATATTATTTTAATATTTCACTTCTATTTTCATTATTTCCCCAATGGTCATGAATTTATTACCAAAACCTATATATCTGAGGAAATGATTTCCATAATTTATGTCCTATTAATATCGTGGTCAATAACTTTCTCTTGAAAGTGTTAGTTTCTTGTGATCATCATTGATTGTACAATTCATTTCTATTTAATTTCCATATTCATTTTTTCATGGATATTCTTATTGCCTAAACTATACACCATTTCTACATAAAATGTATTAATTTGAATATTATTTGAATCACTTTGGAAATATTGATATTTTAGATTTGTTACTCAATACAAAAATTTATTAATAAGTCATTTTTTTATGAATTAAATTGATCATTCAATATGTAAGGTATTTATTGGAAATGTAGTGATGGTTGGGACCCAGATATAGATATCTTTTTGATGCATCAACATGTATCATGAGAAAAAATGGTTTGGTATCCTTATTAATTAATATTTGTGGTGTATACATACCCATTAATTAAATTTTCTTGTAGCATGACCATTATAGTAAAGATATCATGATATATTAGATCATGATGTATAAAAATATTAATTTCATTCATTGGTAATTAATTTTTTATTTTCCACGTGATTATTTAATTTGTCTTATACATGGATTCATTTCATGCTCATGTTTTTGATTAATTGGCATGTGATTTCAATTATTTACCATCTAGATTGATTATGAATTATTTAATCACTATAAATTATTCTATATATAACCCTTATTGAGTATTTGAGTTCAGCCATATTTTTTCTCCTTTCTACAGGGTATGATGATTGAATTTTTAATGAGTTCAAGGATGAAAAATATTTACTATCAATATGTTCTTATATTTTATTTCCAATGTAAAATTGGAAGCATGAATGTATCTAGTTTATCAAGTCTACTAAACTAATAAGTGTTTTTTAGGTGATCACTTGAATGTTAGGAAAATATATTATTATATACAAAGTGTTTGTGATAATAGAGTTGCAGTTGTTCTAATACCTTAGTGTTTGAGTTACCTTTGGTGCTTATGTAATTTCTTGAGGTCTTTATTAAACAAATTTCCAGTTTTAATGAAAAAAGAGAGGCATAATTATATATCAATTGTCTTCCTTGAAGCCAAAAAATACCTATTAAATATTATTTCATGGAACTAGATTAATTGAAAGACTTGAAGGTTTAATTTTATGATTTGAATGTGAAATTTTTCATTCAACCTAGTATATTTACCTAGGTAGGTCTTGTGCATTTTTTATTGAAGGATGAAAAAAATCTCGGTCTTTAAATCGATTATTAAAATCATAAGTGGTTAATTATTAATAATAAGTTCCCTTTCACCCATATAGATGACTTGTTTGAACAATTAAACAGTGATAATTGTTTCTTAAAAATAACCCTTCTATCTAAATATCAAAATCATAGACTTATAGAGCTAGATATTCTAGACATCACTTTTAGGAGAAGGTATGAACACAATGAATTTATTTTGATATCAGTTGGAATAACTAACTATCCTATAATATTTTTGGATTTGATTTCATTTAATAATAAAAGAATATATTGAGGCTAACTTAAATTTTTTTTAATAATATTGAGTGACCACCATTTTTTTCTAAATTATATAAGTTCCATTTTTAGATAAAGGATGTTATGTTCATAGGAGATATGGTTTTAGAATAGGTCATACCATTTGATCTAGAGAAGGTAAATTATTTATTATAATTAGAGGATCTATAAGGTTTATTTAAAATTCAATGATTCTTTGGCTTGGTAGGTTATTATCACCAGTTCATGATGGGTTTATCAAACAAATCATCACCATTGAATTATCTTTCCCAAAAAGGGGTGGAATTATCATGAGATTATATATATAATAATTCCAGTGATGAATTGAAATGATGTTTACCTCAAAAAATATTTTAATTTTTCCATAGGCTGGTCAGTTATATGTGGTTTATTGTAATGCTTCAGATGTATGATGGGAATCTGTTTTTATGTAAGGAGATCATGTAGTGTCATATAGTTCCCACCAGCTTCAGATACATGAGAATAATTATCCAACTCAGTATTTATATATTTTATACTTTATTTATTCCATTAAGAGTTAGATACAAAACCTCCTTAGAGAAGGGTACAAATTTTCTTTTCATTGTATGATTTTATGTACCACCTTTTCTCAGAAGGAATTCAACCTTTATTAATGTCATTGAGTAATGTACCTTTAGGCCTTTGACATAAATATTTCCTGCACCCTAATATAGGGAGATGTTGTTACTAATTATCGTAGTAGGAAATTGAATTCAAAACCTATGTTGTTTTCAATGAATGAGTAAAAATCATCAGACTCATTTCTCAGATTGACTTGAATATGTTGAAATGAGAGACTAGTATTATTCTATCTAGGATGTTATTGACATCATATCATCTATAGTGAAATCTTTAGCAAATATTATGGATGATGAGTTCAGGGTTGTTAATAAATATTTATATATTGTGGATACCATCATAAAATGGATTAAAGCTTTAAAATGTTTTATTTTATTGAATATATAATATTTTACCTTAGTACTTATGAGAATAGTTATGATGTAGTATTTTCCATATTATTAGTGGACCTATTATCTTAGTCTATGAAATTTGTTATCATATTTCTCAAAAATCATTTTTTCATTATTAATATTGAGTATCTATTTTCATATATATGGGATATTCATATGTAAATGGGTTTAATCTATTGTAAATAGTTAACTAACACTTACACAACATATGAAAAAGTGTTATTACTATTATGAAAGGTAGATTTAAATTTTTTTATAAAGTCATTTTTTCTACATGTAGTTCATCCTTACAAACTCTATAAGTGTTTATTTTCCTGAGAGAATATCTCTAATTCTATTATAAATAATTTTCTACCACTAGAAGTGTTTCCAAGCACTAATAAAATAGTTACACTGTCAAGAAAAATTGACTACCACCAGTTTCATATGTTCTAGCTACCATCAGTTCAAATGTTATAACATTAAATAGATCACGATAAAACTAGAATAAATATTCTTCCAAAAAACTAGTTGACAATGCTAACACTAGTTTATGTATTCTACCATGAATAGATTTCTACTATCACCAATTCATTTGTTCTACCTTCAAAGGAAATTGCTTCTATTAGTTCAACTGTACTACCTCTAGGTCTGTTTTGCTACCTCTACGACTAGAGAAATTATTCAATCATGATTTCAAATCATGATACCTCTAGTTAATGTTTCTACAACTAGATTTACCAACTACCGTTTTTGTGGAATTAAATTTATATATTAATTGTACAACTAATATTTTTTTTTATATAATGAAAATCAGAAATTCTATGATGTAAGAATAATGATTCTCAAAATAGACACAATAAAATTAAATACAGTTCCAAAATTTTAGGATATATGTCTTAGTAAAAGGATTCATTTTATTCTATTTTTATCTAGTAATAAATAATTAGAGTCTTAGAATAGATAAAAAGTTATATGAACCATTCGTGAATAATGGATAGATTTTTGTCTATCGGAATGATTACTCTTTCATACTATTTTATATATGGTTCAGTTCTTACTGAATAAATTTTTTATTTTTCAGGAATTTTTATTACACACTTTAATAACAAAAAATTGAGATATATTGAAGAGAATTCAAAGTGTCCTAATGTAAATATTTAAAGAAAACCAGAATTAATATGAATAATATCCTAGATTAGATTCTTTTTTATCATAGAAATAAGTCCTACTAAAAAATATCTACCAATATTCTCTATTTATTTACATTAGAGATGTTTTAAATTACCATTATATAATTAATATCACAGGATACTTTACTATATTAGATAGCAATAAGACACTCTCTAAATATTCTTCTTACTTATATTATCCCATAATGAAATGTAGAAGAGGATATTTCTATCATGGAATGCCAGTGTATAGTTGTTTTATGTAAATTCATGATATATGTTTTCAATATGTTTATTAGTTTAATAATCTTATTTAATGTGGTTTTTTACCCAGTGATGAGCAATAGGTTTTGACTTGATCTTGAGCCTATTATTTTTTTCCACTATTTTTGTTTGTTTTTTTATTGTGTTTCAAGATATGTCAGTTTTAGTTTTCCAACCCATATACAAAAACATTACATTAATAATTAGTTGTAATAAGTGTTGTATATATTGTTCTTAAAACAAATAAATTAGTTTTAAATGATTAAGTGTTTTAAAAACATGTTTTAATTGAGTTTGGATCAACATGTTGAGAATCATTTTTAAAATATAAGCATATATATTAATTCTAGTTTAGTTAACTAGGATATTTTCATAAATTTAAAATTTAGCTTTAAATTATTTTAAAATATAAATTTAATTAGAATATAAATTTACCACTTTATTTATTTTTACACATAGACGAAAATTTGGTATCAAATTAGTTTTTATGTATCTATATATATATTTTAACTATTACAATGTTTTTAAATAAAAAAGAAAAAAATTTCTTTTTAAATTTACCTCTGTATGGATAATAACAGACCTAAGGGGGGTGATACTAGGAGATATCCTTACTTTAATGGTAAAATATATCATAAGGGGATGTACAATAATTAAATACTTATTGAGGTTGTGGGATTCAATATTTAGACGGTAATAAAGGATATATTTGAAAATCCTAATGATGTTAGGGTTGATTGGAGTGATTCTTATAAGGCCACTTATTATTGTAATTGAAAATCTATGAGTGACATATATTGTGCATTTTGAGAAGAAAAATTCAATATAATTTATTCTTGTTCTACTAATTATGAAATTTGGGATACACCTAAAGAGTCTCAGGATAAAACATAAAATTCCAAACAAAAGTGCATGATTACCTATAAAATTAAATATATAATCATCAAAATGAAATGTAGCTTTGGTTAATGAAATTGTTAATATTCTCTTTGAAATTGGAATGCAAATTGAAAACGATGATCAAGTTATGGACTCAGGAAATTATTACCAGATCAATAGAGGGGAATATTGGTTTTTATTTAAGAGTCATGTGATATAAGAAGTGAATGAATTGATTCAACAACACATGATGTATGACAGATATTTGGAATCAAAAAATTAAAGATATTAACTAAACATAATATCACTTTCTCTCCAAAGATCCAATAAAAATACGACGAATAAAATCAAAGGGGATAGTTTAAGTAAGGACTAGTCAAAATAAGATAGTGATTATAAAATGTTTCATCTAGCTAGATGATATAAGAAGTTATATAAGATGAATAAATTATTCAAGAAATCAAAATATGGAGAAATTATGATTGAATAGGAAACTGAAAAAACTGAAAAATAATTCATGATAAGTGACTTGTTATGAATGAAAAAGGAATGGAAATATCAAATATGAATGTCAATACATAATTAATATTAAATGTTATGAGGAGAATGGAAAAATGACCAAATACTACTTTGAAATCCACCTATAGATCCTATAAGGATAGTTAGGGTGAGTCTAACTCAAGGCGAGAATACGAGGATAAAATGTATAATATTTGTTTATGGAAACAACATCAAAATTTATAGATACAATCTATATATTTCATGCACAAATTTCTAAAATATATTAAATGGAAAATAATTATGAAATTAACACCTAGGAAAATTTATTTGAGTACTAAAATGTGTTGGATGAAACATATAATAAACAAAAAGGTATGTATAAAAATGTAATGAAATAACGTTATTTATATATTTTTTAATAAAAACATTCTGAAGAAAAAGAAAAAAATTATAAAATATTAAAATAAAATTGTTAACATAAAATATGAAATGTAGAAATTAAAAAGGATGTATAAAGGATTATTAATGGGAGAAAATCCTTGACCGCGATTTTTTCTAAATAGACCTTTACCAAATACATAATTGGGATTTGATACCAACTTAGTCAAAGAGTAATTTTGAAAAAAAAATTATTCCTTGCTAAATAAATACTAACCCCTCAATCAATTTATATTCATATAAAACCTATATATTTTTCATTTATAAATGTATTAATCCTTTTTATGGTAAAATTGTAAAAAATGTTTAGATTAAAAATGTATTATTACAAATGTTTTTGAATCTTAGAATGGGTGGTTACCAATATCATGTCTTATTATTTGTTTTCTACTAAACTTAATTGAATACTACCGATATTAATTTATATTATTTGGATAGTCGATGTTCCAAACACTTGATTTTAGACTTCTAATTCTTTAATATCTATATAAATATAAATGGTCTACATGTCACTTTTGGTGACGAAGATAAAATAAATACAATAGGAATTTATCATATTGATAACTCAAATTCAATTTTAATTTTATGGCCTTATATGTTGATGGTTTAATGTATAATATTATTATCATTTCACAATTATGTGACGATGGTTACTGTGTTATGATTGAAAACATTATTTAATAAATCTAATATTATATGAATTGTTATTATTTACTTCTTTACTTAATGATAATGTCTTTTATTTGAAAATATTATTTTATTTTATCAAAACATTTATTGGTGAAGATAATTTCATAAGGAATCTTGGATATTACATAAGAGACTAGACCACTACAACCATTACGCTTTTAAAATCATACAATGATAGTATTAGTTAAATAACATCATAAACATTAATTCTTCTATTATGAAGTCTATAACCCCTATAAAAACGGGATGTTTCATAAGATATATTTTGAATAAAAAAAATTAAGTTTATACATATCAACCCTTTGAGTTGGTTCACATAGATTTATTAGAACATGTAGAGTTTCTAGATTAAATGGGATGAATTTTTTTGCTGTTATTGTAAAAGAATTTTCTAGATATACATGGGTATTATTTTAATCTCTTAAAAGTGATTCATGTTTATATTTTTCAAGATATTCCAAATTTTTGGAAAAGAATATCAGACAAAAAATTAAGAACATAAAGAGCGATCATGGTTGTGAGTTTGAAAATCAAGAATTTGAATCTTTATGCTCACAACACGGATATAATAACTACTTTTATTCTCCATGTATTCCTCTGTAGAATGGCAAATTATATATATATATAAGAAATATGAAATTTAAGTCATTACCCATACCATTATCAATGAGTATGACCTACCTATTTATTTATGGGACGAGATATCAATATTTCATACTATATAATTAGTAGGGTTCATATTAGACCACTTTTAATGAATAATTCATATAAGGGTTTGAGTGGATGAAAATGAAAGGTTAATTACTGTAATGTTTTTTGGCTAGAAATTCAATATTCTCAACATAAAAAAGTTTTTTGTAAATTTTAATCCATACCAAAGTTTAATTAATTCATTGTTTATTCAACCTCCATTAAATGATATATGGTCTCCAATAAAAAAAATATTTTGGAATAATTTTTTCATTTATGATTTAATAAAACATATTCACATGAGCCTAAAACTTCTTTATAAAACACTTAGGATGATCTTTCTTACTTGAATATAAATATATCAACCAAACCTTTTGTATTTTCTATACAACTTACTGTATGAAAATTTCCCAATGTTGAATAATTGTTTGAATGAGACCCTATAGAAAAAAAAGAAAAGATAACTTCTATCACTAAATCAATTAGGACCCATAGATAATATCTTTATAATATAGTTGTATGAGATATAGATAAGGGTATTAAGACTAGATATTTTCATAGTACATTGGATGAAAATCAGTAATTCCTGTCCCAAACTGAAGCTAATAACATCACTAAATCTTTAGATGATGGATTTGGGTAATTTAAATGTAATAAAAGTTAAATCAATATGAAATAAAAAAAGTATGGTAACAAGTTTAAATACATAAATAATTCCTATAAATTGGAAGTAAATGGGTTTTTATGAATAATGATTATGATTATGGTACAACAATAAGAAATAAGGATAGATTTTTTGCAAAATCATACAATCAATAAGAATGGTTTCTCTATAAATAAACTTTTTCCCCAATAGTAAGACTTGAGGCTTTTATAATGAATATTTACTATGCATAATGTTTGAATTTTAAACTATATCAAATGGATGCCAAAATTTCTTCCATTAATGGTTATATTATATATATTGATTTTGTTTAACAAGCTCTGTATTTTCATACTCACATTTTAAAAATAATATTTTTTCAATTAATAAAAGATCTTTATAGTTAAAAACAAGCTCCAAGATCATGGTACGATAAAATCATCTATTTTTTTAGTTCTAATGGTTTTTAAAAATATATAGTAGGTCCAACAATATTTATTGAAATCATTTCCATTGATATTTTTTTATTTTATCTTTATATTGAGGATATCATTTTTTTATCATGCGCAAACTCGTAGTAAATTAAATTTTCTAAAATGATGTAAAATTAATTTTAAATGAGATTAATGGATGAGTTAAAATTATTTAATTGATTTAAATTTTTTTAAAAAATGTAATCATTTAAAATCAATGAAAATAAACAATAGATATTTTAAAACATTTCATAATGTTCAACTAAATTAGAAGTGATAGTCCAATGCATTCCACTGGTAAATTATATCTTAATGAAATTGGGAAACCACTTCATAAAACCTTTTATAGATTTATTATTGGGAGTTAACTTTACATAATTACTAAACAATTAGATACTATGTTCAGTGTGTTCATGTGTTCACAATTTCAAGAATTCCAAGAATAATCTCATTTAAGTTATGTCAAAATAATTTTCAGTTCCCTCAAAATCAAATCAAATTAGGATTTTTCTACTCTAGAGGATAGGAATTTTAATTTGTAAAATGTTTATATGAATATTTTTGGGACTTTAAGTTATAAAGAAATCGAATTTATGGAATATTTCATTTTTGGTCATGTATCTAGTGTCATGGTGTGGTATGAATTCTAAATCTACTTCATTTTCATCTTCTAAAGACGAGTCCATATATCTGGTTTGTTTTTGTGCACATATTATTTTGATGAAACACACATCAATATATTGTTTATATATATTTATAAATTTCCTTATAAATTTTGAAAATAGTAGTGCTAAAAACATTTCTAAAAATCTATTGTCTTTTTAAATGAAAAAACATATTGATATAAAGCATAACTTTATGAAAGGTTATTTTCAAATATGAGATATAACTATTGAATTTATTAGTAATGAGAATCATCTTTGCGGAGTATTAAAAAAGTATATAGAATACTGAGATAATGAACTATATCATTCATGATCTTGGAATGAAAAATTTCACTTACTATATTATTTCATCAAATTTATTTGTTTCTTGTAATTCCAATTAAACATTTTTGGTGCTACCATGGGTTTTGATACCATGATCTTTACTATCATTGGATAATATAGTTTTGTGATGCCATTTTATAATACCAATAGGTGCTAATGTGTGGACACAACCACTATGTAATGATATTATTTTATACTGTTAGCTAGTACCATTACCATTGGATCATTCTTATGTGTTTATTATACTTCTAGTAATTATTTAAAGCCATAAATTTATTATCTACAATAAATTTATATTTTTTCATTTGTATATAAGCCTGGAATGATAAAAATCACATATAAGAGACTGAATTATAATCCTCTTCCACATGCTCCCATTGAAACATCTATTTCTGTCTTGAACCCATGACCCTTAACTTTAAACCTTCACCTATTAACACTCACATCAGCACTACATTATTCAGAGTAAAGCATACTTAATACTTTCCTAAAAAGTCAGGTCCTCTAAATAAATCTAAAGGAGAACTGATTTTGTATTTTTAGTCATTAAATTTTCATCATGTTTCGTTAGTTGTTGCTGCAAAAAAAATCAATTTTACATGGTTAACTTCAATCATGTGATCCGTGTAGAAATTTATTTAAGACTATAGATGGATAGAGTGTATTTCATGTAATGATAGACCATTATATCATAGGTTGATCCAAAATGTCTATCTTTATTAATATTTTTATTTTGAAGATAAGAATGAATTTATCAAGATTATGGTAAATATAAAATATTTAGGGTTTTATTTCAAAAGATTTGTCTACGTTTTTAAGAGTTACTCCCGAAAAAGTATATGAGAATAATCATATATAATATCACATTGACTATGAAAACTATTTCATTAGGGATTCCTTTCTAAAGTTAACTTGCAATGGTCTTGTGAGATGCCCTGATGCTGTTGAACTTTATGGTATGTATAGAATCCGTTTTGAATTTATCTTTCTCATGTTGTGTCCAATGAAGTGGAATTTTAGAATTATGAGATGATAAGACATTTTTTTCTATATATAATTAAAATAAAAACTATGATTAATTTTTGTAGATATATGATTCTTCATATGATAGAATTTTTCAAGCACACCTTTTGATCAAATTTCCGGTGTACCCTAAGCCAGCTTTTTTATTGATGGAAGTAAGATGACTTGTTCTTGAAGAAGGAAAAAATATAACAATAGGTGATGGTTTATTTCTCATTCAAGTCACCTATAAAAGGATAAAGGTGAATTATAACCCTTGTATTAATATATTTATAGAATAAAATTAATGTTCTTATATGAAATTTAACCCTATGGAGAACCAATGATGACTAAGAGAATTTGTTGGTCTTTTATTGGAGACAAATGAGATAGTTGGTTATTCTATATATGAGTAAGTGTTATATGGATGAATTGAATTTGTGTAATAATCTCAAGTTTAATAAAAGGAAGAGTCTAAAAATTTTCATTACAAAATATTGATAATTTCATTTTTTGTGATCCTAACTGCATAATATGGACCATTTAACACACCTCTTTCCTTTATTTCTAAAGAAATCCATTTGGAGGATGATGAAACTAATGCTACTGATTTTTCAAAAGGTGACCACCTAGAATGTTCTACTATATAGGTTCGTAATGATGTTATTATTTTATATTATAACGTTGATTATGATGTTGATGAAGGTGATAATTAGGATAAAACAAATACCTTCACGATTGTATCTTAATATGATAAAAATATTAGTGTATATTGGGGTTGTATCTCCCAAAATGATATATTATGTATGGATTCTAGAAGCATAGTAAGGGTAGATATTAAAAATAAAAATGATGAATATAAAATTTTTAAGTGGGAGTTGTCCCCAAGACCTATTGTGCTAATATTGATAAATTTTGACTCTAATAATGGTGATGATGATGGAGGGGATAGTCCACTAGATCATGGTGGCCCCACCATCTCAGTTTCTCAGAGAGATCATAATGGATCTCAAGTTTAAAATATTTATTTGGAAGATATTTGAATGAATTTTTATTCTAATGTTCCTATTGTGGAATCTAATCATGGGAACTTACCTTCTCATAGACAATTGATGTCTTCACCTCCTTCTCATAATCTTCCTTAGAACTTCTAAATTACTTGAGCTAACATTGATGGCTGAAAGGCATATTGGAGTTCTTATCTCAATGAAATGATTATATCATTTTCCATATAGTATTAAACTATCAAGGTGGATGAAAAATCCTTGAATTCTCCCTTGTGGATCATATCCATCAGAAACTATTTCTAATAAATAGGTATCTAGACATGGACAACAATATGATAGTAGTATAGAATAGTGTCATTTATTCTTGCATTAGTGGACATAAGAAATAATCTGACATAGAGATACATATATATTTTTTGAAGGATGTAGTCACTTTATATAATGAAATATTCTTCTTCCAATGTTTCTAATCCCTATATACCTAACTTAGTGGATATTGATATAATCAGATCTATCATTAGTGAATAATTATAGGTAGTCTCTCAAAAGGATAAATTTCATTAGATATTGTCTCATGGGGATCATATATAATAAAATGTGAGAGAATTTTTTAATTAAAACATGGATGAAAAAGATATCATACCAAAACCCCTCAAGTAATATCTTTCTATGATCATTTCCAAGAATGAACATAACCCTCACATTATTTTCTTATATTAAAATCATAGAATTCCCATTATCATTAGAGCCTTAAAAAAATAATTGAATCAGTTGAAATCCATAGCACCATGGATAAATATTTTCATGGAATTGAAAATAGATTTTTTCAGAGTAATGAAACATAGTAAAAGAGTTATTACATAGTTTGTTATAATGATTGAAAATTTTTAAATGATATTTTTTTCTAGAATAAATCTTTATTATAAATAAAAAAATATTACACGTGATTTAAATAATGAGAAATTAAAAATTAAATATCCTTAATAAATATCATCACATTAGTCAACTATGAATCTAATTAATATTCCAAACATTTAAACTACACAAAAAATATAAAATAGAAAAACTAAAATGGGAAAGTAAGGATTACCCCAAACTAATGGAATCAACAACCAAAATAAAAATTCAATAAAAATAAAAAAAATACTTGTAAAAGAATTAATATCTTATGAAATAAAAATATGACAATGGGATGAAAAATTGTAAATGTTGAGTAAAGAATGATGTAGTATTTATAGGTTATAATGGGAAATTTGATAGTTAGTATTCGACCCTTATATGACCACTGGTCAAAATTACAATCTATCAATATGACCATTGGTCAATATGACCTTTGGAAACTATACCATTTTAATAATTTTACCATTTTAGTTATTTTTTATAAGTAGTAATGACATATAATTAAATATATAGAAATGATAATTGATGGACTCAACCAGTATAGTCGGGTTGTTTAAATCCCATTAGTCCGAATATTGGATGTTGGTGACATAATAGGGGTCCCCCCCAGACCAATCACAAGTTGAACTTCAACAAGTGAGGCATAATAAAAATTTCTTGTGGGAGAAGATAATGTCATTAGATATATCTACTCAGTCGATGTAAGCCTACCCTATAATGGCCCGGACCTCTCCGGTCCATTACTTTGTAAAAATTTGATGTGGTCAAACACGACGTGTGAGTATCATGGGAGAGAGGGAGTAATTATAAGATAATAATGGCCGTAAATAATAAATATAATTATTTATGATAATGATGGAGACCAGTTGATAAAATTAAAAGATGATTTATTACTATTGTATTAAATAATAATGATAATGGGGACACATATATGTGTGTTATCGGTAAATGAAATTATATGGGTTTAATTTTTTTGGAGTTGTGCCATTATTATTATTTTAATAATAAGAATATTATATTATTATTATTATTATTATTTCATAATTATAATTACGTTTGAAAAAAAATGTGCAACTAACAAAATTAAATGGTTTTAATTTTGGTTATTAAATTAAATGATTTGAATTTAATTAAATAGAATGGTTTTAATTTAATATGAGAATAACCATGGTAAACTAATTTAATGGGATTAGTTTAGAACATAAATGATGGGTGTTATTATTATTAATTTTATTAATAATAAAATTTAATTGAGAAAGAAAAGATGGGGTGTGTTGGACAGGGAGTATAGGCAAGGTTCCACTTTTGGTGTAGTGAGCGAATTGTGGAAGAGAATAAATGAGATCGGAGAGAGGGAAGAATTAAAACGTAATAGTGGGAATAAAATTAAATGAGAAATAAATGATAAATGGGAGATTTGTTGAAGAATTATAGCATGAAAGGGAGTCCAAAGCGTGATTTATTTTGGAGTTAGAAAAATAAATAAGTAATTAATTAATAATAATAATAAAATATTGTTAATATTAATTTTGATGATAAAACACTATTTTCACTATAACTTCTTCATGATACCTCTACTTTACGAACCGTCTGCGACATCATAACCCTGAAATTATGAAGGTCATTTGGAGACCAATGATTAATAAATTTTTGTGACTCATGTCTCAGGTCAATATAAACTTTATTATTAATTGAAGTTAGTATTATCATTAAACACATCGAAACCGCGTGACGTGTCGTGTGTTGACCAGTCAAACATCGTAACAGTTATACGTTCACGTCGAGTATTCATTAATACATGATGCATACCATTTTACCTTTTCATTGCCTATATAAGAGAGGATCACATGTTATGTACAGACCCCTCTTCTTCATCGCACGACGACGCTCCCGGATGACCCAAAAGCCTTCCCCTATCTTCTTTATCTGGACTCTGATCATCGATCTGTTAGTGATTGCGGGATCATGTCGATGAGGTGAACATCGTGCACCTTGTTCCATTCCGTCTTCTTCGACTTCCTCTTTGCAGTTTCCTACCGAGGAGATTTCTGATATTTGACGGGAACGACGCTCTTCGATGAACATCATCTTAATGGTACATTATACCGCATTCTTATTCCTTCCTCGATCTCCTGTTTTTGTTCCTCCTTTCCATGCTATGTCAAGTGATGCCTTAAACTTTAATGGAGTCTCTCTTGGTTGTTAGTGCAGTTGTTCCATAGCGTCCATGGGAGGATGTAGTCGTCAGGAGGAGTGATCAAAATCCTCATGGTGGTTGTTCCCGCAGAAAGTCATAAAAACCTATTCAAGTAGCGATATTTCCTTCATCTCTCTATCTTTTGTGCATCATGCGGGGTGGGTATCCTCTTGTTTTCGTGAGATACAGTTGAACCCGTAAAAAAAGATAATAACTGGTTAAATAATGGGTTTGGGGAATTTTTTTTGATATTGTTGTTTTATTTCCATCAAATCCTATCCTTTGATTATGTTGTGAATTGAATGGGCTTATGAATACTGAAAATCATGGTTGTTGGGGGTCTTTGCTTGCGCAATTAAATTTTGCCCTGTTTTTCTGCTTTGATTTGTGGATTAAATTTCATAGAATGTGGAAATTGGTTAATTAGGTAAAGTTGGATGATTAAATGAATACCTAGAACCCTTTTTTGATCACCCCAGTAAGACAAAATGAAAGAATGATTTTTTGTGGGGCATGGTAGTTGATTAAATAACAGAAATCAATGGAATTGATTGGATGATAAAAGAAAATGGTATATCGTTGCTGCTGTTCTCCCTAAATTTATTTGTGTTTGGCAGGGATATGTTTTACAAACGATTGATCTGGTTTGGTAGTTGTTAGTTGCTCAGTGGTTAAGGAACTGATAAACTAAAAATATTGAATCATGAAAAGCTAAATGGGCTTTGGGGCTGTTTATTGTGTGCAAGCTTTCGAGGTAGTAGTACCGAGGTATGTGCTCAGATCATTTGTATAGAAGCCTTAGGATGGTTTGAGTGGTTGATATAATTATATAAATCTGTACGTTTCATGTTTCTTTATGAACCATACCCATGTAGAGCACTACGTGCTGAACACCTATGGGACGGGCGGTGAGATTCTCAAACATCTAAAGGATGGATGGTTACTTTTCTTCCTTGTGCTCCCTCTTCTTGGTTCTATAGCCCAATATCCTTCAGTTAGGTTACGACAGATGATTCCCAAGATTCTTCGGAATGAGGATGTGATATGTTCCCAGGTGTCTTCAGGATGATATTTGGTTATGGCCGAGGATTGAGTGTCGGTGGGATACTATGAGCTTCGTATGGCCAGGTTGTGGCACTAGCTCGAGCTTCGTATGGCCAGGTTGTGGCACTAGCTCAGGAAGAGGGGGAAGCATCAGAGCGTTAGTCGTGAGGGCTTGAGCAGTATTTAGTGGGAAGGTGGTGCGAGGTACCCATAATTTGATAATATTTCTATACTAATCTATTGACATGCAATATTTGGTGAGTGTGGCTTGTTAGGTTGGGTGGATATATTTCTTTCTAGGATTTGGTTCCTCTAGTTTTCTCACGTGGCATTAGGATGTCTCCCCACCTGTGAACGAGAGCTTTAGGTTTTCCTACTGAGTATACTTGTATGCTCACCCTACATTTACATTCAGGTTTTCAGGAGGACATCAGGGACCGTGTGAGACCTTGCTTGTTGGGCGTTAGAGTTTTTCTGGTTACAGTTTTTTCTTTGTTTTTTGGTATCGTACTTTGGATATTTTCTTGTAATTGTACTTTTGTTTTAGTGTGGTATGAAACATGCATATGGGTTCGGTTTTGGGTGTATTTTCATTTACATGATCATTTTTTTTGGTGTTTGATTCATCCTATTTCCCGATCTTAAATAATAAAAGGGTAATGCCTCCCATATTTGTGAAAAATCACACCCTTGGTGCTAGGAACCATTTCGGGGCCTACTTGAGGCAGGACTTGGGGGTCATTATCTCCTTTTCACCATTTCTAGCTCAGGATGGGCATCTTTGTTGGGATGGGGTCATGACAGAATGGTATCAAAGGCTGATGGTTGAGAGATATGATAGATTCTAGAGTTCGGAACAGTGAGGATTGCATGGGATGGTAGGGCAACAGTGTTGGCTGATCTTGGTGCGTGACATAGGCCAGGGAATACCGGCTAGGACACAAGATTTTAGGGCCCCCCATGATCCGATTCAAGGGCTATGAGCTTACCGAACGACCAAGTAAGAATACATTGATTTCAGGGTAGAGACTCCAGGAAAGGTACATGCATCATAAAGATTTGTTTTTTACTTGATTAGGGTATTCTTGGAAAGAAATAAAAATAAAATGATAAAATAAAACCTTGAGAAAATTTCCTTGCTACTTGGGCTTTGTAATTTTTTGTTTACCATACAGCTATGGCAACTGGACTTCGTTCCCAGGTGACTCGAGCAGTCAAGACCCAGCAGATTCAGACGGTCGATCAGTTGGGGATTGACTAAGAGGATGAAAACGAATTGTGGTAGTGCATGTTTCATGCATTCCAGCAATATAGATTGAAGATGTATGAAGGCAGCACTTCTGATACGGAATTAGAGAGTTGGTTGGAGGATCTTGAGATCACCTTTGGGCTGATCAGGGCTCCATCAGAGTACTGGGTTCCTCTAGAAGTATACTAGCTACTAGGAGTGGAACGTCAGGGGTGGATGCTTTACCTTGGGGAGGGGAAGGAAATAGAAGTTCTATGGTCCAAATTCGAGAATTATTTCCACAAGGAATTTCTTTACTCGGTGAGGAAGGTCGAGAATAGGCAGGAGTTTTTGTCTCTCCAACAAGGAATCATGTCAGTGTGGGAACTAGGGGTCATGTTCAAGGATATCAACTGTTTTTCCCGAATCACTTTCTAGATGAGGATTCCCGGGACAGACATTTAGAGGAGGCACTTCACCCCTCTATTCGGTGCGCGGTGACCCCTTCCACCTAACCAGCATACCTAGAAGTACAATGGAAGGAAGAGATAATCGATAGAATGTGCTAGCAAGTAGGTCCACTATGAGAGAGGAGTTACCCATGTTCGTCCAATAAGGAGGCGGTCAGCAGTAGATCCCCAGCAACATGACCTTCCATGTTTCGACAGGTAGGGAGTAGACTTCAACAGGTCCCATACCAATCTCACGATTTCCACCCGTATTCTATGGGCCAGAGACTGAGGTGCTTTTATTGTGGGAATCGTGGGAATCTTGGAAGACATTTCCCTTTTCAGAATTAGAATGGAGGGAATGACTAGGTTCAGCCCCATCCCCAGTAGCAGTTCCCAACCCGAACCATCTAGCAGAAACATGCTACAATCCCTCCAAGGGGAGATGGAGTAGGTGGTGGCCAACCACAGGGAGTTCCTCAAGGACCCCAATCAGGATGTGGTCGAGGAGGTGGATGTCAATATAAAGGCAGAGGAGTGGGACGCAGACAGTTTCATGCAACAGAAGCAATAACCCTAGCAAGGCCATAGATCGAGAGATATGTTTTTGGTTTTACGTAAATGCTATCATTTATGTTTTGTTTAAATTCAAGAGCATCACACTCCTTTGTTGAAAATCATTCTCGCCCATGCTATGGGAATGTACCTTGTTTTTCATGATTTTATAATGCTATGTTGTTTCCCTCTTTCCTTTAGATGTGTGTGAAGAGTCTTAACACGTGGGGAGAGGAGGACATGATCCCTAATCAAGAAGCATTAATGTGGATGCGATTAAACCCGTGCGGGCGAGTCAGTGCCGCCCAAAGTGGATAGTATCTTGACATGGGAGAAGTAATTCCCCAATCCATGTGTTTGGGTAGCGTGTTGCTTGTTTTGTACGGTGTTGGGGGCATTATGTGTATAAGAAATCATAAATTATGTGGGTGGTAAGACCTAATCCCTAATCGAGATGCATTAATAAGGATGCGATAAAACCCATGCAGGTGAGTCAGTGCCGCCTAAAGCGTATAATATCTCGACATGGGAGAATCAATTCACTGACTCATATAATTAAGATAGTGGTTGGATTCCTATTATGATGAGAGCCCTGAGAGGTATCTTGCATGGTGGTTTTTTGGACTGTTCCCCTTGTTATGGGTTGGTTTTTAATTCTCAAGGACGAGAATGTTTTGAGAGGTATCTGATGTAATGGCTTGGACCTCTCCAGTCTATTACTTTGTAAAAATTAGATGTTGTCAAAAACGACGTGTGAGTATCATGGGAGAGAGGGAGTAATTATAAGATAATAATGGGCGTCAATAATAATAATAATAATAATTAATGATAATGATGGCGACCCATTGATCAAATTGAAAGTGGATTTATTACTATTGCATTAAATAATAATGATAATGGTGAAACAAAAATATGTGTGATTGGTAAATTAAATTAAATGGGTTTAATTTTTTTGGAGTGGTGCTATTATTATTATTTTAATAATTATAATAATGTCTTATTATAATTATAATTATTTCATAATAATAATACTGTTTGAAAAAAATGTGCAACTAACAAAATTAAATGGTTTTAATTTTGGTTAGTAAATTAAATTATTTGAATTTAATTAAATGGAATGGTTTTAATTTAATATGATAATAACCATGATAAAATAATTTTATGGGATTAAATTAGAACATTAATTATGGGTGTTATTATTATTAATTTTATTAATAATAACATTGAATTGAGAATCAAAAGATGGGGAATGTTGGGAATGGAGTATAGGCATGACGCCACTTTTGGTGGTGTGAGGGAATTGTGGAAGAGAATAAATGAGATTGGAGAGAGGGAAGAATTATAAGGTAATAGTGGGAATAAAATTAAATGATAAATAAATGATAAATTGGAGATTTGGTGAAGAATTATAGTGTGAAAGGGAGTCCAAATCGTGATTGATTTTGGAGTTATAAAAATTAATAAATAAATAATTAATAATAATAATAAAATATTCTTAATATTAATTATGATGATAAAACATTGTTTTCACTATAACTTCTTCGTGCGACCTCGGCTTTACGAACTGTCAGCGGCAGCATAACCCTGAAATTATGACGGTCATTTTAAGACAACTGATGAATAACTAATTAGGACTCATGTCTCGAGTCAATAAAACACATATTATTAATTGAATTTATTATTATCATTAAACGTAAGGAAACCACATGACGTGTCGTGTGTTGACCAGTCAAACAGCATAACAGTTATACGGTAATGTCATGTATTCATTAATACACACGGTGTACCGTCTTACCTTTTCATTTTCTATATAAGATAGGGTCACATGTTATTTACAGACCCCTATTCTTCTCCACATGGCGACACTCCCGGAGAACCTAGAAGGCATCCTCATATCTTCTTCATCCAGACTCTGATCGTCGATCTGTTGGTGACTGCGGGATCATGTTGACGAGGCAAAGATCATGCACCTCATTCCTTTCCCGCTTCTTCGACATCCTCTTCGTAGTTTCCTACTGAGGAGATTGTTGATATTTGACGGGAGCGACGCTCTTCCACGAACATCATCTTAATGGTACATTCTACCTCGTTCTTATTCCTTCCTCGATCTCCACTTTCTGTTCCTCCTTTCCATGCTATCACAAGTGACACATTAAACCATAATGGAGTCTCTCTTGGTTGTTAGTGTGGTTGTGCCGCAATGTCCACGGGAGGACTTAGTCATCGAGAGGAGTGATCAAAATCATCATAGTGGTTGTTCACGTAGAAGGACATCAAAACCTCATCAAGTACGGATCTTACCTTCATCTGTCTCTCTTTTGTGCATCTTGTGGGGTGGGTATCCTCTTGTTTTCGTGAGATACAGTTGAACCAGCAAAAAAAATATAATAACTTGTTAAAGAATGGGTTTGGGGAATTTTGGTTGATATTGTTGTTTTATTAACATCAATGCTTATCCTTTGATTATGTTGTGAATTGAATAGGTTTATGCCTACTGAAAATCATGGTCATTGGGGGACTTTGCTCGCGCAATTAAATGTTTCCCTGTTTTTGTGGTTTGTTTTGTGGATGAAATTTCCTAGAATCTGGAAATCGCTTAATCATGTAAAGTTGGCTGATTAAATGAATACCTGGAACCCTTGTATGATCTCCTTGGTCAAACTAAATGAATGAATAAATTTTTTTGGGGCATGGTAGTTGATTAAATACGGAAAATCAGTCGAATTTATTGGATAATAAAATAAAATGGTATTGTATTGCTTGTGTTTTCCCTAACATTATTTTTGGTTGGAAGGGATATGTTTTATGAATGATTGATCTGTTTTGGTTGTTTTTAGTTTCTCGTTTGTTAAGGAACTGATTAAATAAAACTGTTGAAACGTGATAAGCTTAATGGAGTTTGGGATAGTTTATTGTGTGCATAATTTTGAGGTAGCAGTGTTGAGGCATGTGCTTATATCTTTTGTGTAGGATCCTTAGGATGGGATGAGTGGTTGATAAAATTATTTTAATCTTTACGTTTTATGATTCTTTATGCACCCCACCCATGTTGAGAACTATGTGCTGAACACCCGTCGGATGGGGGGGTGAGATTCTTAAACATCTAAAGGATGGATGGTAACTGTTCTTCCCTGTGCTCCCTTATCTAGGTTCTATATCCCAAGATCCTTCAGGCAGGTTACGACAGATGCTTCCCAAGAGTCATCGAGAAGAGGATGTGATATGTTCCCAGGTGTCTTCTGGATGAGATGTGGTTATGGCTGAGGATTTATTGTTGGTGGGATACTATGAGCTTCGTATGTCCAAGTTGCGGCACTAGCTCGAGTTTTGCATGGATAGGTTGTGGCACTACCTCAGGAATAGGGGGAAGTATATGAGCATTAGGGATGAGGGATTGAGCATTATTCAGTGGGATGGTGGTGCGGGGTACCCATTCTTTGATAATATTGTTATACTACTCTATTGACTTGCGATATTTAGTGAGTGTGGATTGTAAGGTTGGGTGGATAGATTCCTTGCTTGGCTTTGGTTCCTTCTGTTTTCTGACGGGGCATTAGGATGTCTCCCCACCTGTGCATGAGAGCTTTAGGTTTTCCTACTGAGTATACTTTTATGCTCACCCTACGTTTACTTTCAGGTTTTTAGGAGGACTTCAGTGACCGTGCGGGACGTTGCTAGTTGGGCGTTGGAGTTTTGTTGGTTGCAGTTTTTGCTTTCTTTTTTTGTTATCGTACTTTGGAGATTTTCTTGTACTTGTAATTTTTCTTCCGTATTGTATAAAACATGCATATGGGTTTTTTTGGGTTTCATTTCATTTACTTTTTCCTTTTTCTTTTGGTGTTTGATTCATCCTATTTCCCGATCTTAAATAATAAAAATGGTAATGTCTCCAATATTTGTGAAAACTCATACCCTTGGTTCTAGTAGCCACTCTAGGGCCTACTCGAGGCAGGACTCGGGGGTCATTGTCTCACTTTCACCATTTCCATCTCATGAGAGGCATCTTTTGTGGTAGGGGGTCGTGACATACCCACCGCAAGAAACTACAACCATTTAACACCTTACCCCTAGGGTGTATGATTGTGTAATAAGGTGTTTTGTGTCCAGATCATAGTTACATAATATGTAAGTAAAAATGTATAAATTTAATTTTTATTCCATATATTTCATTTAAGAATAATTTTAATAACAAAATATAAGATTAATTAAGATATATTTTAATTTTTCTTTTCGATGAAAATAAAACATATTTGTATTTTTTTTAAATATATATATTTTTGTAATAAACAATGGTATTCCATTTTTTATTTTTATGGATTTATTTTTATTTTTATATAAATATAAATGAAAAAATAATTTTATAATGTCCTGGGAAATTTTGTATAAAAGTTAGAAATTTGACTGTCTTAAAAACAAATATTTTTAAATAAAAAGGGATGTTTATTTTTCAAAAGTTAAAATTACAATATTTAGTTAATTTTTATAATAATATAAACCTATTTTTTTAAATCATCACATGAAATTTATGTTATGAGGTATTTATGAGAATTTTCTAAAATGAATTATTTTTTCATGAGTAAACAATATAGATTGAGGGTTTTGGTATATTTTATGAAATCATATTTATCTCTTAATGACGTAATAATTAATTAAACATAATACAAGAACAAAATTATGTAATAATAACAATATTAATTACTATTTTAATATACTTTTTTCAATTTTCAAAACTATATGTTACATTCCAAAAATTATATATATGAAAATTTTATTTTTAAAATATAAAATTGTGGATTCATTACTTTTACACCCTAGAAGATGTATTTAATAATGGTGACGGGTTCTAGATAAATAAACTATCAAAAAATATCTCCCAATTTTCCAAAACCATGATAGAAAACCATCAGTATAATGATGGGGTTTCATTCTCCACAACCCAGTATTCCAAGACCTAAAATTTTAAATTATTAAGCACATCATCCACTTATTATATAAATACCCACCGATATCTCAATTTTCATTAACTCCGAACCAACCTCCATGTAGTTCTGGTGATATTTCGAACCAAGGATTACCACAAGGTTTATTATATCCCCCATGTCCGCATCCTCAAGTTTTAGGAACCACTCTTTATAGTGACGGAAATATTCACTTCCCTTTTCGATTCAAGTTCCCTTTTCATGTTGTGAATCTAATAAATTCAAAAAAAATCTTTTGGTCAATTTGAATTAAACTATTATTATAATTAGAGTATTATAGGAATTGGATTCCATTTTCCCTACTCATTTTATGACTTTACAAAACAATGTTTTCTACGCATCATGCTACAAAATTTACTATTCAAATTTCCATCTTTTACAAGAGAAAACATCATCTAAATTTTCTTTGAAAACTATAACCTATTATCTTTTAAATAATTATTAAAATTGATTTAAAAATTACCTTTTTATTCTAGGGATTATATATATGTAACACACATTTTCTTTCATTGTTAAAAAATGATGTAATTATCGTGTATTTAATCTCTTTTGTTTGCCATGATTTTGATAAGAAAACTCTTTATTTGTTCTCTAGGGTTTATTAATGAAATGTATTATTATGACCTGCATGGATAATATGAAATTATGATATACTAAGGGTTTTTCCTTATAGTTCTCTAATACATTACGAAAATAATTAATAGCTAGATATGACATTTTTTACGATACCTTGGTGAAAATCCTTTATATTTTTTATTTTATGACAACATGATGTTAAAAAAAGGTGATATGTTTATTAATTTATTATTTAAAATTTTTAGGATTTTTTTTATTATATGATTCATGTTCTTATTATTATGTTATGTGTCTTTCTGATTCTTTATCATTATGACTTGTGTTATTATTGATATTTTTTAAGATCACATGTTATATGTCTCTAATTTTTATTCCCTTATTTTGAAAAATTCTCACCCATTTACATAGATGTGTGTCCCTTGGAAACTACATATAGTAAAAGTGACCAAGAGTGAACCCATGGACGTTTATTTCAGGTTTTTTATAATAATGTTGTATATTTTCATGTATTATGTACCTTTTTTCATGAAACTAAACATGGAAAATAAACTGTTTTTTACCATGTGATGAAATATTATGTATTTAAAATGATGGATGACATATTTGGTATCAAATGTTGATTTTTTAATTTTTTTAAATCAAGAGTTGAAAACATTAGGAAGAACCCTAGGGATTAGTCTAAATACAAAAAAACCTATTGGAATTTTATTGATATATTATGTAAGTAGTTTAAAAGTGAACCAATCCCAATATAGATATAAAAAAATAGATGTGGGTTTAGCATAAATGTACCTAGGGATAATATGCTAAAACATATAATTATGATAGACTCTAAATAGATCTAGTTCATGACAATGGTTCATGATGCACTCCTAGTTTGACACACCATGGGGATATGTTTGGTCAGTACCAAGATTTTGATGTACCATTATGTTAGATATATAGAAAATGTAATGGTTATTATAAGACATTAATAATACAATTAATAATTATGTTTTAATACATAAAACCCCATTAAAATTGTAATATTCATAAATATAACAAATTTCTCTCTATATTTTTCTTATATTAGAAAAATTCAAGAAAATAGGGGAAATCATGTAAATAATGAGAGAAATGGACAATAGACTAATGGAATTCTGATGAAATCTAGAATAGAAAACATCATAAGGAAGATGAATCAAATAACACTATTTATGAACCATTACATGAATCAAATCAAGATACTAGATTCACATTGAAGGGAAAAACATTCTATCGATTCCTTCATGCATCAATGACCACCACCTATTAGTGGATAGATTAAAAAATTTATTGATGAATAATAGTTAATATAAATAGTAATGGTCTTTTGTACCTATTTCATTAGAAAAAGAAAATGAAACCCTCTATGCATACCACCTTAAAGGAGAAGTTGATAAGTGTTGGAAACAGATTAATGACACGATTCTAAGAACAAAGATTAATGATGTTGATTGGAAAGAGTATAGGGGAATATATTTCAAAAAATACTTCCATCATTACATTAAAAATGAAATTTCATAATAAATACATTTAATTCAAGAAGGATTAAAATTAATTGGTAGGAAGCTATAAGATTGAATTTAATAGAATTTCTCATTACATCTCTAACATTATTATGTATCCTAATATAGAATCTAATATATTTATGCATGGATTGAGACCCAATTTGTGGGGGAATATAGAAAATCATGGCTATGAATGATTTGATGAGACAGTGAAGAATTATATGAAGGTTTAATTGGAGTTAAGTGAGATTGTATCGTTCTTGGTTTTTGGCCACGAAACACCCAATGGCACCATATCCAATGATTTATGGACCTGATTTTCAAAGGCAGGCGTTCGCCGGATGGTCTGACCAGTGACTCTTAAGAACTCACATTGGTCGAGAGGATGGGAAGTCGGGCTCATCACACCCTTTTGGGGGGGAGGAATTATTGCATGTTCCGGGATTCTCTTATAGATTTAAGGTGCATTCATATGTTCGCGAATCATTGGTTTATACCCAAAGATAGCATCCACAGATTCAACCTTATTTTGAAACAGTCAACTGGACGTAGTGGTCTGGAATCATTTATGCCTGAGGTTTACCATCCCTCGTTGGATTAATGTCCCTGAAGTGTTGGAACTCAATTGAGGAAGCACTAAGAGTGGTGTGGTGAACCTATGTGGAGATGATCGGATCGACCGACCGTTGGGCTTGAACCTCAGGGAGGCTTCCTATGTACCATGCTTAGGAAGCAGGGATCAAAGACCATGTAGTTCGCAAAGGTTTAGGGGAACCGAAATGAAGAGAGACCAGGTGGTCCGATGGGTGAAGGGCTTGAACCTCATGGAGGCTTCCTACGTACCATATCTAGGAGGCAGGGATCAAAGTCCTCGTAGTTGACATGGATTTGGAATTACGCTCTGGGGAAACCCATAGGATGATGTCATGGTCGACTCTTACTCTAAGCCCATGTGAGTCATGCTCGGTGTGAGAAACAAGAGGCAGCATGGACCAGAGGATCACATCACGAAAGGTGAATTCGTGAGAAGCGGAATGGGGCTTACGCATGAAGGCAGCCCAGGGTGATGGATTGGGGTTTACACTCTGAGGAGGCCCAGAAGGTCAGGGCTTACTCCAAGATGGATTCCCAAGGCAACAAAGCCCAGCGGGAGAGGGAAATAGGGTGCTCCTGTTCCCATATCCTCTCTTTCGGTGCACGAGGGCTTCCTTATGATATGTATTTTACCATATTCGGGGAACCCTCAACAAGTGGAGGGGCGGAAAAGGGATTCCTAAGCTCAGACTCTACATTACCGTGGGAATGTGAACCCAAGAATGTTTTGGGAATCTTCTTAAGGGTCGGGGCAACCCTTTTGCCCCTGTTTACCGAGGGTATGTGAACTCAAAATGGTGCGTTGATGCTCCTAAAAGTTATACCATGAGGATCCGTTGGCTTTGGCAGAGGCCTCAGCGCGGGGCCGATGAATAGGCCAATGATGGAATCGTGGAGGACCTGGCTGGATCAGAAGGATTTTACCTGGCTCTGGAGATGAGAACACCAAAGTATTTGGCTATCCACCGAGATGTATGGGTGGTGGCGCCCTTCGTGTGGGGAAGTTCCACATGGCTGGAGAAGCCATCCGCGAACCAGGGTGGTCCGCGGACTAATTGGCAATCCGTGAGCCAGGGTGGTCCACGACTTCAGGTTCAATCAGCGAACTAGGGTGGTTCGCGGCTTCGGGCGCAATCCGCGAAATAGGGTGGTTCGAAATTTCAGGCTCAATCCGTGAACCACGGTGGTTCGCGGAGGGTTCCAGGAGGGCAGTGGCGGCCAAGGGCAGCACCGATCGAAGGCTCTTTGGTCCGGGCTTCACCCGCAGAGGAGGGTGTTCCATGGTACAATGGATGGGAAAAGAGGCATAAACTCCCTGGTCCCCAGGGAAGTCATCTTTAGAGGGGGTATGGTTTGCGGTTCTCCTTTTTTATTATTTAGGTTCGCGGTTCACCAAATTATTATGCGTTTTCCGATTCCTTCTTAATTGATATACCTTCTGTGGTTCGCGGGTGGGAATTTCACTTTTTGCGAAATCCGAAGCCTTCCTTCGACCGATCTCCTTCCTCTGAATCTGATTCCAGTTATCCAATCCTTGCACTTCGATCCTTGCTCTTCTTTACCCCTTGGTCTCCTTTTATAGAGTGGGGAAACGAATGTGTCTGTGGCCATGCAGCACCTTTTGCGGAGGCCCATAACCAAATACCCGGTTCACGGCTGACTTGGTCAATCTGAGATTCACAATGGGTATTGAATGCTCCCCTCTTCCGCAAGGCAAACTCATGGAGTGCTCCACGGCTATGGATGGTCCCGCCTCTATTCCACGAATGACAGCGGGTGCAGCTTGAAACGGTCGATGCGGTCCATGGTTGGGGCAATTCGCGACGGTGAACCAGACTAGCGCCCATCCTACCTCGTGACCGCGGAGGATCTCCGCCTCAATTTCGCGAACGACAACGGTTCGCAGAGGGGGTGCCTCGCGGCGCCTAGCCACGTTGTGCTTCCATGTACCGGTTTTCGGACCAGTCCTTTGTGTCTCCTCTTTGATTACTTTTTCCCCAATTCTTTGGGGGATTTGGGTAAAATCTGCTTTGTGGATTTTTAAGTACACCACAAATTCCCCCCATCGGAATGGGATCTGATCGGAACGAAGAGGAGGCCATTCCAATGCAAAGTGGTCCTGAAACCGAGATGGTTTGCAGTAGAAAGGTGGACCCGGTAGGGGGCCACACCTACAAATACGGGGAGCCCTCACTTGTCTTTTACGGAATTCTTCGCGAAATCAGAGCTCCTTCGCCTCCGCGTGTTTTCTCCTTCGTGAAGTTCCTCATCCGCGAACCGGGAACAACTTCCGCAAAGCATTTCTTCCTCACGGTCGCCTTCACCTGCGAACCGACTTCCCAACCATGAACCATTACTCCTAATTAATTAAAAAGTAAGTGATGAAGGGTCTCGGAGGAAGTTTCTTTTCGGTTTCGATGCTCCGCGGACTAAATATCTCTTGAACATTAAAAGTTCTTGAGACTTCCGAATGAACTCGGGGTTGAATTTCCACGGAGAAACTTGGTTCACGGCTTCCTGGCCAACACTCCACGGGCCAGGGCTTCGCAGACGGATTTCACGAAGGGTTGTATCCTCCATGGCCTCCTTGCGGATCTCATTATGAAGTCTCCTTAGCCATTCATCTTTTTTCCCAGATTTTATTCCGGACTGATTTCTCTCATTGTGCAGGGGGAAAATATGGTTCCCCCTCGTTCTGCACCGAGGCCTGCTGCAGAGCCCCTCTCAACCACCTCATGGAGACGTTCGTCTATGATTCGAAGAGCAGAGAGCATCAAAGGGGACCCTAGCCGGTCCATCATTCCTGATGACGGTGCATTGAAGAACCTGCTCCCTCCGGAGCTTCTGAGTTATCCATTATCCAATTGCCTCCCACTCTACAGCTTCAGTCTTCAGGACGATGTCCCTATCCCCCCTACTTTCCCAGGTCTCCCTTCTCCTTTCCTCGAACAACCTTAAAAATGCATTTCAGAAAACATTACCCAATCTGGGGAGATAATTTCTATTTTTGGTCCAAAAGACACATCTATTCTGAGGGGCTCTGTCTGGACCCAAAGCGATCAGTGCACTCAAGAATTTTCTCAGAAGGATTTCCTTAAGGACTACCCTTCTATTATTAATATTGCTCGAAGGGCTCTTGATGCGGGGTGGGTTCCCAGGTGGGATCTTCGGTCTGGCGGGCTCTTCTCAAATGATTGGGCTTGGGATTTTTGGGTCCATCACCACTATCGGGAGTCTTCCGATTCTTGGGAAGCTGTCAACCTATACTCTGCAGTGTGGGCTTCCCAATTTTCTGTTTACCCACCGTATTTGATCCTACCCGACCTGTTCAGCTGCTGGTGTCCAAGTACTAATACTTTCCACCTTTCCCATGGTGAAGTCGGCATTAGTATGTGGGACATCTACCTGATAAGAGGACTACCGATTGCTGGCGATATGTATGACGAATTTTTACTCACTTCCAATGCATGGGACGACATTGAACAGGTTCCTTTATTAGTGAAAGAGCTGATGACCATGGCGGAACAGTCACTGGGTAGGCCTTGCATGCCCGCTCTCTTATTCCTTGCGGCACTTGGATAGGGTTATTTTTGAACACCACCGGTCCTACGCCGAAGATTAAGAATCCCAGGACTCATCCTTCCCAATAATCATGAACCATTCAAGGTTCATACTAGGCGGTTCTGGAAGCAGGCGACTACCTTTCATGGGGTTACGAGGCGCACCATGGTGTGTCGCCTATGCTTCAGTTGGGCGGTCTGTTTGCTATGTTTTTGAGCGGATGGATATTTCCTTCCCGGGATGTTAACCCAGGTGTCCGGGCCTGCACCTTGATGATGGAGGCCGAGTTAGCAGAGGGCCTTTTGGTGAATTTATTTGTGCCAACTTTGGCCCGTGTCTACGAGCTACTGAACCACATGCAGGTTGGAGGGTCACCCTACCGTCTAAGCGGGCCATTTCAATTTTTGTACGGCTGGGTGGCAGACCATTGTCACTGTTATGAATATCTTCGCAACACGACCATCCTTCTTCCTACCTTCCGGCCTACGCTACTAGATATATCCAGGGTTCGCTTGAAGTCTCTCAACTCTAGTGAAGTCTTCGAGCTCCTGAGCGACTTCTCCCAGTTCATCTTCACTCCCTACCCGCCCCTTCTGGTGTCTTAATCGACAATCTCCAGGGGATCCTAGAGGAGCGCTCTTACATGGTATCCTTGCGGGACGGGTTTCTGTCTGCACAGATCGACAGTATTTCTTTAGGCGAGTTGTACGTCTCGTATCTCTTTTCTCACCAGTTCGGGTGCATGCAAGTCCATGATTCCTTTCCCCCTCCTCGGGACAAAGGGCTTCATCCAACCATTCTTCGTCAGTGGTGGCTGATGCTGACGTGGGAGGGATCTGACGCAAGCTTTCCCCTGCCTGACACGGGCGCGGCTGCCAGCCTTTCCCTGGAATATGCAACGACATGGGTAAAATACTATCCTAATGAGATCCCAGGGAAGGCTGTCTGGCAGACTCCCAAATCAAGAGGGATGGTGGCTACTGTGTCCACTACAGCTTCCTCATCAGTTTCAAGGGAGGACCAACTAATGGCCCGCCGATAAAAGTGATTGAGAGAACTTTCCTCTCCCAACTCTGCGGTGGCCACAGTTTAGGGAAATTCATCCTTCTTGTGCATGGATGATGATGACCCTATGGTGTCGGGTACCAGAGAGGCCGTATCGGACGTTCCGCCAGTCAATATCGAGCTTAGAAACTTAGTCCCCAAGCCTGAACTGGGGTTAGGAGCTCCAAACTTTCCAGCTTCAGAGCCAACTTCTAGTGAGCACACGTCTGTGCGGGCTGCCATGCCAGACTTCATTTTCGTGTCGTCCATCGAGGATACCAAAGATCCTTGCATCATGGCGGACCATAGGGCAGTGCGCAGGTGGGCCTGGCCCCGAATCTGTGAAATCATAACCGAATCCCCCTTAGCAGAAATGGAAAAAAAACTGAAGCTCTTCGTTAGCTCTTCTTGGGTTTGGGGTCTGGTGGCTTTGACTATTGGAAATTCCATTCTCTTTCTTGCCAAGTTGTCATGGACCGTGAGGAAGCTATCACTAATGAATGCAAGCATGATCACTTTGAGACCACTCATTGTGTGGCCCGAACCTTGGATGAAACCACAACAGAACTCCATCAACTGATAGCACGGGAGGCGATCTCTTGAGATCAAGCAACCATCATGTCCTCCGAGTTGCATGAATGCGAAGAACGGGATGCGATGCTGAGGGATCAGTTATCGGCTATGACTGGTCGTCTTGAATTCACTAGAAAAGGGATCAACGATATCCAAACAGCTATGGAGTGTATCCGTCCGGTGGCTGAAGCTGAGACCGGGGAGAAGGTTTTTTTGGAACAATCCTGCAACGACCTTCACCGCGCAGTCGCTGATCTGGTGGGGAGAGCAAGTCAAGCTCTTTTGTAACTATCAGAGCTACTTTTGTACCTATTGTTTTACTCACCCCCTGTCACCCTTTCTTTTTTGTATAAAGGAGAGACCCCAGGCTTGTGTACGTCCTCCTTTATTTATTCTGAAATTAAATACAGTCTCCATTAATCACTTGTTGCTGTGGAATTTGATTATTACATAGAACAATTGTGGTGAAAATGACAATTCACTAAATCAGAACTAATCATAACTCAGGAAAACAAGCTCTAATTTTTTCGTGGAATTTGGGATCCACCGAGCGTAGTCCGACTATTTCTAGGGTTTTATAAGAAAAGCCTACAAACTTATTTTTGTCTTTTTCTCCTTTTAATGCCCTGATTCTACCTGGGCCCATTCGGTATGGACCCAACGGGTATAACCCGGCTTTTGTGTAGGTATCCCTTTTTGGTTTTTCATCCTAACAGGCTTTGTGCTTCTTTCTTCTATGAGCGATTTAAAGTCCCACCGACAAGACTATCATTACTGATGTTTTAGGTCAAACATCTTTGACCAAAAATGGCGGGGAGAGGGGCCCAATGGGGTTCAACCGATTAAAAGACATCTTAATACCCTTTAGACGCACGTGGGGGGAAACATGTTTAAATTTTAGCAGCATGCAGGGCATGTCTCAATGCATTGGATCCGTGTCGGCGTACATAGGTAGGGAGAGAATTTCCTAAGGAAAATATTCCATTGGTAGACGGGGCAGGGGAAATCAATATGCAGAGCTGCTGAGGGCATGATATGCATAGTCATATAAAGGTGTCCCTATGTCAAGGACATATCCATTTCTGATGGCCATGGGACTTCATGGAAGTCCAGCCTCTGTAAACCACAATGGATGTCATGGAAAAGATTGAAAACCACCAGGGGTGACTCAGAAGGGGAGAGTGACATCTGAAAGGGTTTTGGGACCCCCTGTACCAATCAGGATTGTGGTCCGCAGACCACCTCCCTATGAATTTAGTTATCTTAAGGGATGATTAAGGCTTGATACAGTTTAAAGTCATGCGGCTGGGACATCATCTAAAATGGAACGACTTTTACTAGATCTCAATAATCTCATAAAAGACGTTCCGCCGCATTTAGGAAAGATTTTGAAAGTGGGTGGTAATCTATAGCTCAGAGGGTTTCTGAATCTCGGGATAGAAATGGGGCCTCAGAGGCCAAGAGGCGTACGAAGGGAAGCATCCCCTAAGGAAAAATTTCCTTTTGTAGACGGGTCAGGGGAGATCAATATGCAGAGCCACTGAGAGCATGGTATGCATATTCATACAAAGGTGTCCTTAAGTCAAAGACTATCCACTTTTGATAGACGAGAAACTTTAGGGAAGTTGAGATTTGGGACCACCAGTGGTGGCTTATGGGAGTTCAGATTTTTCTGAGTACAGAGTATGGTTTATGATGTGAGTGTACCTAAATATGGGAGAAATATCTAGACTAAACTTCCTGAGAATAGGTGATGTAATTCTTTCTCACGCTGGTGTAAGGCGGTGGTTCGTGCAGGTCTGACTCGTGCACTACAAAACAGAGGAAAGCCTTTGTTCCTTACTGAACCTGTGATGGGTTCGACCGCGCAACTTTAATGTCGTGCGGTAAGGAAGAGGATCATTATTAATGTCTTCTATGTAGTTTAACGTCATGCAGTAAGGATGGGGGCATTTTTAAAGGTTGTTATGCAGTTTAACGTCATGTTGTGAGGATGGCTTCCGTGCAGTTTAACATCATGCAGTAAAGACAGGGATATCTTCAAAGGTTGTCGTGCAGTTTAACATCATGCGGCGAGGATGGGGAGCATTATTGCGGAGGCTTCGCTTCATCAGAATATAACTGGTCTTGAATACCTCAACATTCCCCAATCATGGAAGGGGGTTGATTGGTGTAAATCATGGTTCTGGGGATTCTTGGATCTGGAGAGGTGATATGGGGGCTCTAAGTCCGGTAAGCGTACGGAGCTAGGAAGAGCATCGCCTGTGGAAATCTTTCCTTTGATGGAAGAGACATGGGCTATCATTATGCAGAGCAGCTGAGGGCATGATATGCATAGTCGTAAAAAGGTTTCCACGGGTTGATAACTTTCCACTTCCGATGGTTGTGAGTGTTCATGGGGATCCGCGATTGTTCGGGCCACGAAGTCTGTCATTTGGTGAGGAATGCCTGGACATGTCAGGGATATTCATCCCTGGCTGCTATTAAAGCATAAAGAGCCCCCTGCACTGATTTATCTTGCTCGCGGGGGTGTGCCTTTGCTCATCGCAGTTTAACGTCGTGCGGTGAGGAAGATGTACTCCTAGTTTACCGGTCATAGAGCTTGGACCATTGGGTGACTATTGTTGTAGTCACTCGAAGGCTAATTGGGTCAAGATGTTCTGATATACTTAGAACAAGGTGGGGGATGAAGGTTGTAAACTGCATCTTTGAGATTTCCCGGATCAGGAGGTATGGTGTGCGGGCTCTAAGGCCGGTTAGCGTATGGAGCTAGGAGAAGTACCACCCAAAGAAATATTTCCTTTGATGGACGATCCAGGGGATATCATTATGCAGAGCCGCTAAGGGCATGGTATGCATAGTTGTACAAATGTGTCCCCGGGTCGATAACTTTCCACATCCGATGGCCATGAATGATTATGAGAATCCTTGATTGCTCCCACTGCAGAGTTTGGCATGTGGGAATAATGGCGTCCGGGTATACGGAAAACATCTTCACCACAATTGTTTGTTGAGTCAAAGTAACCTAGTCCTAGCTTGATGTTTGTTGATGTACGTCGCTATGTGAACCATTGACAAACACATAGGCTTTCCAGATAAGAATACCCTAGAAACATCTGGATGTGAAAAGGGGAATGCACTTGTAAACCACTTCGCCATAAACTTTTGGATCAAGAGGTATGGTATGGGGACTCTGAGGCCTGTAAGCATACGGAGCTAGGAAGAATGTCGCCTATGGAAATCTTGCCTTTGTTAGATGGGCTAGGGGATATCAATATGAAGAGCCGCTGAGGGCATGGAATGCATAGTCGTAAAAAGGTGTCCACGGGTCGATGACTTTCCACCTCTGATGGCCATGAGTAGTTATGGAGATCCATATTTATCCAGGCCATGGAGTCTGATGTATGGAAAGGATGTATCCAAATGTGCAAGGAGTATCCCAATATCGTATCTCCATGTGTCCTGGGTGGGTTTTGACAAAGTCCGTGTAGTTTAACGTCGTGTGGTGAGGAAAATCCCCATGTAGTAAACGTCATGCGGTAAGGACAAAAGTGACCCGACGTGAAAGAAAAAAGGGGTCTACACAGTTTAACGTCATGCGGTGGGAACAACTTCTGTGCAGTTTAACGTCATGCGGTAAGGACAAGACCCATGAAGTTTAACATCATGCGGTAAAGATGAAGATATACACCCTATGCAGGTCCGGTCTGTACACGGGGGAAGGGGCATTTTTAACATCATTGTCCGTACAGTTTAACGTCGTGCAGTAAGGAAGAGAAGTACACCCCGTCTAGGCCTGATCCATACACAGGGGAATGGAGGAATTTTTTAATGGGATGGGCCAAAAATGGGGATCTTGGCATCGCTATGTATCCTGTGAAGGCTGGAATCAAGCCGTACATAGTTCTCTGGAATCCGTTCAGTTTAACATCATGCGTTGAGGAAAGAGTCCATACACTTTAACGTCATGTGCTGAGGACGATGAGAATACCCCGTGCAGTTCTGGTCCATACACGGGGGAGGGGTATTCTTAATTATTGTCATCCGTGCAGTTTAGCGTCATGCGGTAAGGATGGACTCCATGCAATTTATTGTCATTTAGTGAGGACGTGAGTACACCCCGTGCAAGTCTGGTCTGTACATGGGGAAATGGTAACTTTTTTTTCTTTTTGAGGTGGTTGGGACAGGGTATGGAATTCTGGTGTCACTACGTATCCTGCGAGGGCAAGAATCAAGCCTCATGTAGTTCTCTGAAAGATGATACACCCCGTGCAGGTCTGGTCCGTACACGGGGGAAGAGGGATTTTTTTTGAAGTGGCTGGGCCAGGATATAGAATCCTGGCGTCGCTACGTATCCCGCAAGGGTAGGAATCAAGCCATACATAGTTCTCTGTAAAGACGATACACCCCGTGCAGGTCTGGTCCATAAACGGGGCAATTTGGACATTTTTTTTGAATTGGCTGGGCTAGGATAGGGAATACCGGCGTTTCTACATATCCCGCAAGGGCAGGAATCAAGCCATACGCAATTCTGTAAAATCCATGCACTTTAACGTCATGCGGTGAGGATGGTGTCCATACAGTTTAACATCATGTGGTGAGAACGAAATAAAAAATTAAAGCCATGCAGTTTAACGTCATGCAGCGAGGATGGGGGTGCATTATTAGTTTCTGTACAGTTTAACGTCTTGTGGTTAGGATGATGTGCTTGGCAGTTTAGTGTCATACCACTCGGACAATGTGTACATCATGTTTTTTTTTATTTTCATCCGTGCAGTTTATCGTCGTGTGGTAAGGACGAACTCCATGTAGTTTGATGCCACGTGGTGGGGATGTACTCCATGCAGTTTAACATCATGCGGCGAGGACTTAGTCCATGCAGTTTAACGTCATGCGGTGAGGACGTACTCCATGCAGTTTAACGTCATACGGTGAGGACGTACTCCATGCAGTTAAACGTCATGCGGTGAGGACATACTCCATGAAGTTTAACGTCATGCGGTGAGGACGTAAATACTTCTTGGTCTCTATGGGAAATACTTCGTCAGGAACCTCGCATTGGTGAGAGCTGTATTGAATTGCCCGTCCATGGAGATCAGGGCGTACGCTCTGTTGGAGTAGACCTTGTGTATACCATATGGTCCCTCCCACTTGGGCCCCAGCTTTGGAGGCTTCTTTCCAGGTATCACTGGGTTCTGGAGGACTAGCACTAATTATCCTTCCAAGAAATACCGGAGGCAGGCCTTTTTGTTGAAGGCTCGTGCGATCCGGTTCCGGTACACTTCCAGGTGATGCAGAGTGTGCAACCGCTTCTCGTCTAGCTGTTCCAATTCACCTAACGGCTTTTCTCACTGCTCATCATTGGATTATCGATCACAGATGGCAACGTGGAGTGAGGGAAGTTGGAGTTCAATGGGCAGGACCACCTCCGTGTCGTACACCAATGAGTACAGGGTATATCAAGTAGTGGTGCAGGTTGTGGTTCGATAAGCCCACAATGCATGGAGGAGTTTATACGGACATGACTTCTTGTCTTTGTACACCATTTTCTGGAGGATGTTGGACATGGTCTTTTTGAAAACATCTATCTATGCGTTGGCCACTGCATGGTAGCAGGATGAGCGGTTGGCCTTGATACCATACACGTGGTATTGCTTTTCCAACACAAAAGAGAAAAAATTGGTGTCATTGTCTGTCAGTATGGTATGAGGGACACCGAATCTGGTGATGATATTGGTCTTCACGAATATGACAATATTTCTTTCCACGACTTCCTTGAGGAGTATGGATTCTGCCCATTTAGAAAAGAATTTTGTTGTCGTGAGGATATATTTCAGTTGTTTAGCCGTGGCGGGAGGATATGTTCCCACGACATCCATCCCCCAGATGAAAAACGGCCAGAAGTACTTAGATTGATGAAGTAACTCCGGGAGCTGGTGTATGAAGTTGGCATGAGTGGCATTTTGTGGTAAAATGCTCGCAGTCTCGTGCCACTGTGGGCCAGTAGTACCCAAGCCTTAAAACCATATGGGAAAGCTTGGTCCCTGGTCGATGTGCTCTACAGGCTCTTGCATGTACTTCAGTCATGACAGAAGCGGTTTCTTCTCCGTCAATGCATCTGAGGAGAACTCCATCAAGGCCTCATTTTTAGAGGACATCTTGCTAACCTATGCCACCATATAGGACAAAATTGATTGCCCTTCTCCGTATTTTCACTCGTTCAGCCCTGTCGGATGAAAGCTCTCCCTGTTGAAGGTAGTTCGTGATGGGGGTCATCCAGCCGGAAGCAGGAGCATATGGCTCAGGGATAGGATTGAATTCATGGATCTCTTCCGTCTTAGCCTGAACAAATGGAAATACCATTCAACGGTGAGAAATACTGATAACTGTTTCATCCTGGTCTGGGTTGGCTAAGGTTGTGGCCGCATTGGCTAATGCATCAGCCTGAGCGTTCTAGGACCGGGTAATATAATTCAATGTTGGTTCTGTGGAGAACTCAGCCATTAACCCTCGGACATGGTCGATGAAGGGGATAAGTTCCTCTTTTTTAATAGCAAATTCACCATTGACTTTCTTGATGACCAGCTCCGAGTCACCTTTTACCTTAAGGTGTTGTACTTCTGTCTGGAGTGCGAGCTCCAGGCCAGCAATGAGGGCTTGATATTCTGCTTCATTGTCCGTACATTCCTCTGATATGAGGAAGGAATACGGAAAAACTGCCTTTTCTGGGGACACATGTATTATCCCCAGACCCACATTGTTGAATCTGGGATCCTCCATCCTCTTCCCAGTGGGGCTTCGAAATGCACCGTCAAAGTACATTTCCCATGTTGGGAACTCCTCTTGAACCGAGAAGATATCTTCATCAGGTAGTTCAGCGTCCGGTGCAGTGGCCCTGTTGAAGGGTGATCTTCCAGAAAGTCTACTAATTCCTGCCCCTTGATGGCTTTTCGACGCACAAACCGGGTATCGAACTGCTGTAGGACTACCTTCCATCGGGATAGACGTCTGGTTAGCATCGGGCGACTGAGGATGTACTTGAGTGGGTTACTCCGTGAGATTAAATGGAACTCATGATGCTGCAGATAATTTCACACCTTTTGAACCGCGAAGTCCATGTCCAGACAGATCTTCTCGTTATTTGAGTATCGAGTCTCAGCATCAATCATGGTTCAGATGAGGTAATAGAGGCTGTTTTTGCTGCCAGCGTCGTTCTCTGTGCGAGGAAGGCACCGAATGACAATTCTAGGGCCTTTACATGTAGAATGATAGTCCTTCCTTCAACCGGGGACATGATCACCAGTGGACATAATAGGTACTTATTCAAGTTGTCGAATGCCTCTTGGCAGTCGTCCGTCCATTGGTACATGACCCCCTTCTTCATCAACCTGGTAAAGGGAAAACATTTGCCTTCTAGGTTGGCTATGAACTACCTAATATAGGCTAGGGGCCATTGGAATCCCCTCCGATCAGTGATATTTCGAGGGGGTGGCAGGCTCAGGATAGCCTTCATCTTCTCAAGGTCGACATCGATGTCGCGATGGCATGCGACGAAGCCAAGGAATTTCCCTGAGGTAACCCCAAAGGCGCATTTCAAGGGGTTCATCTTCAAACTATGTTGTCGGAGGTTGTTGAAGATGGTCTCAAGGTCCAAAAGGTGATCCGAGCGCAGTCTGGACATAACCACTAGGTCATCCATGTAATATTCAACAAATTTCCCTAGTAATGGATTAATGATCCGATGCATGGCACACTAATATGTGGCACCAACATTCTTGAGACCAAAGGGCATGACCCTATAACAGAATACCCCTTGAGGGGCCCTGAATGCAGTGGCTTCTTCGTCTTCTCGGTCCATCCTAATTTTATTATATCCGGAATAGTCGTCCATGAAGGATAGAGCCTCATACCCAGCCGTCGCATCAATTAACAACTCGTTGATTGGAACCGAGAAGTCATCTTTCAAAAAATTCTGATTAAGGTATCTGAAGTCAATGCAGATGGGGATTTTCCCGTTCTTTTTCTTGACAGGGATGATGTTGGCCAACCAAATGGGGTACTGCACCTCCCTAGTGAACCCTGCATTAATGAGATTATCGACTTCAGCCTCTATCTTGGCAGCGTGTGAGGGGTGGGTCCTTCTAGCGGCCTGTTTATAGCCCCGGTGGCCTTCTGGAAGACCCAGATGATGCTTCACTACCTCGGGATCGAGTCCTGGCATTTCTGTGTAGTTCCATGCAAAGACATCTTGATGTTGCCTTAGTGAGGAGGTATATACCTCGTGTTCCTCGAGAGAGATGGCCGCGCTAATGAGAGTGGGCCTCGGGTCTTCTTTGGTACCCAGGTTTATTTCCCTGAGCTCATCCACAGTGGTGGAGATACCCTCCTCAAATGAAGGAGGTGCATATTTGAGATCCTCTCCCTCTTGTTCTCCCAAGTCCTCATCTTCTTGATCTGACGAGGAGAGAGTTTCCGGTCTGAGCCTTTGAGGGTCTGATGGAGAGGAATCATGGGCATTCCTACTTGAGTATTTGTCCCCAAATCAAGGGTTGGTAAACGTTCCCGCGTCATTGTGCTCGGCCATCGTGGATGAAGTCATGAGGACATCTGAATTCATGTCCAGACTTGAACTCCTATTTTCAACACGGTTGTTGGGCTGGACATAATCTCTTCCAAGCTTCCTGAGGGGGTCATCGGGGACCATTTACAGGCCATTTGGAGTGAGGATCCAGTCGACGTTGTTGATCAAAGGCTTCTTCTTCTTTTTCTCATAGAACCCGATGTCGATTTAATGTGATTGGGAGAGCTAAAAAGGGTCCTTGTCGGCATGCAATGTCCGTCTTTGTCCGTTGACACAGTACTTAATACACTGGTGGTAGGATGAAGGAACAGAAATGTTCTTGTGAAGCCATGGCCTTCCCAGCAGGGCATCGAATGTTGTGCTCTGCCGAACCAACATGAATTCTATGTAGGCTACCAAGTCACCAAAATGGGTCTTTAGCTTAATCTGTACCATTGGCTTCTGCTCACTCTTGTCGTAACCAAACAAAAGTTGTGGCCGAGGGAATTAAATCGTCCTTACTATAGACCAACTTACGGAGTGTCCTTAGGGGAAGGAGGATAACTCCAGAGCCATTATCTATAAAGACTTTTCATATCTCAATACCATTTAGTGTGCCGGACACATATAGCGGTCTGATGTGTCCTTGCATGATGGCATCTTCGTCTTGATCGGTGAAGAAAATCACCGCATTGCATTCAGTAGAGCCAGTCTCCATCCGGTAAATCTCGGTGGCAGCTACCTCGGCTTTGAATTCCTGGGGGCTGATCATAGCTTTGATGAGCACCTCCCTAAGGTTGGCTGACAAACATAGGGCATCCAGGATTGACAACTTTGCTGGCACTAACACCAACTGCTTAAGGATGTTGTATTTTTGCTCCAGCGGTCGATTCTTCTCCATTGGCGGGAGAGTCTTAACGACTGTTTTGGGAGTTGGAGCATTTGACAAGGAGGGACCGGCTGCGGGGTCGAGTGTCGATGGTGTTCCCACATTTTGAAGAATTGGCCTAGCTGGTCTTTTTGTGTGCCCTAGGCGACCAGACACTTTCTCCTCCTTTGGTGGGTATCGTAGAACAACAGGGCCAGAGTGGCTGCTTGTGGAGGTGGAGGGGCATTCCCTCTCCTACTGAGTTCACTGAAAAGCCCTCCCACGGGTTTCCAAAATATTTAAGGTCTGGTCCAGGGTCCAACCATAGGGTCGGTTTCAGCCGTGGCTGTGCCTCCCCTGGTATCCCCTGCCTCTGCGATTCCTCCTCCCGGCTCCACGTGCAGGAAACTCGGGTTCATAATCATACCCTTAGTCAGGGAATGATTCCATGAGATTGGTGATGTTGATAGAACCAAAGATTGGATCTTTATCCTCTGAAAGGTCAACCTGGTTTGTTGTCTCTGATGGTGCCGTTTGGTGGGTCAGTGCCCGTGGTTCCAAATTCGAGGGCATGAAATCAGCTTGGGTTGGGACTCACTTTGGCCCCATCGCAGACTGTTCCTCTTGTGATTGCTTCCTCCTTTGACTTTGTAGAGACCCGAATCCTGACTTACATGGACTTTACATTACTTTTGCGGAATACTTAGTACATAACAGAAACACACACACAAGGATCGTAATAGTTTAGTGTCATTGGAAACTCGGAATAAAATCTTCTAATCGTGGTGAAAGATCTTCAACATCTCCCATAAAGATCTTCTTTTTTTTACCTAAAACCTTTCTTTATATCCTGGGGAAAAGAAAACATAAAAGGGTGAGCTCAAATGCTCAGTAAGGGTAAAAAAAAAAATATCAATCAGATCGTATTCATAAGAACATAACATTTTGGAAATCATAACCTGCAAAAGAGAGCATAATTTCATAACATGGGATAAATCATGGTAGTGAAATGTAATCACAATAATCATAACTTAAAACATGAAACTTTGTGGCATACACACATAATCATAGAAAATCATTTCTTGTTAGTCAAGACTAATTGCCAAGACTATCTTAGTGGACAAAGTCCCTTTCTGAATCGAGTAACCCTCGTTTCAGTCCTGTTTCACTGAACTGGTATAACCTACCGTTCCAGACCTGTCTATCTCATGAGATATAAAATCTTTACCCAATGCATTGGAGGGAGATATAGGTCCCACCCATCTCATAATGAAACCATTCTTATGTGTGCCACAAAAATCATAAATCATACATCATAGCATAACCCATGAAATAAAATGGGATTCTTAAACATCATGCCATCATAACATAATCCATAAACAATTGATATCATTTCATCATAAGAAAATTGAATCCATTTAAATCATAGAGAAATTTTACATGAAACATACACATATGAAATAATGTCATCATAGATATAAAATAGTTTTGACAAAACACTTGAAATGAATTCTTGAGGAAAATATCCTTTCTTCTTTAAAATCATGTTCTATTCACAAAATTCCATGAAATTTTAAAAGATAAGGGTTTTATTGAAAATAATCATGCAATATTGTAGAGGAAGCTTCTTGAAAATGAGGCGGTATGAAACCGTAAAAATCCGTTCAATCCGTATAAGTTAAAAATAACATTCTCCTCGTACTTTTGTCGGAAAAGTCAAAAAGTACCTTATATGGTAACCAAAGGAATGATTCCATTCATACAATGTGGTAAAAATAAATAAAGGGTAAAAATGACTTTAAAAATCCATGGAAGAATGGTAAACATTTTATGAAATCAATTTTATAAATCATGGTCATGGATGATAAACGTAACCCCAGTAAATACTTACGTATAAGCAGTCTCGGATAAAAATGAGATTGCAAATTTAACCCTTACCTTAGGTCCGATTTGCTTCGTAAGTGTCCGAACCTCCTGTATAATTATTTAAATAATGTCATTGACTTATTACAGAATCATATTCATTGTTATGATATCATATATGGTTCACTTATTACATTATATTACCCATTCTTTTGTAAATTCCATGTTAAAGAGCGTTTTGGGTAAAATTGTTTCATTTGTTGTCCGTGTTTTGACTTGTAATTATTCATATGATTACTTAGATCATGATTACTTAATTCCAGAATATAAAAAATGATTTTTATATATATATATTCATAATATACATATATATAATAAATCAGTAAATGGAAAGAAATACACCGTTCATGGAGACGGTAGTCCGTATGTACACATGAACGCTGTTTTCGTTTCCCTATTGAATTGAATGGAATTAAGTAGATGACATACATGTAAATATAAATAAATCCAGTATCATTATTATGTCATATATTTCATTAGTACTTATTATATATACTTTATAATCATTCATGAATGGTTAATCATTGAGAATGAATCTCATCGCGTCGTGGAGACGGTAGTCCGTACGTACGCACGAGCCATGATATCGTTCCCATGGTCGTGGAATTGTGTTGAAGTGTTTGTATACTATTTCAGTATCAATATCACTTTATAATAATCATATATAGTTACTCATTACATCATTATACCCATCCAATTAAGGTGGTGGTAGAAAATAGATTACACCACGGCGTGGAGACGGTATTCCGTACGTACGCACGCGCGGTGATTTCCTTTTTCCGTAGGATGGATAGAAGGTTAATTAGATTTGTTTCATATTTATAATAACATATCAGTATATAAGAAATACTGATGTTATTACTTTCTCATGAAACAACTAAAGAAGAAGAAGTAGAAGAAGAAAGAAATTGAAAAGATCGGTAATGGATATTACCTCTTCTTTGGAACGCCTCTTTGAATCCTCCACTTAGGAAACTAAGATTGGTCTTTGAAGAAGACCAGGACCTCTATGATTATTCTAGGGAAGTGGAGAAGGGATTTTGTCAGGGGTTGGCCGAGCTTGAGTGCTCAAATTGGTGTGAGGAGGAGGGGGAGGAGGTGCCCTTTTATAAGGGAGGAGAGGGGCACCTTTGGAATTCTTAAAAATATTAATTTATAATAAATCTAACCCCACATAAAAACCTCCAAAAATGACTCATATGCGAATATTAGATAAGATAAGGTGGTAATATCATCAACCAATAGAATTTAGACATGTTAGGAATTTATTTTAAACATTATCAACATGATTTATCCTTATTTAATCAATTTAATTTTATTTGTGGTAATAACATTCTAATTTTTAAATTATAACAAATAATTACTTATTTGTTGTGAATTGTCCATAATTGGATTCTTAATAACAGTTTAGATCATATAAATTTAACTTTATAATTTTGAAATATTTTGTGATTTTTAATCAATTTTATAATATGTTTTTTATAAAATAACAATAGTGTCAATTTTGACACTATTCATTTATTTGAATTTAAATAAAATAAATACAGAAGATATGTTCAAACTAAAAGTTTTAATAGATTCATAAAATTTCATATGTATCTTAAAAATAATTGGAGAACATTAAATAGTTCATATAATATTTATTTTATTATTTTTGAAACCATTTATTTTGTTTATCTCTTAATTAAATAAATACTACAACATTTTTGTATAATTATTTAATATACTTATTTTTGCATAAAAATTAAAAATAAAATCCAATGATGAAAATAAATCTATTAACTTTTACAATAATACTTCTACTCGAATTTATCATCTTAAAATCACAATATTTAAATTGTTATATTTATTAAATTATGAAGGTGACAACTTTGGCATCATTTAAAATAAAATAATATAAGTGTCATAATCGCTTTTATAAGGATCCCAATGGTCACATATTCGACCATTGGATGATTATGGTTTAACTTTACATGGAAAATAAGTTTTTGTTAGGTATTTGTGCATTTTATGGTCACTATTAGTTTAATAAAAACAATATTCTTGATTTTTCACTAGATAAACAATTTCTGCATCACTATTGTGTCATAATTAATGATAATTATTTAATCCCTAAAAATTATAAATAAATTTATATGATGTAGATAATTTCATTAGATTTCTGGAGACTATTCATGTTCGAAGTTTCATGAAGTTTATCACTAAATTAAAATTAATATACTTATAAGATTTAAGAGAGTGACATGTTGTCACTTTCTTTGGTTTTAACAATAATTAAGTTATTTTCATGGAAAAATGTCCATTAAATGATTCTAATCCGACCCTTAGGTGATATGGGTCGACTTTTAGTCATACAATAGGATTTTTACATTTGTTAGGGTAATTTTAAAATATTATATTTACCCTTAATTACCCGATTTACCTTTAACTATGGTAAATAAAATTTACCGTAGTTACTATTCATAATTCCCAAAAATAAAAAGTAGCTTATTAACATAATTTAGACCCACTGATTCCAAATATGGAATACATTTTTCCAAATTTAATACATAAAATATGCAGAAATTAAATTAAAATTAATCCCGTTGTCGAAAGAAAACAGGTTTTTCTTTAAAACATTGCAAAAGATTGAATTGATTTAACCTATGAATTCAAGGTAAAATCAATTCTAATGACATACATTATATTAAATGGTAAAAATATATTCTATTTATACTTTAAAACCATTCAATATTATAATTAAACCACATAAGATATTACGATGAAAAAAGTTTTTTTTAAATAAAATATAGCGTGTTTTTACTATTCATTAAAATATGAAAGTTATCGGAAAAATATCAAAACTTTATCTAATGTAAATTTTTATATCCTGATTCAAAAGAAGAATATTATTTTGTCAAATTGAACATATAAACATGTCAAAAACTATATTTAAAGTGGGTGCGCCATCAAAAGGCGGTAAAACTGCATTTTTTAAAAAATACTTATTTTACCCGAAAAATTTATTTTGTTCTTATACCATGTTCTAGAAATGTTTAAGATGAATAATAATGTTATAAAATTCAAAATTTAGTTAATACTATTCATAATGGCTAGTTCATGACAATATTATAATAATATAACATTGTTTATTAAAACCTGGTATTGCGTACAACACACGCTATCGAGGAAGGTCGCGATTGCATGTAATGCAAGCCAAGTCAGGGTTGCGTGTTGTGAAAGAATCCTTCGTTGTTTCGTATAACAGAATCCAACCATATTTCATTTATACATTTAATATATATATATATATATATACTCAATGTTGCGTAGAATAACTATTATCAAAATTGGGTGTAACACGGTCCAAGAATAGTGTTGCGTACACTGCAAGCTAATACGGTGTTGCGTATAGCGCAGGGTAATATTGTTTTAGAATACAACATAAGACATTAATGAAATTAAAATAATATTTTTTCATAAAATCTCGGGGTGTTACATTCTACCCCCCTTAAAATGAATTTCTCCCTCGAAATTCGTCGGGGTTATAAATGGTTTACTATTTGAAAGTTTCTTTGATAGAAACCCATATTGTAAAAAGGAATACCAAAACTTATCTTTAAAAACAAATGTATGAAACGTAATGGTTACCCAAATAAACTAATCACTGGGTTTCGACATAGGTGAAAATATGGATATGGAAGAGAAATCTAACCATCATGTTCTGATGGAGAGTGGTAGAGAACATGGCCATGGAAAAGCTAGCAATCACAAAGCCATAAATTTGTGATGATCTAGGGTAAAATCTGATTCATCGGGTATAAGGGCACTAGGACAACATTTTTGGTTTTCAAGATCATTTCCCTGAAGTTGAAAATTTGAATTAGAATAAATACTTACTTTATTTTGGTACAATCTCACTGTTGTTTGTGCCTTGAACAATTTTCACTTCATCTCTTAAATAAATGAAGATGAATTTGTTATTCGTGAAGTGTTAGCAGATCATGTGATAGAATGACGGGTCATTCCATCTGTCTCAAACAAAAGGTTAGCAAAAATTATATACATAAGTCGATCTATAGTGAGATTAATCATATATTGTTCCTAAAATGGACTTATACTTCATATATCATACTGCTTAATATAATAAAACTAGTTTCTACTAAACAGGGACTTCATGTAATCCAGTGGTAGGCGATAAAGGCCAGTCGCACTTCGGTTGTGGGTTCGATTCCTACAGCCTTGTCTGACGCGATGGGCTGTCGCCCATCCTGCAAGTTGTCCTTTTTATAAAACTACATTACTATAACATCCCATCAATAATATCGAATAAAAAAAACTTCTATCCTTAAACAATACTCACTTATGTCCAACATAATCCATTTCAATCTTTAGGCTTATCTATAATACTGCAGTCCACTCTCATAACATAGTGAAAACGATTAACAGAGATTTAATACCATCGTTGATCCCCATATATCATAAGATATGTTTTGTTGGTCACATTCCAAACATTCAAAGTCCTTAATCATGTATTCTCTTGAAAACCATAGTGAAAACATGAATGCAGTTTAAAGTTAACACTTTCCACATACCAAAATCCTCAAAATTCTATATACTCAAACCATGATATCACTTAGTCCTTATATCATTCATGAGCTCATGCATACAATCAAACATCTCATTATCGTCTTATCCCTTCATTATGCGCATATCATCTACTTTCCAAAAATACCGGTACCATTCATCACATACTTTCAAAACTTAAGGAAAGAGAACAATGTAACAATCCTTAGATATCTCTTTATCCCATAGTACTATGAGATTACTTATACAACATTACACTTGATAAACATGTAATCATTTCACTACATTCTTAAACCATTGACCGAGCTTCAACAATTCCTTCATCTCACATATCATTTGTAGTCTCTTCATCATCATCCACATAAATACTTCCCATACGAAGATACTGATTATCTTCATGAGACTTTCCCTTAGGGAATTGGTTTGCATAATGCCCGTACATTCCACATTTAAAACATTTAACCATTGTTGATGTCGTAGCAATACCATTATCCTCATCCCTGGTGTTAACTGAACCTTTTCCTTTGCACTTACTGGCTTTGTGTCCTTCTTTTCTACACCCAAAGCATCATCCAGTTCCTTTGAAACATTCTCCTTGATTCCTCTTCCCACATGATTTACATAGGGGAAATTGAACTTTCATTCCTCTATGATCATCATGAAATTCCATCTTTCTCTTATTAGCCGAGTCAGGAAACTTACAAATTTTACATTATTGATCATATTATGAGATTGCTAATTCAGCATAATAATGATGTTTGGACTTCCAAATCCCATTTCATTTGGTTTCTCATGAAGAATGTCATTCCATTGTGTATCATATCCTCCATTATCGTGAATCACCTTGTTTCCAGCCATTTTCTAAAACCCAAAAAGAATAGTGTGAGAGGAAAAAATCATAATAAAGGGAGAGTAACATAAATATCTAATATCTTTGGTTTAATCTAATATCGTTACCATAGTTCTAGGACTATATCCTTTACGTATACTTATCCTTAGGGGCATCCCTAGACACACCTTAGAAATATCTCTAGGGATCTCACTAACGTTTTCGCATCCTAGTTTCCAAAGGTTGACTAAACCTTTCCTCTGATACCAACTGTAGAGACCCGAAGCCTGACTTACATGGACTTTACATTACTTTTGCGGAATACATAGTACATAACAAAAACACACACACAAGGATCGTAATAGTTTAGTGTCTTTGGAAACTCGGAATAAAATCTTATAATCGTGGTGAAAGATCTTCAACATCTCCCATAAAGATCTTCTTTTTTTTACCTAAAACCTTTCTTTATATCCTGGGGAAAAGAAAACATAAAAGGGTGAGCTCAAATTCTCAGTAAGCGTAAAAAAAAGAAATATCAATCACATCGTATTCATAAGAACATAACATTTTGGAAATCATAACCTGCAAAAGAGAGCATAATTTCATAACATGGGATAAATCATGGTAGTGAAATGTAATCACAATAATTATAACTTAAAACATGAAACATTGTGGCATACACACATAATCATAGAGAATCATTTCTTGTTAGTCAAGACTCATTGCCAAGACTATCTTAGTGGACAAAGTCCCTTTCTGAATCGAGTAACCCTCGTTTCAGTCCTGTTTCACTGAACTGTTATAACCTACCGTTCCAGCCCTGTCTATCTCATGAGATATAAAATATTTACCCAATGCATTGGAGGGAGATATAGTTCCCACCCATCTCATAATGAAACCATTCTTATGTGTGCCACAAAAATCATAAATCATACATCATCGCATAACCCATGAAATAAAATGGGATTCTTAAACATCATGCCATCATAACATAATCCATAAACAATTGATATCATTTCATCATAAGAAAATTGAATCCATTTAAATCATAGAGAAATTTTACATGAAACATACACATATGAAATAATGTCATCTTAGATATAAAATAGTTTTGACAAAACACTTGAAATGAATTCTTGAGGAAAATATCCTTTCTTCTTTAAAATCTTGTTATATTCACAAAATTCCATGCAATTTTAAAAGATAAGGGTTTTATTGAAAATAATCATACAATATTGTAGAGGAAGCTTCTTGAAAATGAGGCGGTATGAAACCGTAAAAATCCGTTCACTCCATATAAGTTAAAAATAACATTCTCCTCGTACTTTTGTCGGAAAAGTCAAAAAGTACCTTATATGGTAACCAAAGGAAAGATTCCATTCATACAATGTGGTAAAAATTAAATAAAGGGTAAAATGACTTTAAACATCCATGGAAGAATGGTAAACATTTTATGAAATCATTTTTATAAATCATGGTCATGGATGATAAACGTAACCCCAGTAAATACTTACGTATAAGCAATCTCGGATAAAAATGAGATTGAAAATTTAACCAGTACCTTAGGTCCGATTTGCTTCGTAAGTGTCCGAACCTCCTGTATAATTATTTAAATAATGTCATTGACTTATTACAGAATCATATTCATTGTTATGATATCATATATGGTTCACTTATGACATTATATTACCCGTTCTTTTGTAAATTCCATGTTAAAGAGCGTTTTGGGTAAAATTGTTTCATTTGTTGTCCGTGTTTTGACTTGTAATTATTCATATGATTACTTAGATCATGATTACTTAATTCCAGAATATAAAACATGATTTATATATATATATATTCATAATATACATATATATAATAAATCAGTAAATGGAAGGAAATACACCGTTCATGGAGATGGTAGTCCGTACGTATGCATGAACGCTGTTTTCGTTTCCTTATTGAATTGAATGGAATTAAGTAGATGACATACATGTAAATATAAATAAATCCAGTATCATTATTATGTCATATATTTCATTAGAACTTATTATATATACTTTATAATCATTCATGAATGGTTAATCATTGAGAATGAATCTCATCGCGTCGTGGAGACGTTAGTCCGTACGTACGCACGAGCGATGATATCGTTCCCATGGTCATGGAATTATTCTGAAGTGTTTGTATACTATTTCAGTATCAATATGACTTTATAATAATCATATATAGTTACTCATTACACCATTATACCCATCCAATTAAGGTGGTGGCAGAAAATAGATTACACCACGGCGTGGAGACGGTATTCCGTACGTACGCACGTGCGGTGATTTCCTTTTTCCGTAGGATGGATAGAAGGTTAATTAGATTTGTTTCATATTTATAATAACATATCAGTATATAATAAATACTGATGTTATTACTTTATCATGAAACAACTAAAGAAGAAGAAGTAGAAGAAGAAAGAAATTGAAATGATCGGTAATGGATATTACCTCTTCTTTGGAACGCCTCTTTGAATCCTCCACTTAGGGAACTAATATTGGTCTTTGAAGAAGACCAGGACCTCTAGGATTATTCTAGGGAAGTGGAGAAGGGATTTTGGCAGGGGTTGGCCGAGCTTGAGTGCTCAAATTGGTGTGAGGAGGAGGGGGAGGAGGTGCCCTTTTATAAGGGAGGAGAGGGGCACCTTTGGAATTCTTAAAAATATTAATTTATAATAAATCTAACCCCACATTAAAACCTCCAAAAAATGACTCATATTAGAATATTAGATAATATAAGGTTGAAATATCATCAACCAATAGAATTTAGACATGTTAGGAATTTATTTTAAACATTATCAACATGATTTATCCTTATTTAATCAATTTAATTTTATTTGTGGTAATAAAATTCTAATTTTTAAATTATAACAAATAATTACTTATTTGTTGTGAATTGTCCATAATTGGATTCTTAATAACAGTTTAGATCATATAAATTTAACTTTATAATTTTGAAATATTTTGTGATTTTTAATCAATTTTATAATATGTTTTTTTATAAAATAACAATAGTGTCAATTTTGACACTATTCATTTATTTGAATTTAAATAAAATAAATACAGAAGATATGTTCAAACTAAAAGTTTTAATAGATTCATAAAATTTCATATGTATCTTAAAAATAATTGGAGAACATTAAATAGTTCATATAATATTTATTTTATTATTTTTGAAACCATTTATTTTGTTTATCTCTTAATTAAATAAATACTACAACATTTTTGTATAATTATTTAATATACTTATTTGTTGCATAAAAATTAAAAATAAAATCCAATTATGAAAATAAATCTATTAACTTTCACAATAATACTTCTACTCGAATTTATCATCTTAAAATCACAATATTTAAATTGTTATATTTATTAAATTATGAAGGTGACAACTTTGGCATCATTTAAAATAAAATAATATAAGTGTCATAATCGCTTTTATAAGGATCCCAATGGTCACATATTCGACCATTGGATGATTATGGTTTAACTTTACATGGAAAATAAGTTTTGGTTAGGTATTTGTGCATTTTATGGTCACTATTTGTTTAATAAAAACAATATTCTTGATTTTTCACTAGATAAACAATTTCTGCATCACTATTGTGTCATAATTAATGATAATTATTTAATCCCTAAAAATTATAAATAAATTTATATGATGTAGATAATTTCATTAGATTTCTGGAGACTATTCATGTTAGAAGTTTCATGAAGTTTATCACTAAATTAAAATTAATATACTTATAAGATTTAAGAGAGTGACATGTTGTCACTTTCTTTGGTTTTAATAATAATTAAGTTATTTTCATGGAAAAATGTCCATTAAATGATTCTAATCCGACCCTAAGGTGATATGGGTCGACTTTTAGTCATACAATAGGATTTTTACATTTGTTAGGGTAATTTTAAAATATTATATTTACCCTTAATTACCTGATTTACCTTTAACTATGGTAAATAAAATTTACCGTAGTTACTATTCATAATTCCCAAAAATAAAAAGTAGCTTATTAACATAATTTATACCCACTGATTACAAATATGGAATCCACTTTTCCAAATTCAATACACAAAAGATGCAGAAATTAAATTAAAATTAATCCCATTGTCGAAAGAAAACGGGTTTTTCTTTAAAACATTGCAAAAGATTGAATTGATTTAACCTACGAATTCAAAGTAAAATCAATGCTAATGACATACATTATATTAAATGGTAAAAATATATTCTATTTATACTTTAAAACCATTCAATATTATAATTTAACCACATAAGATATTACGATGAAAAAAGTTTTTTTTAATTAAAATATAGCGTGTTTTTACTATTCATTAAAATATGAAAGTTATCGGAAAAATATCAAAACTTTATCTAATGTAAATTTTTATATCCTGATTCAAAAGAAGAATATTATTTTGTCAAATTGAACATATAAACATGTCAAAAACTATATTTAAAGTGGGTGCGCCATCAAAAGGCGGTAAAACTGCATTTTTTGAAAAATACTTATTTTACCCGAAAAATTTATTTTGTTCTTATAACATGTTATAGAAATGTGTAAGATGAATAATAATGTTATAAAATTCAAAATTTAGTTAATACTATTCATAACGGCTAGTTCATGACAATATTATAATAATATAACATTGTTTATTAAAACCCGGTATTGCGTACAACACACGCTATCGAGGAAGGTCGCGATTGCGTGTAATGCAAGCCAAGTCAGGGTTGCGTGTTGTGAAAGAATCCTTCGTTGTTTCGTATAACATAATCCAACCATATTTCATTTATACATTTAATATATATATATATACTCAATGTTGCGTAGAATAACTATTATCAAAATTGTGTGTAACACGGTCCAAGAATAGTGTTGCGTACACTGCAAGCTAATACGGTGTTGCGTATAGCGCAGGGTAATCTTGGTGTAGAATACAACATAAGACATTAATGAAATTAAAATAATATTTTTCATAAAATCTCGGGGTGTTACAGACTTCGTCCGCATGACCGGATTGTGGACGGTTGTGAGGCTGATGTCATCGGATCTGCAGCTCCAAGGGTTGCTAGTGGCAACACCGGATGCTGTAGTTGAGCTCGGAGTATGCCTTGGGCTCGTTTAATAGTCTTCCGAGTCATCCAGTCGTCAAATTTCTACCCCTTCTTACTTGTGACTTTATTCCACCCCTCCTCCTTGTCGGAGTCGATGGTAGAGATACATGCCACATGTGCTGGGGGTGGTCCCAGCTCAACTTATCCAGAATCTACCATCCTTTGCAGGAGGTCTGTAAAGATGAAGCATTCTCGGATACTGTGCCCTAACATCTGGTGGCAGGGGCAGTAATCTGGTCTGTCATCACAGCTGACTTTTTTAGGTCTCCTCGGTTCTGGAAGGCGGAGCAAGTTGCAATTCATAGTGGCAATTATGTAGACACGAACATGATCGTCCCAGAACAAGTACACTTTCTGTATTCGCTCCTCAAACTGGTTCCTCTTTGGTCCTCGTTGATCGTCCCATTTAGGCAGGGGCAGCTGCTGATATGCATGGGGCCCTTGACGATTTGGTGGAGGCCTGAGCGGTGGAGCGGGCACATGGGCCGGCTTGAGTGTGACAGCGGACGCTTCAGCTCTAGGAGCTCTCTTCACCAGAGCCTGTGAGGATATTCAAGACATTGAATTAGTCTGTTGTAGGGAGTTCTCAATTCTCTAGGCAATGGCCAAGAGATGGAGGAATCCAGTTGTGCACTCCACCGGTATGAGCGGTGTTCGAAGCTCATCTCAAAGATTATCGATGCATATGGCTAGAATCTCATCTTGAGGAATTGGCATGTTCAGAGAATAGGTCAGACCATTCCATCTGGTGATGAAATCTGAGACCCTCTCATTCTCCCTCTGCTTGCAGTTCATGAGATCCCTAACCATTGATTTAGGCAGCGTTGAAATGATGTGGAAAAGGAACTGTTACCGGAGGTCCTCCTAGTTCTTTATCGACTGGGCCGGTAGACTCGTATACCAGATGAAGGCGGATCTCTGCATGGTTTGTACAAAGCATCTGAGTTTAACTGCTTCTTTCTATCTTAGAGTCCCCATCATAGGGTCGCAATAGGACGCATAGTGCATCAAATGCTGCTCCGGATCGCCTGATCTATTGAAGATGGGGAACACAGGGCTCCCAAAATTGGGTGGAGGTGGTGTATTGGTCACCCAATATGGGTACGGTTTCCGCTCCGGCTATATCGGAGCACGTCTACCTTCCATCACTTTCAATCCAACTGTTAGTGCCTCGATGGTATTGGTGAGTCCCTGGTTTACATCATGTTGGGCCCGGTCCTGGGCAGGCGTAGCCCGAGGCATTGACTGAGGATCTGGATTGGCTGGCACCAAGGGTGCATATTCCGTTCGGGGTACCCTCAGGGAGTTCGGGCATACTTTCTCCGGTTGCCTCCTAAGTGGAGGGAAATCCTGGTATTCACCATCCACATTTAGATATTTGGATGAACCAGGAGCCTCATTGTGTAAGAGCCATGATCGTGCTTCGTTTTTCGTGGGAAGCCTTATCCTTTGGGGTGCACTTGCTGGGAGTGTATGACGTGGCTCTTCTTGGGACGCACTTTCAATAAGGCGGTTCCTTTGGAGTAGCTTGGCGTTAAGCCGCCTCAATTGTTTCATCTCTTCTTGTTGTCGAGCAAACCTCTCTTCGAGCGTGAGTGGCTCATTTTTATCGAGAGAGGGGGACAGGTTGAGGGTAATCACCCCTTTCTTTTTATCCTTGCTAGAAGCTCACAGGGTAGGTGGAGGGAGGTTAGCTGAAGGGGAGACCATATTTAAAGCGGCCCTATGGTTCTGGGTGTGCACTTCTGGGGGTTCATTGAGAGTCACAGCCTGACCAGAACCATCGTCTCCTGATCCGTCTGGATTTTCACTTTCTACGGTGTCACCCACGGGGTTAGCCTCTATGGAGTTGATGAACACATATTTCGGGGTGGAGGGGACATTATCTTCCAAATAAGAATAGGATCTCCTGCGTCTTCGGTTGTCCTTCCCTTTCATGACCTGGGATTGCCCTCGGACTTCTTGATGAAGGGTGACGCAGAGAGTTCTATGATGCGACATTACGGTGTGCCTTCCTCACGGAGGGTATGATGATTCACATGATGGGATAGGATGAGAACCTCCTATTTTGATTGTCCTTCCTAGATGAGAGAATATGGATTCTCGTGGGGGAGATTGTTGTTAAAGGGGTAATAATGCCCCCAGCCCTGAGGGCTGGGGCTGGCTCCGTTCCCTAGACGTTGAGTCTCTTCTCAGTTTTATTGGTCTTATGGGGGAATTTGTTGTTAAAAATGCCCTCAGCATTATTGGATGGGGTTGACCCTGGATTGCGGCAGTAGCTGCGGCTATCGTGACCTGCCTGATCTCGCGTGCCCCCATTCGGGGGTGAACCGGATCTGGTGCCAAATTCACCTATGGATTAGTCCCTTCTGGGGAGGTAGGAAGAGATCGTTGATGGGCCTCCCTTAGACGAGAGGCCTGATGTATGCTCTCGGTGTCCTGATTCAGAAGTTTTTGAATATCTCGTTCCCGCCAGGCCTGACGCTTCTGGGACTTACTTAAGGCCCGACTCTATTGGGTGTGTTGCCTTTCCTGAACAGGGGGTCCAGTCGATTTCCATCTCGATGTGACGACGTTACATGATACCATGCCGAACGGGTTTTTCTGGGCAGGGATCGGAGTGAAATGTAGAGCTCTGTATTCCCCCCAGCCCCTAATATGGACTCCCGTCAGAGCGTCACCGATGAGGCGGCGCAGTTCGTGAAGTGCACGGAGGTAGGCTGCCTCCATATTCCATTTACGCCTCTTGGGGCGTTGTTGTCATGTCGAGGAAAGGGATTCTAGGTTGATGTGACACAGTAGGTCCCCTATTGTCTTGACGTGGTCTACATACCTGCCATAGGGCAGGAAGCTTGACTTCAGCCGGCGGAGGGTCATCCACATATTATGATAGATGTCGTGAATGCATTATTCCGACAACTCCTTGGGTATGTCATACTGAGAGGTGGTCATGGGCCAAAACAGAACTGGTATATCATTCCTGGCCAGTTGTTTTCTTAGGTGTAGCATATCGGCATACTCCTCTACTAGTGATTCCTCTACCTGGTCAGCCCAACAAAGGCTCTCACTATAGTCGGAGGCAGTGGGACCGGTAGGTATCGAATTCTCTTGTGGGGGATTCTGAGGTGGTTCAGAAGATGAAAACGGCCCTGGAACAACTCTTTATTGAATAAGGGCGTCGTTAGTGACAAACTGGGAATCTGACATGCTTGATCTCATTCTTCTGAGTGCCTCGGCACACAAGGGCTTTTCGGTGCTTGATTCGGCATGAGGAGGACCTTCCTGTCCATATAACATGCAATCATGGGGAGGACCTTTGCAATGACGACCGTAATGGTGAGGAATACAATTACTTCTTGATTCTTCACTACATAGAGGACTTTTTCAATGCACACCCTGGGGAGGACCTCCAAGGCATGTTGCAATAAGGGGAGGACCTTCTGGCTGTGTGGCGTTGTTATAGGGAGGACAATAACAACACCTACCATCATTGTGAGGATGACCATAATGGATTGACGTTTGATGCACATCCTGGGGAGGACCTTCAGAACACGCCGCGACAAGGGGATGACCTTCTTGTTGCTTGGGGCCATTGCGGGGAGGACCTTCCGAACAGCGACCGTGGTGGTGAGGACTACCATCACAGCTGTAGAAATGGTGAGGACTACCATTACTGCTTCCGCAGGGAGAATATCTATGGGATACATCCTGGGCAGGGCCTCCAGAATGTACCACAATGAGAGGAGGGCCTTCTCGTTGCTCGATGTCTCTACGGGGGGACTTTCGTTATCAGGGTGGCGAGGACTACCACAGTGACCTGATTCCTGGCTGTGTGGAGTTCTGTTGCAGCGTACCCCCTGGAGAGGACCTTCAGATCATGCCACGAAATGGGGAGGGCCTTCTTGTCATGATTAGACGTCAATACTGGGAGGACATCCTTAGTTGTGACTATGATAGCGAGGACTACCATCATAATCTATGGTCCCACTGCATGGAGAGTGATTGCAGTGTATACCCCAGGGAGGACCTTCAGGGTGGACCGCAGCAAGTGGAGGACCTTCTTGCTGCTCGATCTTCTAGTCATGTGGAGGGTTTCCATGACTCGCATCAAGAGATAAGCTCTCATGATCGATTCCTATATGCCTGCGGGGGAGGCCCCCACAGGTGCCCTGGGGAGGACCTTCAGAGATGGTGGTAGCGACATTGCGGGGAGGACCTTCGCAACTGCTACTGAAACTCCCATAATATGGTAATGGTTGGGCAGGGTTTCTAGCCTTTGATGCATGATTAGCGGTGTCAGAAATCCCAGCTTCCAGCAGTGCGGAGTCATGAACCCGCTCTTTATTTTCCGGCTGCCTTCGGCGCGTTCGGGGTGCTCTTTTGCGGGGAGTGGGGACCATTTGCTATTGACAATGGCCTTCACCTTTGGGTCCCTATCTAATTGGGTCCCGTGACTTTTCTGGGACACGCTGATGAACATCATGACATTTAACATGGATTTATGCCTGCTCTGGAGCATCCACCATGATGGACGGGTGTCCCCCAGTTGGAACGAGTGAAGATGCTCGATCTGTTTGCCCTTGCGTCGCGGAATATAGCCGGTGACCCTCCTGGGCTGAAGCAGGGATGCAGATCTCCTTCGAGGAGGCTATCTCGTCTCTTAGATGAGTCACCTCAATTAGGGAGATGGGATCACATGCCTTATTCGTTTCTGTTGCCGCCGATGAAATTACATGCTAGAAAGTATGCAAGATATGATCTGGGATCGATACCTGATCCTCCATAATTTCCAGGATATGTAAAGAGACATCTTTGGCTAGAATGGGTATGAAGGCCCATTCCGGCATCGGAGTAGGAATATCCTGCTCCGGTCCTCCATTTCCAGTGGGTACTGACAATTCCCCTGTATCGGGGCTGGTGAACGAATCTTCCCCTGTGCCGGGATAAACCGGTTTTTCTCTCTGTTTGCCGTCGCATCGTGGTGGAGGACTTTACTTGCATCTGCAGGGGGATGGCACTGCATATATTGATTTCCCATCGTATCGAGTCGGTGGCCTCTGTTGGCGGGGAGACGTGCATGCCTATGATTTACTGCCACATCTGGGTGGAGGGCATGGTTGATCGCCACCATATCAGGATGGCTGGCGTCTGAAGCAACTGTCAGGAGCTGGTCCTGTAGGTGCCGAGTCGCCACCGTGTCAAGATGGTGGGCTTCACGACCCTGGGCAGGGAGAGGTGCATGCCTTTTGAGTTCTACCCTACACGAGCGACGGGTTTGATGGAGCTCTTAGGGGATGTGCGCCGGCTCGTGCGATGCCACCATGCCTGGATGGCGGGCTCACAATGAGCGAACAGGTGTGGGTGCCTGTTTGTGGTATGTCTTCGTGGATGAGTAGCAGAGCTCCTCCTCAAGGACCAGGGTGATGACCGGTCCCCGATTGTATGTCTGCCGCCCTCGTCGAGCGATCCGATGGGCCGGAGCTTGGGGAGCGTGGGCTCAAATCCTCGGGGAAACATCCTCCTCGGCACGAGGATATTGTGTCGTGATGTGACTGCGATGATGCCTTCTGGAGGGGGCCTTAGAACGGAACCCCTGTTCGACAGGGATGAAGTCCTCAACATCGACCTCATCTGCCTCCCTGAGATAAGGGAGGTACGCATTTTCCCGTTCTGGGGATAGGCTCCCGAAACGGTTGGAGACAACGACAGGGATTGTCTGGGTTCGCCTTTGCGGTCATTGCTGGGCAGGCGACCGACGACTCTTGACGGATTGGAGAGCGTGCATGGCCACCTCCACCGTTGGTAGAATACCATTCATGTGGTACTCTCGGATCAGCACGTACAAAACCCAGCATTGAAGATGCTGGGTGGTGACGGGGTCCTCAGTTGTTGAGGAAGTCCCGTCCTTGCATTGTTGGAAGCGCACACTTGTGAGTTATTTTGCGATGCCATTGCATCGAAGGGAATTCTGAAAGTAGTACCTGCGAAACATTTTATCAAATACAAGCAGCAAACCCGTCAAAGCATCATCTCATAATCCCATGCATAATTAATGACCTTGCTTGGCCCTCCTTTGGAGCATAAGGGGGCACAGGGTGGGATTAGGTTAAATCTTCCATGTCTGGTTAAAGATTCATTTCGGGTTCACCATTTTTGTCTCGTTCTTGGTTTTCGACTACGAAACACCCAACGACTCCATATCCAATGATTGATGGACCTGATTTCCAAAGGCAGGCGTTCGCCGGATGGTCTGACCAGTGACTCTTAAGAACTCACATTGGTCAAGAGGATGGGAAGTCGGGCTCATCACACCCTTTTTGGGGAGGAAATTATTGCATGTTCCGGGACTCTCTTATTGATTTAAGACGCATTCATATGTTCGTGAATCTTTGGTTTATCCCAAAACATAGAATCCGTGGATTCAACCCTGGTGGGAAATGGTCAACTAGACGCAGGGGTCCGGAATCATTTATGCCCAAGGTTTAACATCACTCATTGGATTAATGACCCCGAAGGTTTGGAACTCAATTGAGGAAGCACTAAGAGTGGCGTGGTGAACCGATGTGGAGATGATCAGATCGACTGGTCGTTGGGCTTGAACCTCATGGAGGCTTCCTACCTACCTTGCTTAGGAAGAAGGCATCAAATTCCTCGTAGTTCGCAAAGTTGTCGGGGAACCGACATGAAGAGAGACCAGGTGTTCCGATGGGTGATGGGCTTGAACCTCATGAAGGCTTCCTACATACCTTATCTAGGAGGTAGGGATTAAAGTCCTTGTAGTTCACTTGTCTTGGGGCTTACGCTCTGGGGCAGCCCATAGGAGGATGTCATGGTCTATGCTTACTATAAGACCACATGAGTCATGCTCGGTGTGAGAAACAAGAGGCAGTAGGGACGAGAGGATCACACCGCGAAAGGTGAGTCTGTGAGAAGCGGAATGGGGCTTACGCATGAAGCTGTCCCAAGGTGATGGATTGGGGCTTACACTCTAAGGAGGCCCAAAAGGTCTGGGCTAACTCCAAGATAGACGCCTGGGGCAACAATGCCCAGTGGGAGAGGGAAAGGGGGTGCTCCTGTTCCCATCTCCTCTCTTGTGGTGCATGATGGATTCCTTTTGATGGGTATTTTACCATTGTTGAGGAACCCCCAACAAGTGGAGAGGCGAAAAAGGGATTCCCGAGCTCAGACTCCACATTACTGTGGGAATGTGAACCCATGAATGTTTCATGAAACTACTCAAGGGTCTGGGAAACCCCAATGCCCCTGTTTACCGTGAGTATGTGAACTCAAAATGGGGCGCTGATGTGCCGGAAAGTTATACCATGCGGATCTAGTGGCTTTGGCAGAGGCCTCGGCTCGGGGCCGATGAATAGGCCAATGAGGGAATCGTGGAGGACCTGGATGGATCGGAAGGATTTTAAATGGCTCTAGAGATGTGAACACTGAATTATTTGGCTAGACACCGAGAGGTAAGGGTGGTGGAGCCCTTCGCGTGGGGAATTGACACGCGGCTGGAGAAGCTGTCCGTGAACCAGGGTGGTCTGCGGACTGATTGGCAATCTGCGAACCACGGTGGTCCGCGGCTTCAGGATCAATCCGTGAACCATGGTGGTTCGCAGCTTCGAGCTCAATCCTTGAAATAGGGTGGCTCATGGTTTCGGGCTCAATCCGCGAACCAGGGTGGTTCACGGAGGGTTCCAGGTGGGCAGCGGTGGCTAGGGGCGGCACCGATCTGAGGCTCGTTGGTCGGGGCTTCGCCCGCAGAGTAGGGTGCTCCGCGGTACGATGGATGGGAAAAGAGGCATAAACTCCCTGGTCCATGGGGAAGTCATCCACTTAGGGGGTATGGTTTGCGGTTCTCCTTTTTTATTATTTAGGTTCATGGTTCAATAAATTATTGTGTGTTTTCTGATTCCTTCTTAATTCATATACTTGCTGTGGTTCGTGGGTGGGAATTTCTCTATTTCTGAAATCCAAAGCCTTCCTTCGACCGATATCCTTCCTCATAATCTGATTCCAGTACTCTGATCCCTGCTATTCAATCCTTGATCTTCTTTCCCCCTTGGTCTCCTTTTATATAGTGGGGAAAGGAATGTGTCTGTGGCCATGAGGCACCTTTTGCGGAGGACCATAACCAAATACTCGGTTCGCAGCTGACTTGGTCAATCCATGATTCACGGTGGTTATTGAACGATCCCCTCCTCTGCAAGGTGAACTCAAGGAGTGCTCCACATTTGTGGAGGGTCCCGCCTCCCTTCCGCAAATGACGAAGGGTGCGTCTTGAACCGGTCGACGCGGTCCGTGGTTGGGGTGATTCGCGACGGTGAACCGGACTGGCGCCCATCCTGCCTCACGACCGCGGAGGCTCTCCGCCTCCATTTCGCGAATTACAACGGTTCGTGGAGGGGGTGCCTCACAGCACCTAGCCACCTTGTGCTTCCATGGAATAGTTCGCAGACCGGTCCTTTGTGTCTCCTCTTTGATTACTTTTGCCCCAATTCTTTGGGGGAATTTGGGTAAAATCTCTTTTTAGGATTTTTCATGACCCCACAGAGATGCAGTGGATACATAAGTTAAATGGAAAGTAGAGAGAAATGGAGCCAAACTCAAGTAGGAACATTGATTTTGGATGCGGTGGTTATAAGGTGAAACTTCCCACATGCAATAAAGATTTGAAGAAAAAATCAGGGAATTACTTACTTTGGAAAAAAATGTGCTGCACATGTTGAATAGATGTCCATATAACTCAAAACATTCAAGTTGAGGTGAAGCCTTAACTTATAAATAGTAATAAAAAAGGAAATATGGTGAAAAAATATCAAGAAGATCAATGCTTCAAGCATGGATGGTTTAAATAATTTTCTAATCAATTCCCAAATTAGATGAAAATGGAGGGGAACAACAATCAACCTCAATACAGGGCAAGGGAGGTAGGTCTAATTTTTTTCCATGATGAGTAAATTGTAGGCTCTGAATGTTGTGTCTATATGAACACTCGTTGTGTTACCAAAGATAGAAAGTACATCATTGGAATCTTGTCCTACACATTCCTTTATTTCATCCATGTTTTCAAAATATATAGAATCAATCCATAAACTTATAGAAGTTCAGTTATCAATTAAGACTCTGAGAGGAATTACCCTTTCAGAAATACTATATTGAAACAATAGTACTAACTTTGGAGAGTAAAATATTATCAAAATATAGTAGTCATTCCCATGGTAGAATTTGACAATATACTAGGGATGGATTGAATATGAAAGTATAATTCTATAATAAATAGTAAAAGCATGGAAATTTTAGTAGTCATGAATGCACAACCAACAATAATTTCTAAAGAAGAGATAACCCATCCAAAGATTTTATTAGAAGCACGTCCCATATCCTTCTTCATAAATATTATTGATGAATAGGGAGAGGGAAATAAACATATAAATATAGGTAATGTCGAAATCCATAAGAATGCATTGATGTATTTCCATAAGAGTTAAATAGATCTCCCTTGGAAAGAGAGGTAGAGTTATCCCATGAACTCATACCTAGATCTTATCCGATATCAATTAACCCATATAAAAGGGAAAATATGGAGTTAGAGGAATTATTGAACAACATTAATATCTCTTGGGGAATGGATTTATCAGGCTAGTTGTGTTTCTTTGGGGAGAACTAGTTCAATATTTTAAGAATAAGGTTGAATCAATGACGATATCCAATGATTATAGATAAAAAATAGGATCATGGTGAAGTAAATGTACCCTATGATATGGATTAATGATTTATTTGATTAGCTCTATGAGGTTTAATTATTCTCCAATATTTATCTTTGATATATGAATAAAAATTTGAGGGTGAAATAAGAATATATTCCTAATACTACCTTCTGAAAAAGATATGAGAATTTTAGTTTGTTGTTATTCCATTCAGTGTGACGAATGTCCCTGTTATATTTATGGATTTGATGAATAGAGTCCTTAAGGATTAATTTGAAAAACTCATAGTGGTTTTGATTAGTGATATTCTGATATATTCAAAAATAAAAAAGGAGAATGAAGATAATATAGTAATTATTTTGGGAACTCTGAGGAAGGAAAATATATTTGGAACATTTAAAAAATATATTTTTTGTTTATAGAAGGATTCATTCTTGGGGAAAATTATAACCAATGAAATAATATTAGACAACCCAATGAAGAAAATGTATATAGAGAAGTGGCCACATCATACAATAGTAAATTAGATTCATAGTTTCTGTTATTTATAATGATATTAAATGTGGCTTGTGAAAAGAAAATTCATGACTTTATAATCTACTAACAATGTTAACTCTAAAACGGTATAGTTTCATTTAGAAAAAGGATTTTAGAGAAAGTTTCCATTAACTAAAGAAGAGATTTTTTACTGAATATGTGTTAACTCTACCCTCTATGAGAGAAGGATTCATTATTTATAGTAATAAATATATGAATGGTCATTAGTGAGTCCACATGAAAAATAAAAACGTTATTTATTATGCATCTCGATTGTTATATAATCCTGAGATGAATTGTCCTATGCATGACATGAAGATATCTTTGGTTATTTTTTATCTAAAAATGTGGAGGCACTATATTTATGAGGCGATATGTGATATCTAAAAAACCACCAATTTTTGAAGTATATTTTCCAAAAACTGGGACTCAACATGAGGAAAAGGAAATTGATATAAATTCTTAAATACTATGACTATTAAATTCATTATCACCCATGAAGAGAAAAAAAATTGATGCCTTATGTAGGAAGGACCTTGTTGTGATGGAAATGGTGAGTATTCAAGGAGAAACTTTGATCAAGGACCTAATAAAATTGTACATGAAAATCATATGGTAATGGACATCACCAACCCTATTGCAAATGATTTCTCAACCATAATTACAAGAGATTATTATGAATTATCAAAGATAAGATAATTCATTACAAAATAATATATTCGATGTGAAGAATGGTATGTTTCCGGAGTTCAATATTGGTCAAGATGGTGTTATAATTTTTTTAAGGCTATATGTCACATCTATCCTGGAGATAAATAAGGAGCTGGTGGATGAAGATTATATCTTTATATTATTTATAAATCATGGAACTAATGAAATTTAATGGGACCTTTGTTGTCTTTATTAATGGGATAACATGAAATGTGAGATTTATGACTACACTAAAAGGTTCTTGGTTTGTTAATAAGTTAAGGTGGAGTGACAACCTCTTAAAGGGGTATAGCAACCACTACCCATACCAACATAAAAGTGGTAAAATATAACAATAAACGTCTTCACTATTCTCCCATGAAAATCCAAAATTAAAAAATGTGATATGGGTTATAGTGTACTAATTCAGAAAGACTTCCCATTTCATTACCATTGGGAAAGATTTCTATCAGGACCAAAATGTCATTATATACATAATGAATGTTGTGAGGTTTCATGGGGTGATAGTTTTTATCATTTATAATCATGAACCAAGGGTCACATTTAAATTATGGATACGTATTCAATATTATATTTGTACAAAATTGAATTTCAGTATGGATTATCACCCCCAAAATGATGTCTGGAAAGAATGGACTATTCATACACTTGGTGACGTGATGAGAACATTGTCAAGGGAATGTAATAGTAGACGGGATCAACACGTCCCATTAGTTACCCAGCAATCCCAGCCAGAAGCGATGCTTCTGAATATTTATTAAATAAAAGAAAAGAGAACAGAGGATACGGACTGGGTCAAACAAAGGGACGTCCCATTAGTTGAGTTCTAAAATAATTACAACTTCCACTCGAGTATTCAAATTGAACCATATGAATTTCTATGTTGGAAGATATATAGAAATCATACTTTTGGGATGATGTTTGTGAGAGGAAATTGCATGTGATTTATCTTCTGCATGAGATGAAAGAATATGTTCATGTCATTCGAAAACATATGATGTATTATCAGAGTCAGAAGAATATATATACTGAAAATCTTTGAAGGGACCTGGAGTCTGTTGTTTGGGAAAAAATTTTCCTTCAAATATCAATATAGAAGGGAGTCATGTGGTTTGGAGAGAAAGGGAATCTTATCCATAGGTAAATTGGCCCCTATAAAATCCATGATCACATATGAGCAGTGGCCTATAATATTTCACATCAACCAAATCTTTCTCTATTTCATGATGTATTTAATTTATCTTTATTGAATAAGTACAAACCCAATCCATCATAAGTTTTCTATTTAGAGGTGTTGCGACTGGAACATGATCTCAATTATGAAGAGTAGCCGGTGGAGATATTGTATCATAGAGTCATGGATCTATGAAAAAATACTGTCCACCTCATTAATGTATTTTGGATGAACCATAAATATGATTAAGTGCTGTAGAAACTTGAAGATTAAATGAGATAGATGTACCCTCACCTTTTCTCAACGGAGAAAATTAGTTGAAATTCAAGGGATGAAATTTTTTATGTGGGGAAGAATGTAATAACTAATAATTTATTAGTGATATTTGTTTCTAGAGTATGTTTTTATTAAATATTATATAATTGAATAAACTTATAAAATAAAAAAAGTTGAATAAATTTTATATCATCAACATGAACCATTATATTATTTTGGTATGATACTAATTAAAATGCTAAATATTACAGCTAGAAAAAAAATTAAACATCTAAAATGTAAATATAAAGATCACCCAAATCTAATAGATTCATCACCCCCACTGATAATGATATAGAAATAAAATAGAATATTATTAATCCAACCGATATATTATGAAATAAAAATATAACATCAAGATAAATTCTATTGGATTTTGGGTGAAATAATATAGTATTTATATGTATAAATGGAAATTTGACTATTGGATTTCTACCATTAGTCAATATGGCCATTGGTCAGAATGAGAATTAGAAACAATACCCCTTTTTTGATAATTTTTACATTATAATTTGTTTTTATAAGTATTAAAGACATAGGATAATTAATATAAAAAGGATAATCTATTGCCTCATCCAGTAAAATCATTCTATATGAATCCCATTTTTTAGAACCTTATAGGGAGGTACCTTCACTAGGGGTAACCCATGAAAAAGTCCAATATTAACTTAAATAAGTGATCATAAATGATATTTTCTATGGTATATGTTCATGTTATATGAGATTACCATTCAGTCGATGTTGGCCGAACCACCGCATGAAATTACGACCATTACACACCTTACCCTTGGGGTGTATGTGGGTGTACTAAGGGGTTACATGTCCCGAACATTGTTAATTAAACTACAAATTCCATTGTATAAATAAAATTTTTGTTCCAGAAATTCCATTTAATAATATGTTTTCTTATTAAAATATTAGTTTAATTGAGATGAATTTAATAATTTTATTTTTAAACACAAATAAAACATAGTTGTATTTTATAGAAATTTGATACATTTTTATAAAAAATAGTATTATTAATAGTGTTTTATAATGAAACTTTATTTCAAAACAATTATATATATATATATTATAAAATAATATTATAATGGCCTAAGAATATTTTATTATGTGTAATAAATTTGAATTTCTTGAAAATAGTTATTTTTATTAAATTAGGATTTTCATATTTGGAAGTTAATATTTTAATATTTAGATATATTTTCTAATGAAATAATTTCTTTTTTGAAATCAGCACTTTGAATTTAGGTTTGGTTGAATTTTTGTGAATTTTTTTAAAATACATTAATTTTTAGTAAATAGTAAGAAGTACAATTATAGGCTTTATCTATATCTTATGAACTCATATTTATTTCATAGTGATGTAATAATTAATTAACCCCAATACATGAACAATTATTTTATTTTCTTAATATTTTGTATTTTGATAGGTTTTATTCAATTTTTAAAACAATAAGTCACTTTCCAAAGTCTAAAACGGAAAATTTAATGTATAAAACATTAATTTATAGAATCATTAACTTTCATTCAAACAATATGTATTAAATAATGGGTTTTTGGTTGAAGGGATTAATTTATCATCCATTTTCACTAAAATTACAAAAATCATGAGCACAAACTATGGGCAGGATAATGGTGTTTCAATTTCCACAACCATGTTTTCCAAGACCTATATTAGGGAAACATTAAAAAAATCCTTCATTTCTCCAATAACAATGCACCCATTACTCCATTTTTATCCACTCACATCCATAATCCATTAAGTTATGCTTATTTTTAATCTTAAAGTGTCTATCTATGTTTTTCTCAAGCCCCCAAGGTTTCATCCTCATGTTTTTGGAATATATCTTCAAGGTAAGGGAAATATTCATTTCTCATTTCCATTAAAGTTCAATTTTCATGTGTTATGGCTTAAAATTCCCAAAACCAAGTTAATTTTTACACGGTAATTAATCCCATTACCTTAAGAATATTATTTTATGAATGATATAACCTTTACCCCTCTCATTTTACTATTTTCTAAAACCATGTTTTTTTCATATCATGTTTCCAAATTTACCTATCTAATTTACCTATTTTACCTACTAAATTATATTTTCCATTTTATTTTAATACCCAAAGATCTACTATTTTCAATTTTTATTAAAAAATATTTTAAATGAATTTATTATTTAGGTATTTTCATATATGAATCCCACATTTTCTTTCATGGGTTAAAAATGAAGTAATGATCTTGTATTTAAGAACTTTTGTATGCCAAGACTATGATAAGAAACCCAATATTTGTTCTATGTGGTTAATTAATTAATTTTTTTAATATGTTATATATAGGTCACATTATATTAAAACATATTAAAGGTATACCCTGAAAGATATCCAACACATTGGGTAACAAATTTAATCTCTAGTGGTTACTTGTTTTTACAATACCTTGTGGAATAACTTTGGTAATTTCTATTTATGAAACCTTGGTGATAAAAACTTGTGCTAAGATTATAAATGTATCATTTAAATATTGTTACCACATTTTTGTTTTATTATTCATTTTTTTTTATTATGTTATATCACATTCTAATACCTTATATTTATTCTCATGTTCTTATTGATATGTCTAATGATCACATCATCTATGTATCTCTCTATTATTCAATAACTGGGATTCATGTTAAAAAATTTCTTTTTATGTCTACCCTCATTATATGAAATGTAGTAAAATTAACCTAGATTAAACCCATAAATATTAAAATCAAGTTGTTTTAGAAACATGTTTAATGTTTTCATGTATTATGTAACTATTTTTTCAAGAAACTAATCTTGAAAATATCATCTATTTTGTACCATGTATGGAAAAGTTATGTATTTAGAAGGCAGGATTACATATTTTAGAGATGATGGAAACTTAACTATACACCACCAGTAAAGTAGTTGTTGGTATTATAGACATTCTTATGATAGTGTTAATCCGTACACTAATCTCATCACATGTTCATTGTACCTCCATTGTGGCCAGTCCTTTTGGGGTTACCCCAGTTGAGGTAGTATGCCACATAGGGATAGATTTCTCATACATTTTATTTATATCTCTTATAACACCCTCTACCTCAACTCATCCTCCATATATTGTTGTAAAACTAATGGAACCATTTTCCCACCTATAAATTCTTTGAGGACGCTTTATCTTACATCGATTAGGAATTGATGAGGCCTTCTATCTATTAAAATATAAAATTTATTCCTTTAAAGTTCAGTGAAAATATTTTATCTTCTTTCACATTTGTGTACATTATCTCTATCATTTTAATAATCCAAAAATGAGAGAAATAAGAATAAAATTAAACTGAGTATATATTAAATGGAAATGATAATGCTTATGGATCAGTTAAAATGAGTATAAAATAATTTCATTTTTAATTTCATTTTAATACAATTATTTGTGATCCAAAAAGGTGGGAAATTGTTGGATTAGTGTAAAAACTTTAATTTTTTAAATATAAAAATCATGTTTTATTTATTAATATTATGTTTTTATTTTCATTTATAGTATATATATATATATATATATATAATGGTGTTTTATCATTGGGAAACTATTAACTAACCCTTATACATAATCTGAAAAAATGTTTTTACAATTATGAAAGGTATAATGAATATTTTCATTAAAGTTAATAATACCACCAAAAGTTTAACTTTTTAAAACTATAATAGTTTATACTAACACAATAATATCTCTTCTTCCATTAGAATAAAATTTCTAACATTAGAAGTGATATACCACCTCTAGTGAAATTGTGCTTCAATCATGAAAAATACACTATCTCCTGTTATAGATACTATAGCTACCACCTGTTCAAATGTGATACTAGTAAATAAATAAAAATACCACTAGAATTAATGTTCAACTACTAGTAAAAGGTGATTCCACTATTTCTAGTTCAAGTATTTTACCACTAGAAGCATCCTGATACTTCTATTTCACACATGCTATAACAAGTTTATATCTACTACATCAAGGTCAATTATGTTTCTCATATCACTAAATAATTTCCACTGTCATCTGTTTAATCATTAAACCCCCAATTAATGTTACATTCAATTGATGTTCCTATTATTTTAGTTGTTTAGAATTAAATTTTAATATATTTTCTCTAATGTATTTTTTATAGTATTTAATTAAAATTATAAATACATGTAGTTAATAATGATTATTCTTTAACCAATAATGGGAGAATCAAATAAAACATAATTATTTATAGAGATTTGGTTTAGTATAAGGATTTATCATATTATATTATTTTACATTATTGGATAATTGAAGAATCATAAAAGCTATAAATTTAAAGGAACTACTCCTTCAAAATAGTTATCTCATTGTTTGTTTGATCAATTACTATTTCCTAATATTGTTTTTTATGATTAGTTATTACTAAAAATCAAAGGATTATCCATTACATGATACAAAGATATTTCATTAAAAAATAGAAATATAGTGAGGAAAATTTAAATTTTCCTTAAGGAAAAATTTTAGGAAAATATAAACGAATAATAAGAACATAGATAGTCATCTTTTTATTTTTCAATTAAAAAAGATCTTCTCAATAACCTACACCATATTTCACTATTCTTATCTATTCATTTACATTTAAGCTTATCTTACTTTACATCATACACTTAATTGAATAAGAACTTATACTGTAATGAGGTGTACTCAGATGATCTTTATGTATTCGTTTGAAATCTATTATCCTATGAGGAACTACTAATGATGTTGTTTGTATCTTGGACTACATGTGTGAATATTCTTTATGGAAAAACCCAATAGTGGTTTTGGATTTCTTTATTCATTAATAAATTTATTTTAATGGGTGATGTGCCATTCTATAATAATAGGTATATAATTGATATTGAACCTATGGTATTTATTTCACTATGCGTTTTTCATTGATCTATTATTGTGTTTCAAAAATATTATTGTAGTTTTCTAAAATATATATCAAAAAATTAATTTTATAGTGAAATTTAATATTTCCTTTATATATTTTGTGTTATTCATATAAATAATTTTCAAAATATGATGTATTTTTTTAAAAAAAATTAACTGATTTCAGATCATGTTTATGAGAAACTATTTAAAAATATAAAATTATATATTTCTACACTTTTAGTAGACTAGGATGATTTTATAAATTGGGAAGTTAGTTTTAAATTATTTGAAAATACATATTTTAATGAGAATATAAATTCACCACCCTCTTTAGTTTCCTAGAATGAATAATAAGATTGTTCAAATAGTTTATACTAAAATGTATTATGACATCAAACATTAGTTCTGGTGGGAAGGTATGAAGTGGAAAATAAATGATTTTTTCCCATGGCTATAATTGTTATAAAATCAAGGATGAGATCCAAAATCATTCAATATTTCATACCATCCTCATAATTATTGATAGATAGAGGGTGACATTTATATTTAAGAGGATATTCCACTTTCTTACTTTATAGAATTTATAGGTTCTTTGGACAACCACTTGGGACTACTGGAGTTCCCTTATAATAATTGTTATAAGTAATCCATTAAAATGGATCCCTTTGAGGCTCCTTATGGTCACCCTATCAAATAACATCTTAGTTGGTTTGAGGTAGTACATGATTCTCCTCTTGAAATAATATTTACATAAGATAATCAAAAATGCTTCATTTAATACATAAATGAGTTTTTTTCTCATATTTGAAATAAATTTTATGTGGATCATCAACATAATTCATTAGAATTACATAATAGATATTGAGTTTTATTGAGTGAATCAAATCTTCTCTATAACCATCATCTTGGTAAATATGGGGTTTGGACTCCATGATATGTGGGAACTTTTTAGATCTTTAATAATATACTAAATGTTCCTTATAAATTAATTTTTTCATATCACAAGACATCTATCCATGATGATTTCACATATCTTATTTTAAAAAGTTCCATCTGAATACCTATTATGTTATGAAATGGGAGGATCTGGATTTGGATGTTAACATGTTCATGTTTGAATAACTAGATTAGATAGAAAATTCATAGTAGATTTGTTATATCAAATTATATTAAATTACCCCAAATGTTATAGGGGGATTGAATATATTCTCATGAGACATGTGAATGAGAATTTATAAAGAGGTATTAATTCCATAATTTATTTGGGGAACAACCTTCTTCAGCTGAACCTTATGGGGACAAAAATTTATATGGAAGGTATATTATCACATCCCTTCTCAAGGTATAATTTTTCCTCAACTATGGTATTTTTTAGGGTTATGGGATGTGTTGGATGGTTTTTTGAATTAAAAATATCTTTGCGAATTTTGTGGTGAAACTGGACAGACCTCATAGCGGTCCAAGATGTTTTGAGCATTAAAAGAGCCTATGTACCATAAGATGGACCAACATTCCAAATGTACTGTGTAGTCTCTGCAGTGGGGCATGAGAAGTCCTCCACAACACCATTGTGTAAGGAGTGGTGGTTCCAAAATGGTCTACCATTACACACCATATTTTTTCATCTTGTTTAGATCCTCAGTGTGGAATGATCGAGATCAACAAGATCATGGTGAACACCCACAATGACATGGTGTCACTGGTTTATGAATTTTGAATGACCGATTATACAACCTGATATTCCAAGGGAAGTTATTCCCACCTATTGGGAAACATGTTCCAATTAAGGTATGAGTTTTAGGGACTTTTTTCTTGGTCTTATTATTTTAAATAACTATAATTAATTCAATTTATGGGGTTATTGATTCATTTGAATTATAGGGTGTGTTTTAGTCGTCCGTAGCTTCATTGAGTTTTTTACTCAAATGATCATACCTTATTTTCATCTATTGGAGTTCATACAATACAATCAGTTTTTAGGTTTTCTTATTTAGGTTTCTTCCTTGTCTCTTGGAATCCTCTTCCAGTTGGCCAAAAATCCCATGAAATTTTTAGGGAATCCCATTTCTTGAAGTCTTTGGATTAATATAAAGAAATTATCTTCTAATATATATATATATATATATATATATATATTATACTTTTAAATTTGTTTTTAAATTATTAAATGTATGATTTTTTGATTTTATGGAATGTGAGTATTTTGTATATTTGTATGAAATAGAATTATCCATTATTTTTTGTTATAAAATATTTGGAAGAATGATTTTATTTTGATAGAATTTTATTTCAAATAATGTGGTATTTGGATGGAGTAATTTCAAATAATTGTGTATATTGATGGAATGTGATTTCAAAGTATGATGTGTTTTGGTGAAAAGTGATTTCCAAGAATGTTTTGTTTTGATGAAAATATGGTTTCAAAGCATGGTATATGAAATGTAGTATCCTACAAGGGAATCATATGAATGTTGATTTCATTTAAATAATTAATCTTCATTATATGTTGAGCTCATCGAAACTCATGGTACAACAGATGGGGATGGAATTTTTAATAGAACAATAGGAATATAATGTTTTTCTTAGAAATGATATATGATTAAAAAATATTAATATCTAGTTTTTATGACACCATAAGACGGTTCATTTAGTGGGGGGAGTTATTCCAACCCTTTTCATAATTATTTTCCAATGGACTTTTGGTGAACACTTTACATGAACATTCACTGAGGTGTGGGGATCTACTCTAGTGTGAACCTATTGTATCCTAGGACTTATTTTCTATGCTGATTCTCTATATAAAATGGTTTATTATATATATTTTTATTTTATAAGAATTTGAAATTATTTTTAATAATTTGAATAAATTGAAATGAAAGTTTTTTTATTTAATTTTACGTGAATATTAATTTCTCTGGAATTTTTTTTGAATATATTCAAATGGGAGAATTTTAAATGGTTTTATTTCAGCTATGAAAATATATTTAATTCCATTATTGTTGTTAAATGACAGTAATTGATTTATAATATGAAGAATAATGACGGAAAACTTAGTGAAATCATACTATGATTATTATCTTGCACCCTATATATACCTTTAGGTGTGTACAGATCTTGTTTTGTCTAACATATGTAAAATAAAAGCAACTTAGGGAGATAGAAGGTATATATGTTAGTATGTGTGGGGATCTACACTAGTCCGAACATACTTTATCCTGGGACTCATTTTCTATTATTATTCTCTATATAAAATGGTTGATTATTTATATTTAGATTTTATAAACATTTGAAATTATTTGTAATAATTTTAATAAAGTGAAATGAAAATTGTTTTATTGAATTTTACATGAATATTTATTTCTCTAGAAATGTTTTTTGAATCTATCCAAATGGGAGAATTTTAAATTTTTTGATTTCATCTGTGAAAATATATTTAATGCCATTATTTTTGTAAATGCCAATAATTGATTTATAATATGAAGAATAATTATGGAACACTTAGTGAAATCGTACTATGATTATTATCTTGCCCCCTATATATACCTTTAGGTGTGTACAACTCTTGTTTTGTCTAACATATATAAAATAAAATCATCTTATGGAGATGGAAGATATCTATGTTAGTAGGTGTGGGAGTAAATTTGTTACATGTTTAGAATTTATTGGGTTTTATATCATTTAGAATACTTGAGATTACTTTTTATAGTTTGGAACATTTATTCCATTTACACATTTTGATTCTTCATATGTCTTAAACTATACTATCATCTTGAGGTTGCTTTATATATCCAATTTTTAATACCCATGGGATTTTTGTTTTTAGGAATATTCATTCCCAATGGTATTTTATGATGACCATGTACTTCTCACCAACCCATAGGGATTGGGGACATTATCTCGGCCTTTCCATGAGCTGACTCATGTGTATGGTTTAGGGATGAACCAGGTCGGGTCATGAAAACTTATATTATGACAGGATCCCTTACCACATCAACCACATGGATGTAACCCTCATCTGTTTGTTTTAACTATATTCCCAAGAATATTATTATCATATTAATTCCTTTTTTGGGGCATCAAAACCTTAATTCAATCGGTTTCAATTTTGAGTAGAAAAAGATTCTATATTTTGATTATTCATAATAGCCATGTCAATATATAGGAACCTCTAGATATAATATAATTAATAATAATTATTATGTAATTAATATACAATATAACTAAAAATATAATTAAAATAATTAATAACTAATATGTAATAATTATAAATATAGTTAAAAAACTATGATATAATTAGTATAATAATTAAGAAATTAGACAATTAATTAATATATATAACAACGAATAATTATTAATATAATTAGTATAATTAGTATTAAATAATATAAGAATAAAAAAATAAAATTATTAACTAATAAAAAAATTAATATAATTAGTAATATCATTTAAAAGTAATAATATAATTAATTATTAATAAATTTATTAATAATTGATAACAATGTTAATTTTTATAATTAATTACCATAATCTATAACAAGTAATATAAGTTATAATAATATTAACTATATTATTGATAATTATTTAATATGATATTAGTTATTATTTGTATTAATTAATTCATTAATTTTTTTATTAGGTTTTTAAATAGTAATTATATTAAATATATTATTGTTTATTAATTATTAAATATATAAGTGCCTTGTAATCGAGTATAGTTACACTACTGGGGGGTTAATATGTGTGATCTTTGTTTTTATTGCATTATTTTCACATTATTAATATGAACCAATAAGCATTTTATTTTGAATAGTTCTCATATGAATCATTGGACACAAAAACACAACATGTGAGAATGATTTCAAAGATCCAATGCACATGATATCATTAAATAGTTCCCTTGATGTGGGTGAATATATCCATAATTGTTTGGGACATATTTGAGATACAATTTCATCTCTAATATCATAATGTGAATACACCTTGAGAATGTATCATCCATGAACTCAAATATATCTCCCAAAATCCATACTTTCATCTGTGAGTTTCATTATAACGGATCACTGTAATTGAAAACAGTGTTCTAACTTCCACTTAATGAATAATATATTATTGGATATATAGGATTTTAGACGATCTATCAAGTATATCTTCTTCAACCGTTAGGAACTCAGATTTCTCTTTAATGTTCAATATATCAACATGCATTCCTGTTTCATATCAAATTTAGAATGATCAATGTATGGATATAACAAGAACCACAATATTGTATTCTTCCTCAAGCATATTCTTCCACCATTCCAAATTTTTTCAAAATTATAAGTTCTTTATAATTCGTGAATCGTAGTCTATATGATTTTCTGTATGAACATAATAACACACATCTCAATCATAATCTTCTTATCTCTTTATGTATTTTTCTTCAAAACATCTGTTATATTATAGAAGAAGGATGGAATCTCTCCATGCATGTTTCTTATTGATGCTCAAAATATATTTTTACAACATTTTATATTCCTTTCAAATGTAAAACAATCTTTCCCTTCTATTCACTACTCCTGATTAATTCAAAATAATTAAATGGATATTTTTTATTTTTTTAATATGTGAAAGATATGATATTTAGCATCATGATTCACTCATTTAAAACTGAAAAATGGACTTTAATAAAATATCATATCATAAATCTCCATTAGTGGTGTTCGAAACAATATATTTGATACTCTAGAATTATCACGCATAATATCTTCTTAATTTTCCTTGCATTTAAATCCCCCCTAAGACTAACATTTTATTATTCAATTTATCATAACGTTATATATTCTCTTCCATAACTACATGGTAAAATACCACTGCAATGAAAGGTTCATTCTCATTATATAACCCAAAAACATTGACTTACCTCATAGATAGTCACAAAAAAAATCATGTTATAAATATATGATGATTTGTAAATAGTCATCTGAATTATTTTCAACCATAATAATTTAATCTCTTGTATCATCAGAGTAGAATTATGGGCCCCACAATTTTTCTAATATATTCTCTAAAAACCCATATTTTTCTTTTATTTATATTCATATAAGTATTATTAATGCAGAAGAACTTTGATGTTAATAATAAATATCATTTGTTTAATCTTATATATACTTATAGGTTCTTTATGTATCATAGTATAACATTTACTTGGAAAATTTTAGTATGAACTCGTGGTTTTCTCTTCTATATAAACTGGGTCATATTATGCATCCTTTGGAATTTTAGAGAAAATAATATATATGATTATTTTTATTTTGCATGTCACATGGTGTGTTTCCTATGAATTCTACAATATGCTATCCTGTAAGCACATAATTATATCATTTACATTTTTCTCCTATCTCCAAAATATTATATTTTAACCTAAAGATACATAAAATCATCTCTAGAACTTAATTTGAAACTCAAAATCATATCAAAAATACATAAATAACATCAAACATTATTCAAAATTTCACCGAAACACTTATATAATTCTAAAAGTTTACAAGTTTATATATTATATAAATACACTTCGGAAGTATTTTAATGAATCTCCACCATCTAAATATTTATCCTCTTATAACCTCATCAATTTACACTAAACAATATTTATTCAAGAAATAAAAAATAATTCAAAATTTGTTTAATATTCTGTCCACTGTTTAGATCATAATAAATTTTATCATCCAAATGATATCCCAATATGATTTAACAATCTATAATATATATAATACAAGGACGGTCTTTCAATACAACTCCATTCTCTCCAATCAAATTTAGTTCCTCTTTACCACCTCATAAAATATATCATCATCATACAATTAACTATGATTTTAATCATATATTAATATAAAAAAACCATTAATTGATTAATTAAAATCTTACCTCAATAATCGTCACATATTTTCAAATCACTTCATTTAATCTACATAACCCAAACCTCTACGTATCAGTAACATCTTTATAATATTTTCCAATATTTACCTTTGTACAAAATTAAACTCATATGAATAAAATTATTCCATTATAACAATGATAACCCATCAACATGTATGGTGGAAAACAATAAAAATATATATAATCCATTGGAACGCTAACCAATATCTTATACCATCAACCTATTTATTAAATTGTTTCATTATTATCATCCGACACATATTCACAATGTCACATATTTATATAATATACACTTATCATGACAATACATTGGGTATTTAATCTCACATGTTTTATTTGTTATCTATGCCCATAAATAAATAAATATAATTATGTTCTTAGTATAAAAATTTTATCCCCCTATTGATAATAAATAATAACTTTCATCTGATATGGGTGATATAACACTTCTCTAAGAAATGACCCATAAATTTATTAACTCTATGTTTGAGTGACCTATCACTGTATAGAAAAAGAGAGAGAATAATTTAGAAATCCAAGCCATCTAAAAATATGTTTATCATTTAACAAAAACTAACCAACATACTTTCAATGGATGTTCAAGTGTGTATACTTCTAGATTCCAAGTTTCCTTCATATACTCATGTCAAAATTATTATTAAATAAATCAATATTTTTAGGTTTCTCAGATTCTCGCATTCGTATTTCTCAATATTTCCTTACTTATTATGACATTGAACCATCTAACTTATACCGCTTTATTTTATAATTCATTTATCCTATAAAGATAGGAGAACATAACTGAAATAACTTTTCAATAAATAATTCATATACATTCATGATTTATAGATTTATATAAAATCATGATAGATAAAAAATCCTCACAACAAATCTACACCATAATGGGTAAAATCCAACCAACACTTCATTGTGGTGGGTAATAAATAAAAGATAACAATAAGAATATATTTGTGACATCACTTGTGAATTTTTAATGGTGAAATAATGATACCAATTAAATTACTAGATGATAAATATATCATCTAACTATATAAATATTCATAAATTTTTAGTTCTCCCCATAAGTACATGTATTATCATTAATTCCCTAAATAAAAAAGATAGACATATTATATATTTGAATAAGTTAGTTTGACATTTTCTTTTTAGTGAGATAAAAGTTTTTACACATTGTTATCAACAAAAAAAAATTAATTTTTAGATCAAAGTATGTGGGAATTCTTCATTCTAACGCCATTAATTTTCAAGATAGTAATATCCTTCGGAATTATAGTCTTCTTGTTCTTTTTAGCATTTTCTCATATTGAATTTTATATTTTTCATTACTTGGTAAGGCACATAAACTCTCATGTTATTTCTTCATCTTTATTACTAATTCAAATTAGGTTATACAAATAATCATGAACTCCCTGTAAATATTACCATATTTCATCAATATTCCACCAATAAACTCAAAATATTTTTTGTGTACCGTTTTGTGAGATGCTCTCATTAAATTTGAAAAGATATTTTTAGATTTATTTCAAAAAACCAATACTCTTCATCAATTCATGAAATAATATTATTTATTTCACTAGCTTGATTTATTTAAGATTATTATTCATGGATTTCATGTAATGATCCATGATGATTTCTTTTCTTCCTCAGTAGAATAATCTGATCTTTTTTATATCGTTCTTCTCAATTCACTTGTGGCTTTTATGTAGTTCATTTTTTTCTTACTTCCTATAGAATACTCACTTTTATCTCTCTATTTCTTGATCATTGTTTACCTTATAATATCATTAAATGAATTTGAATCATTATTTTTATAGTTAAACCAATATTCATAATCACAATTATAATATATATTTCAATTTCTATAGAAATTATCAAGAACATTGCAGTAATTTTTAGAGGACAGACTCACCTTATTCTATGTACATTTCCTTATATCAATAGGATCTCTAATTACCTTACGATTATTCCTCTATAATATAAGATTTAATTATCATATAATAATTTTAATATTATTCCAATAATTAGTATCCTTGTGTCAAAAAAATTGAAACATTAGATATAACCAATGAACCTTGTTTTCTTTCTTTTCATCACATTCCAACCAAATCTAATAAATTACAATTTTTTATTAAATGATAATTATTTTAATATTAATTTTGGTATTCTAAACATCTACTAGTACTCACATACACCTTCAATGAAATATCATATTTCTCACATATTTTCAACACCCATAATTATATCAATTAATTTTTAACCATCACTCACCATTAAAAACCCATTTGCAAAAAAAAAAATTTTGGTGAAAGGGATAAATATTTATTTGAGACTTTTGTAGATTTCAAGCCATTATTTTGAATAAAATGATTAATTTTTTAAAAAAGTATCATATTGAAAATAGTCATTGAAGAAATATATATATTATTAGTTTGAGAATATTGATCTTGTATTATTTAAATATTTTTCATTTTAACATCTATATTAAGATACTTAATGTTGAGGATATTTTTATCACCCATAATAAGCCTTAATATTTCTTCGCATGCCTTGTTAGAATTATCAATGTGGCATTTATAAAATTCAGCATATAATGTAATGTATTTTTAATATCCTTCACAATTTTATCCTTGATCTCCAATTTAGAATTATTTAAATCAATAGAGGATTTATGAGTATATTCTAGGGCATGAATCCTCTCCTCATAGATTTTTATAGTCACATTGTTCCCATAAATTTCCTTTTCAAATAATTATAATTGAAAGGGTAATTTTTATTTAAATAATTATATTTTTTCCCTTAGGTTGCATATTTTGATAATATTTTTCACACATTCATGTTCAAAAAAATTGACTTTTCCATAGAAATATAATCAATCTCTAGTTGTATTCTCTGCCTACAGACCCTTGATGAACTCAAAATATATATGTCAAAAATTCAAAAGGAAAAATTATAAAATAATTCAATATATTTTTATTAAAAAAAGTGAAAAAAGTTATTTAATAATAATATAATAGTATGGAATATATTATTTTTATTACATAACATTTCAATATATAGTACAAAAAATAATATCTTTTCAAGATTATTTTCTTAGAAATAAGGCACACGATACATAAAAATATGAATCATTTCTGTATGTAAACATTAATACCCATTCATGGGTTCTCCCTAAGGTACTTTTACTATATCTCATATCCTGGGGGAATAAAACATACGAAATGGGTGAGCATGAGGCCTAGTAAGTGAAAAAAGATATAAATATAACATGTGATCTTGGTACATGTCAATTAGAACCTGAGGCATAAAGATAAGGAATGAGAAAGAGATATAAAATAATAATAATAACATGAATCATAACATAGAAATGTGACAACAACATTTAAATGGTACATTACTAATCCTATCAATAGGTTTTTTTTCACAAAGCTTTCATAAATAAAAATTACCATGGTTATTAACCACAGAATCATAAAAAATGTCATCTCAATAAAATAAATTATTTATCCAATGCGTTATAGCTATATCAGGGTACACCGAGCATATGTGCTAATTTAATGTAATCGAAAAAGATCATAATAAATAATTTTCTTAATATATCATAAATATTGGAAAAAGTGTTTTTTTTAAAATAATGGCATAGAAAAGAGCTTACAAATAAGATCATTTATTCATAATTATCCCATAGAAAAAGATCATAGTTTCATATATGTAAATCCTCAAAAAAAATTATTTTTTAATTAAGATTAATACCTATTGAAAAGAAAGGTAGTATGGGTATTCAAATGAAATGGAAAAGAGAATCTCTCATATAAAAGAGGAAACTTTGAGAAGAAAAATTCAGTAGCATGACCGGTGTAAAAAATAGTTTTAGAAAAGGGAAAAATGATAGGGTACATGGGTAGAATATTCCTAAAATACTCTTATTATAGTAATGGAATAATATAAGGTTGAAAAAGTGCACTTTTTCGAAATTATATGACAACTCACATGAAAATTGAACATGAATGGAAAAGAGAAGTGGACATTTCTTTTACCATAATGTGTTTTTCCTAAAATATCAGGATAGAACCTTGGGGCTTTAGGAAACCATTTGGGGGAAATTATGGAAGAAAAACCGAAATATTATCTTGGAGGTAGGATTTGGAGTGAATTTAAATGGAGAAATGGGTGTATTCATTATATAAGTGGAATATTTGTTTAATATTTTCTAATTTTTGTTCATGGAAAAGTAGGTTGTGGAAAATGAAATCCCATTGGATTTCCCATGGGGTTTTATCATGGTTATGGATGTTTAGGTCACATTTTATGTTATCTTAATCCACCAGAACCATAGATCATAATTTATTACACCTTTTTACAAGGAAAATTAATTTTTCCACAAGGTAATGTTTCTTAAAAACATAATTTACTTTGTAGAACTTTGAATGTAACATATAGTTATAGAAAATGAATAATGAATATAAAAATAATTAATATTAATAAAATACCATATTTTTCCCATGGATTATGTTAATGTAATTATTTAATTATTTTTACATTAATTTAATGTCATATAATATGTAAAACCCCTAAAACATCATTTTTTTACAATTCATAAAAAAATTATTTTGGAAAATTATCATAAATTATCACTAACGTAAATTAAAAAAGATAATTTCAAAAATGGTGTTTTTTTAATAAATTTCATAAAATATGAGAATGTAACCTTTAAAATTTAAAAATACATATTATTTAAAAGTAGCAGTTTTAATGTATATTCATGAATCTGACAATTATAAAATTTTCCAAGGCCATCATAAAATATTTATATCACTTATTATTTAAATAAATGTATTTTATAAATCTATTTCATTTAAAAATACAATTGAGAGTACTTTGTATTATTATAAAAAATTAATATGTTTTCTAAAAAATACATTATTATTTTTGATTTTCATACAATAAAATAAAATTATCAAATTTGTCTCAATTGAACATATATTTTATTAATATAATGTTTTCATAAGAGGAATTGATAGAAACAATTTTACTTGTAGAAATGAATTTACACTTTATTTTAATATGGAGATGTTATTAATATTTTCATAACTTTTTAGATACTCCCCTTACTGATTTTTTATGAAATGTGCTTAATTTTTTGGAAATATTAATGTTTAAATATTGATTATAATTTTTGAGCATTATTTGAATTCATTGAGATTCAAGTCTATATAATGTTTTAATAATAAATATCAACCTAATTATCCAACTTGAACGATTCTTCTTTTTTAGGGTTTATTACTCAGATACCAACAATTAATTAGAAGTAACCTTTGGCCAAAGAATCCATTTTGATGGTCATAAGGTCCACACAAGAAGACCTAAAGAAACAATGATGAAACTGGACCAGCCATGATGATTAAGTTACTTGTCTAAATACCGAGGAATTTTTTTTATGAAACTCTACTATATGTTCTTGAGTATCCTAAATAATCATGGATAATAATTTGAAGGACCAACTACATGAACAAAGGGCCCAAATGATGCTTTGAAGTCCATCGCACCATTCTGGATGGAAATTTAAATCTTGACACTATTCATAACATAGATTATGATGTAATCATTAAATAAAACTGAGGTTTTGCGGTGTGAAATATGAGATATTGGTGGAAGACATTGTTTAATAAAGTGTTTGGATTTGATGTCATATTCCTATAGATAAACCCATTCACATTTTGGCATACTAAAAAATATGGATTTAAATGGAAAGATTGACATTATTTAATCAAATGGCCATAACATTGGCTCCATAAGTCCAAATGCCTCCCAATTTTGATATTAGTCGGCCAACATTAATATATATAACTTTGAAGAAACAGATACCTCTATAATAAGCTATCTGGATGTCTAAATCATTGTAAAAAGTGGATAGGTAGTTTTGGAATGAAAAACAGTCCACAACCTTGGGATATAAATACATCTCCTCCTCTCTTTTCAAAAGGGATGGCATTGAAGAGAAAAGTAGGATAGGGTGGCATGAAAAAGGCACTTCCAAAGAAATTTTAGGATCTTCTATACTCATGTTTTTACTTGAGAAAACATTCATATTTTCTTCATTTTATTTACTTTTTTGTTGTTCTTAGATTGTAATCGTGTAAGTGTTTGTTTGTTTTTAATAATTCTATTTTAATTCATATTTCTTATTAAATATCTCTTATTCTCATACTATTTCTATAGTTTACTATTAATGTTCCTAAAAAATTTAAATCACATTAAAAACCCTTCCGATCTTTTTTTCCTCATTCAATCGAAAGTCTCTTTTTAATTCTCATTATCGTTTTTGTGTGTGTTCGATGCACCACTCGTATCTTATGCCTTTATATTTTTATCTTATTAATTTATCTTCATAATCATTATAACCATATTATTAATCATTTAAATGTCTGAGTAAATCTCTCATTGTGGTGAGTTATAATTTAGGGGTGTTAAGTGATTGAGAACTTTTTCTCAATGAGTATTCTTTAATTAAACATTATGTATGTTGGATTTGACATGACATGAATTAATGACTTGTTTTGTTTAGTATGTGGTTTTCATGGAATTTGGGAACCATAAATACACTACCATCAATAAACTATGATGGATATTTGAATCTTATGTTAAGTTAAGTATTGGATTAAAGCCTTAAAACTTGGGAAATCTAATCAACGTCAACGTGTGATATTGGTGTTAATTTAATGAAATATAAAGCAAGGCTAAAGGATATCACTAGCTTAACTACATAATTATGAAATCACCCCAATATTTATAAATTTTTTAAATCAATCTTAATAAATCAATCATTTCTTATGATCTGAAAACTAACCCCCTAATCATAATACAATCAACTAAAAAATCAACTCTTCAAAAGTCTCGTCACCAAGGATTCAACCTGAGTGCTACTATACACATTATCAGGGCACAAGAACCTTGACCGATCGATAAGAAACAATCAGTTACGCTTTCAAATGGTGTTGTTTCTTTGGATGGTGCAATTAAATAGTCCTTAGTTTTTGGTTATTGTAAAAATAAATAAATAAAAAACACAAAGAAAAACCCATATTACACTTTCTTCCAAAATATCTCTGAATTCCCCATATCCTCCCAAACAATCCCTCAAGTTTGTTTGACCATCAAATTGAGATTAAACTTTTCAAAATTATGAGGAACATAATATATAAAAAACTCATTAAGGAACATGTCCTTGTCCAACCAATTGAATTAGATATGGTCAATATTATGGAACAAATGCTAAAAGAACATTCTGCCCCTGATATGAATTACAAACCTCTTGGTATTCAATATACAAACATATAGGCTGACTTCAAACTCAAATTGGGTTTGATTCATCTTCTTAATCATTTCCCTGGGCTAGCCAGTGAGAATCCACATCTCCACCTTAAAGAGTTCAAAGTGATGTGCTCTTTCATGAAGCCTCAAGGGGTTTCTGGGGAACAAATCAAACTCTAAGAATTCCCTTTCTCCCTAGATGACACTACAATGTCATGGATCTACTACCTTCCTCCTGGTTCCATAACCACATGGAATGACATGAAGTGACACTTTGTAGATAAATTCATTCATGCATGTCGTACTACTTCTATCCAAATGGAAATAAGTTGTATTCATCAATTCCAAAATGAATCACTTCATGAGTACTGTGAGAGGTTCAAAAAGCTTGTGTAAACATTCCCACATAACCAAATCTTGGACCAACTCTTGATACAATACTTCTATGAGGGGTTATTAGCTATGGAGATAACTCTCATTGATTTGAAAAGTGGTGGTGCTCTTGTTGATAAAACCGGTGCTAATGCAAGAGATCTTATAAGAAACATGATTGTAATCACACAACAATTCCATACTCAAGAACATGATCAAGTCAAACAAGCCCCAAATAGTCAGTTTATAGAACTTAATAAAATGACAGAGTGGATGAATGAACTTAAAAGTCTTGTGAGACAACTAGTTGTGGCATCCAAAACCCCAACCTTATATTCTCCACAATATATATTCCCTAGACCTATTTGGAATATGCAACTCCCCATCCAATCCAACTGACACATGTCTACAACTTCAAGAGAATAAATTTTATTCATCCATACCAATGGAGCTCAATGAAGCATATGCTCAGCGAAACCCCAACCCTTAAAAATCAGGTCAGTTTGTAAGAAACTTCGACCAACCCCATTCTGAGCCCTTTCTCTTCTACCTATAACCCTAACTTGAGATTTGGGAATCCCATTTCCCATCCCCCTCAATACAATACCCAAAACCCAAACCAATTCCAATATGGTCAAGTTGGTGGAAACTTCCAAAAAACTTATCCTTTTGTTCCTCAATCTCAAAGGAACAATCCTCCTCCTAGATTCCACTATCCTAGAGAGCCTTCCTAATTCCCAAACCAAAACGATCACTTTCCCAAGAACCAAAATCAAGGTAATCCCAATCCAGGACAAGCCTCTTCATCCAAGTAATCATGGGAAAGTGTAGTGTAATATCTTTCTTCATTCACCCATTTTAGCCTCAAAAACATTGAAATACAAATTGTTCAACATTCATCCCACTTGAGCCAGCAACAACAATCAAATTCTTCCCAAATACCAGCTCCAAAATTACCGAACCACAAGGGTAATGTATGTACAATTGCACTTAGTTTAGGGAAGAAAATTTATATTCCTCAAGATAATTCCTCCATCCCTCTTTGGAAAGTTGACCTAGAAAATTAAAAGAAAAATAAACATGAAAAATAAATCTAAAGCCATTCCCTCACCTCTTTCCATTCCACTTAGGAACACAATTCCTTTTATTCAATCCATTTATTAGCAAAATAAGTCCGTTGAACCTGGTCTTGAAATGATCGACATGTTTAGATGTGTTGAAGTAAATATTACCCTATTAGATGACATAAAACAAATTCTTATGTATTCTATGTTTCTCAAGGATTTGTGTACCCAAAAGAGGCATCTTAGGACATTAAAAAACATTCCCACCCAGTGGTCTATTCCAATAAAGTTCAATGATATAGGGATCGTTATGGTTCTATGCCAAATTGGAATTTCCAACTTAGATGATGAACTCATAGACCTTGGATCCTCAATTAATTTCTTTCCCAAATCATTCATCTCTATCCTTGGTCCTGGTCCCATACAACCAATAGGTGTTTTCAATTAGTTAGTCAATCGAAGCACTGCTAGTCCCAAGGGTCTAATCAATGATATCCTTATTCGTGTTAATGATCTTATCTTCCCAACTAATTTCTAAATCCGTAACATGGAAGTTGAGACAAACTCTTATTGGTCTCCCTTAATTCTAGGAACACCATTCCTAATGACATCAAGAACCAAGATTGATGTCTATTCAGGCATCTTATTTATGAAATTTGGTGACGAACTGGTCAAGTTCAACATTATCCAAGCCATGCCATACCAATCTGAGGATCACTAGGCATTCCCAATCTATTATTCCGAGGAAAATTATGAGAGTCAATTGAATCCCATTACATCATGATCATCATGATCTAATGATAAAGGATCTTGTGAAATGTGCACCATGATTAACCAAGTTATAAATGGTGAAGTTGATGTGGACCCCTCATTCATAGACTTTATAAAACTAGAGGAACTTGAAAACTCTATTGAATCCCACATCAACGATGATATCCCCTGCTCCACCTTGGATAGTATTAAGGAAAATGAATATTATGTAACTGAATGCCCTTCCTCCATTCCTGAGTTGTTTAGACCAAAAATTAAAGACAAGACTGATCTAAAACCACTTCCAGAACACCTGAAATATGTATTATTTTTCCCCGATCACTCTTATCCTTTGATTATCTCTGATTCACTTACTGGTACCGAGGAGTCCAAACTTTTTTAGTGGTTAGAGGAAAAAAATGATCTTAGGTTGGACCCTAGATGACATACCAATAATCAACCCTGATCTTTTCATGAATCACATCTATCTAGAGGAATCATCCAAACTATTTAGACAACAACAAATAAGACTCAATCCACTATTACTTGAGGTAGTTAGGGAGGAGATCAAAAAGCTTCTTCAAGTTAGTATTATCTACCCAATTTCTGATAGTGAATGGTTTAGTCCAATTCAATTAGTACCTAATAAAGTTGGGATAACTGTTGTCACAAATGACCATGGAGAGGTAGTCAGAACATGAGTGAAGAACAAATAGGGTGGGTGCATTGATTAATAAAATTTGAATATTCGGATATGAAAAGATCACTACCCTCCTCCATTAATGTATCAAATACTAGAACAGATAGCTGGAATGTCACATTATTACTTTCATGATGGATAAATTGGTTACTTCCAAATCCCAATCTCACCTTAGGACCAAGAAAAACTAATTTCGCATGCCCCTTTGGAACATATGAATATAATAGAATTAATTTTGTCTTTTGAAATTCTCCTACAACATTCTAGAGGTGTAAGATGAGTATTTTTTCTAAATTCGTAGAAAACTTAATGGAAGTCTTAATGGATGACTTTACCATTTATGGTGAGTCAATTTTACCATGTTTGCATTCAATTTCTCAAGACCTTCAGAAGTGTTTCAAGTGTAACCTTGTGTTAAATTTTAAAAAAAAGTCACTTTATGGTTGCAAATGGGATTTTTCTACGGTAAATAGTTTCAATGGATTGTATTTATGTCGATCCTGCCAATATTGAAGGGATCTAATCACTTTTATAGCCCACATCTGTTCGAGACATTCGTTCCTTCCTCGATAATATCAGTTTCTATCGATGAAGCATCCATAACTTTAGTAGGATTTCCCTCCCACTCACTCGGTTTCTCCAAAATGATGTCACATTCCATATTGATGAGGTTTCCAAGAGAGCCTTTCATGAACTCAAAACATCTCTTATATCATCTCTGATAATATATCCCACAGATTGGTACTTACCCTTTGAGTTGATGTGTGATGACTATAATAGGACCATTGGGGCTGTTAATGGTCAAAGAAGAGAAAAAAATTCTTGATTTAATCTATTATGCCACAAAAACATTGGATGAAAATTAGTCTCACTACATTGTCACTGAAGAGAAACATTTAGTAGTGGTTTTTACCTTAGATAAATTCTATCCCTATCTATTAGGTTCCAAAATCATTATCTTCATAGTCCATTCTACTATAAATTTATTACTCATGAAAAGTAATTCAAAACTGAGGATAATAAGATGGATCATAATTCTCCAAGATTTTGACGTTTAAATTAAAGATAGAACATAAAAAGAAACCCATGTGGCTGATCACTTGAGTATAATTTTAATTCTTCTCGTTCTGAAATAATTGGTCTAGAATTTCCAACTAAGCACCTTTCATCTCTCAATCAAAAAATACCCTGGTATTCAATAATTGTATATTACTTTGTTTCTGGTGTTTTCCCTAATAAATTTTTAAAAGATCAAAATATAATGTTGAAAATTGATTCAAAATACTATTTTGGGGAAGAAAATAAACTTTGAAAAACTATGGCATACATGGTAATTAAGAGACATGTTGATGAAAATGAACATTCTTCCATCGTAGAATTTTTTCACTCAATGCTTGGTGGTGGCCATTTTGGACAACAATGAACCTCTAAAAAGGTCCTATACTCTGGATTCTTCTGGAATTCATTCATCAATGACTCACATGAGTTATGTAAATCATTTTCCACTTGCCAAAAGTTTGGAACAATTTCAAAGAGAAATAAAATTCGCCAAAAGCCTTTAATTTCCTATGAGATCTTCAATGTTTGGAGCAACGATTTCAGGGGACTATTCCTCCCTTCCAATGGATTCTCATACATTCTTATTTTGGATGATTATGTTTCTCGGTGGGTCGAGGCCAAACACACTAGAAATGATGATTCAAATATTATTAGTGAGATTATAAAGACACACATCTTCCACCGATTTTCACACCATGTGCCTTGATAAGTGACTTAGGAACCCATTTTTTATAATAAACCCATAGAATCTCTTTTGAAAAATAATGGTGTTGTACATAAAAAATGAACTACGTATCACACCCAAAAAAATGTCATGGCTGAACATTATAATAGATATGTGAGAAAGAGTGCTTGAATGAATTGTAAAACCCACCAGGAAATACTGGCCTGAAAGACTTGTTGATGCACATTGGGCTTATCAAACTGCCTATAAAACACCCATTGTGATGTCTCATTTCAGGGTAGTTTTTGGTAAAGCATGTTATTTTCCAGTTGAAATCCAATATAAGCCATATTGGGCTATGTAAACCTATAATTTTGATTGTGAAAAATGTGGTGAAAAAAGATTGTTGCAATTGGATGAACTAGAGGGGCTTCGACTTGAATCATATGAGAATTACAATATGAACAAAGAAAAGGATAATGTAATCCATGACAAACTCATCCTGAGTAAGGTCTTCCATGAAGGTGAAAAGGTATTTCTTTTTAACTATGGATTTCAACTTCACCCATGTATGCTTAATTCTCATTGGTAAGGTCCTTTTATTGTTTCTCATGTTTACCCATTTAGTGTAGTGCAATTCCAAGACCCATCTTCCAAAAGGACATTCACAGTTAATGGACATCGGTTAACGCAACACCAATAGAGGATTCACAATCCTAGAATAACATCAACTTCCACTGGATCCCCAATATCTGCAGTTGAACCACCACTGGATGGAGATGGAAACCCACCAAATCCAAACCAGGGAAACCTCTTTCCCTTTAAATCCTCTTCATTGTCTCTCTCTACCTCTCTATTTATTCTTCTTCCACCCTCATTAACAATTTTTTACCACTTTCCTCATCACATTTTTATATTTACTCTTTCTTTTTTTGGTTGTGTAATTTAAAAACACTAATAAAATTCAAAAAAATGTAAAAAAAAATTAAAAAAAATAAAACGAGTCATTCTTGTCACCGTCGAGTTTTGAAAAATTGTCAAGACATTTTGGGGAGTCAAACGACATTTTTTCATCTCAAAAATATTTTTTTCATCATATATTTGGATAAAGAATATTGTTTCAAACCCAAAAAATTATGAAATCTCAATTATTGATTTCGAAATTGATTTTATCCACCCATGAGGAAGACCAATTGCTTTCATGCCAAGGCCACCTATGGCCATATTTTGAAAATGTGTGTTTTTTACCCCCATTTGTGAGTCTTGAGTTTGTGGATATTCGAGCATAATTACCTACTTCAGTGTGAATTAATATGATAGAGTCATTTCTTGAAAAACATGAGAATCACAATTGCCAAATAGACTCTGATTTATTTTACATTAATCCACCTTTTTAATGCCCCTTCGAGCCTATGAAAACCTGTTCTTTGATATCCACATTAAAATCCTAATACCATTTCCCACCAAATATGAACATGTATTTTGATAGCACAATTTTCTGAAATTTAAGTGCGGGGGGGAATGGATTTCATTTTGGGTACCCTTTGTTGATTTCACCATGTTATCATATGATTGAGGGCAAGCATCTATTTTAGTGTGGGGATTAGGTTTTCGATCAGTGTATTTTGGGGAATGTAATTTACTTTAATTTATGTAATTTTGTAAATTTTATTGACAAGTGTTCAAAAAAATCAAAAAAAAAAAATCAAAAAATAGTCGCTAAAAAAAGAACAAAAAAATTTGTTTTTCCGTGGGTTGGTAAAAAATAACTCTTCTTTAACCATTTATCATATAATAACTATTATAATTAGTGTCATGAGGAGTTCAATCATGGTTTGGTATATGATTGTGAGATCTTTTTCATGTTCAACTTTTAAAAAATAGAAGAAAATAAAATAAAACCAAGAACACTTATGTCATTGGGAGATGTTTTGTGTTTTGTAAATATTTCATCTTCTCATCCTCTTATAATTTTTATTTATTCTTATGTCTTTCTTCACACAATAATTCCCTTGTAAATATGTGTTTTCATTTACTTCCATGTTTCATTTCAAAAGAAATTGTGAATTGTTTTACCCATGTTGGTGTTTTACCACTCTTCTTCTCTCTCTTGGACCTTAAATTCCTACCTTTCAATAGCCACAGAAAACCCCCTTAAAAATAAGTATTTATTATTGTTCACATTAGCATAGATATTGTATTCCGAGAGCTCTTACAAACTCTAATATGTTCAATTTTGTTTGGTGAATGAGTGAAGCTCCATAAATTATTTTAATCATCTAGAGAGGATTATGTTTTGTGTTCCACTATTTTCCATTTCTAAATTTTATCATGAAAATATGAATTGTTTTTGTAAAATTGTTTCTATAACAAATTGCGGTGGAATTAAATATGTATGAGTGAAATTGTATAATCCTCCCATGAGTAGGGAAACAAAATTTTAATATTTGTTGGTGAGTGAATAAAAATTAATGTTTTTTATATTTGTTGTACATGAGGACATGCACAAGACTAAGCATGGGGGAGTTGATTTTATTAATATTTCCATGACTTTTTATATAATCCCTTTACTGATTTTTATTAAATGTGCATAATTTGTGTGAAATATTAATGATTAAATATTAATTATAATTTTTGAGCTCTATTTGAATTCATCCAGATTCAAGTCTATTTAATTTTTTAATAATAAATCTCAAAATACACAACCAACTTGAATTATTCTTCTTTTCTAGGGTTCCTTACTCGAATTACAACATTTCATTAGAAGGAACATTTGGCCAAATCGTCCATTTGAAGGTCCATACGGTCTAAACAAGAAGTCCCAAAGAAAATGTGAAGAAACTGTATCAGCTATGAGGATTGAGTAACTGGTCTAAATCACGAAGACCAAATTTTATGGAACACCACTATATGTTCTTTATTATCCATAATAATCATGGATAATAATTTTAAGGTCTAAATACATGAAAAAAGGGCCCCACTAATGGTTTTATGTCTAGTCCACCATTCTGGATGGAAATTAAAATCCTAACACTATTCATGACATAGATCATGATGTATTCATCAAATCAATATAAGATTTTGCAGTGTGAAATAGGAGATATATTTGGCTGATGTTCATGAATAAAGTTTTCGAATTTGAAGGCATCTTACTATTGATAAACCCATTCAAATTTCGGCCTTCTAAAAAGTATGGATTGAAATTGACATAATAACATTGTTTAATTAAACGGCCATAACTTTGGTTCCATAAGTCCAAATGCCTACTAATATTGAGATTAGTCGGAAAACATTATTATCTACAACTTTTATGAAGAATATATCTCTAGATTCAGTTATCTGAATTTCCAAATTGTCGAGCCAAGTGGATGGGTATTTTTGGAATGTAAACAGTCAACCAACTTGAGAAATAAATACATCCCCTCCTCTCCTTTCAAAAGGGTCGGAATTTCAGATAAAATGTGGATAGGTTGGAATGTAACATTCTCTTACCAAGTCTTGGGAGGATCTTATATACATAAATTTTTACTTGGGAAACCATTCCTCCTTGCTTTCTTTCATTTACATTAGTGTTGTTTTTCATTTGTAATATTGTAACTGTTTGTTTGTTTTTTGTAATTCTGTTATAAGGGATGTTTCTTCTTCAATATCTTTTATTCTCATCCACCTTATGTAGTTTAATATTTATGTTTTAAAAATATTTTAAATCATGTTAAAACCCCTTCCCTTCGTTTTCTTCCTCATTCTATCGAATGTCTGTTTTTAATTCTCATTATCGTTTGTGTGTGTGTCCGACACACCACCCTTTTCATATCCCTTTATTTTAATTCTCTTCATAATTTATCGTCAAAATAATTATAACCAGATTACTAATCATTTCAATGGCTGAGTAAATATATCATTGGGGTGAGTTATAATTTAGGGATGTAAAGTGATTGAGAACATTTTCTCGATGAGTATTCTTTAATTTATCATTGTGTATGTTGGGTTTAACATGTCATGGATTAATGGATTGTTTTGTTTAGAGTGTGGTTTCCATGGATTATTGGAACCATAAATACCCTACCATAAATAATATCTGATTGATATTTGAACCTTAAGTTCAGTTAAGGCTTGGATTAAAGCCTTTACACTAGGGAATTCCAATCAACGTCAACTTGTGATATGGGTGTTCATTTATTGTAATATTAAGCAAGGCTCAAGGATATCACAAGCTTACCTACCAAATGATGAACTCACCCAAATATTTATCAATTTTTTGAATAAATATTAATCAATCAATAATTTCATATGCTCTACAAACAAACCCCCCCCAATCATAATACAATCAACTAAAAACGACTATTAAAAAGTATCATCCCCAAGGATTTGACCGAAGTGTCGATATACACATTAGAAGAGCACCGGAACCTTGACTGGTCAATAGGAGAAAATCAGTTGGGCTTTCATATGGTCAAGAAACATATCCCATAATTACACACTCCTTTGGCTGGAAGGTATGGTGTGTGATTTTGGTAGTTTCATGTGGTGGCTAGACCAACATTTACTGAGTGGTAATCTACACTAACATAAAATTATCCCATATCAGATTTCATTCAATATTATGTTTTTGAAGCTTGGATTGGGATTGGTAATGGTAAAAACCAAGTGATGATACCTTCCTCCCAAGTTATGACAAATGTGCTTCAAGTGACATGACTCCACAAGTTCAGGCCATCGATTCTCCGTTTTCTGTGTCACTTGTCTTATGTCATTAGTACTCATAGACAATAATTATAATGGTAAAATTATCGACCAATGGTATAGTTTATAATGATGACATTGACCAACAGTCATTTTGACCAGCAATCATATAATGGTAAAATCTTATTGGTCACATTTCCTCTTATACCTTATAAATACTACATCATTTTATATTCAAGAATTACATTAACGTCTATTAAAGTTAAATTATCATTTTCATAATATGTTAATTGGTTCACTATTTTTTCATTTATATAGCATTATCATGGAGGATGATGACTTTAGTATATTAGGGTGATTATTATTTTCTAATTTTAGCTAATTTATCTTATATTCTTTTTCCATTATAAATGCTTCCTGTTTTAATTGGCTTCAAAGCTAATTGATGTGATGATAATTTTAAAGAGATGGGATTTTCTTGGTTTATCAACATTTTGTGTGATATAATGGAACACACATTTATTAAAGAAAAAAATATCATTAAAAAAGTATATGGTTCCATAGTAATTAAAGCCTAAACATGATTCATCAAGATGATAATTACCAACATTTATGTTAGAAAAATAAATACCTTTATTTCCATAGATTATTGGAGAATGAATTTTCTATTTTATAAACTATGATATTTTCTCAACTTCTTGGATTATCATTTAAAATTATTAAATTTTATTTATGATGTAACTTACATGTTTTAGTTTAAAATTTACTCAAAAAGTTCCTAAAATTATAATTTAAAAAATTAAAAATAAATAATTGTATTAAAAAATTGATCTAGTCTGAGGTGAAATATTATGCATTGATACTAATGGAATCCACTCTTGATTTAGTATAGTCACACATGGTTGGGGGTAAATTAGTGCAATCTATTTTTTAATTAAATATTTTTCATTTAATTAATTAAAACTTCTACACATATTAAGATGAATAAATTTCATATTAATTATTCAACTAAATCACACCACATGTGAGACAAAACATAAAGCTAAATAAGCAAACGATATTTTAAAATGGTTTTCCCTTGATGTATGTGAATAATTAATTTTTTTGAACAGGTTAATTCTAAAACACAAATGTTTCACCAATATCATAAAGTGTATACTCATGGGTAAGGTATACTACTTAAATTGAAATGTATCTCTAGAAATCAATATTTTCTACTGATCTGTTCATTATACTATATCACCCTAGTTTATTATGGTGTTCTAAATTTTATGTTTTGAGAAATATCTTTTGGAATATCTATGATGCCCCAACTTTAATCAGATAGATCATATTTGAAAATAAAATATAATTGACTTCTAGTTGATGTTTAGAATTATAAAATGCACATCAATCTCATCTAATCTTAAGAATAATAAATATTTTTATATAACATAACCCTCTATATTTTTTATTCATCATCCATAATCTTTGATCCTTTTGGTATTCTTCTATAGTATAAACACCTCATTCTTCAAGATTTCCAATATATATGTTATTAAATAATAATAGAATAACATGAGCCTTTATCACCCTCTAATTCATTAATATATGTTTTCTACTTTTCAATACTTCTAGTATACAATAAAAACTAGTGAATAATTAAGCTATGACAGAAACCCTATAGCTATTGTTAAGAGTGCCATGGCTAAAGGGTATCCTATGACTATAGTCAAATAAATAATATATTCGTAGTATACCGATTGATATTGATAATTTTGATCAGGGTTATGGGATTTGTATATGATTTCTTACCACCATGTTCAAAGTTCAACATGTAGATATGCTCGGCCTACAACCATGGTCAATAGAGACTGTAGTGGTTAGGGTGTGTGGGAACACCAAAATCAAGTGATAATGATACATGAAGGTGGTATATAAAAACACACAAATATATATATATATATATATATTTATATATATTAAAAAATAATTCATCCTAGATAAGTGGGAATGTATCACCAATACAAGTTAAAGGTTACAGGATAAAATTTTGATGATGCTTTTTTTTGAGACCTGGGGCCACAATCACCCAAAATGGACATAGGTCTAGATAACCCTGACAACAACCAAGGTTTTTACCATTTTCATAAATAAATTTTTCCGAGGGTTAGTTCTTATTGTGGTCAGAGGATATATAAATGAACCTAAAAACTGCAACCCCTAACTATGGCCATATGCATGACCATGGTTAACCAAGCTATTTCCATACTTTTGGACTATAATAATATATGTATTTTCCAATTATTAATGTTTATCAATATCCATTATTTACTATTTCTTAATAGATGCTTTGAATATTACTATTTAGTATGTCACTATATTCTCAAATTCTATCTCATGTCCTATTCCCCTTCCTCATATTGTTGCCTTATAATAATCACGTAGATATTTTCTCGTATTTAAAATATGAATAATAAAATAAATTTTTATTTGTGATAATATAAAATGAAACTAATCAAAAAATGTTTAATAAAATATAATAGATTTAATCATTATTAATTTTATTAAAATATGGATATTTGAATATCCATAATTATCTATAAGAATATATTCTCAATTTTCCTTTCATTAGATCATTGTTGAGGCTCATATTTTATCAATTAATTCATCCTATAAACATATCCTCTTTTGGAAGTCTTCATAGAAAAAATACCTTTGTAGTGTATGATTATATATAATCAAAAAATCTAAATACATCGTACTGAATCAGATCTAATAAGAAAAACCATCAAGATATTAATATATAAATTCCAGTAAATCATTTTATGAATTATTCTCAAACTCAATCATTTACTATTTAGTATAATCTGAGTATTCTTATATGTTTTAAATTATATATTTTTAATTCCTTCGAATCTCATATTTTTTCAATTGAGTATATTTCAAAAACTAATACTTATAATAAAGAACATCTAACTGAATATTATTTATCATATATAAACTCACTTATATGGTTTGAAATTTCTAACTTATCACAATGCAGTCTTGCCTTTTCCACATTTCAATCGGAACTCATTATTCTTTCTTCCATATTCACAGGTTCATATGAAATTTACTTTAATATTTTAGAGTAAATATCATGTAAGATTACATTTATCTTATATATTTTGACATGGTGAACTCCTCTAGTATTTTATAAAATTCTATCTAGTAATCATATATGTATTCCCATTCCATTTTTCTACATTCTAAAAGATATTACACATAAACCATATACATATTGAATTAATCTAAAATCATCTTCATCTAAACAAAATCACCTCATAATAACTTAAAAAATTTAAAGCATAATGTATAATTTTCTGACACTTTTTAGAATATTTCTCAATGTTAATGAAACAGATTAATATTCTACATGAGCATTTCAAGTAATCTACTTCACCTAAACTATTATATGAATTAATGCATATCAATATAGACTAACTATTAGCTATTTAATTAATAATAAAATATTCCAATGCTTATCTCATGTATTTTTCCACTATTAAAATATCAATCCACTTTATCATCAAAGGGACATTCCCATATATTACAGCACCCATTATCCTTAATAGTACAAGGATGGGGTATCATGTTGGCTTCATTGTATTCAATGAAAACCTAATCCTTATCAGATTATTCTAAAATTCATTAATATACTGTATTTTATACTAATTTCAAAAACTATTTACAATATCCAAACATCAAATTGATTCATAAAAATATCATCTCAATAATCACATCATATTTTTCACTTTGATCCTTGAATTTATATGACAAAAATCTCTAAAAAACATATTCATGTTATTTGTATCATCCCATGTAAGTATTTAATAATAGATATTTCTATCTATGTCTTTTAATGATTAAGATAGTGTTATAGAGGCTTATAATGAAAATAAATACAAACTTATGCATGGAATACAATAATATTCTTAAAAGATTGTTTTACTGCCTTTTGATGGCAAACCATTTTTGAATCTATATTTTGACAATTTTATAAACTATGTTTTTCAAAATAAACTTATCCTTTATGATTGGGACATCAAAATTTACCTTATGTGAATTTTTGGTATTTTTCTGACAATGTTCATTTTTTAATGAATAGTGAAAAATAATCCATTTTACATCAAAACTTCTTTTTAATCTAATTTATATATATGATTAGATTATGTTTTGAATTGGTTTTGAAGTGAAATTAGAATATATTTTTACCATTTTATCCAATGGTGGTCATTGGAATCAATTTCACTTTGAAATTAGACTTAAACTGGTGTCAATCTTTTGATACTTATTGTTTTGTAAAAACACGCTATTTTCTCTGGCAGCGGGAATTAATTATTAAATTAATTAATTCGACTTATATGATTTGAATTTTGTAAAATAGACTTCATTTTTGAATTCGGAATATCAAATATAGTTTAGGGTGAATTTTTTGTAATTTTCTGAAAAACATCAATTTTTGATGAATAGTGAAACCACTAAGTGGTAATCAAGCAAACTGATTTTTCAGTTAAATTAAATTTTACCAATAATGTGTATTGAATTTTGAAAATCCAACATAAATGTTTGTCATTAAGAAGTAAAATGTGGTTCAATGAGATTAGAATAATTTTTTGGTGAATAGTAACTTATTAAGTTCTTAATCGCGATTAGTGGTAATTAGGGTAGTTTAAGGTATAAATAATGATTTAATAATAGGAAATGACCTAGAAACATGTCCCAACCTTATTGGTTGTGTCATGGCCGACCAAGACAAGCCATGGGTCAACTTGGGGACCCCATGGAGACACTTTGGTTTGGAAATGACATAAATAACTTTTTATTAAATGTTAAAGTAAAAATGACACAAACAAGAGATGTTTTACGAAAACAATTTTTACATGGGGTTATAAAGATCATATTTTTGATTATAAATATTAATTGGAAAGCTAAAAAGATTTCCTACATCATAGTATTTTTTTATGATTTTTAGACATTAAATAAATTAAATTATTTATGACATAATAATGATGCAGCGATGACATCATTATTTGACGATTTAAATAAAATGGAAAGATAATATAAAATCTATGAACTACACATGTCCAAAACCAATTGGATGAGTGGATTTATAACCCTTATCACCTTATCCACGAATTATTTCAATGTGGGATCTTTTGAAACCGAAACACATTTTCAAATAATGTAATATTTCTTTACTTTCCAAAAGTTCCCCTCCTCTCCTCTTATAAAAGGCCCCCATCTGTACCTCATTTCACACACAACTCAAGCCTTTGGCTCATCCAAACCCTGCCCATTTACTCTCTCCACATCCCTATCATCATCCTAGAGGATTCCCCTTGGGCTGAATCCTTTCAAAGGAAGCCTTTAGGCTCAAATCAAAAGGAGTTACACTTTTAAAGGTAATTCATTCTCTCATGTTCATTTGTTTTATTTTGCTTCTCCAACCCCCTAAACTCTTTTTATTTAATTATTTTGTAACAACACCAGTATCTTAAATATACAAGGATGTTGTTATAATATTTATTTGAGCTACACTCTCACACAACTACATAAAATGGTTAAAGAACAAACGGTTTCCGTGGATGGCGAAATTCTGCCTCCCGAAACGATGATTGTTCAACACTCATTTAACACCTTCAAAGGTGGCCATTATGATGTCACTATTTTTATATATGATATATAATATGTTTATGTTTTCCTTAAGCTTCTATTTTTTTCATTTTTGGCATACCTTTATGGTTTCCATTATGGGTAAACACAATATCTTCATTTTAGGAAGTGCGGACTACCGCCCCCTGAAAGTGATTTGATTCGTTAATACCATATGTTGGATGTGTAAAGGATAAAGTTAATGATATTAAATATGTTATTATACTGGAATTATAATATACTCTTATATCATTATGATTCCATTCCAGAAAATATGAAATAGAAATGGAAGTAGCGTTCATGCGTACGTACGGCTTACCGTCTCCATGAACGGTGCATTTCATTTCTTACCTCTAAATGATTATGTAATATTATAAATGCATGTATGTACTGTATATATATGACATATATGATATCTACATCATGAATACCATTCTGGATATAATGAACCTTTGACCAAATTAACAACATGTAAGTGTAAGAAGCCTATTTTTGACTTAAGAACCAAATACCGACAAAATGAACATGATTAACTTAACTGATTACATGATGTTCATAACATGGTATAAAAGGAAAAATGAACTTGAAAAAGATTAATAAGCAAGTAGAGATTAACTCAAGTTTATTATTCAGGAGATTAAAGAACGGTTGGGTCAAGTCGGATACGAGGTATGGGACTTCGTCTCAATCTCCTTTCGTTGAGGCATATTTTATTTTATAAACAACTTTCTTTTATACGGTGTATAAAACCCTTTGACTTTTACGTTTATTCAAAAGGAATATTTTTTATACGAAGCGTTTACTAAATGACAAAAGGGAATGTTTTTGTCGTACGTATGCGGTGACAACGACTTCTCCGCCGTCGTGACCGTTATTTGAGTTTCGGCTTCCTCTACAAGCCATACCTTCTTTTTAAAAGAAAAATAAATACCATGTTTTACTTTTCTGTTATTTTGGTATTGAAAATGGTTTTCATAATGTTTTTATATCAATGTGTTGTATTGATATCTCATGATTGAAATGTGGAAATTTTATGTTTCCTTTATGCATGTTTTATGTGATATGATTATGTTATGGTTCTTGGGAATTATTTTGAAGATGGGTGGTTCCGTGATAAACTAAGGGCGGGTGAGCCCGTTATAGCTCTCCAATGCATTGGGTAACGCGAAGGAGTGAAACGTTAAGGTTTCTCCAAAGAGATTTTAGGGAATATACTGTGATGGGTATTCCAAACGTAACCAAGAGGGTAACTCCCTACATAAGAATGTTATGAATGCCTCAAGTTACGTTCATGTCTTATGATTTCTATGATTTATTCATGATTTTATGAGGTATGTTAAAGTGCCTATGTTTTATGGGTAAAGTATGATTTCATTCTTATGTATATATGAACTCATGTTTCCTTTCCATGTTTTTTTATAACCCATACTGAGTTTTTATTCTCATCCCAAGTTTTTGAAATGTTTTTCACAGGTCAAGGGAAAGGTACATGATAAGATGATAGAGTCAAGGATGTGTCAAGAAATAATCCATGTTTTATTTTAAATGTGTTTCCATTGATGGGAATGAAGAATACTATCTTTATGTAACCACTTTGTTTATATGTGGAATGTAATGCATGTTTTATGATCTAATTCTCTAAAACTCTAAACCCGAAAAGATCCTCAATGTGTAATCTTGTAATAACTCAAGATTAAGTAAGGTTTAAGGCTGGGGCCTTATAGTTGGTATCAAAGGGAGGTTTAGATAACTTTAGGTGTTAGAATTCTATTAAATGATTATCCAAAAATATTTTTTTTTCTTTCGAAATGATATAGCATTTAAAGATTAACATGTTGCTTCATCTAAGACATGTTTGTTCAGAATGGTTTTCCGCAGAGGAAACAGGGAAGCAGTGCTAGGAAGGCATACAGAAGGAAATAACCTTCTGAATCAGCATCCAGAAATGGTCGGAATTGGAACTGAACAGTTTGTTGTAGTAATGGCGCAGTTGACTCAAGCGATAAATGGAGGTGGTATCCGTGCATGAGATCAGCCAGATCAACCGCAGAGGAACATGTCAGTGGTGGAACATTTCATGAGGCAACATCCACCATCATTCAGAGGATCATCTGACCCTGTGCTAGCTGAAGGGTGGATTAAAGCACTGGAGAAGATTTTTGATGTCATGGGGTGTTCAGACAATCAAAAGGTTAGTCTTGCTATTTACCGTTTGGAGGGTGAAGCAGATCAGTGGTGGTCTATGGTTAAAAATATCAGGGACGCCGATGAGATTGATGCTCATGACTGGGATGAATTCAAAGGTATGTTTCTTGAGAAGTATTTTCCTATGGCTGTTCGACTTAAGATGGAAAAGCAATTCTTGGAATTGAGGCAAGAGGAAGACTCGGTGGCTGCCTATGAAGAAAGGTTCACTCGATTGGCAAGGTATGCTCCAAATTTTATCCGAGACCTTGATAGTAAAATCAATCGTTTTTACTCAGGATTAAAGCCAAAGTATCGAAGGGAATTAGCTTCTCATGAGTTTAAAAGTTATGAAAAGCTTGTTCGATGTGCTGAGAAGGTGGAAATGGAGTTTGCCGATGACCAAGTTTTCTATAACAACCAACAGAAGAAGAGACCGAGGTGGTAGGAGAAAGGTAAGAATTTTTCAAAAAAGTCTGATGGTAAGAGAACTCAGTTTCCAGTTTGTGATAAATGTGGAAAAAGGCATGCTAGGGAATGTCTTCTGAATTCTGGGAAGTGCTACCAATGTGGTAAGATGGGACATAAGGCTCGTGATTGCACTGAAAAGGATCATGGTGAAGGTAAGAACAAATTTGATTTACAGTTAGTGAAATGTTATAAGTGCAATGAGATGGGTCACTATGCAAACGAGTGTCCGACAAGGAGCTTGAGTGATGGGAAGCAGCTAGACTACAAGCAGAAAGGGGTGGTGAAATCCTTTGCAACTACTTCAGCCGATGTCGGGCCATCAAATGAAGTTGTATCAGGTACTTTGTTTGTTTTTTCAGATTATGCCAGTGTGTTGTTTGATTCGGGTTCTACACATTCTTTCATCTCTGAAACCTTTTCTAGTAAAATGGGAATACCATCTCAAAAAATGACTCCTGAACTTTTGGTAAAAACACTTGGGGGAAATGTTGAGGCAAAAAGAATTTATAAGAATCTTCCTATCCTTATCTGTGGAAAGAACCTACTTGCAAACCTTATTGTTCTACCTCTAGTAGAGTTTGATGTTATCTTGGGTATGGATTGGCTCTCTATCTACCATGCTAAGATTGATTGTAGAGCTAAAGAAGTTTCTTTTCAGAAAGACTTTTAGTTTGTTTACAAGAATGAACCCTTACTTTTGATAACATATCAAGAGGCCGAGAAACTTGTAAAAGATGGAAATGAATGTTACCTTGCACACGTCGTTGAAAATAAAGGAACTGTTCAGATTAATGACGTGCCAGTGGTAAATGAGTATCCTGATGTTTTTCCTGATGAGTTGCCTGGAATAATACCAGATCGAGAAGTTGAGTTTACTGTTGACTTAGTTCCTGATGCTAAGCCAATTTCAAAACCCCCTTATCGAATGGCACAAATTGAACTTTTAGAGTTGAAGGAGCAATTGCAAGATTTATTAGAGAAAGGTTTCATAAGACCTAGCACATCACCATGGGGTGCTCCTGTATTATTTGTTAAAAAGAAATATGGTTCTATGAGACTTTTCATTGATTATAGAGCCTTGAATAATATCACTGTTAAGAACAAATATCCTTTGCCTCATATCGATGATTTGTTTGATCAGCTCCAGGGAGCTCAGTTTTTTTCAAATATTGACTTGAGATCGGGGTACCATCAGCTGAAGGTAAAGGAGGCAGATATTCCGAAGACCGCGTTCCGTACGAGATATGGCCATTATGAATTTGTAGTAATGCCTTTTGGGCTAACCAATGCACCTGCTGTATTCATGGAGTTAATGAATAGAATTTTCCATGAGTTCTTGGATAAGTTTGTGGTGGTTTTCATTGATGATATTTTGGTGTTTTCTAAAAGTAAAGAGGAGCATGAAAAACATTTAAGGGTTATCTTGCAAACCTTAAAAGAAAAGAAACTGTATGGGAAATTCAGCAAGTGTGAGTTTTGGTTGCAACAAATTTCTTTCCTTGGTCACATTGTTTCTAAAGATGGAATAACTGTTGATCCCGCAAAAACAAAAGTTGTGGAAGAATGGCCAAGACCCACAAATGTAACCGAGATTCGTAGATTCCTTGGTTTGGCGGGCTATTACCGAAGGTTTGTTAGAAATTTTTCACGGTTATCTAGTCCAATGACTAAGCTAACTCGGAAGGGTGTTAAGTTTATCTGGACAAAATAATGTGATGATTGTTTTCAGGAATTGAAAAAAAGATTGGTGAATGCTCCAGTTTTGGCACCACCTTCTAGGAATGGTGAGTTTGTTATATACAGTGATGCTTCATTGAAAGGACTTGGTTGCGTCCTAATGCAGAATGATCAGGTAATTGCTTATGCTTCACGACAGTTGAAAACTCATGAGGTAAATTACCCTACACCTGATTTGGAATTAGCTGCTGTTGTTTTTGCTTTAAAAATTTGGAGGCATCATTTGTATGGAGTAAAGTGTGAAATATATACCGATCACAAAAGTTTAAAGTATATATTCACTCAGAAATATTTAAACATGAGACAAAGGAGATGTCTGGAATTAATCAAGGATTATGATTGTACATTTCATTACCATCCGGGAAAAGCAAATAAAGTGGCTGATGCTTTGAGTCGAAAAATTAATGCTTCATTAACAATGTTGTGGTTGGAACGTGATTCTTTGGTTAAGGATTTGATGAAATTTGGCATAGAAGTTGTTGGTGCAGGAAGTCCGTCTATTTTGTTTCAGGTATCAGTGAGATCATCTCTATCAGATAGAATCAAGCAAGCACAGAAGCAAGACAGTGAGTCGTAGAAAAGGGTAGAGTGGGTTCAAAAAGGTAAGTTTCTTGAATTCAACATTGATAATGATTGTGTTTTGAGATTTGGGAAGAGATTGTGTGTGACTTGTGATTCACTGTTGAAGAGAGAGTTGTTATGTGAAGCTCATAGTTCTCCGTTTTCAGTTCATCCGGGCAGTACTAAGATGTATAGAGATCTGCGGGAGTATTAATGGTGGGATGGAATGAAAAGAGATATTGCTGATTTTACTGTGAAGTGTTTGACTTGTCAGCAGGTTAAAACAGAGTGGCAGTTACTGAAAGGGATGCTTCAGCCTTTACCAGTTCCAGAGTGGAAATGGGAGAATATATCCATGGACTTTGTTGTTGGATTACCAAAGACATCTCGAGGTAATAATGCAATCTGGGTTATTGTTGATCGCTTGACCAAATCTGCTCATTTCCTTGCTATACGAGATACTTTCTCTCTTGATCAACTTTCCCGTTTGTATCTTAAATAGATAGTCAGGTTACTTGGAGTTCCTCTCTCCATTGTATCGGATCGTGATCCAAGGTTTACTTATAACTTTTGGAAAGGCCTTCAGAATTCGTTGGGTACTGAATTAAATTTTAGTACAGCTTTTCATCCTCAATCAGATGGGCAGTCAGAACGAACAATTCAGACATTGGAGGATATGCTACGAGCTTGTTCTATGGATTATCAGGGATGTTGGGACCAACATCTTTCTTTGGTTGAGTTTTCATATAATAACAGTTTCCATTCCAGTATACAGATGGCACCATTTCAGGCATTATATGGGAAGCGGTGTCGAACTCTAGCTTTCTGGGATGAAGTGGGTGAAAGGATGTTGATGGGACCAGAATTGGTAGAAGAGATGGCAGAAAAAGTTCAGCTGATTCAGAAACACATGAGAATAGGTCAGAGTAGGCAGAAGAGTTATGCGGATAACCGGAGGAAGGATCTATCTTTCGAGGTAGGTGGTCATGTTTTTCTCAAGGTTTCTCCGTGGAAAAGTGTGATGAGATTTGGTAAGAAAGGAAAGCTGAGTCCAAGGTTTATTGGACCATACGAAATTCTGGAAAGAGTTGGATCAGTTGCATACCGAGTGGCTTTACCTCCGAGTATATCTCAGGTACACAATGTTTTTCACGTTTCGATGTTGAGAATGTATATGCCAGATCCATCTCATGTTTTGAGTCCAGAGGTAGTTCAGCTGGAAGAGAACCTATCTTATGAGGAACAACCGGTCCAGATTCTTGACCACAGGGAGCAAGTGTTACGGAATAAAGTGATTCACCAGATAAAGGTTTTTTGGAAAAACCACATGATTGAAGAGGCAACATGGGAATCCAGAAATGCAATGAGGGATAAGTACCCTCATTTATTTGATAAGTAAATAAATTGCGGGGACACAATTTTCTAAAGTGGGAAGGATGTAACATCCCAAGTAAGTAATGAATAATAGATATTTTTATCTATGTCTTTTAATGATTAATATACTGTTATAGAGGCTTAAAATGAAAATAAATACAAACTTATGCATGGAATACTCTAATATTCTTAAAAGATTGTTTTACTGCCTTTTGATTGCAAACCATTTTTGAATCTATATTTTGACAATTTTATAAACTATGTTTGTCAAAATAAACTTATCCTTTATGATTGGGACATCAAAATTTACCTTGTGTGAATTTTTGGTATTTTTCTGACAATGTTCATTTTTTAATGAATAGTGAAAAATACTCCATTTTACATCAAAACTTCTTTTTAATATAATTTATTTATATGATTAGATTATGTTTTGAAATGGTTTTGAAGTGAAATTAGAATATATTTTTACCATTTTATCCAATGGTGGTCATTGGAATCAATTTCACTTTGAAATTAGACTTAAACTGGTGTCAATCTTTTGATACTTATTATTTTGTAAAAACACGCTATTTGCTCTGGCAGCGGGAATTAATTATTAAATTAATTAATGTGACTTATATGATTTGAATTTTGTAAAATATACTTCATTTTTGAATTCGGAATATCAAATATAGTTTAGGGTTAATTTTTGGTAATTTTCTGAAAAACTTCAATTTTTGATAAATAGTGAAACCACTAAGTGGTAATCAAGCAAACTGATTTTTCAGTTAAATGAATGTTTACCACTAATGTGTATTGAATTTTGAAAATCTGACATACATGGTTGTCATTAAGAAGTAAAATTTGGTTCAATGAGATTAAAATAATTTTTTGGTGAATAGTAACTTATTAAGTTCTTAATCGCGATTAGTGGTAATTAGGGTAGTTTAAGGTATAAATAATGCTTTAATAATAGTAAATGACCTAGAAACATGTCCCAACCTTATTGGTTGTGTCATGGCCGACCAAGACAAGCCATGGGTCAACTTGGGGACCCCATGGAGACACTTTGGTTTGGAAATGACACAAATAACTTTTTATTAAATGTTAAAGTAAAAATGACACAAACAAGAGATGTTTTACGAAAACAATTTTTACATGGGGTTATAAAGATCAGATTTTTGATTATAAATAATCATTGGAAAGATAAAAAGATTTTCTACATCATAGTATTTTTTTATGATTTTTAGACATTATATAAATTAAATTATTTATGACATAATAATGATGTAGCGATGACATCATTATTTGACGATTTAAATAAAATGGAAAGATAATATAAAATCTACGAACTAAACATGTCCAAAACCAATTGGATGAGTTTATTTCGAACCATTATCACCTTATCCATGAATTATATCAATGTGTGATCTTTTTAAACCGAAACACATTTTCAAATAATGTAATATTTCTTTACCTTCCAAAAGTGCCCCTCCTCTCCTCTTATAAAAGGCCCCCACCTCTACCTCATTTCACACACACATCAAGCCTTTGGCTCGGCCAACCCCTGACCATTTAGTCTCTCCACATCCCTCTACTCATCCTAGATGATTCCCTTTGGGCAGAATCCTTTCAAAGGAAGCCTTTAGGCTCAAATCAAAAGGAGTTACACTTTTAAAGGTAATTCATTCTCTCATGTTCATTTGTTTTATTTTGCTTCTCCAACCCCCTAAACTCTTTTTATTTACGTATTTTGTAACAACACCAGTTTCTTCAATATACAATGATGTTGTTATAATATTTATTTGATCTACACTCTCACACAACTACATCAAATGGTTAAAGAACATACGGTTTCCGTGGATGGCGAAATTCTGCCTCCCGAAACGATGATTGTTCAACACTCATTTAACACCTTCAAAGGTGGCCATTATGATGTCACTATTTTTATATATGATATATAATATGTTTATGTTTTCCTTAAGCTTCTGTTTTTTTCATTTTTGGCATACCATTATGGTTTCCATTATGGGTAAACACGATACCTTCATTTTAGGAAGTGCGGACTACCGCCCCCTGAAAGTGATTTGATTCGTTAATACCATATGTGGGATGTTTAAAGGATAAAGTTAATGATATTATATATTTTATTATACTGTAATTATAATATACTCTTATATCATTATGATTCCATTCCAGAAAATATGAAATAGAAATGGAAGTAGCGTTCATGCGTACGTACGGCTTACCGTCTCCATGAACGGTGCATTTCATTTCTTACGTCTAAATGATTATGTAATATTATAAATGCATGTATGTACTGGATATATATGACATATATGATATCTAAATCATGAATACAATTCTGGATATAATGAACCGTTTACCAAATTAACAACATGTAAGTGTAAGAAGTCTATTTTTGACTTAAGAACCAAATACCGACAAAATGAACATTATTAACTTAACTGATTACATGATGTTCATAACATGGTATAAAAGGAATAATGAACTTGAAAAAGATTCATAAGCAAGTAGAGATTAACTCAAGTTTATTATTCAGGATATTAAAGAACGGTCGGGTCAAGTCGGATATGAGGTATGGGACTTCGTCTCAATCTCCTTTCGTTGAGGCATATTTTATTTTATTCACAACTTTCTTTTATACGGTGTATAAACCCCTTTGACTTTTACGTTTATTCAAAAGGAATCTTTTTTATATGAAGCGTTTACTAAACGAAAAAAGGGAATGTTTTTGTCGTACGTAAGCGGTGACAACGACTTCTCCGCCGTCGTGACCGTTATTTGAGTTTCGGCTTCCTCTACAAGCCATACCATCTTTTTAAAAGAAAAATAAATACCATGTTTTACTTTCCTGTTATTTTGGTATTGAAAATGGTTTTCATAATGTTTTTATATCAATGAGTTGTATTGATATCTCAGGATTGAAATGTGGAAATTTTATGTTTCCTTTATGCATGTTTTATGTGATATGATTATGTTATGGTTCTTGGGCATTATTATGAAGACGGGTGGTTCCGTGATAAACTAAGGGCGGGTGAGCCCATTATAGCTCTCCAATGCATTGGGTAACGCGAAGGAGTGAAACGTTAAGGTTTCTCCGAAGAGATTTTAGGAAATATACTGTGATGGGTATTCCAAACGTAACCAAGAGGGTTACTCCCTATGTAAGAATGTTATGAATGCCTCAAGTTACCTTCATGTCTTATGATTTCTATGATTTATTCATGATTTTATGAGGTATGTTAAAGTGACTATGTTTTATGGGTAAAGTATGATTTCATTCTTATGTATATATGAACTCATGTTTCCTTTCCATGTTTTTTTTATAACCCATACTGAGTTTTTATGCTCATCCCAAGTTTTTGAAATGTTTTTCACAGGTCAAGGGAAAGGTACATGATAAGATGATAGAGTCAAGGATGTGTCAAGAAATAATCCATGTTTTATTTTAAATGTGTTTCCATTGATGGGAATGAAGAATACTATCTTTATGTAACCACTTTGTTTATATGTGGAATGTAATGCATGATTTATGATCTAATTCTCTAAAACTCTAAACCCGAAAAGATCCTCAATGTGTAATCTTGTAATAACTCAAGATTAAGTAAGGTTTAAGGCTGGGGCCTTATATTATTTTCTGTGTTTTATCATGAATATTTTTAATACATATTATATCAATATTATTTTCTATCATAAAAATTATTCTCCATGAATATGTACATGCCATACAAAAATAATAAAAAAATCCATAAAAAATCTATGACATATATTAAACCTTATATCTCTTCATTAATTAGGTTATTCATCATTACCCAACGCATATTGAAAACATTAATTATATAAAATAAATACAATCATCATAAAATTAATTTTTGACATTTAACCCCACCCAATGTATTTTTTTTAAAATAAACATAAATAAATCAATGTCAATGTGTACAGATTAGATCATATCTTGTAATCCCCAACTATTACATGAAATTACAAATGTTTTTATGAAAAGGATAGTATCAAAATAATTTATGATAATATTCATAAATTTTTCAAATCCAAATCAATTTTATATTGCTTGTGTAGAAAAAAGACACATTAATTTTGATTTTAAATTTATCCATAAAACTCTTTAGTAGGTGAGACGAACACACAAACATAATTTAGAGGGATATTATATATTTTTTTATACTAATAGTATGTTTTCTAAAATAATCTAAATAAATGAAATATAAAAATTAAATCAACTAGGATTCTCATAATCTAGAATTTATATTTATCAAAATTTTCTCATACTTCATGTCATTGAACCATAAATATTATCCCCCCATATTTTTTGAATTTATTTCTTATATAATGATATGGGAATATAACCACTATAACATATCGATGACCTATTTCATCACATTACAAATTTCTAGATTCATAATAAAATCATGTTATTTTGAAAATTATCAGAACTTATTAATCAATTAATTGGTAAAATTCATCTATCGTTTCATCATGGTTGGTCTTAATTAAAAGTGAAAGGTAAGAAAATATATGTGACATGAATTCTATATGATGAAATGAGAAACCATGATAAAAATAAATCACTAAATTATGGATATATCATCTTGATTTATAATGAGAGTAGTTTTTCAATTCTCCCATTGAATATATATATCACCTTAAATTCACTGTACAAATAAAATAAACCAAACTGATATGGGAATAATTTTATTATTATTTTCTTTGTAATGATATAAATAATTCATAGAGTTGAATATCAACCAAAAAACCCATTTTTAAAACTAACTATATGATATATCTTTTTTATAGATTATTTAAATTCAAGATATAAATCATAATAAGTAGCATGTTATTCTTTCTTTTCAATCTTCTTATCTTGTGGAAATTTCTATTTTCCTCAGATAGAAAGCCATAATATCTTCATTATGCTTACTTTAAATTATTTTCAAATTCAAATTATGTTAAAAAAATACTCATTCATCCAATGTAAATATTATAAACATTATTTTATAATCAATAATGATTCTAAAAATTGTTTGAGATACCCTTTTTTGGATTCATCACATTATATTTGAATACTTCTTCATAGACGTATTCCATAGAACCAATCATTTTATTCTTTTCTGGTATTTATTTTCAATGTTGAACTATATTTATCCCATCTACATTGATTTTCATGAATTTCTTTTAAGGGTCTAGGTTGTTTCCTTTTCTTACTTCTATTTTTCATGCATGTTATATTTGGAATTGTTTATTAAAAAAATGAAATACATGATTTGGAAATTTTAAATAATAATAATCATAATAATGACCAATTTTCAATTTATACTAAATTCTGAAATTGATCAAATATTTTTTTGGTTGGTAGAATCACCTTTTTTCATTCTTATTTCATGAACTCTAAAGCTCATCTGATAAATTTTTGTTTTATCTCCATTAATAAAACATGTTTTTTCTTCCAATGATTGATATAATATAATAATAACCAATTTACATGTATCAAAACCATTCAAATCCCCAACATTGACCAATAAATACTGTTTTATTACTTCTCATCTCATTATAGTATGCTTTAACACCTTGATTTTTTCAGATGAAACGACTGTTATTTTATGGAACCAAAAATCCTAATAGTACTCAAATATAAAATTGATGTAATGATGGATTTATAAAAAAATTATTCATCTAAATTTTTTATAATTTATTTTTTAAACCACAGTACCCATTAAAACTAAATTAGTACAAAAAAATATTTTATTGTACTTGGAACCTCTTTCTTAGAGGTTACAGTAGAATTATCCTTGGATGATTTCAAACCATTTATATAACTATAAATAGTAATTTAAAAAAACTATCCCTATAAAAATCATCCATGGAATTACTTCTTCTATAAATTTTATTGGCAGGATTATCTTGTGTTACTTAATGATTTAACTTTTGAACTTCGAACAAAAGACACAATATGTTAAGGAAATTAACTGATCTAAATATTTGATTCCATTAACTATTATTCATATTCTCAATGTGGTCACTATGAATCATAATAATTTCTTTTAAATAATTTTTAATCACCTTTACTCTTTTATACATGACTTACAATTGTGAATTCATGATAGATGTAGTAGATTTATAAGCCTATTACATGTTATGAAGCCTCTCTTCACAAACTATGGTAGTCTTCATTTTCTCACAAATTTATTCTTTCAGTTATTCTTCATCCAAGGGGAATTTATATTTAAATAAAAATAACAGATTCAAATTATATTTCACATTATCGATAATATTTTTTTACACTTTCAAAATAATTTCTATTTCCATCTATAAGGAATGTTTTTCCTCTTGCAACTATGTCACCATTATTTTAAACTATCAATGAATAGAAATATATATTTGAGAACATTAAAAGATATTTTTCAAGTAATCTAAAAATTCATTGTAATAAACACAAAATAATATAATTGGAACACACTCATCCCCACCAGAACATTATTCATCAAGTGGATAATAATCAATGACATGGAAATAAATTACAACATTGATTTCCATTAGATGGTGGTGAATCCAAATTTTATTTGTTTACATGTGAGTTTCTTTTTCAAATTATTAGTTTGTAATTTATTAGAATTTTATAGTGTAATAGGAGATGTATACTCCATATTTTATTTGATAAGTTAATCACAACCTTCATTAAATCTTAACATCATATATTAAAAATAAAATAACAGGAAAAACTTGATCCATTCCAATGTAGAATCATGTGATTTGATAATAATTATTTTTCCAAGTTATTTAGTCCATTAACATGATGGGGGGATGTGGTGAATCATTGTGATATTTTTTTAAAATTATTTTCCCTTTATCAATTTTAATAATTACACCTTTTCGGATGAATAGATCTCCAATGAATTATTCAAAAAAAACCACTTCATTTTTGGTAAAAAGTAAAGATATAACAACACATGATATTTTTACGCGGTTCACCTCTTGTTTTGGATGACTAAAACCTTTTCATGTTCAATGAACCATGCCATTATTGTTTGGAAAATTCATGATGTAATTTGGGATTTAATTTTGTTGAATGTTCAATTTGAGGACTGAGGCGTAGACAAGGTGGTTGGCCTTTTGAATATGCTATGTAGAATTTTGGGGTAGGAATAAATCCACAAGTGGTGACCTTTGGTTTTATGAGAAACATTAGTGAACGGTCAACATGGCCCCACTATTGAAGTATCCACTGACCAGCTTGTGGGATCAATGAAAAATTCTGGTGGGTTGGCTAGTATCCCATCAGGATTTCTAGTCACACATTCCAACCAATGGCCCTCCTCCATCTCATTGGTGATCCACCAATAGGATGTTGGGGATACTATGTGACTTTAATTAGGGAAATTCATTTCATTTCACATAGGTATTCCCCTTATTTCCCTCCCCTCTTTTCTCAAACATAACTTCAACCATGTGAAAATAATTGGTACATAAAAGGTAATTTTATAAACCTTTTCCTCAAATCTTGGTCATTTCAAGTACCATTAATTATTGTTGGTTTCTATTAGTTCATTTAAATCTGTCTCACCCAAGACAAATTTTCTTCATTAGTTCATACTATTGTAACCCAAATATTATCATTTTAGTTTTTCCAATAAAGAACTGGTTAATTGGGCTCGATTCAAGTGGTAATTATCAGTGGTTTAATAACCCTTGAGATTGAAGTAGGTATTAATTTTCATTTTACAGATGTTATGTAAAATGGTATTCCTTTAATGAATGTTAATGTGTGTGAATCACTGTGGGACCTCTACTTTTTGTGTTTACATGAGTAGGTTAGGATTGTATTGATTTAGTTAGATCCTTATAGTGCGTGTAAGGGATATGTGCCTAGAAAATGGTGAAAATGAGCATCATATGAAAAATGATCATAGGATCTAAGAAATATGATTTCTGGATTATAATGTAATATCCAGGCTTGGATAAGTGTAGGACAGCTAGGATAACTAACATTGGGATTTAGGTTGTGAATCCCATTAAACATGATCTATGGAAAATATGGATGAGGGACGTGTGTGACCAATAATGGTGGGAATTTAAATTATGGTAATTAAACCCAAAAGGTGTTATTTTCAAATATGGAGTCATATGATAGATTGTATTATTGTAATATAGGGTTTTATAATGAATCCCATATTTTCGTGACTCGAACTAGAGAGCACGAGGATTTGGATGGGGTATAAATGTAGGGATATCCCTGTAGGTATATAGGAATGTCAAGTGATATTTGGGATATGGATAGCGTATAATGACTTGGGAAACTGATGTAAGGATTTGGGTTATTTTTTCCCTTTATTATCATGTGACATTTGGATGAACATGATCTATTTATTCTGGTTTAGTTCTGATGATTTCCTTCATGATTGAGACATTTTTTTGGGGTTGTGTTGGGGTGTTTCCCCCTTTCTTATTTACGTGTGTGGACTTCTTTGGAAATATATGCATGGGATTATGTGAATGATTGAACTAAAAATAATCTTTGAGATGGGATGGAGTTTATTCTGGGCCTCCTAATAAACATATGGATGGGCCAATATGGGGATTGGTCCTCCCAATAACATTTGGTAAAGGCCAATGTGATTCATTGTCTTACCTAATTCCTATGGGGATGAGTAGGTTTGTATGAATGACTTCCAAGAGTCTTTAAAGAAGGTATGAGGTACATGATGAGGTTGTGACTTACCACTAGTCATGGTTCATGGTTCATGGGTTATATGTTAAAATGGGTACTAACATATGTTCTTATCCAATTTGAGACAAAACAGTTAGTGCCACGGTTCGTGGAGGCTTGGTTAGTACATGATGACCCAAAAATATTTATTTTATTAATATATTTAATTTAAATCATCACACTATATTTTATATAACAAGATTTATTTACTCTATGGAAATTTTTTTCCTAGTAGGTTTATACTCAAACCCCAAATGGGAATGTCAAGGCATGTGGAAACATTATTGTTCAGACATTTAGATGAGGGAATGGACTCGGTCTAGGAATGTTTTGTTAGAGGAGTAGTATGGTTGAAGAAATTCATAGATAGTGTCTTCTATCATTGGGTCCATACCAATTTATTTACATAAATTTATATATTAATGATCTTTCAGATTTAGGGATATTTATTAGATAGTTTTATTGGGTATTTTTTAGAATCTATCATAGTATGGGTTGATACTATCATTGTTTTTGTACTATAGTTCCATTATTTTCACAGATTACTATTCTGTTATTATATTCATTGATTATTTATTTTTTTTCTAATGAAATATTCTCTCCATAATTCCCCTAAGGACCTCATCGCTAGTAGTATGACTCACATATAAAGGGAGGTGATCATGAGTTTATGTTACACTCCTCCAATCAGCGTGTTACATGATTGTATTAGAGGTGTATTTTTTTTGATGAACTATTTAGGGATTTTCATATATGAGATAATACATTTTTGAAAAATACTAATTTAATCTGGCCTTAAAGTATCTAAGACACATATTAGGGAAATTCCCTGTTTATAGGTATGAGATTGATGTTCTTGCAGTGTATTGTTATTATTAACTGATTTCACCACGAGTTGTGGACATGATTTTTGGTTTTCATGATTTTTAATCTTATGTATTATAAATATTTCTCTTATCATAATCAAAAATATTAGGTAAGTTCATGCATAATGGAATGTAATGTAGGATTTCATGTAATGTGTTCAGTTTTCCTAGATTATTATAGGACTGTATTATTTTATTGAAAAAAAATATATTCATAATTTTCAAAAATATATAATTCGTGAAATTTAATTAATCTGTACTAAGAATGCTTTATTTTATGATTCATGATTATGAATAATGTTATGGCATAAATAACATGGCCTCAATTCTGGATAAGGTAGGTGAGTATTAATTTTTTATGTTTCCTTTCCCTTGGGAATGAGGAGTTTCATTGATCTTTGAAAATGTTTTTGAAAATGGGAAATTCCTTTGGAATAAGTGTTTTTAAATATATTTCATGTGATTTTTATTGAGAAAGGGGTTTTTAATTATATTTGTCTATGTTAAATGTTGGATTTATTTTTTTAAATGTAATTTAGATTTCAATATTGATTCCTTGTTTAGACCATGAATTGAATAAAAAAGTTTCTTTTATGGAATGGTTTCAAAATAGTAAAATAATTGTTTTTTAATAATTGATATTAAAAGGAAAATAGATTCATATTTTAATGGTATTAAAATGTTTTGGAAATGGTTTAATTATTTTTATTTATAATGATATTTGATAAGATATTTCAAAATAATAAATGGCATTGTTCATCGAGTTGGGATTCTTGTGAGGTTTGTTCGTAAATTTTAAATGGGATTTTATGATTTGTTGGTGAGACTCTTTGTTTTCATCTTTTACATTGTTATTGATGAGTAATTTGGCCTAGGGGTATGTTTTCATTGCTTATTCTATTCCCAAGTGGAATTGTTATTTCTTTTTGGTTTGAAGGGTAGAATTTTTTAGGGGATGGACTCAGGGGATATTGGAAGATTTGGGACTAATATAATAGATTGTAACATACCTTTATATGTTATGGTTTGGATTCTAATGTGTAGTGTGATGGTTTTCTGGGTCTCTCCAGAGTTATTAGAGTGGGGTTTTGGGAAAAGGTATTTTTGTGAACCCTAAGTTAGATATGGACCCTCTATTAGTTTGGTTATTGTGGTATTGTTCTGGGTAGATACCCATGAGTCAGATGGTTTATTGTGGGTCATTGAATTGAGATGCTCATCTATGTCTCCAGGTACGATATTTGGATTGAAATTCTTTATTTAAATTGTTGTGTTTGGGGGCCATTGGTTTTGAACTAGTTAGTGAAACAATCTATTTTACAGACCTAAAGAGGGGTTTGAGTGAGTTGTTATCCATTAATTACATTAATATTTAGTGGTATCCTTACGATGAAAATGTGTATGGAAGTAAATAACCTATGTAATAATAGCTTTTATAGTTCTGTATGATTGGAATGGGAAAGAATGTTTGGGTTTTTTAGGTGATGCTTCAGTTTATTAGATCATGATATCAATGAGAATTTCAACACCATGGGATCAGATTAAGAGTGAATTTGGATAAATAGGACTAGTGATCAGATGAAGTGTTACAATAAATATTGGTTCATAGTGTGATATTATTTTTCATGTTATGAAATTTCTCTCAGGATCCTTCTAATGGTTTTTGTTGGGAGCTAAAGCTGAACCTTGGAGCGAAAAAAGGTATTTTTGGTTCATTTGAGTTGAAGAGACCACAAAATATGTTATGTTTTGTGACCAAGTTTAATGGTGATGTACTTAGATAAGCATGATGCAATGATTTGGATCTTGGATTAAGGGTTTCAAGGAACCTTATGTTTTGGGAATGCTCATTGTTGGTTGACCATTAGGTGAGAGTTTTGGTGTTGGCATGCAATCTCAATGATGAATTGTCTCTAAAATCAATGTTATAGTTAGAAAATAATATAATGAGTAGTTACATGGTAAAATAACCTAGGATATGGCGTATTATAAATTTATAAACCAATATATGGTTTTTTCATACAGATATGTTTGGAGACATGATCCGACAGTTTTTTAGATCTGTGGGGTGTTAGTGCTTGTGAGTGGAGCATGGAGGTTAGATGGAAATGTAAAGGATATGACCATGGAGTTGAAGTGAGAGTTGGGTTCATATTTTGATGTTAGTGTTGAGAAATTTTATAATTTCTAGGTGTTGATACATCTTTGTTGGGAGGTGATTACAAGCTAGAAGGTGAGGAGGACCTCCTTTAGGAAATGTGATCCCGAATAGGACTGAATAGTGTTGTTAATAAAAATTTATGCAGTGAGGAGGATTATACACCTAGAATACTTCTTAAGACACGTTTTATGTGGTTGGAGGATATAACTAGGGTTTTATGAGAAATTTAATGGGTTCGGGCTTGTGTTTGGTGTAATGTATTGGAAATGTGTTGGCAGTTTAGAGATGTGATGCATGCCTTTAGCATAGTATTTTTTCAAGAATCTCGTGATGTGAGGCGCTATAGTGTATGATAACTACTATGTAATGGGTAAAGGAGTAATAATCAAAATATGTGATTCAACAGTTGTCTTAAAAGTTGATCCATATCATTTTTTATGGTTTTCCGTGGTTGATGTTGGGTGATACTGGTGGAGGCAGCCAGTGAATCGTATGGTTGGTTGCTTTTGGGGAAATCATCAAGGGGTTTTTATTTTAGTTTGTTAGTTATATAGGGTGTGTAAATTGGACATATTCCATTGGGATTTAGTTATGTGAGTGTATTTGAGAATCATTAGTAGTGCACACATGTGTTGGGTTTCGGAAGACATAGAGGTGAGATATGTTTGTGGTATGGTAGTGAGGGAGCTTCTTAGAAGCCATTATGAGAGATGTATATGTTAACCAAACTCATGAAGAGAGACCTGTAGTTGGGTTTTCTATGTGTAAATGGACCAAATAAACCAATAATTCAGAGATTCCCATTTATTGGAATTTTTAGTGGTATATGGGAGTGAGTTGGTAGTGTGAACAGTGTAGAGAGACGGAAACCGTTGGGAGATATCAATGATGATAGATAGTAATTTTTATATGGAACATAGATCTGATAAGGACTCGGGTATAGGGTTGTTAGTGTAGGATCGAAATAATGATGTAGATGCTCAATATACAAGAGGGGGGGGGGGGGGGTGAATTGTATGCTTTAAAAATTCCTTTGGAACCTTTAAAGTTAGTTACGATTAACTATGTTTTCCTTAAGCAAAGGAAAGGGATAAGTTTAACAAAGTTAAACTATTAAAATTCACAACACCTCTAATACCGAATGAAAACATGGAAAGAGATTCCGGACGTGGGTTCCAGAAATATGGTTCCGGATATTGAACCTTAAGAAAAGTTACAATATGAGATTCTACCTTAAAGCGTATAGAATCTAAATGAAATAGAGTACAAGTAAGGAAGTATAAGAAAGTTATACTTTCCTTATAATACAAAATTCAGCGGAAATAAAACAAGTAGTTAAACTACAAGTAACAAGATATAAGTCTTTTAACCCAAAGAGAAGGGTATCCAACAACCTTGGATAAAGGTCCCTTGAATTATACTTTCAAGCAAGTCTGTCTTACCCACACCAAGGTAAGACCTTTATAAAAAGATCGGAGTCTCTGTCTTGCTATCCCCGCAAGCCCTCAACTTCAAGGTAGTTGGAAACCTCTGTCTTCCTCAACAAGGAAGCCCTCGAACTTCAAGGTAGTCGGCACCTCTGTCTTCCTATCCCCGGAAGTCCTCAAATGTAATCACCAACATTCGGAGTCGCACGATGCTTTGAGAGTTAATAAGAGCCTCTGTCTCTAGAAATCACTTCAAGTATGTAATCACATGAGTTGAAGATCAGTCAGCCTTTCAGCACTTCAACATCGAGCTCTTTCAAATGAGCTCCTATTTATAGGTAAGGTAGGCTCCTTCTCCAACGGTCATATTATCCTTAAAGATCGGAGGGACCTGTACACGTGTCACTTAGACAACAGTTAGTTTATAACAGAATAGATGACATTGTTTTATAACAAAACAAGTGTAACAGAATGTACGACATCGTTTTAATTCTAACTAAAAGGTTCGGAATGAAAACTTCGGAGTGAAGATTTAGAGTGTAATGGAAATGATAATGAGTAGACAGATTATAGAAATGTAAGCAGAATAAAAGTTCGGAGTCTAACCAAAATATTTTTCGGAGTCTGAATTAATTCAGAGTGTATAAAACAAAGATAATCAGATTCTGTTTAATAAGAGAATTCGGAATGAGAGTTCTTCATCAGAATTCGTAATGAGAATTCATCATCAAAATTCGTAATGAGAATTCATCATCAGAATTCGTAATGAGAATTCCTTATTAGAATTCGTAATGAGAATTCATCATCAGAATTCGTAGTGAGAATTCATCATCGAACTTCATAAGAATTCGTATCCTGAATCCGGATTAAAACCGTATCCGGAATTCGGAATGAAACTTTATTACAGTACTCATTCTGGATTTTGGAGTGAAACTTTATCACAGTTCTTATCCAGAATCCAGATCATAAAACAGAATACTTCATATCAAATTTTCAAGCAATTCCGAGAAAATAGAAATGAATCCGAATCTCATACTTATGAAAAATCTAGATGAAAATATAATAAGGATAATTTTTCTTATAAAAGTGATTTTCCTTATAAATGAATATTTCCTTATAAAATCAATTTTCCTTAAGAAACCAATTTTCCTTATCAAAGAAATTTTCCTTAAGGATAAGGTGTTTGTGATTTTCAAAACAAGAAGGAATGGAAAAGTCATAAGGAAAACCTTATTGACTCAACAGTTAGATGTATTGTATTTTTAATTCTGGTTTGTCTTGTGGGTAGCAACCATCACATAAAAGGGGTCAGAAACAGGAAAAGGTCTACGAGGAAAGTGTACACCTGATTATTTTTATGAAATATTATCTCTAAATAATTTTAATTCATCAATAGAATTCATTTCATTTAATAGTGTTTTTAAATGAATAGTTTTTTTCCATTAGTGTAAAATGTCTATTTTAACCTAGCCTTTAGTTTGTTGGGAATAAATATATCTAACATCTGATATTTTTTGGTGAAGTCATTCGCTACAAATTATATATATAAAAAATATAAATCAATCATATGTTAATAAATTTTTTGAATTACTATTATTAAACTAAATTAATGATATATATGTGTTATTAAAAATATTTTTGATATTCATCCTATAGATAATTCTGCCATAGGGTATTAAAAAAGCTTATTATCTGCATAAAAACCTATATTTTTTTAATATGTTAATTTTAAACCTTTTAATGGAGAACACCTTTCAAATTAATATTTTTACACATTAATAATTTATATATGATAAAATAAAAAATTTCTTTGAATGTGTGACAAATAAATTTACTTTGGATTAAATTTTTATATTTTTATGATAACGTTCAAAATTTGATGAATAATAAAAATACAATAAATTTCAATTCAAAAAATCATCAAAAATAATTTGTATAGTTAAATTATAATATTACATTTTCAAGTATAAATAAATTATATTTTAATCAATAAATATAATTAATGTCATTATAATTAATTTTCCATTCAATTCAGATGTAAAATCATTTCAATATTTTGAAATTCTTCAACTTGTGAAAAATGTTCTATCTTTACGACAATCTGAAAAAATTTAATTAATTACTGTAATTTCTACATTTTGAATTTTGGAAAATAGATTCCATATTTGGAATATGTATTTCCAACTTATTTAATTATCTTTGTTTTATTTTTGGGTATTATTAATTGTAACTTCATTAATTTTTATTAATACGGTAAAAGGGTAAAACATGTAATTAAGAGTAACAATACTATTATAAAATTACAAAAATAGTTGTCTTAATATCATTGGATGGGTTATCTTCGACCTAAATCTTCATTGGATCAAAATGGTGTTTTTTGGAAGCCACTTGGATGAGATTAGGACAATTAATTTATTTTATTTAAATAAAAGTTTAATATGACTCACATTAATTTTAATAATTGAATCCTTTTATATAAAAGGTTATATAGAATGTAAATTAAATTATAAATACTCATTTGAAATCTAATTTTTCTTTTTTATCATGGTTATTTATTTGTAATTTTTTTAATAAATAATTACCTTAGAGAGGTATACTTTTATTATGTAAAAATTAATTAATTGATCAGAAATCAATTAAAATTTTATTATTAAAATGTTAATAACAATCAAAGGAACCAAACACATGAAAAAATATTCTTTTTGAAGAATATCACTACTATAACCATCCATGTTTCATGTTATTGTCCATTTGGATCTTTATAGAAGAGATTGTGAAACTTATTTCATTTTATTTATTGTGATGCAAAATTTGTCACATTCATAATTTAATATGTATAACATTTTCAATGTTTGATTTTACAGATGATAAATTAGACTACTAATATTCTTCTATGTTTTTTATATCTATCTTTAGCATAATGTTTTATTTTTAACTTTTATTCATAAAAAATTTTACAAAATATTTACACAAAATTTATGTAACAATTATTTTATTAATGGTGATATCAAATAAATGTTTTTAAAAATTTTAAGGTAAATATAATTTGGGATAATTATCATGTCAAGTGAATTTTATATAAAACATTTACCTCTATTGAATATAATAAAATAGTTGGTTGAAAGTTAACTTGTTATCATAATATTTTTAAAAATAAATGAATTAAATAGTGTCAAAATTAACACTATTGATTGTTTATCAAAATAATGTTTTATTAAATTATTTTAAAGTAATATTTTTTTTTAAAAATATATATATAATAAATATTATATGGTCTCAAACATTATATGGTACATATTTATGGTCTAACTGATATCAAATAAGTTATTTATTTTCTCTTTTTTAATATTGAAATATTTTTAACTAAATTAAAATTAAATTGAATAACTATATGTTAATTAAAATGATAATATATAAATTGATATAAACACATGTCTAAAATTTATAAGTTAATATTATTTCAGACCTATCTCTTCTCATACTCTAAATTGGTAGATTTTGGAGGTTTTGGGTAGGGTTTGATATTATTATAAATTACTATATTTGGAGATCTCACAAGTGCCCTCACCTCAATTATAAAAGGGAACCTCCTCCCCCAACTCTTTACTTCACATTTAACCATAAAGCTCAGACATCCCTTCCATTTTCCATTCCAAAATTCCCTAGTTACATTATATAGTTTCTTTTATGTTTCAATGTCCAACTCTATGGCTCTAAGAGGAGATTTGGAAGAAGCACATCGAACAAGAGGTAATCTCCTCTACCGATTCTTTCAAACATCGTTCTTCTTCTACTACCTCTTCATTAGTTGTTTCATTGTAATGTAATAAATCCAATATCACTTATATAATTAGATATTATTATAATTATGACACAATCATATTCCACATTCTATCCATCCTACGAAAAATGCAATCACTACACTTGCATACGTACGGCTTGCTGACTCCACGACGTAGTGTCATCTATGTTTCAACACCACCTTATTTGGATGGGTATAATGATAGAAATATTAACTACATATTATTATTATTATAACATGATATTGATTATGAAATATTATACACCATACACTTTAATACCATTAAACAATTATTTGAATGATATTGTGACTTTTGCGTACGTACGACCTACCATCTCCACGATGTGATGCGATTCATTCTACATTATCATCATTAAATATTGATTATATAAATTTTTATAATGATTAAATATGATATATGTTATCTTAATATCATTTTATAATGATATACATATAACCTATGAAGGATAAAAAATAACTTATTTGAATAAACATGTATTAGAAAATGAAGTAGTTAATACCTGAATAACAAGTAATAAAAAAATAATGTTGACAAATAGATTATAATATTATCTTATATGATATCATAAAAATTTATATGATTCTTGAATATGTAATTAAAATTATATAAATCATTAAACTATATGTTCAGATACATACGAATAATATCTGACCTATGGTAATGGATAATTTCACAATCAAATAATTATCTGAGATTATTTATTCCTAAGTATTTTATGGGGTATATTTATCACCCACATTGATGTTTACTAAATATTTAATATAATTTATATTATTATAGAATTTTTTAAAGTAAATTTTACTTTTTCTAGAGTTTTATTAAATGTTATGAAAGGAATCTTTTGTCATTATTCGATGTGTGGTACTTTTTGTCTTTTCTTACAAATGTATAAGGAGATATTTTTTTAACTTGTACGGAAAGAATATATTTTTACACTTACATAATTAATTATATCCAGGAAGCTTACTCTACATGATATCATGTTTATTTTAAAATAAATTATTTTCTTTTAAAATTGTTTAGATTTTGAGAAATGAAAACTCTTTTGAAGAAGAAAAGATATTTTCATCCAGAATTAATATCAATTGTTTTATCAAAATTATTTTTCATCTATGATAATATAATATAAATAGGGTTATGTTTCTATCCTTATTATAACTATGGTTTTATTTTTTTATGATGGAATGATATTTATGAACCCATTTTTCTTATATTTATTATGATGGAATGATGTTTAAGAAACCCATTTTATACATTGGGTTATACTATGATGAATGATATATGTTTTTGTGAAACTCATAATAATGTTTTAATTATGATATGGGTGTAACCAGTATCTACCTCTATTTCATTGGGTAATTATTTATATCTCATGATACAGACATAGATGGAGCGGAAAATTTTCTTGGTTCCGTAATTCATGGATGAAACGAGAAGTGATCTTGGTTCAGTAATGGACTTTTGTCACTATGACGGTCTTGGAAATGAGCCTTGACTAATATGAAATGATTTTAAATTCTTATATTTATTCCAAAAAGCTTCACGTCTTATGTTAGTACATTAAAGATTATGTTCATTGATTCTTATGAACTTTCATGATTTATCCCATGGAATGATATCACAATCATTAATATGGAGGATAATATTTTAAAATGTTACGTTCTTACATCATATGATTATGATCTGATTTTTCTAGTTATGGAAAAATAAGTGGGAGAGAATAAATACGTCTTATAAACTAGTTGATTATATTTAATATTTTCTAAAGAATCTATACTTATACAGTCTTTTCATGGCTTTGTAATATTTTGTATTGAATGTTCAAAAACATTTAATTAATATCAATGTATGTAAATAATGGATCATTGTAGTTGGTATCAAATAAATGTATAGTTAGCCTTTGGAAACTAGGATGATAAAACCTTAGTGAAAATCCTAATGATATGATGAATTATAGGTTACCATAATAGTGTTTTGTAAATGATCATGAATAACCGAGGAGAAATCAAAAAGTGCCCAAAATTTAACTTTTATTCTTGATTATATGGTTTTCACATATTGATTTGTGTTTCTCACACTATGCTTCTAGGTTTTAGTCAATGGATCTAACTCGAAGTAACCACATTACTGCTAAATGTGACGGGCAATGAAATTATTTTCCTCCAGAGCAAGCACATTTTATTGGAGATAGAATGAAAAATATTATAGCTATTCTCACACAACTTACTCAAGCTATGAATTATGAAAGACGTCAAAACGTTCAAATGAGGTAACAACATTCTTTTGAGTCCTTCATGAGGAAGTGTCTACCTTATTTTAGTGGGGATTCTGATCCATTAGTGTATGAACAATAGATAGGTACCACGGATAAGATATTTTCATTTTTCCAATGTTCAAAAAATGATAAATTCATCTTAGAAATCTGTTTTTTTGAAGCTGAGGCTTATCAATGGTGGACCATTATTAAGAATACAATGAAAAGAGATGAAATTGAATCCATATAAGGGGATGAGTTAAAGAACATATTTTTCAATAAGTACACACATCATAATCTTTAAACAAAGATAGTTATTGAGTTCATTGAACATAAGAAAAAGGATGATGAATCTGTTGGTACCTGTGAATAAAATGTTAAAATACTTACAATGTATTCTTTTGGATTTATTATTCAACATAAGAGTAAATTTGATCAATTCTTTGATGAAATAAAAGTATTTCTCCAAAGGGCATTAGCCATATGGGACTTCAATAGCTATGATGAAATATTTTTATGTTCCCTCAAGTTTGGGATGGAGATTGGATTAACTCATATTTCCTATGGGTTTCATAAGAAAATAATAAGTAAATTCAAGGGAAAATCTAAAGACCCCACTAATGAGAAGATGAGTTTCCCTCATTCTCAATGTGTGGAAAAAAACATGGAGGGAATTGTCTTCAAGGGACTAGTAAATTTTTTAATTGTGGAAAATAAGTTCATCAAGTAGTTGAATGCCAAAGTGATGGAGAAAATATTTTTAATGAAGTGAATATGGAAAAGGATACACAGAATTAACCTCTTACACTTCAGTGCAACAATAGAAAGGAAATGTGTAATTATCCCTATCAATACCATAATATAAGGGTTATTTATGATTATCGTCATTAGAGAAATCATATGTCTAAATAAAAAGTCATGTCACATGCGATCACTATCGGTTATGTGGAGTATGATAATGAACCGGGGAAAGGTAAAATTAGCATCCACTATATAGTAAAAAATGTTTTATTTGATTGTGGATCCACACAAACTTTTATTTCTGATGAATTTTCTGAGGTTATAATTGTATTATCTCAACAATTATATGTTGAGTATGTTGTGACAGATCCTAATTGCACAACAGTTGCTTCAACAATTTATATTTCTTCTCTAGTTGATGTTTTTGGGAAATTGCTTCCTGAAAATATTTTGATCCTTTATATATTGGAATTTTATGTTATTATTTAGGTGGGTTGACCTTCTTTATTGGGATCTCATATGAATTTGTATGGAAGGGAAGTCATATTTAATATTCAAGATCCATCTATTATCATCTATCGGTGCATGGATGAATATAACCTTTCAGTTGAAATGTCTTCCATATTATGGGTCTTGATTCCTTTAAAGGAAGTTTATTTATCTCAAATGGTGGGAATAAACTCACAATTAAGAATACACCCATTGTTCCAGAGTTTGATGTTGTATTTACAAAATAATTTTTAGGTCTTCCACCGAATCAGAAGGTTGAGTATTCAATAGAACTCATACTGGGTTCTATGCCTATTATAAAGAAATATTATAAAATTACCCGAAATGAGTTGAAATATATGAAGAAGAAAATCTAAGAGAATATTGAAATTGGATTCATATTCCCAATATCATGACCATAGGGATAACATATTCTATTTTTTAAGAATAAAGACTAATCAATGATTCTCTACATGGATTATCAAGAACGTAACAAGATCATTATCAATAACAAATATCCTATTTCCCATATTGATGAATTATTTAACCAACTACACATAGCACCATATTTTTCCAAGATTGAACTTCTATGAAGGATATAATAAAAAAAGGTTCAAGAAGGAGGATATACCGAATATGACATTACATACAATGTATGAACACTATGAATTTAATGTGATGTCTTTTGGTCTTACTAATTCCAATTCTATCATTATGGATATGATTAATAGATTATTTAGATACGATCCAGATCAATTTGTGCAAGTATATATAGATTATATTCTTGTTTATTTAAAGATTATGAAAGAGCAAGAATATCAACTAATAATTGTACTAATGAACATAAGAATGAAGAAGCATTATGAAAAATTTACAAACTATGATTTTTGGAATTATAAAGATTCATTCCGGTGTCACATAATCTCTAAAGAGGTGATATATATTGACCCATCAAAAAAATAATTTATTAAATGTTGGGTGAGACCAAAACTGGTAATTCAATCAAAAATTTCCTTCATTTGGCTGAATATTATCACCATTTTGGGAAATATTTTTCTCGACAATATAATCTAATCACAAAGTTGACTTGGAAAGGAGTTATGTTTATGTGGATGGAGGAATGTGAAGTAAATTTCAAAGAGCTACAAAGAAGGTTACCTAGTGCACCTGTGCTCACAATGCCTTGTAGTGGAGAAAGGTTTGTGATCTACATTGATGAATGAGAAAATGAGTCTGGGTTGTATCCTCGTGTAAAATTATATGGTGATAGATTATGCAACACATCATTGGAAAATCCATGAGAAAAATTACCCAACTCATTTTTTGGAGTAATCTATGGTAATCTTTGCACTAATGCTATGGTGGCATTTTCTTTATGGTGTAATGTGTGATATTTATACTAATCATAAATGTTTAAATAATTTTTCACTCAAAAGTAGTTGAATATGCATCAAAGAATATGGTTGGAGTGTATTAAGGATTAAAAATGCCCAATATATTACAACCATTGGAAAGTGAACTAGGTTCCATGTGATTTGAGGCTAAAGGACCTTGCTTTCCTATCCATGATGAGGATCACAAAAGATCAAATATTTATGGATTTTTAGAGGATGGATCTTGAATTTTTAAAGGAAGGGTAGAAATATTCTCTTTCTCAAATGAATGTTCAACCATATATTACATTCTAGATTAATGAGGAAACGAATAAATATGTAGATTTATAAAAGAAGGTTAAAAATGTTATAGAATTAAACATTGATTGTGATAGAATAAAATGGTTCAAGAATTGGGTTTGTATTCCTCCCATACCAGAATTAATGAAGCATATATTGGATTAGGCACATAGTTCTTCATTATTTATTCAACCTAAAAGATCAGTGATTTATAGGGACCTGAATGTGTATTTCTTATGGGATGACACGAAAAGAGATGTTTTCTGTATATTTATGTTGGTGCTTGGTTTGTTAGCAAGTTAATATGGTGAGATAGAAGAAAAAGGGGATGTTACAACCATTACCCATACCAGAATAGAAATAGAAAAACACCACTATATACAATATCATCGTACTTTCCACAAAAACTCTAAAGGCCATTATACTATATGGGTAATAGATGATCACCAAACTATGTCGGCACACTTCATTTCATGTTAAAGGATATTTATTTCTAGATCTATTTTCTATGATATATGTAAACGATGTCGTAATATTGTATGGAGTAAAAACATCCATAATATTTGATCTGGATTTGAGGATTACCTTGATGGTCTAGTGAAGTCTTTATCAGGCTTCAGATACAGAGTTCAGTTTAACCATTTATGATCATCCTCAAATATATGGTCAGTCTGAGAGGACAATTAAAATTCTAAAGGACAATTGAGAGATTGGTCTATGGATTTCAAAGGTTTCTAGGATCAACACATACCTTTGGTGGAATTTTTGTACAATAATAACATTCATTACGAAATTCAGATGGATCCTTATAAAGCGATATATGTAAAAAAGTGAAAAAATCTAACTTGATGAGCTGAAGTTGGGGAAATAAGGCCATTTGGACATGATATTATTGAAGAAATGCAAGAATGTTTAAGATCTTTTAAAAAAAAATAAGTGAATCTTAGAGTCGACAAAAAATTTATGATGAAAACTGAATAAATGAACTTGAGATTGAAGTGGGTGACAAAGTGTTTTTATGAATATCTCCCTAGAATAGAGTAAAGAGATTTGGAAAGTAGGTAAAGATGAGCCCTAGGAATATCAGTCCTTTTGAAATTTTGGATCGTGTTGGGAAGGTAGTTTACTAATTGATGCTTCCCCTGAATCTCTCTCAAGTTCCTGATTTACCATGTATCTCTAATGAGAATGTACATATATAATCCTTCACATGTACTAAACTCAGAAGTCATAAATCTTGGGAATGATCTTTCTTATGAAGCACAATAGAGAGATATTCTAGATCATATGAAAATTATTCTACGAACCAACCCCACACTCTTGGTTAATTTTTTTTTGGTGGAACTACCCATTTGATGAATCTATGTGGGATCTTGAGGATATGATAAGGGAGAGATATCCTAATTTTTTCCAAAATGATAATGTTCAAGGGAGAAATTCAGTTTAAGAGGGGTAGAATGTAACACCCAGTTATTGTTTTTGTGAAATATTATATCTAAATAATTTTTATTATTCAATAGTTTACCTTGAACGCAATCTTGAGTTTATATGAACAGTGTGATGCTATTATTATAAAATGACCATTTTAACCTATCCCTTAGGTTAGTCTGAATAAATATTACTAACTTATAAAAATGTGTGGTGAAGTCATTCACTACCAATTATTTATGGAAAAAATAAATCTTTTATAGATTTATAAATTAACTTAATTACTATTAGAAAAAAATTAATGACATCTATATATTATTAATAAAATATTTTTGATATTAATCCAATAGATATTTTTTCATATGGTATGAATAAACAAAATTTGTTCTACAAAATGATTATTTTTTAAAAGGTTAATTTTTTTCCATTTAATGGTGATCTTATTTTAAATTTAGATTATGAAACATTAAAAAAATTTATATTATAACATAATTTCTTTAGAAGTGGGATATAAAATATTACTTTGGATTAAATTTTAACATATTAAAAATAACTTTCAAATTTTGATTAATAGAAAAAATACAATAAATTTTAATTGAAAACCATTTTTTCATCGAAATAATTTATATGGATAAATTATATTATTACAATTTTTTAAATTATAAATAGAATATATTTTTATCATCAAATTTAATTTATTAAATTATAATTAATTTTACAATGAATTCATATATAAAAACATTTCAATCTTATGCAATATTTTAACTTTTAAAACTTTTTCTTTCTTTCCAACAAGGGGATTAATTTTATTTATTTATTAAACCTTCAATGTTTCTAATTTTCAAAAATGGATTCCACATTTGGAATTAGTAGGTACAAAATATGTAAATATCTTTTAAATTTTTTTGTTATTTTGAATAGTATCTTCAGTAATTTTTATTAATATGGTAAAATGGTAAAACATGTAATTAATGGTAAGAATACTATTATAAAATTTACCTAACACATGTATTATTATCATTGGATGAGTACATTTTTATTTAAATAATCCTTTGGTCAAAATAGTGTCTTATGGAGGCCACTTCGTTGAGATTAGGACATTTAATTTATTTTATTTAATGAAAAGTTAAATATGTATCACTCAAATATTAATAACTAAATAATTTTTTTATAAAGTAATCCAGAAGATAAATTTGATCACAGATACTCATTTAAAAGATAAATTTTTTTATTTATCATGTTAATTTATTTTTTATTTTTATTAAATAAAAAATCACCTTAAAGACTTAAGAATTGAAGATGAAAAATTTAATTAATTAATGAGAAATCAGTATTTCTTATTAAAATATTAATTATCATAAAAGGATCCTAATACTTGACAAAATATTATTTTTGAACTATATATTGACACTAAACATCCATGGGTCATGTTAATGAATATTCGGAGCCTTAAAGAAGAGATTGGGTCACTTATATTATTTTATTTAAAGTTATCTTAAATTTTTCACATTCAAAATTTAATAAGTATAATATTTGAAATGTTTTCCTTTACATAAGATAAATTTGACTACATATATTCTAATGAAATCTAGTATATTTATCTTCTTCAAAGTTTTATATTTTTATTTTTTCTTCAAAAAATATCTTCATTAAATAATTACACTAAATAAATGTATTAATTATTTTAATAATAGATATTTCAAATAAATTTTATTAAAAAATATTAAAATAAATATAATATCGACTAATTAATTTGTAAAATTAGTTTTCTATATTACATTTACCTCTTATTAATATAATAAAAAACATGGTTTTAAGTAATCTTGTAATATTAATATTTTTAAAAAACAATGAATTGAATAGTGTCAAAATTGACATTATTGAATGTTTATCAAAATAATGATTTATTAAATTATTTAAATGTCATAATTTTTTATTAAAAAATATATAATAATAATTATATGGTCTAAAATTTTCTATGTTGATTATTTATGGATGAATAAACATCAAATTGGTAAACATTTTTCCTTTTTAATATTGAAATATTTTTCATCTTAATTAAAATTAAATAGATTATCTAAGTTTTAATTAAAATTATAATGTTTAAATTGACATACAAACTATTATGAAATTTATTATTTTATGTCGTTAAGAACATATCTCACCTCATATTCTAAATTGTGACATTTTACAGGTTTTTTGTAGGGAATGATTTTATTATAAATATATAATTTTGGAGATCCCAAAAAGTGTCGGTGACCGCAATTATAAAGGGGAACCTCCCTTATCACATCATCAATTCACTTTGAGATCTAAAATTCATCCATCCCTGGACCTTTTACCTGATCAACTCTCATAGTTACATTATAGAGGTTCTGGTCTTTTTCAAAGACCAACTCCAGTTCTCTTGGATGAGATTTAGAAGAAGCACATCGAAGAAGAGATAATCTCCTCCACCGATTCTTTCAAACTTATTTCTTCTTCTAATTCATCATCATTAGTTGTCTCATTATGAAGTAATAAATATAAAATCAATTATATATTGATATGTTATTATTATTATGAAATTACCATATTCCACCTTTTATCCCTCATACGAAAAATGAAATCACCATGCCTGCATACACATGTCCTACCATCTCCACGCCGTGGTGTAATCTGTTATTCAACACCTCCATAATTATATTGGTATAAAGATGAAAATAATTACTATATATGAAAATTATAACATTATATTGATTCGGAAATATTATACACCATCCATTGCAATACCATTCAACAATTATGGGAATGATATCTTCGCTCGTGCATATGTAGGGCCGATTATATCTACAATGCGATGCGATTCATTCTACATTTTCATCATTAAATAATTATTCTATAAATTTATTGAATGAATGAATATTATATATATTATGTTAATATAATTTTCTAATTATTGAAATTTTACTAATGAAGGAAAAATAGAACTTATTCGAAAAAACATGAATTAGAAAATGAAGCAGTTAATACCCGAATATCAAGTAATAATGGAATTTTATTAACAAATGGATAATAATAGGATCATATATTATATCAAAGAAATTACAATGATTATGGAATATGTGAATAAAATTATTTATATCATTATACATCAGGTTCAGATACATATGAAGGATAACAGACCTATGGTAAGGGATAATTTCTAAATATCATTTTTATCCGATATTGTTTATTCCTAATTATTTTCTGGTGTATATTGATCATCTAAATACATTTATCCTAAATATTTAGTATTATTTATATTATTATACAATTTTTTGAATTGAATTTTACCCTTTGGATAATTTTTATTAAATGGTGTGAAATGAATCTTTTTTCATTATTCGATAAGAGTAACTTTTTGAAATTTTTGGTAAAAGTATGAGGAGAATGTTTATTAACATATGTGACATGAAATTATTTTTACATTTTCATAATGCCTTATTTCTGTGAATATTTATCTAAAAAATTTCATGTTTATTATCAAATAATTTTATTTCATTTAAAATTTTACAGAAATTTGAGTGAATAAAATTTTTGTGAAGAATAAATGATATTTTATTCATGATTTAATATCAATTGTTTTATGAAAATTATTATAAACCTAAGATGACATTATTTAAATAGGGGTATGTTTCTATCCCTATCAATACTATGTTTTTATTGTCTTTTTTATGGAATTATATTTATGAAATCTATTTGTTTTATAGGGATTATTAAGGAATGATGTTTAAGAAACCAATTTTATTCCTTAAGATATACTATGATGAATGATTTATGTTTTTGTGGCACACATATGAATGATTCAATTATTATATTTGTGGGAAATATTTCACCCTCAAATTTATTGAGTAAATATTTATATATCATGAGATATAAATTTCTTCAATGGGAAATTATCATGGTTAATTAATTCCGGGTTCTAACGAGGACTGAACTTGGTTCAGAAAAGGACATTGTCCACTATCATGGTCTTGGTAATGAGCCCTGATTAATATGAAATGATTTTATATTCGTATGTGTATTCCAATAAACTCAATGTCTTATTTTATGTCTTTTGTGATTAAATTCATTGATTCTTATGAACTTTTATGTTTTATCCCATGGGATGATATCTCGATATTTCATATGCATAATAAAATTTTCAGAAGTTATGTTCTTATGTATTATGATTATGATATGATTTATATTTCCATTTCATTCCATTAATGATATTCTCAGATCACCCTTTCATATGTTTATTTTACCTAGGTCATTTGGAAAGATGTTATGTTAGATAGGTCAAGAAGGGGTCCAGTTATGGAAAAATAAGTGGGATAAAATAAAATGTATTATGAACTACTTATTTATGTTTTTTAGTTTCCAAAGGCACTATAACTATAAGGTACGATAATTGATTTGTTATATTTGGTACTGAATATTATTCTACTTTGAAGTAATATCAACTTTTGTAAAGTATGGGTCGTTATAGAAAGGTGGCCCCATTAATTTGATTATATAATACCATGGAAATATTGTGGATATGGGATTAGTATATATGTCTCATGTCAACCAAGAGGCTTTTTTATTCAAGGTAACCCCTATAGGTACTTATTGAGGATGATAAGTCATTAGTGGGAGAGTTTGTAATGTCCTATTTTATTAATATTTGGATAATTACAAAGTTAATTTTATAATTCATTTGGTGGATGGTTTATTTGGAGGAAATTGTATTGTAATGGGGGTTTGAACATTGGAAATTCCTCAAGATATGTTTTTGGATGGGTCTCAAAGCCTGGGTGGTGTCTTGGGATTTCATTAAAATCATCAAAGGAAGGCCCAGTGGTCTGAGATACTCATATATTCAGTGACTATCTAGTGGTATTTTTAATTATTATGATAGGATTCATAAGATCATCATCTTATCGGTGTCCCTCCTTTGGCTATCATATGATCCACCTATGAGATGATGGAATAAAAACTGATAGCTGGTGGGTTTTTGGTCGATTTAAATTTGGAAAGATCAATATTTTCACCTGGGTACCACCTTAATACCCCCATATTCTTCTCCAACCTCACTTGAACATAAGAGTATTCGTCCTTCAAATTTATCTCCCACTTCATCAATACATGGTCATTTCTAGTTCTATTCATCATGGTTGGTTCATATGGCTATGTCTAACCATGTCTCTCCCCAAAACCACTAATTCACTTTGATTATTCTTCCAAGATCCCAAATCCAAAGAATCTAGTTTGGTTATCATAGAAATATTATGTTGATAACAATTAAATTAACAATTCGTAGTGCTTTTCTCTATTGAGTTTTTGGTAAGAATTCTATACCATTTTTTAATTTTTATATAAAATGTAAAAACATGATTTCATGTGTGTATGTGTGCAGCCCCCTGTGACATCTTCTTCTAGTGTTCGAGTGAACGAGTGAGGATGGTATTGATACAGGTGGATCCATAAAGGACCATTACATGTTTTTTTCCATGAAAATAGTGAAAAATAGATTTTCTTTGGAATGTGTGTAGATATTTCTATAGATGTGCTCAGTCTTGGAACTATCCTTTCAGGATCAGTTTAAGCTATGGTGGCAAGGATAGATGATATAGGGATTTTTTAGTGAATTCCATTGAGAATGTACTATAAAAATGATTGAAAAGGGCCATGCTCTTTTGATAATGGCTTGGTTATCTATTTTGGTAATTAGGGAAAAAATCATTTTTATTCAAAAATGGCTAAGATGACTCGGATAATTGGAATAGGGGTTCATGTAGTTAATTCCCCTAGTCAGGTGCCTTAAAAATGTGTTTGAGGACTTTTATGGTGTATAATGATAAGTATTTCCACCTAATTAAAATGGAATGGTATGTAACATCTTGATATTTTATGAAATTTATTATTTTTTCAAAAAAAATTAATTTATTTGATGGCCTTTGTTACATGTCATGCCTTGTTTTATCAAACCGCAATATACTATTACTATTGTTATATATAGATCAATTTTATAACATAGATATTTAAAATTGTTGTAAAAATAGAAATAAACATATTTTTAAAATTAATTATAAAAGTTTCAGTTAAATAAAAATTAATAAATAAGTACTTTTTCGTAAATCTTTTATATGCTATGCAAATACATTTTTTTTCAAAAAATGATTTTTATTTTTGTTTGCGAAAACTAATAAAATTATTTTCTCCAATTTTATATTATTTATTTAAATAAATTATCATTATTTTTGGAATCACATTTTCCATATTATCTTAGGGTTAATGTTTGGGATAGTTATAAATTTTTTATTTTTTTATTAATTGTGAAAAATGTAGATTTTAATTGAAAATTTCCTTTTCATTTAAATAATTTAAAAAGAATATTTTTTAAGAAAATTGTATAAAGGTAATATTAATTGAATAATGTTAATATTAATCCAATTTAGGTAATATAAAATAAATTCATGTTGAATTTTGAAATAAAATATGTTCTTACTTTTGAAATCAATTTTTTTGGAAAACTGGTTTTCCATTACATCTATATTATTAATTTTAAATAAATTTTTCCCAATTTTGTTAATTTAATTTGAAAAAATGGATTCCATATATTAAATAATAATATTAATTAATTTATATAGTTTTTGAAACCTATTTTTTCACATTTAATTTTAAAAATTATAAAAATTAATTATCATGGTTAACTTTAAAATTGGTTCATTGGGTGTTAAACTAAAATGACAAGGGTTATAATAACCTAGAAAATTGTCCAAATCATATTTAATATCCATAATTAGATCTTATCACATCTAGTTTTAGATAATTTTACTTTTTTTAGCAATTATTCCTATTTAAATATAGGCATAACCTTTTCTTTTCAAAAATTTCAATTATTTCATCTTCCCAACATATCAATGGGAACCCCATCTGATCTTCTATTCACACATCCAAAGCCATATTGATCAGAATATTCATAGAAAAATATTTTCAATACTTACTTAATATTATCTTATGGGCCATATATTTATTAATATATACTTATATGCATGCATTCAGTTCTAACATAATGAGGCTGTCTGAAGAAGATGTATCATTTTAACCGAGCATTTAATTTTATTACTTCTCACACCACCATAAAATATTCTTGAACTATTATTTTATTAAAAAAATAAGTATTTAACATGTATAGAGATTTTTTTATGTTAATATAATAACTTATATCCATATCCTCATCCATAAAATGGATAACAGAACCATCTATTGTGTGTATGTCAGACTACATCCTCACAAAATGATGAGATTTATTTTCTATATATGACTATTATTTATGGATAGAATTAATTATTCAATAAATTTATATTATATTTATGAAAAAATTATAATTATTTAATTATAAAATCTCATCTAAATTATTACCTTCAAATCTGTTGAAAAATGATAACATTGCTCATCCATCATGAAGCGATGTGAAATGTTTTTCATTTATTTTGACATGGATGGTAATGAAGGTATATTGAATGAATATATATGATAAATATTATATAATAATTACTCTATAAATTCTAATTAGTAAATTCTTAGTTTTCGCAATTCATAGAGAAAATGGAAATAATGGTCACACACATGTATAGCCTACCTTATCCATGAATGGTGCAATTCATTTTATATATAAAACATTATTGGATTAATATAAATACATATATAATGAATATATATTATATTAATATCATTGATTAATTTTTTAGATTATGGAACAATGATAAATATAAAATGACCAAAACTACAGAACTGAACAATATATGAAAAAAAGTTATTACCTCAAAAACTAATTATAACAAAAAATAAAAATATAATGGTGACCAAAGGTTACAAATAAATAATATATGATATGAGATATTTATGAGTATCATTATATAATATATTTATAATAACTATATATTAATTATACATTTAGTCCAAATTTGTATGAATAATTTCGTTAATTAAGGTTCAATAGTTAGGTCTCAAATTATATACTTTGAGACATATGAGCTGGTATGAACCTATCTTATTTAATGAGGTGTATATGATGGTAACAAGTGAGAATGAAGGTAGTTTTTGAATATGGGATTTTTTTTGAAGAAATTGTTGTTTTTTTTTCAAATAATATCATCAATCAATTCACTTTGTAATTATTAAATGATCAGATTCACCATCATAATCAAATGATCATACTTAAATTACTTAAGAATGTTCATTAGATTGGGAAGTTTTTTTTAGGATTAAAATCCAATCAGACTAACCATGGGACTAGAGTGAAAGTTTATATCATAACAAGAATATGTACTAGAGTCTCCATATATCTGATCTAAATTTTATGATTCTTTGATGTTTTGTAATTTAAAAAAAGTTCATATGTTGTCTAAAAATATGTGATTCAAAAGTTATAAAATAAAGGGGGAGAAAAGTGTTGAAACTCATACTAAAATTTGGTTGGAAATAAATAAGTTGATGGAAAGAATGAGAATTTATAATAATTATCAATTTAATTCAGATGATTCTATGATGATCTGGAATGTTCCCAAAGTCACGAGGAATTCATTATAGAAGTTTAATTCTATTGAAGAAGAATTTTAGTGAATCCAAAGTTTCCTGGTCTCATTACATCCACATGATGTCCCTGAAGATATAATTTTTTAAACACTAAATGTTTTTTTGAGACAAAGATTTTAGTGTTTAGTAATACTAATAATCCAGACGATACATGTCATCAAAAAATAATGTTTTCATTATTATAAGGTTATGTGAATCATAATAAAAAACATGAAGAATTTTTTGAATTCAATGCTGCTGATATCAGTCCATCAGATGTGGTATGTCACATATCATCAGATAATTTTTTTCCATTGTAGAGTTAACACGATCAATTAAAAATAAATTATAGGATGATGTTTTTTAGTAATTATTCAAGTAAGAAAGTCAGAGACCAAAAAAATATTTTCAACTATTTTCATTAATGTGATGAAATGAGTGATCCATTAGACATAGGCTGACAATGATATGGCTATCAAAAAAAGTCAATGGTCTTAGGAAAAGAAATAAAGTAAAAAAATTTAAATCAATTAAAACATTATTTTCTATGGGAGATTAAATTTTGATAATTTTAAGGAATTTTTTTTCAAATTAGTTTTAAGATGGATCTTAAGTGCAATAGATAAGTTTTTAAGTTGTTTGAAGTTGCATCTATGTTTTGGTTTGAATTATTTGATGAACCTTATGACTAACGACTAGTATAGGGAAAATTAATGAATAATCTTCAGTCATATATTTATATTATTATTATTATGTGATACATATCATCATAATGGGTATCTTGTTTTGAGTGGGTTCTGACCACCGTATTGAGAAGTCATCTATTTTCATTTGTTTCAATTGGTGAGGAGAAAAATAATGAATAATATTTTTTCTTCATCATAATGGGAAAATAATATTGACAATCAGAATCAGACTGTAGATTTTGAGTAATGTCTAAATTAAGAAGATGTTTTGATAAGATTCAAGAATGGTAGATAATGAAGAAGAATAATTAAGAATCATCGAAGAAGTCAGTGAAGCATCTAATATTTAAGTGAAATATGAAGATTTGAGAAATTTGGTTAAGCTGGAATTTTTTTTAAATTACAATGTGAACCAAAATTGGAACACATATAAATAGATTGAATAGTATTGTTATATTTTACATTCATACTACTCACACGGTATAAAGATAAGGGAGATATCTGAAGGATTATGAAGAGAAGGAATTTATGGATTGATCATTCCCATGGAAATTTCTAGACTAATGAAGAAGAAGAAAAGAGATCCTATTATGAGTTTCCCAGATCAGACTTCGGCATCATTAATGGAAATGAAATTAGTATAAATAGACTAAGATAGAAGGTGTTATGAATATTTTCAACTATATTCTGAAATAGTTATATTTTCAAATAGAAAAATTACACTAGGTAATCAAACAAAGTATCATTACAATGTTTAGAGAAGTTATTATATTCTACAATGTAGAAAAGTGAAGAATTTTTTTAAAGATCAAAATTGTGAAAAATGAAAACGTAGTAAAGTAACATGTTTTAAAGAAACTGGTGATTTTTTTTTTATCTTTTTACAAATATTATATTACATAATTTTTTCCAACTTGATATAGATACACTATTATTTTGAACATATTGATACACAAGTGGAAGGGTATATAATACATCTTTTATCCATTAGAAGGATTGTTTTCTAGAAGATTTTGTGGTATTGGAAAGTTTCCAAACCTTAAAAATGATTCAGCTACTCTTTTTGATTATTGAAACTCATAAATTATTATATTTATATGGATGTGTGATTATTTTGTTTTAAACATGTTGATAATTAATTAAAAATAGTTGATATTTGTTCCAAAAGTAATTATATTTTATAGAAAAATATATCACTAATTCACCCTTCCACCTCTATATGATAAATTGATCTTCGCTGAGAAATATCAATGGGTATCAGAGCTGAAAAATCACTTCATTCACAATTTTTTGATTTTTTTGAAATAGAAGTTGGGATGGAAAATCTAAATTGTGTAAATAGTAAATTCATTATAAATTTTTTTGGTAAGAACTATCGTATTAGGAAAGATATAAAATTTCTTTATCTTATTTATTTTGTTTATTATATTCTTAATGATGTAACAAATGAATTTTTAGATATTTATGAAAATGTTCCTCTTGTATTTTTTTATATGAAGAATCTTCAAAATGATGGAAGTGCTAACAATACAATACTGTAATCACATTATTAATATGTTTTTAAGAGAAATGAGTGTTTCAATGTCCAAAAGTATCTATGATATGTTTAAGAACATTTATAAAGTAAAAATTAAAAGTTAATAGATAAACTTCCTTCAAGGCTCCCAGGAAAGGTTTATCAAAGAAGGTTCTTGGAGAAGAAGATGTTGGTGACTCTAATTCTGAAAATGTGTTATGAAAAAATAATGAAAATATTTTATCCTTGTTTTATAATTATATCGAATGATTTGTATTTTTATGTAAGGTAAAATTCCATTTTAATTCTTTAAATGTGGATCAGAGGAGAATATTGATGCTAATTGTCCTCAAAGAAAGAAAGAAGTGGATAATGATGAAGAAGATATAAGGAACAAATTATTGTTGTATAATATTGTTAATAAATATAAATTCTATTCTAAAGATAAATATAAAAGGATCTCCAAATCCAAAATAAGAAGTTTCAAATCTATAGATGTTAAATATGAAGATAGTGATGTTAAATCTAAATTATCTATAAAAGGCTAGAGAGAATACATTCATTGAAATAGTTAACAATGTTTTTTTCAGAAGATATAGATCTTATTAAAAAGAAAATCTATTTAAATTTCATCTGAAATATGTAGTAAAAAAAATTTGAGAACGATGGGGAACCTTTAAAAATAAATTAAGAACCTGAAAAGTGAAAAATATTCAATAAATAATGACTAATTTTTCCTTTTTGAGAATTATATTTTGCTGGAATAGGTTGATGATTTGATGAAATACCTTCATAAAGAAAAGACTCATAATAGAAATACATAAGTTATGTTGAACGCAATAAAATAAGAGTTAGAAATTTCTCATCAGAAAATTTCAAAAGATGAACATAGTGTTATATGTTTAAAGAATAATAAATATGATGTTGGTAAAAGCTCTATAAATGTTTAACATGATATGTATCAAAAGATATATGTACATTTTTAAAGTAATTTTAAACTTGTTTATAATAAGAAGAAATATCATAAAGTTATGAAGAAGTCATGAGTTTCTATAAATTATGATTCTGAGAAGTTTTCATTTACTTCTATTTCCTACAAGGATGAAAATAAAACTAAGATGAAAAATTATATTCTACTTGAAAATATAAATTTTGGTGGTCAACAACATTTTAATAAGAATAATAAGAATATTGATGACTGAAAGTCTTACAACTGTAGACAGAATCGATGTTTTAGAAGAAAATATTCTTTATATGGATACTACTGGTATTGTGGGGGATTTAGTAATACAAAAAACATGTGTTGGTTCAATCAATAACATTACCTCTTTTCTAGTAATTTTAAAAGAAAACGATTGTTGGGGAGTCAATCCTATTAAAAGAATTGGTCTGAGAAGGATTTTTTTAGAAACCAGAGAGGGATGTTGTAAAAATTGAAAATAGGTTACAACCCTTGGAATCTATTTGTTAAATATGTGAAAAACCTGGACATCTTGCAAACATATGTCTTGTTTTTTTACAGGCACAAAACAAATTTGTTTAAAATTATCAAATGTTGATTGTGAAGAAATATAAATTGGTCAAAAATGATCTTATTGTAGAAAATTCTCTCAGATATAAAAAAATAGAATGGCCTTGGATTATATATAGTGGGGTTTCTTATCATATGATTGGATATTTGAAATTTTATAATAATTTCAATGATTTAATTAATGGAACAATGACATTTGACAATACAGAATCTCTTAGAATCAATGGTGCTAGATCATTCATCATTGGCGAATAAAATATTAAATCCAAATAATATTTGTTTGTTAATCGGATGAAATAAAACCTACTAAGTGTTTCAAAACATTGTGATCTTGGTAACCTAGTTATCTTTTGAAAATTTGGGTTTTTTTAATTGTGAGGATGATAGAATAGTCATTATAAGAGGCCAAATTATAAATGGAAACTTGCATAAGGTTGGTGAGGATCAAATATATTGTTACCTAGGCTGGGTGGAAGATAATCAATTGTGGGATAAAATTTTGGCACCCATGTGTCATAGAAACATGACCAGGTTATCAAAGTATGAAATTTTTCTTTTAAATTTATAATATTTCATGAAGAAAAGATTTTATTTCACAATTTTTCAAAAAAAAAATATTACTAACATTTTTCATTATAATGTTCATATTGGTTCAAAATGACCATGGGTACATATTCACTCTAATATATTCTATCCAATTATTTAATAATCGACCCATAGAGATAAGTAATTCATAACTTTCATTGATTAATTTACTCACATTAATATATATATATATATAAATAATACATAAGTCAGATGATTGAAAAATGTTCAAAATTTTTAGGTGGTATGCTGAGAAGGAATGTGAGTATTCAATAAAGAAGTTGAGAATAGGAAATGGTGGTGGTCCTAAGAATAAAAAATTTAAATGTTTTCTTGAGAAGCATGGAATTTAAAATGAGTTCACTACACATTATTCTCTTCAACAAAATCATGTAACTTAAATTATAAATAGAAGTCTATTTGAAATGTGATGAAAAATATTACTTTAAAATGGTATCTCTCGCTAATTTTGTAGGTATTCTACGAGCACTATTGTTTAAATTCAGAATCAATGATTCTATATATTACATGTTCTAATATGAATCCTAATGAAAATTATTATTATAATAATCATTGCTTGAATCACATAAGATATTTTTTGAGTCTATTAATCATAATAAATAATTCTATAATCATTGGAATGTTTGATAAGAGAGGTGTAGAGGGAATTTTTTTTGGATATGCTATTGAATAAAGAGTATACAAATGATTCATTTGAGAGACATGAAGATTAGTTCAATCTATTGATGTTGTAGTTGTTTAAATGACTAAGGAGGATGTTCGATAATCTTATGATGATAAAGAATATGAACAAGACAATTTTTTTTGTTAAAAATTATATTAAGGATTCCAAAAATTTATAATCCTACTCAAGAAGAGGAATCAGACTCCAATATTTCATGTGATGTGGATGATTCATGACAATATCACCCCATGCTGATTAATCAAGTAGAAGTAGAAAATGTAATTTTTGATCAACATAAAATGTTTCAAAAAAGAAGAAAATAAAAAGATATTACACATATTTATTTATTTTAAAAAACCAAGATTAATGATGTGAATGATTTATATGACGATCCAATAATGGCTTCATTCTATGAATTATGTGACTAATTAGATAGAAAAAAAATAATACATGGGACCTCATTCCTAAAGCAAATGGCAAAAAAAATTTTAGTAAAAAGTGTGGTTTCTGGAATAAGATGAATGAAGATGGTGAACTGATAAGAAACCAATAAATAATATCCTACAAAGGTTACTCATATATTTATGGAATTGATATTGATGAAACAATTTCTCTAGTGGGATGGTTAGAAAAAATCAGAATGGTTCTTGATATTATTTGACAAGGATGATACAATTTTTTCGGATTGATGTGAAATCATCATTCATGAATGGTTAACTTGATGAAGAAGTTTATATTGAACAACCATCTGGCTTCATTTTTGGTAAGGATGAATGTTAATTGATCATGTTGAGTAAATCATTTAATGGGAGGAATCAAGCTTAGAGATCTTGATATTATATCTTGGATGCATACATTAGTAAGATGAACATTAAGAAAGGATTAGTTGATAGTTATATATCAATCAAACAATGGCAATGTCTTTCAATCATTGAAATTATCAATGTTGATGAAATTATTTTTGATTGGTATGATGAAATCACTTTAAAATGTTTTACTAAAGAGATAAAAAGTAGTTTGAGAAATCCATTCTAGGTGAAAAGGAACACTCACTTGGGTTAAAAATCTCACAAACAAAGAATCACATTTAACTTTCTCAAGAAAATTATGCTAAGGATCTTCTTAAGAAGAATTATAGGGAGAATTTTAAACCAATTTCCATACAAAATTCAGTGAAACCAAGTGGGAAAATTTTAGAGAACACAAGGAAGTTGATCTTAAAGAGTATTGAAATTTGTTTTAGAGTTTTTTATATTTGACTATCTCAGAAATTGGTGTTGTAAATTTTTTAACATTATTTGAAATATTTAAGATTTATCCAAAATAATCACTTTATTGGATATAAAAATTATTATTATATATATCAAATTCATAATAAATTTTGGTTTTAGGTAAGATGGATAAAAATGTATTGAATTTTTATGGTATTCCGATGTTTTTTTGGTAGTAAATGTTGATGATAAAATATCCACATATGGCAGAGTTTTCTTTATAGGGAAGCATTTTGGTAGTTGGAATATAGAGAAATAAAATTCCTTAACTCTTCGAATTTTTTAGGCTGATTATGCTGTTTCCAATCAACCGGCTTCCCAAATTATGTGGATGAAAAATTAGTTAGAAGACATAATTATCTAAGTAATGTTACCCTTTCTCTTATGTTGTGTTAATCCAAGTGACATTAACCTTACAAGAAATAGGGTTCAACATTTTCATCCAAAAAAAATTGATATCAACAAAAACATCATCATGGAACTTATGGAGAAGAATGAATTGAAACTATATTATGTTCCTATTTCAGAACAAGTTGCTAAAATATTATCAGAACCTTTATCGAAGAAACAGTTTTACAAAAAAAAAGTTTGAACATGGGAGACCAACCTCTTTGTCATCAAGTTTGAGGTATGTATTTTTTTACAACTCTCATATTAACTTCTTATATTATTTTCAAGGGGAAGAATTGTTTCATAAAAATATCCATTGAATATGTTTAAAAACCATTATGGAACCATGTATCTAGAGGTAGTTGTGATTGATTTGTGAATCCAACATATAAATATGTGAACTATTCTTATAGTTTTTTATAGTGGTTATAGGAAACTTTTGTTACAAGTTTATAGAAGAAGTCTCGACAGTTGTTAAGAAAAGATGATTATGTTTTGGGAGACACTAATTTTGGATAGTTTGGTTTTGAAGTTAATAATTCAAGTTTCCTACAAAATGATAGGTCACATAGGCATATAATTATTGATAAGTAATCCACTGATTGATTATACAATGTTTTGAATTTTATGAACCTTGGTAGAAAAAATCAAAAGGTGGATATTGTTTGGACCAAGTTGGAAATACTTTTTTTGGATGATGGAATATGATTATGAAGATTGTTATATCACTATTTTTCAAAGAAGAACATAAATAAATTAAATTTTAAATTGTTGAATGATTTGACTCACTATCAAAATAAGATGATTATATTCAAACTTTATAATAATTTTCATCGCATTGGGATGATTATATATGGAAGAAAAGTTAATGAAGCACACCTTATCCTGAAATAAATTTCCTTGTCAGAAAGATAATATGTATCAGACTTTCCATGGCTCTGATGTAAATTTTGTGATGCTTTACTATTTTTTAACTCACAAACTATTAATTTGGATGAAAACATGTAATGATATCCTTGTGAATAAAAGGGGGAACTAGTGATAACAATTGTATTGAGGTTTTTTATAAATAAAGAAGTTTCTGGAAATGATAAGAAGTTACAACACTTTACAATGTATGTCTGATGATTTTATACAAATATTTAATGTTCTTAAAGTCATAAAGAGGTGATTATATCTGATAAATTTTATATAAGAATATTGTTTTTGAAACCAAATTCATACAATATCAGTACCTTATCATGAGATCACTTGGCAGAAATTCATTTGAAGAAATGATGTCTTGTGTGAGATGAATATTATATTTTTTTTGTTATAAAAATAATAAAGAAGATAAAAAAATTTAGAAAAATAACTCGTTGAATTTGGTATGGTTATGTGAATCATAATCACAAATAAGAAGATGTTTTTGAATTCAAATATACTTATACTAGTCCATGAGAGGAAATATTCCACCAATAATCAGATGAATAAATTCTTTTAGTGGGGATTTGTTGGGACTAATTGAAATGAAAAAGAAATTTTATGTTTTTTATGAATGATTCCTGGACGAAATACAGAGACAAATTAACAATGTAGTCAACCATTTTAGTCAGAGTGATACAGTGACACATCCATTAGATACAGGGTGACACCGATATAGTTATTTGATAAAGAATCATCAATTAGAAGTTATTAATGAAATTGTACTTTTTATGGAAATTAATATATTAATGTCAATTGGAGATTGAAATTTGACTAGTTAAGAGAAATATTTTTCAATGATGTTTGAATCTAATATTTATGTGCTCTAAATAAGTAATTAAATATTTAAAAACTATGCCAATGTTTTTGGATGAATGATTTGAATAAAATTATGATTAAAAAGTTCCACAGAGTAACATAATGAAAATTTTTCAATCACACATATGTATAATGTTTTTTAGTTGATAAAGATATCCATAACGGGAAGCTTTTTTTCAGTTGGTTTCGAGCATCATAATGAGAAGTCATCTGTTTTCATATTTTTTAATTAGTGTGGAGCATCTTAATGAAGAATCTATCATGTTAATCTAATTTTAAAATAAGAAACATTATCAGAATTGGAATTATTATTTTTAATAATGTATGAATCAAGATGATGTTTTGAGAATTTTCGAGAAGGTTAGGGAAGAAATAAAAATAGTTAAAAGGAATGAAGAAGCCAAATATGCATCTGAGATTTAAGGGAAATTTGAAAAAATTGAAAATATTTGTTGAGATTGAATGTTTTTAAAAATTATTCCTAAACCACATATAGAACACCTATAAATAGAGAAAAGTTCATTTAACATTATGACATTTATAATTTACAAATGGTGTATAGAGAAGGCAGAGAACTAAAAATTTATTGTGAAATTTAATTTTCATATTCAGTTTCACTGAGGAAGTTTCCAAAATATAATAGAAGAATACAAGAGATCATATTCAATGTTTATAAAACAAGATTGGTCAATCAGATAGTTAAATTTTATTAAGTTTTCATAAATGAGATAGAAGTTGTTCTGAATTGTATTAGTGGTATTCAAACAGAGATATATTTCTAGATTGAACAATCAGACAAGGAATCAAACTGAGTATCATTAAGAACATAGGTACATTCTTTCCTGCTAATGGGATTGAAAGTGAAGAATTGTTTTGAACAAAAAAATTGTGAATGTTGATAAGGTATCATATTAACATTTTTTGAAGAATCTGGTGAATGCTTCTTTACATATTACACATATTTTATTAAATCATCTCATTATAGTCAATGATCATGCACCTTTCTATTTAACATAGCACCATATAAGTCTAAGGGTATAACCTACTTGTTGTACCCACACACAAAAATTCATTCTAATAGATTGTGCGGTATTTTTCTACTTACAAACCATACCAATGATATAGATACACATATTGAAATGTGAACCCTAAACATTATTGTGTTCTTATGGAAGTGAGATTTTTTTAAATAGTGTATAAATTATTAATTGGAAGTATTGATTGATTGAAAAGAAAGGAAACATAAATGAAAAAAACATAACTGATTCACTCCTCCCCCTTTCGGTGATACATTGAAAATGACCAATAAATCTTAGTATATATTTCCATTTATAACATATTTTATCACGAATCTTCTAATTTTTATGATATTTCATGTTTCGGTTGATGTAATTATTTCACGATTCTAATGATTCAATAGATACCAGTGGTAAGGTTGTTATGATACAACGAAAATGTTTTTTAGGGGTGGTTTTTATTATGATTAATTAATGAAATATTATGTTTTATCTCTCAATAAACTCATAAATTTTCTTCTCCATTAGTTATTTATGGAAATTATATGTTTCCTTTCATTTTCCTCTATGTACTCAACAGATCAAAATATTTCTTGTAAGGAATACCAACTATATTTTTATATTCGGATGAAAATATTTTTTTTTCTTCCATGTCAATGTTATCATAAAATATATTAAAGAATCAATTTAATATTCTAAAAAGAAATTTGAAGGTACTTCTTACTCACATTTTAATTTGTACAAAATAATATAAATAATATTTATTTTATTTTCCGAAATAATCACTTTTCATTTTATACCAGTAATTGGAAAGGAATCGTTATTTTAATATGTAATATATGAATAGTATTTTTCCACTTCTATGACCAATTTGGGATTTGAAAATTTATTTAATAGTTTATAAGGTTATTTTCCAAAATTGTATTTAAAATATGTAAAACAATAAGATTTATATAATTTATTTTAAAGTAGAAATGATATTTTACTAAATAAATGTTCCACGTAATCTGTCAAAATAATTTTCTCTCTGAGATGACTTCATTTTATATAATATAACATTTAGTGAGGATATAATCAAATGACATGATTCTCATTATTTTTATAGACGAATTATAACTATGATGAAATTTTTTTATGAAATCCTATTCATTTCCCCGGGTTTTTCTACGAGGAAATATTGTCAAAACCCATTACATTCCCCTGAGTAATTATATGATAAAATGTTTGTGAAACCCATTTACATTTCATATGATATGATATGATGAATATTTTATAATATTATGTCACACAATTGAATGGATTATTTGATGGTTTGGACATATATCTCCTTATAATTCATTTGGTAAATATTTATCTCTCATGAGATTAATTGAACTACAATGGGGTGTGACCCTTGTTAAGTAAGGTGTTACGTAAACTATGATAGTATTGGGAGTGAACCCTAACTATTATAATAGTTGGGGAGTGAACCAATTCCAATATTATATCCCTAACAATGATACTTTACTACAATAGAAATTACATTATATGCTTATGTGTAAGCCACAATTCAATGTCTTATGCCAATGTTAAAACCTCATGACTCATGTAACATTTTAATTCCTTTATGAATCATTTCTTATGAGATTATTATATTCATTCGTTAAATCAAGTTTAAGATTTATGATATTCAGAGGTTGGTTATCAGATATTATTCTCATGATTTCATACAGGTATATTTATTTTATTTTGGTATCTCCCTTGTTTACCCTTATTTATAATTAGATCTCATTGTTTCTTATGTTTCCTTTCCATAGGTAAGAAAAAAAGGTATTAGGTATGATATGTATAAGAAGGGTTCTCATTATAAAGAATATTAGGGGAGATTATGTAGATCTCATATGAACCATTTTTTCGGTTTCCATGTTTCCAATGTCACTAGACCAATATAATTCCTGTGTGGATTGTTTTGATATGTAATGAATATTCATATATTAAGATGTGATATATATATTTATGAACAGTTTGGGCTATTATTGTTATCATGAGAGAAAGGTTTAGTTAAACCTTTGAAGACTAGGATAATTAATCTTTAATAATATCTCTTGGGATATGTCTAAGTATATCTATTTTTATACGTCTATGAATATAACAATGTATAGGAAAATTTCTTGGTTTTTTTGTTAATGATAAAATGAGTGGTTTCTAAACAATTAAATATTTTTTCAATATATTAAATGTGGTGTCAACCTAAAACATATTTACCTTGGGGTGATAACTCTAAAATGTGGCACATTAGGTTTTGACTCAATCATCACTACGAGCATGACAATGAGCCTTACAACATGCATGGTTTGATACACCTGAAGGAAGTGGTTTTGATGTTCACAAAAATCATTAAAACTAGTATAAATGATTTGAATAATGATCCTGAATTAACCAAGATAATACTATGGTGTCATATATTAGAAAGAAGGTTTCATGTTATAAAAGTCCAATAAATGAAATTTTATGATTATATGGTTTCCCATTTTGACTAATATTTATCATGTTATTATTTTTGGTTTCAATATATAGTTGGAACACAAAGAAGTCATATTATTGCTAGATGTAATGGAATAAGAAATGATTTTACTCCTATGAAACAAAATATTATGGGATTTGGGATAAAAGATCTCATTAATATGATGACCCATCTTTCTCATGATATTTATTATTAAAAACATTCAAACAAGAAAGAGATGAAATAATGTTCCATTGATTAATTCATGAGGTAACATCGATCATGCTTGGGTGGTTCCACTGATCCACTAGTAGTTTAGAAATGTATTACTACCATTGAAAATATATTTTTCATTGTCTAGTGTTCGAAGAATGAAAAATCCATTTCTATTATATATCATTTGGAAGTAATATCATATCAAAGATGGACACTTATTATAAATAACAGTAACTAATATTAAATTGACTATCTATAATGGGATGGGTTTAAGAACTAATTTTTTAATATGTATTTTCCAAATATTCCTTATACTAAAATAGAGGGCATATTCCATCAGTTAAATCATATGGATGATAAATATATTGATACCTATAAGGTGAATTTTACTAGACATGTGATGTATGCTTATCATATTATAATCTAACGTGATTTAAAGTTTGATCAATTATTTTGTTTCTAAAAACTAATTTTATGAGAGGAATTATCCAAATATAACATTATTATCTACGAAAAAATTATTCAATTTAATCTTGAGGTGGAAATAGATATTGGATTTAATGAAAAATCTCATTAGTTTGAAAATAAAAGGAAGATGGAATTCAATGGAGAGAAGAATATGAGCCTTCCCTTATACTCAAAGTGTGGAAGAAAATATATTGTAGAATTTCTTAAAGGGTTGGAAAATGTTTTATGTGTGTAAGGAAAGTAGATCAGGTAAAAAATATTGATGTTATAGGATGAATATATATTGTTATTAAATTTGAGGGAAATCATCAAAAAAACCTCCTCTCACACTCTAGTTATATAGGTGCAAGGATTATGGGAATTTTTCTAACTAGTTCCTAAATCTAATGGTTAATTATGAAGATAAATTTCAAATAAAATATTCTACTAGAGATAGTGTAAATATTATGTGATCACTATTTATGATGTGGTGGAAGTTACACATACTATCCACTTTAGATGAGTTAATGTATTAATCAAATCTGTATCTACACAATATTTTACATGTGAAAAACTTTCATAGGGAAAAAGAATTATACCCCAATGATAAAATATTGTATCATCATTGAAAACCCCTATTCTTATGACAATCACAACTCAGGTATATGGTTATTATCTAGTTTAATTTTATTTTGATTTTATCCTTGAAAATTATTTTATTCTCCTGGTAGTTTAATTTTATGCTTTATTATGCATCGATTGGATTTCTCAACATAAATACCACATATAATTACAATGAAGGGAAGTTATGTTAAATATTCCAAACCAACATATGATTATATATCATTTATAATTTAAATATGAACTTCTTATGGAAATCATAACCATTTTATGGGTCCTAATTTCTATTAAAATGGTTGGTTATCTTAAATGGTTGTGGAGAAAATCAATAATCATGATATGTATATTATGTTGGACTTTCTTGATCTCTTTCTGAAGAGTAACATAGTATTCTAGAGAATCATGTTTTTAATTTATCATTAGAAATCATATATGGTGATACACTTATTTTAAATACTCCATGTATAATGGACTTGATTTAATTAAATGAATTGAAGAATAAAATCCAAGATAATCATAAAAGGGGATTCATTATTCCAAGTGTGTCACCTTGGAGTGCACATGTTCTTTTGGTTATGAATAAAGATGGTTCAATTTCAATATTCATTTATTATCAGGTGTTGAACAAGATCATAAAAAAAAGAAAAATTATCCCCTATCCTGTATTGATGACTTGTTTGATCAAATACATTGAGATCAATAATTATACAAGATTAAAATTCATTTTGGATATCATTAGTTAAGTTTTATAGTGGAGGATATACCCAATAAAACATTCTATAAACGTTTTGGAATATATTAATATATTTTCATACAATTTGGTCTTACTAATTCCACCATTATATTTTTGGATTTAACGAATATAGTCTTTAAAGATTACCTGGATCATTTTTTAGTATTCTTTATATAGGATATTAATATATATTAAATTTTTATTTAATTCCATTAAGATCAATTGATAATTATTCTAGAGACCTTAAGGAAGGATAAAATATATGATAAATTTATAATATTAAAATTATTTCAACAAAACAATTCATTTTTAGGTAATATAATGTCATGCGAGGGTATATAGGTGGTTCCATAAAAGATGAACGATGTTTGATATTTGACCAGACCAGCCATGTTTACTGATATCCATAGTTTTCATATCTTAGTTATAATTTTTTTGGGGAAAATTTATATTTAATATCTAATCCACTCACTATGTTATCATAGAAGGGAGTCTTGTTCCTATATAAAGGTAAATTTGAGGAAACTTTCAACCATCTGATGGAATGGTTAGTCCTTATAGATGTTCTTAAATTACCCTACAGTGGAGAAGGTTTTTTATTCTATAGTGATTATTAGTAAAGGGGTTTAGGATGTATCCTTATGTAGAATGATGATGTGGTATATTATTCTGCATAATAATAAATAGTTCATGAGAAAAATTAAAAAAATCATGATTTGTTGTTAGCTGTGGAAACTTTTCATTAATTATTTGGATGAGTTATCTTTCCCGATAAAGGTGTGATATATGTACTGATAATTTGAGTATAAAAATATTTTAAAACATAATTATTTGAACATTCCCTAGAGACAATTGTTAGATCTGATTATATATTATTATTAATAAATACATTTCCACCCTAGAAAATTAAACACAATGACCATTGATTTGAGTCAAAAGGATTATCTGAGATTGTCTATGATGAAGACCCAAAATGATCCAATGTTTTTTGGATTTTCAACTAATGGATAAGAAAATAATTATTTAAGGGGAGAAATATTAAATTTCCCAATTTAGTTTTCAAACATTCATGATTATTAATTTTAAAAAATTTAAAAATAAAGATATAGAGATATAGAAGTATGTTGGAAATTGTTCCAAGATTAACCTTCATTATGATTGAATGATACGGTTACAAAACCATTTATGGGTTCTATACATATCTTATTTGAATAAGGAACTATTATATTATTCATATAGTTCTTCATTATCTATTCGTTCTAGATGTAAAAATATTTATTGATATTTTAAATCGTATTTATAGTGGGGGAATGAAGAGAGTTATTACAGAGTTTGTATCTAAAATATTAGTATGTAATAAATTTATAGCTAAGAGTAAAAAGTGATCAGGGATGTTACTAATTTTTCTGAGGAGAAGTGGAAGCATGCAGAGGTGGGAGATATATTAAATTTAATTTTAATAATCATTTACAAAAACCAAGTGAGTTGATCTTTCACATAAAATTTATAATTAATTTATTTAATATTTTTTAGAAATTAATACATGATCTTAAGGAATATATTCATTGGTGATTATTGATCATCCTAAACGACTCTTTTGCATTATCTTCATTATCATGTGAGAATAAAAGTAATGAATACCTCTAGAGGAGATCCACATGTGCTACTATGATCATTGAGTAACACCACTCAGTCTTCAGGGGCGATCATAGTGAGTTGAATGTCTTATGTTTTCTGTTCTTGATTTCTCATTCTTATGTCTTTAAAAATATCCATTTTTCGCTTCTAATTATTAAGAGGGAGAAATTAGTAGGACATGAGTGAGAATTTTTTGGGCACAATAGTTCCCTATTCTCAATTTTTATACTCTACAAAATAATCATAGACATATATTTATAGAGTTACGATTTAAGTTAAAACACTATTTAATTTCATTACAGACATTAAATAATATTTATTACCTTTAATAAAACTAATGCCACTTATTAATAAAAATATTATTTTTATTTTCTAGTGTGTTCCAACTTTCATAATAATAAATATTATGTGATGGTCATGTTAATTAATACTTTTTCCTGGACATAGTCTTAGTCCTTTGAATCCCAACTAGAATTTATTGAAAAATCAAATAAATATATTGTTCAAAATGTTTTGAATAAAAATTTAACAAAATATTTAATAAATAAAATAAATATTTAATTCAAAATATGGAAATAAATATTTATTTAATTTATGTGATCAATATAACATGGATAAATTTTTTTCGTCAAACATTAAAATAATTTCTATTCCGTTAATTAAACACAAATAGAATTTAATCAAGTTCGATTTAAACACTTAGTATGTGGTTTCTAGGATAATTTATCATTAGTATTAGGTAGAATTTCCAAAACTTTAATATTTATATCTAGTAATGGGTCTAGTATCCTACGAGAATTTAATTAATTTAACATCTTTGAAAAGATCATACAAATGCACATAGTGTAATATAATCTAATTGACATAATATCCTATCATGATGGTTGTACATCGATATCTACTAGCCATATTCTCGATATGAATTTCTTTTAATTTCTGAAATAAACACATCATTACACCATGACCATGAAATTTTATGTGGTGGTTCCATTCTAATCAAATGGTGACATATCATCTTCTATAAAGATTAAAGCTAAAAATACTTCCTTTACTTATTCATTAATGACATGTCGGATGTGATAAAACTAAGTATAAAACATATCCATGAACAATTATAATAATGGATTATAAAATAAATATATTTAATAATGGTGTAACATGAATTAATAATAATCTTAATGTCTGTGGACCATCACACATTCTTGTAGATAAGAATATCTGATGACACCAAAAGATTCATAATTAATAATGTCGTTCTGTTATCAAAATCTCCCATCTTGGAAATTACTATGTGTGAAATTGAGGAGAAGAATCACATATTCTTAAATGTTCTCACACCTGATATTCTATGTACCATTTCTACCTTCATAGTATTTTATACCGTAATATAAAATTATTTGAGAATATTTTCATAGCACATCAAGGATGTCATCATATCAGATAATTGATATAACCTTATCAATGCAATTAAAAGTATAAGAAATTATTAAATTAGAGTCATGTAGAATAACAAAAAATTTGTATTGATAGGATTTTTTTAATATCAATGCATCAAATATATATATATAATAAAATTAAAAATATTTTTCCCCAAGAAAAAAAACTCCATCAAACTGACACATGGACTAGATCCAACTACATATGACAAAAATTCTTCTAGAACTCACATTATAGTAATTTCATTATGCAGTTGCACACATAGTCAATGGGTCTTATAAATTTTCCTATATGGAAATATTTTTCTCTACAACTTCACCTGTATGAAAAAAAATATATGAAGAGATGATACTTTGTAAGTCTATGATTTGTCCATTGAGGTGACCTTGGATCGCTTCAAAGAGCCACCAATTCATAATTATCAAATTAGATTGTGATATTATTTTTTCTTCTAGATACAAAAAAAAATTCATTGATGACTTTTTTCATCTATTATGCTACTTTAGCTTCCTAAGAAGTTGTAATCTACTCGGACTCTATAATAGAATCTACAACCACAACCTTCATTGAGATCATTAATATCACAGAACCTCTATTTAAAATGAATATGTATATGGTTTATGTCTTCATGCCATATTTATTATTTTGGAAACTATAATCTTTATATCATAATGACTAGTTCCTCACATCCTCCATAAACCATGAATATATCCTTAGATACCCTCAAATTCCTAATGATAGATATAAATTCCATATAATGGAGGTCATGTGGATCCCCATGATATCTTCATATTGAACATAATGTGAAGGATACATCAATACTACTACATATCATAACAGACATGACTAACCCAAGCACTGATGCATAAGAATCAATCTCATTATATTTCTTTCATCGTGTGTATGAGGACACATTATCCTAGAAATATGAATTCCATATGATGCGGGAAACAGTAATATCACAGATTGTTCAATTCAAAATCTCTTCAGTATCTCATCAATGTTTATACTTTAACATAGGTTGAAAACCCCCTTCAATCTATCAAGGTTGATATTGATCCAAATAATATATTCTACCTCTCCCATGTCCTTTATAGGGAATAATTTATTCAACCATACCTTAAGATACTATAAGACATGTATTTCATTTATAATGGGTAATATTTCATCAACATATACAACTAAAAAATGACTGAAATCGCACTAAACTATTTATAGGCACACAACATTCATTCATTCTTTATGGAACTAAATTTCATTATGGGCTCATAAAAAATGAATGTTCCATGACCTAGATTCTTTATTTATCCATAAATGGGTATTTTTAACTTCTATCCCTTGTTTGAATAATTTGGGGTCATGAACCCTTAAAGATGTGTCATATCGACATATTTTTATAGGTTCTCCTTAAGGGAGACTATTTTTACATCAATTTTCCAAATCTCATAACCATTTAAGGCCATAATGGAAAGTGCAATTTTGATGGATTTCTTCATTTAAAGTAGTGAAAAGGTTTCATCATAGTAAATGTTTTGTAACTATTTAAACCATTTTTCAACCAATCACACCTTATAATAATTTAATTTTCCTTACATGTATAGTTTCTTCTTGAATACTCATTTTCGACCAATGTGTTTTACATATAATGGAAGGCCTACCAAAATCCATACTTGGTTTTAGTACATGGAATCAATTTCAGAAACCATAACTTCTTGACACATGGAATCATTTACTAAAAATATTTCTTCCATATATGTCTGAGTATTATTATTATAAAATAATAGTGAGTCTCCATCTTATGTGGCTAGAAAAACTAGAATTTTTAGATCTATAATATCTATAGTAATACAACAATATATTTTTTTCTCTAGAAAAATTTCTTCTTCCATGGGGATTTGTGGAATTTTTTTCTACAAAAAATCTAGTGTATCATGATCCTGGACATCATCAAATTATATCTCAATCCCAATATATATTTTATAGATAATATCCTATTCATGAAATGTAGAAGTTTGGTAGACCAAATCATGTTTTATAAGAGATTGTATGTGTAGTATCCCATTGTTTCTTTGGGATATCCTATAAAGATATACATTGTTCCTTGGGGTGAAATATTGTTCACTAAAGAGTCCTTAACAAATGATTCCCAACCACACACATCTATTCATGACAATGTAGGTTTCATTAAATTCCATATTTGGTATAGTATAATATCTATTTCGTTATTTGGAAGTTAGTTTAGTATGTATGGTGTTGTTGGTAACATGTATTGAAATAGCCAGATATTTTGTGACTTTTTTTCGAATTAATATAATATTTTTTATATTTTAACTTCAAACAACACTAAAGATAATAAATTTTATATAAAATAACTATGTTTGGATCTCATTATAAACAACACCAAGTTTATTTTTCAATACACGAAACATAATCATTGTCCTGCTCTATATTGAAGTCCTAGGTTAGCTTGGGACATACACAATAATGACTTTCCTTGATGACTTGAATAACACACAAGACCAAGGTTTATTTAACATTAATGTATTATTAAAATAAAATTATGGAATACAATAAGACAAAACCTGGACTTTAAATTATTGATTATTAATATTTTTAACTAATTTATGAAAATATGTGGTCTATATAATATAATATGAAAACATAGGTTACAAATTAATTATAATTGAATATGAAACCAGTTTTATATAAAAGGAAATATTATTATAGTCACAATGATATTTTAAAATAATAAATTAAAATTTCATTTATGTATTGCAGTGCACTAAGTCAAATAATTTTTTCACATTGATCATCAAATTGGCCTATATTACACACAACATCAAGTTTCTATGAAATGATATTTTATTGTTATAATAATTTAAATGATTATGTTATAAATTAGTCATTAAACATAAAAGTATGAATTGTAATAACTACATCTCAAATATTTTTTATAATTTTTCATTTCTAGACTTATTGACAATGAAATTTATGATTTTTTGTAATGCCCTTTTATGTGTAAAAATATCCTTTCATTGAATAATCCATTTTCATTGCCATTTTATGAAAATTAATAATTTAGAAGATTAATTTTATAAAATAAAATTCATCTTTAAATTTATAATTTTTTAAATAATATTTGGGTGATTTTTTGACATTTTTAAGTGAAACTTCATTTTTTGATTAATAGTGACAAATACTCCTTTTTAATTAGAAATATCCTTTTAATTTTAATAATTATTAATGTAAAATAGTATTTAAATTTTTTTTAAATGTAAAATTAGAACAATGATACATATATTAATAAATTTATGTCATTCTAAATAATTTCACATAGAAAATGAATATAAAAATGTGACAAACATTTGAACATTTCTCAACTTTTAAAAACCCATTATTTTTCCCCATCTACAGGATTAAGATTTAGCTTAATTTGTCCGCTTATGTGATTTTAATTTCAAAAAACCAAAATAAACAATTTTATTAAATATAATATTTATATTATAATAATACAATGTTAATTTTTTACAAAAATAATTAGTAAAAGTGATTAAAATTAATCACACCGATTAAAGCCAAATTAAGATTAATTAGGGACTAAACTATAAAATTAAGATCCCAAATGACCTAGAAAAATGTTAAAAACCCATTTAATGTCCAAATTTAGGAAATAATCCTTTATTTATTGATTTTTTTTTCTTTTTATGACTATTTTGGTAAGAACATGTGTACATCTAACTTGTTTCTAGAAATTCTAAGTGAGTCATTTTCCTTCCCTATAAAGTGCAACCACCATTCCCTCTTCCTCAGACATCTCAATCCCCTTACATTGGTCCAATAAATAACTAATAAACAATAAAGATATCCTTTCATCCTCCTATAATCCTTCCATTGGGTATAAGGCAATCTAAGTAAGCCTTTTCGCACAAACAAAAGGAGTTACCCGATTAAATGGTAGTGTCCTCTCCCAAGTCCTTTGGTTTATTTTTTTCCCCACCACCTAAAACTATATTTATTATATTATTATATAAAAATACCATATACTAAATATACTAGGATGTTTTTATTTCAGTTTTTTTACCTACACTTACACTAACCTCTATCTAATGGGTTACGGACATACTGTTCCCTTTTAAGGTGAATTACTTCCCCACAAAATGATATGATTTGTTCATACACTACATGAATTGTATTAATGATAATTTTAGTGAATATATATGAAATATTTTATATCTTAAATATATAGTAAATATTATGGATATATATATATATATATATATATATATATATATATTTCTTTTACTTTTTTCCCTGACACGACAATTAAATGAAAATAACGTTCATGCAAACGTATGACCTACCGTCTCCAGGAACATGGTATTCTGTTTCATACATATATATTATATAGATTAATATAAAACACATATAATTTATAAAAAAAAATATTTATGTAATGGTTGATGTCATTCAATCATGATATAAGTATAAGGACATTCAATATTACAAATTAAGACACATATGAATAAAAGTGAATATTACCTGAAATAAAATCTTAACATAGGATTCTTAACAAGAGGGTAATATAAGTTTGTAATCAATCCATGTATGGTATTATATATAATAATATGGGTTTTAATATATTATTAATAAGTATTTTTTTATTATATAGGTGGTTTGAAAGATTATGCTCAGAGTTAAGACACAAGGTAAGGGGATTACATCTCAATTTTTCTTCAAATGAGATAAATTCTTTGTTCACCACTCAATCCTTTTTTGTAGCATAAGTACCTTACATGTTTGTATTCTATGTTTATTATAACTAAACTTATGGAATTATCATATCCTTTCTATGAACTATCATTCATGGGGTTTATGTTTCAAAAGTTACCAAATCGGTAAAAATGTATTCTCTCAATTTTAATTCACTGAGACTCATATTTTTATGAACCAAAACTCTTTTTTTATGGTGTTTATAATTCCATTTTACATGTTATATCATGAATATACTTCATTTCGTGATATTTTAATTTTCATTCAATTTCATTTTTTATAGGGAGATTTGGATCCCAACTAACCATGTTATAAGAGTTTGTTGAGACAATCTCACATATTTTAGTGATTATTTATGTTTATGCGTCCATAGATGCTTTATTATGTTCTATCTTTGAAGATATTAATTAATTTTATTTTAATATGGTTATTCATAATATATTCATTTATTGGTGCCATTTTATATTATTTGGTACATTGTTGGTAAAGTGTTTTTAAGAAATGATGACCTTACGCTCCATTCGTTTGGAAATCAATGTTCATTCATAACCATGTTTTCTAGAAAGGGTTTCAATGAATATTCAACTAATATCCAATAATTATTAAAATAAATGTTTACCCTTTTTTTAATTTACCAATTACTTCATAGGAATATTCATGTCGCTTTCTGAATGAGTGAAATTTCTCTTCTTTTTATTAAGCAAAATGAATGTTCTTTTTACCTTGTACAAAGTGTATAGATTTATCCATTGTAAATCCACTGAATATTTATTTTCATGTTTAAATGTTGTTTTTTGAGAAAATAATTTTAATTGTGATTTTAAATTAAAATGGTTTTCAACATGTTTTCAAAATTCTTTTACAAATTTTCAAGGAAAATGGTTCTCAAAACATTTTTAAACTTATTTTATATAATTTTAATGAAAAAGGATTTCGTAATGTTTTTAAGCATTATTTATAAGTTTTCATTGTATTTTCTAGAAATAACATTTTCAAAACGTTTTCAAGTATTATTTATATGTTTTCCAATAATTTTCATGGAAATTAAATTTCAAATTGTATTAAATATGTATTTATATGTTTTAAAGTATTTTCTATGAAATGTTTTCCAAAATATTTTAGAAATTATTTTATTTTTTCAATGTGTTTTAATGGGAAATGGGTTTTAAAATATTTTGAATATTATTTCAAAAGTTTTCTAGTGAAAATGTTTTCAAATGATTTCATTCCTTCATTGTATGTTTAAAAATTAATTTCTATGAAAATTATTATCTCATTGTTTTAATTATAAAAAAGTATTTCTCAATGTAGAAAGGATATTTTCCTCAAGAAATATATTCGAAATATATTACAAAATTTATTTTCCATATAAGATGAAATATGTTGATGTTACTCAATCCCTTATAGGGAATGATTTGTAGGTTCCATTCATATCCTATCTATGAATGAGTTATGTTAAATGTCATAGTCTTTATGAAAATCATTTCTCATTCATGGGTATTATGCTTATGAAATATGTTTCTCTTTCACAAGTTATATGTTTATGCAATACGTTCTATTTTCTGTGTTATGATTTTGATTAAATGATTACGAAACCTATATATTTTCCCAATGTTATGATATGTTTACATATTTATGGTACCTAATTAATTTAATTGGATAATATATGATTTTTTATGATTATGTGGAACTTGTATGTATGATTTCATTATGGACATATGAAACATATATATCCCTCCAATCTATTGGGTAAATATATATATTTCATGAGAAGGACTAATTTGGTTTGGGATTAACCTTGACGACTAAGATGGCCATGGTAGTGAACCATGACTACCAAGATGATATGACGAGTGAAATCATGATACTAAGATAGACATGGGAGTAAAACATGACTACCATTATGGTACGAGGAGTAAACTCATACCAATAAGATTTATATGGGAGTGATACATGACTACAAAGATTATATGGAGAGTGAACCCATACAACCAATATGGTCTTCTGAGAAACTCCTTGGCTACTATAGAAATCATACAATATTATTATGTGTATACCATAATCCCATGAATTATTTCTATGTAATTCTTTCATGTCTTATGTTCCTTATTTCATTAGGATTACTGTCTTATGAATTTCTATGCTTTCTGACATGATTTAGGTATATGATCTTTTATATGCATGGCATGATATTTTATTTTCATGATCAATTTCTTATACCCTTATGATCATAATTATTCTTACTTATCACCCTTATTTACCATTACAAAGTATTTTTGCCCACACCTTTCTTATTTTTCCTTTCCCTATGTTTGGAATAAGGGTTTTATGTAGGAGTAATAAAGGTGTTGATCTTTATGGGATATGTTGAAGATCTCTCCCGAGGTTATAAGATTTTGTTCCCATGTTTCCAAAGACAGGAAACTATTATGGTCCTTGTGTATATATTTTTGTAATGTAATTAATATTCATATAAAATGATTTAATATCCATGTATGATATGAATGGGTATGTATAGTTGGTATTAATGGAAATTTCTAGTCTATATTTTGAAACTATGATAATAAAACATTAGTGAGATCCCTATTTATGTTTCTAAGGATATATCTAGGGATGTACTTAAGGATAAGTATACAGATGAGTTAACATAATGGAAAATGTCTTGGAATTTTATTGAAGGATGGAGTGAGTGGTTACCAAGAAATACATAACTTTATTGATACTACAGGTGGATGTGGTTTAGATAGAGATGTACCTAGAGGTAAAATAATCCTACAAGATATTTTGGACCTGACTCAGGTAAATCTAGTACACAACAACAAGCTTTTCCGCAGACCTAGTTTCACACTCTTAGAGAATATGCTTTAGGAATACATATACACTATACGAACCATATTTAACTGTTTAAATTTAAGTCATCTATGAATAACCTTGAATTAACCTAGGATTTCATATATTTAGGAAGGTTTAATTATTTAGAAATCATATTAATTCATTTCACGAATATTTGTTTTTCTTATATGATAAATAAGTCTCACTATATGTTTTTTATTTTACCCATTGGAGGGAATAAGAATGAACTAGATTATTTTTTGTTGTGATAGACAATTTTTTGATGAGCTGTCAAGTGGGATGATCACTAGAGAGAGTGATGTTGTGTTCATGCCTAATCAATTTTTACAGAACATGATTAACAATGTGTACCTTAACTAGCTATCAATCTCACTAAGGAAAATAAATTTGGAGTTTACTGAGAATTCAGGTAATGGATACCATTGACAAAAGAAGATTTGGTTTCATTATATTCAAAAGTTTGGAATGCATCCCCTATGAGAATGACTTAGAAGAACAAATAGTTGTTTTTACTATTGAAAAGAAGAACACAAATCAAATGAATGGATGGAAAAACAGAAGTGTTCAGATAATGAACTGTTTGAGAATATTTTCCCCCTATGTCTTCATCAAAGGATATGTGTTTTAAGATTTGAATAAATAGTCATTATGTAACCCAATGTCCCAAGAAGAAATATCGTGATGAAAATCATCATTATGGTGCGAATAATGGTTACATTGTTGATAATGAAGAAAGTACATATGAAATGAGATAGGAAAGACGTATTGTGTAATAGGATGAAGACGAATTTTTAATGGATTAAGGATGATGTAATTTGTGTTTTTATATATATTTTTAATAAAAAAAATTTATGATGAAGTATAAAAGGATTGTTCTGCTTATGTTTTTCACTCAATATTTACAAGTTAATGATTAATATCCTCGAATGACTAGGGAACTAATATAATGAAAAGGTGATATTTTTATTATGGGAAGGTAAACCTTAATATTATCTTTATGTTAAGATAATTCTATTTGGATAATGATATGCGGGTTATGAATATTTAAATCAGACAGTACAGATTACCCTAGAACTGATTATTGACAAAGTGTTCTATGTCATCAAGGATGATGTTTACAAAATTTATGAATTAGACAAATATATTCAATATACGTTGGAAAAAGGAAGCATGCATTATTTCCAATAGGATTTATTTTAATTCATGTCGTTACCTTGTTCTAAGATAATATACCATAAGGGTATTCAAATGTTGGGAATGTGAAAAAAAGCGCTACATTGAGATATATGGGGGATCATTGTTAAGCTGGTATAGGGAATTTCTTTCTATGATTTTGGATTTTCAGATTTTAGAGTGGTTATAAGGTTTTCCATTGCTGAAAAGATTCTATTATACTTTAGAGTAAGTATTCATGCACTGAGGTTATACTAAAAATTGTGGATGAAAGGCTAGTTAGTGATTAACCTTAATTAAAATATGTCTATCGTATTTTGCTAATTATATTAGATTCATATTAGAAAATGACATCTTGTATGTTAGGTGAAAACTGATCAAGTCTATATGGGTTTCAAGTCTTGAACACATGACCTATATATGATAGGGTTTTCACACCAACCACTGGCCCACATGATGTCCTGGTTAATGTATAATTATTTTTGATAAATAAATATTCGTAATGAAATATATTTTTACTTTTTTGTTTAGTGATTAATGTATTAACCATATTTATTTTTTAATAATATTTATAAATAGTTATTCATTTCATTCTTTTGTGGACCTTAGGATATGATAAAAGTGTATTTTAGAACTTCTATAATTAAAGTTAATTTTTGGATGTTCATTACGCAAGGTAATGGATAAATTTGAAATTGATAAAAGAAAAACTATGGAATAAAATATTTAAATAGTAATATATCAAGTGTGTATATATCATTAAGTTATTCATCAATAAAATAATTAATCAAAATTATGATATTGTTCAAAATAAAAAGTGTAGTCTTAATACATCAATAATTTTGTACCAATTTCCTTTTAAATAATCAAATATTTACAAGTTTTAGGCCATCAAATTTTCATTTATCATTCAATTTCTTATGATTGATGACCTCAAAAACTCCAAAAAAATATTTATGCTTTTACCCAATGTCCAGTCTTTCCACCCAACCTAAATCTTCTATGTATTAAATATGTTATATGTTACTTTGGGTAACAATTATGGTTCTTAAATCCAATTTTTAAAGGGAGAGTTAGTATTAATTTTTACGACATGGGTTTTAATGAATGATACATTCATGTATTAAAACATTGATAAACCAAATGATTTTCTAGGGCAAAATTCATTTTATGGGGTGTAGAATTTAACAGCCAATGATTTTTTGAATTTTTTATTAATTAATTTATCCTTTTTTATATTTTTCATTTCATGAAACACTAAGAATAATTCATTTTATATTAGATAACTATGTTTGTCTTGAATTATACCCAACACCATGTTAATCTTGCACTAAACAAAGCATAAAAATGGGCAGCTCTAAACAGAACACCACGGTTATCTTGCATTATATGAATGAATAGATTTCCTTAATGAATTTCGTAACATACAGGACTAAGGTTTACCGAAAAATAATATTTTATTAAAATATATTTATTTAATATAAAAGGTTAAAACATGATTTTAAATTTGATATTATTAATATTATTATCTACTTTATGAAAATATATGATTTATATAATATAATATGAATTTATTGGTTACAAATTAATTATAAATGAATAAAAAACTGATTAAATATAAAAGGAATTACAATTATGGTTACAAAGATGTTTTACATTAATAAATTAATCTTCCTTTTATTTTTTTCAATTCACTAAGTCAACCATTCATTTTACACAGAAAATCAACTTTCCATACATAACATGCAATACCGAGTTTCTACGAAACATCATTTTATTGTTGTAATCATTTAAAAGATTTAGTTATATCCTAGCCGTTAAAACATAGAAATATGAATAGTAATAAATAACTATAATATATTTTGTTTATATTTGTTTATAAATAGAACATATTTATATTTAAAAATATGATTTTTGGTAAAGTCCTTTTATGTTTAAAAATACGATTTTCTTGAATGAACCACTTTCAATATCTTTTTATGAAAATTAATAACATTGGTATAAGAAATATTTAGAAATTTAATATTATAAAATAATCATTATTTTTTATATTTAATATAATATTAATCATAAGGTGAATTTTTTGTAATTTTTCTAGAAACATCATTTTTGATGAATAGTGAAAATACTCTTTTTAGTTAAAATTTGCCTGATCATTTAAATAATTTTTAATGTTAAATTATAATTTATATTTTTTTTAAAGAGAAATTAGATCAATTATATATCCATTAAAATATTATAAGTCAATAAAAACATGTCAACTAAAAATTAAATATAAAACCATCAGAAACGTTTAAACATTTTTCTACTTTAAAACCATGTTATTTAACCCTATCTATGGGATTAGCATTAATCATAATTTTTCTTATTCTGTGATTTAAAATTAAAAATTGGACATAAACAATTTTATTTAGTATAATAGTTAGATTCTAATAACTACAATTAAATATTTGAAAATAATTATCAGTAAACGTGATTAAAATTAGTCACAACAATTAATGAAAAATTAAGCATAATTATGGACTAAACTGTAAATTTAATGACCCAAATGTCCTATAAAGATTTCCAAAACCCATTGAAAGTCCATAATTTGTCCATAAAACATCAATTATTGACTTTTTTGGTTTCAATGACATTTATGAGGTAAGAACATGTGTACACCAAAACTATTTCAAAAAATTCCAATTGAGTCATTTTCCTTTCCTATAAAAGTTAAAACATCTCCCACATCATCACAAACCTCAAACCTCTTATGTTTATACAATACCTGAAAAATAAAATTACCATAAATCCTCTCTTACTCATACAATCCTACCCATGGTTATAATGAAATCTGAGGAAACCTTTTTGCACAACCCAAAAGGAGTTACATGATTAAGAGGTAATGTCTTCTCTCCAAATCCTTTATTTTATTTTCCTCCTCCACACCATAAAAAATTATTTATTTTATGGGTATATAATGAAAATGTATCCTAAATATAAAATTATGTAGTTAGGTAAATTTTTTGACCAAAAATTAAAGACACCTCTATCTAATGGGTAACAAAAAAAAATTCTGTGCAAGGAGAACTACTTTATCACAAAACAATTGTTGTTCATTTTGCCATTAACACCAATCATTGTGTTCATTATGATGGAAAATATATTTATATATGATATATATTATATTTATAATTTATTTTGTCTTATGTAATTTTTATTTGTAAAATTCATTTATGATTTTCATCTTATGTAAATACAATAATTTGTTTTGAGGAAGTGTGGACTACCAGCTCCCCAAAGAGATATGATTTTTTCACAAACTACATGGATAGAATTAAGGATGATTTTAGTGAATATGTATGATATATTTGATATCGGAACGATATTTTAATTATCACATATATATATATATACATATATATGTCTTTTACATTCTTACCCTCAACATGAAAACTAAACGGAAATCGCGTTCATGCGTACGTACGACCTATCATCTCCCTGAATGGTGTATTTCGTTTCATACTTATACATTATAAGATTATTATAATTCCCATATAAATTTTATACATGATATTTAAATTATGTTTTAAATTATTTAATCATGATATATCTATAAGGAGAAATAATATAACAAATTAAGACACATAAGAAAAATAAAGTGAATATTACCCGAAGTGAAACCTTAACATAAGATAGTTAAAAAGAGGGTAATATAAGGTTATAATCAAAGAATATATGGTATTAGATATAATTATATTTTTATTTAACATATTTATAGTAAATTTATATTTATTATACATGTGGTTTGAATGAGTACATCGAGATTCAAGTCACAAGGTAAGGGGATTTCATCTCACATTTTATTCCCGTGAGATAGAAGTTATGTTAGACACCCTTTCCTTTTGTGTGGTTTAAGTAATTCCCATGTTTGTATTCTATGTTTCATATATCTAAATTTATGGCTATTAAAATATTATTTTTATGTAGTTTTATTCATGTTTTTTATGTTTCAAAATTTACCAAATCTAAAAAAAATATTTTTCTCGATTTTCTATCTTTCAGACTAGAGTTTTTATGTACCTAAACTCTATTTTGAGGTGTATATAATTTTATTATAGGTGTTATATAATTATTATCTTTATTTTAATGATAGTTTAAGATTCATGTAATTTTAGTTTCTTACATTTAGTGTATTATCTCAAGTTACCAGGCTATAGGAGTTTATTGAGACACTCTTGTGTTTATGCTTCCCATCATGAATTCTTATATTCCATCTCTCAAGAAATTCATTAAATTTTATCTCCATAGGTTATTCATGTTATATCCATGTATTGGTATCATTTTCTACAATATGGTACCAAATATATATTTTAGAATGTTTTTTCTAAAATACTGACCTGACCCTCTCTTCAGTTAGTAATATATGTTCTTTCAAAACAATGTTTTATAAAAAGGGTTTATATGAATATTCAACAAATATAATATGATAATAAAAAAAATATTTTTCCTTGTTATGTATTTTAAAAATGTTTTAAATGGAATATTATTATATATTTCCAAATGATTAAACATTCTATTCTCTTTACCATTCAAAAGGAATGTTCTTTTTACCTCGTACAATTTGTACGGATATATCTATCATCAATACTTTGAATCCTTTAATTCATGTTTAAATTTTATTTTTATAGAAAAGGTTTATAAAATATAATTTCATGGAAAATTTTTTTCAATAATTTTTCAAACTCATTTTATAGGTTTTAAAGGAAATTTTTTTAAAACCTTTTCAATATTAATTGATAAGTTTTCAATTTATTTTCAAGGAAAATAGTTTTCAAGAACTATTTATGTGTTTTAAATTTTTTTAATGAAATTATTTTCAAAATAGTTTCAAGATTTAATTATATGTTTTCAATGTTTTTTTAGGTGATTATTTTTAAAAAAAATTGAAGCTTGTTTCATAAGTATTTAAGGGAAAAGAATTTCAAATGAATTATAGTATTCTTTATAAGTTTTATTGTATTTTATATGAAAATGATTATCAAATGGTTTTATGTATTAACAATGTTTTCTAAGAAGAAATGATATTTTTTTGAAGAATTGTATATGAAATAAATTTCAAAATTATTTCCCATCTAAGATGAAATATGTTGATATTATTCATTACCTACTAAGAAATGATATAATTTTTCAATTCATATCATTTAAATGAATGGATTATTCTTAATTTCATTGTCATGAAGAAACCCATTTTTCATTCACAGTTTTTATGTTTATGAAATCCATTTTTATTTCATTTATTATATATTTATGATATATGTTTCTCTTTAATGGGTTATGATTTTGATGAAATGATTATGAAACAAGTATCTTTTTCAAAAGTTATGATATGTTTATAGGTTGATGACACACAGTTAATTTCATGGGTTATGATATGATTGTTTATGGTTTTGTGGGACACAAATGTATCATTTCAATATGAGGTAGGTGGGACCTATATCTCCCTCCAATTCATTGGGTAAAGAATTATATCTCCTAAGATAGACTAATATGTTCTTTAGAGTAAACCGTCACTACTAAGATAGTAATTAGAGTGAACCATGACTACCAATATGGTATTTGGAGTGAACTCATGCTATTAAGATGTCCATTGATATGAACCATGACTACTCAGATGGTATGAGGAGTGAAATAATGATAACAAAATTGCCATGGGAGTGAAACATGACTACCATTATGGTATGGGGAGTGAACACATAGTACCGGGATGGTCTTGGAATCAATGCCTTTTCTACTATAGAAATCATATTATATGCTTTTCTGCATGTCAAAATCCCAGGTTTTATTACTATGTAAATATTTCATGGATTATATTATTTATTTAAATATGATTCATGTCTTATGATCTCCCATTATTTATTCCATGATTCGTTTATATGATCACGGATATGCAAGGTATTATACTCTATTTTCATGATAATGTTCTCATACCCTTACTCTCATAATTATGCTTACATATCTCCCTGGTTTACCCTTAGTGAACATTTGAGATCACCTGTTTCTTATGTTTCCTTTCCCCAGGTTATGAAGAATGGTTATATGTCGGAGTAATAAGGATGGAGATAATTATGGAGGATTTTGAAGACCCCTCACTGTGATAGAAGATTCTGTTTCCAGGTTTCCAAATTCAACAAACTATTTTAGAGTTTAGGCATGTGTTTTTGTAATGTAATGAATATTTTTCTAAAATTATGTAATATCCATGTATGCTTAGCATGGGTCACTATATGTATCCCAAAAAGGATAACAGAATACTCACATGCCATATCGTTGATCTCATCATACCCTAAAACGTGTGATTCCTCCTTTAAAAACACCATTTTAATGAGGCATATACGGAGGGGTGAGTTGAGATAAAATGACAAACTACCATAGATAATCAATAATTTATTGGTTAATATATTATCCACCATTGTAGGAGTGATGTTTTTTAATATTCCTTCTATGATAGTTCTCAACATCATTCTTTTTTTCCTTTAATTTGTCAGAAAAAATCAGACATATAACTCATTAGGTAGACATATCCATATCTACTAATATCATCTATAATGGTTATAAATTATACCGCTTTCATAAATATAAAATGGTACAAACACATAAGTATAAACTAATTAATGAATCTATATAACCCTTTCACCTTTCCCATTAAATGGGGATTTTGGTTATTTTTCATTGTATACAAGCATTACATATATCGATTTGTTTCAGTTCAAAATAATATAAATGTCGATCTTGTGGTCATTTATTAATTATCTTTTCATTTACTTGACATAGATTATGATACCAATGTTGGTTCTATATGAGTCGTGTGTAACAACTTTGTTGTTGATTTCCATTATTTGGATTGTGTAATCTAACACATAAAGACTATTATTTAAATATTGGTGACCCTAAAAAATTCTATCTTTATAAAAAAGAAACATTTATACCAAAATTTGAAAATAAATCCATATGTATCAAGTCTAGATATAAAAATAATGTATTTGGATACTGATGGTATATAATAACAACCCATTTAAACCAAGATCATTCTCTTCAGCAACATGAGGTGGTAGTCCCCAATAGATATAGCAGCAAGTTTAGCTTCATTGGATGCTCCAAGATCTACATATCATCGGTCAATCATTAAAAATATATTTGGTTCTTGTATTTGAATACATATTTGGGCCGAAATAGTTAGATCTATTACATGAATCATAGAAACAAATAAATTTCACATAATAAAAAAAGAACCCCATGCTTCCCCCTACTTCTGTGGCTAGGTGTTGTATTTATTCTAGTGTCCCTTATAGCCTGTTGGGAAATAGAAAACATCATATTTCTATACAATTACCTTGAAATTTTTCTTCTTGGAAGGGTATAAAGAATCATTGGGCTTCAATCTCTTCTATTTCCCATTCCATTTGTTTACCCTAAGGATGGATGGATTTCCACACTTTGTGTACTTTTGTACATAGAAAAAAAGTGTTAGAAGATCTGTTAGAGACATGTAAATGCTGTTCATATTAAAATTCATAAGAATACAATAGAATCTCTGGGAGAGTAATTCCATAATAAGGTCGGTGTCTATATCATTGGGGATTTTAATCACTATAACCTTTAAGTGCCCAATGTAGCCAATGATGTTGAATGTATGAGGGCCAGATAGGTTATCCTCTCCAATAATATTCTAAAGGAGATCTTTGGAAATCTCAAACTATTCCTATATCTCTCTCTCATGGTAAATTATATGAAGGTTTTCAATCATGCTATATATATCCATGGTTCCCTAAAACATCATTAGTTCACTAGACAACGATGGAGACATCAAACATTGAACGTCAATCGGATATCTCACAAGTTTTCATAGAAAATGAACTGTTAATCACTTGCCTCTTAATAAATTGAATCATTAATAGAGTATTATAATAGTTATCAATTTCATTCATGGCATACAATATCCTAAAGAAACCTAAAACACACCTCGAAGTTACATCCAGGTAGGAGGTTATTTTTACCCAATATTGATCATAAGGATAATGTGGATGGTGAAATTGTCATTGAATTATAAAATTAATAGGATAATATTGTTATTAAATTTCTTGATAGCAAATAAGTGAGATATAATGAGTTAAATGTTTTTTATTTAATAAATCTCCCATTATTTTATCAAGTCTCAATGGCCTTCACCATTTAACATAGAATATCTTGTTTCATTATCATTATATCAGAAAGGATCCCTATTAGATTCATTAACGATACATACATTTGATATGAAGAAAATAATTAAGTAATTAGTTAGGCGGTGTTTCCAACTACAAACTTGCAGCATCATGATTCATTGAGTGCAATCCTCATTCATGAAATCCTGGTATAGATTTATTCAACTCATGCCTCCAAATTTGAATGGAATAGAATTTGGTTGTTAAACTCAATTCAATTTCGGTTAAGTCTCCCCAAATTTCTCAAGGTAACACCCTGATAATTGAAAGTGTCTAATATTTTTTCGAGTACAATACATAGGTCTGTGGATTCATTCCCAATGAAGTAATGAAATTCATAGTTTGACTTAATATTTAATTGAGGGATTTTAATTTAGTATGCATAGATTTTGTATTTTTTGTCCTTTACATGTCTTTTCAATATTATGTTGATGTTACTTAATTAATTATCCAAGTAAGATAAAACATTTACACAAAATTAAATTATTTAGTTTCCTTCTTTGCACATCAATTAATAAATTTATGCGATGTTTAGATTGTATCCATAAAATAAATGATTGTATATATAAAAAAATAATTAATTAATTAAAAACCCAATTCACGAGCTCTATCTAATAGTTTATTTAATGATTGAATATAGAATCCACCTTTAAAGAAGGTGAGATAACTCATATTTCTGTTATTGGAATGAATTATAGCATTCCACCTATCAACCTCTATATCACCTAGGTTGGAATGATTATGGTTCCATCCCAAACTGCCTCTACAAACCATGAGATTCTCTATTAATTAAAAATATTTATTACATACATGGTAGTGATGGGAACCAAGGGATGGATTAAATGGATTACATAAATATCTTTTCACACGCAGGTCCTACATAATAATGTTGGTAGGGATGACTTGAAGGCCATCATTTAATTTAACATTAAATAATTGAAAACTAATGCAATAAATTAAATTAAAACATCCAACTCATACATAGGTATTTTTGAAGATCATCAATGGTTATAGATGCAATGAATACAAAAAATTAAATGGATATAATTCATTCATATATCCCTCCATTTATTATTTATAAAAAACACTTAAATTAATTAATTAATTAAATATCATTCATCTTATGGATCAACCAATATTATTTAGAAATACCAATAATTAATTTAATTCATATAAAATAAACGATAGAACCAATAGTGGCATATTAATTACAGTAAATTAATTGAGAACTTAAAATTATTTAAAACTATAATTAAATTATCAAACACACAATCGTTTTCTAATCAATAAAATTATGTTATAATTCTAGAATTTCCAAATTCAATGTAATTTAGTTTTTTTCATTAATGAGAGACCACATGCCAAGTACATCTAGATACATGACATGTACCTCATTTTTTTAATCCAAATCACATTCCATGGGATATGGTGTGTGAACACATCCAGACTACATGGAATGTACATACTAGCTACACAGCTAGTATCTCCCTATCATGTCCCAGGTTATTCCGGTCAGCACATGGTGGCATCAAAATTACTACATGTACCTAATTTCTATGTGCATATAGATTCAATTATCATCAGTATTGGACGTGTGCTCTGAAAGAATATTGTGTAACCCAATTTAATTATCCAAATATTTGGATTTTTATAATGGAATCTTTAGTCATTATTATTTTGTTCTTAAACAGTTATGAAAATGAAATATTGAATGAACATGATTAATATGTTGATAATATGTTAGTTAAATTGAGAGTATAGAATGAAAAATCTGAAATTATATTATAACAATAATAGAATAATCAATTAAAAATGTAAATGCCACCACTATGATACCACAAGATTATTTCAGGCATAGTGGAAACATGCTGAGTTGGGAGATATATTAAAATATATTTTAATAATAATTTCTCAAAAATAAGTAAAAGGATATTTAATGTTAAATTTATTAGTAATTTATTTTATATTTGATGAAATAATATCATGGTATAAAGAATTATCTTTGTTGTTGAATTTTGATAATATGAATAAGACCTTTCAGACTACCTTCATTGGGATATGGGGATCCAAGGGTAGAATCCCTCTATTGGTGATCCACATGTGATCCTATTATTTATAAGAAACATCGTATGATATCTGGGTGAAAGAGCAGTTAGAAAAATTTCTTGAATTGTTTGTTCTTTATCACTCGTTATTATGTCTTGAAGAATATCTATATTTTAATTTCATTTTTTATAGGGTGGGAGAAAGGGGAGTCTAGATATAATATTTTGTTTGAAATAATTATCTATTCTACATTTTTGGATACACTACAAAATCGACATATACATCTATTTATAGAGACAATATTAAGGTTAAAATATTATTTAATTTCATACTGATAATTAAATAAAATTTCTTAACTTTAATAAATGAGAAAAAACATAATAAAATTTTATTATTATTCTTTTCTATTGAAGGTCAACATGTGTAATAAAAAACATTATGTAGCGGTCTTGTTAAATAATATTTTCATCAGAATTGGTCTCAGTCCAATAAAAATCTTCTATAATTTATTGAAAACCAAATTAATATTACATTCATAAAATAATTTTTTATTCACAGTCTACAGAATAAATATTTATCACAATATTTAATAAATAAAAAATATTTTATTCCCAATCCAGCAAATAAAAATTTACTTAATTTATAAGATCAATAAATCATGAAAAAATATATTCCCCGTACTTGAGAAAAACATTTCTTCCATTAACTAATCAAAAATAGAATTTAATAGAGATCAATAGAAAATATTAGTGTTTGACTATCTAGGTTTATTTTTCATTGGCCTTCGGTGGGATGACATAAATTAAAAGATTATTGTCTAAAAATAGGTTAAGAAACCAATGAGAGACAACATAGTGTTGCAATGTCAAAAACCATATATGAATGTTCAATGTCTAATAAAATCATATTTCCACAATATCGCATCAAAAAGGATTGACATCATTTTCACTAACCAATATACTTGATATATCATTCTTTTACTATATAAAATAAACACATCATTACACCATTGAAATATAATTTAATGTGATGGTTCTATTCCAATCAAAGGGATGAGATATATGCTTCCATATAGGGGGAAGGTAAAATCCTTCATTGACTTATTCAATAATGACATCTCACTCATGTCACACCCAACATATCAGACTCCACCATGTACTATTATTTACATGGTGTATGAATACATCTATGTACATGAGTTTTAAAAATATTAATAATAACCATATTGTATAAGAGATATCACACATGATATTGCATATGAATATCTAATGAAAAAAAACATTCCGAATATTTACTGGTGGGTATGTTTTCAAAAAATATTGAATCGTAGATTACACTGTGTGAAAATCTTGATAATAAACCTCATATTACTTGGATTACCCACACCTGATAGTATATGAACTATGTTCCCCATTATAGTATGTTATAAAAATGTAGAACATTATTTGAGATTATCATCATAGAACATCAAGGTTCCCATCATTTTGGGGACCTAATATGACATTATCAATGTAAGTTATTATCTAGTAAATTATTAAATTTGAGTCATGCATAAAAATTATCAATATTTAATAAAAAAATTACTAATATCCAACAAAAAAATATACGTGTAATTAACGTAAAAACATTGTTCCCCCAGTTCTCTCTCACATTTGCCGGCTCAGGAATAATCACAAAACCTATTTTTATTTTCAGATTTGGGGATAATTTGTTTCTTCCTTCCTCGATTTCCTCTTCGACACTATCATCCTCTGGTTGGCCACAACTTTCCAAGTATTATTGGGAGTGTCAGTTCAAATGAGTCTTTAAGAATTTCATTTTAGTGGACACATATGTCCAAGCATCTCAATTTTTTTATTTTAGGGTTTAGACTGTAACATCCCAAGTAATTAATGAATAATAGATATTCTTATCTATGTCTATTTATTAATTAGATAGTGTTTTAGAGACTTAAAATGAGAATAAATCCAATCTTAAGCATGGAATACACTAATATTTTTAAAAGGTTGTTTTACTACCTTTTGATGGAAAACCATTTTTAAATCAAAATTTTGATAATTTTATAAGCTATATTTGTCAAAATAAACTTATTCATTCTGATTGGGACATTGAAATTTAATTTGGGTTAATTTTTGGTATTTTTTGACAATGTTCATATTTTAATGAATAGTGAAAAATACTGCATTTTACATCAAAACTGATTTTTCATCTAATTTAATTATATAGTTAGATTTTATTTTTAATTGGTTTTAAAGGGTAAATATAATATATTATTACCATTTAATCCAATGGTGGTAATTTTTATTAATTTCACTTTGGAATAGGGAATAATCAAGTGCCAATCTTTTCATAGATATTGTTTCAAAAAAACCTACTATTTGTTTTGACAACATGAATTAATTTTAAATTAATTATTTAAATTTATATGTTTGGAATTTGGTAAAATGGATTCCATATTTAGAATAAAAAGGTCCAAAAATATGTAATTAATACTCTTTTGTTTTTTGACATTATGAATAGTAACGACGGTAATTATCTTTAATTATCTTGATTAATTAGTAATCGAGTAGTTAAGAATAATAAAATAATATCATAATAATAATAAATGACCCCAAAATGTGTCCTTATTCTGCTGGTTGTGTCATGGCCGACCATGGTATGCCTTGTGCCAAACATAGGGACCCCATGGAATCACTTTTGGGTGAAAGTGACACTTTATCATTTTATTTTTAAAGAAAGGAGAATATCACTAATGAATGTATCACCTGAGTAAAACATTATTAATTTTGTCTAAATAGATGATATCTTGTAATATAAATAGTCATTGGAAAGATTAAAATATTTCCTACATAATATAATTTTTTTTATAAATTTTTAGACATTAAATAAATTAAATTATTTATGACATCATGATGAAGCAGGGATTACCTCATTAATGAATGATTTAAATAAAATGAAAAGATAATGTAAAATATAAGAATTACACTTGTCAAAGACCTACTTTATGAGTATATTTACAACCATTATCACTTTATCCTGGAAATATATCAATGTGGGACCTTTAAAATCCAAAACTCATTTTAATATAAAGTAACATTTTATAACATTCCATGTGTACCCCTCCTCTCCTCTTATAAAAGGTCCCCACCTCTACCTCGTTACACACACCTCTCAAGCCATTGGATCGGCCAAGATCTGATAATTTTATCTCTCCACATCCCTCTCTTCATCCTAGAAGCCTTACCATAGGCATAAATCTCTTCAAGAAAACCATTTGGTTCAAACCAAGAAGAGTTACCCGATTTAATGGTAAAGACTTCTCTAATGTTCTTTTGTTTTATTTTTTTTTCTCCAACCCCCTATACTCTTTTTATTCATTAATATTTTAAAAACACCATTATCTTAAATATACGAGGATGTTTTTATAAGAATTATTCGATCTAAACTTACACACACCTACATCTAATGGTTAAAGAACATACTGTTTCCATGGATGGCGAATTTCTACCTCACGAAACGATGATTGTTCAATATTCTTATAACACCTTCAATTGTGGCCATTAATATGTCACTATATTTATATATGATATATAATATGTTTATTTTTTCCCTAAGATTCAGTATTTTTCATTTATGGCATACCTTTATGGTTTCCATTATGGGTAAACGCGATATCTTCATTTTAGGAAGTGCGGACAACCGCCCCCTCAAAGAGATTTGATTCGTTAATGCCATATGTGGGATGTATAAAGGATGGAGTTAATGATATTATATATGATACTATACTGGAATTATAATATACCTTTATATCATTATGATTCTATTCTATAAAATACGAAATAGAAATGAATGCAGTGTTCATGCGTACGTACGGCTTACCGTCTCCATGAACGGTGCAATTCATTTTTTACCTCTAAATGTTATGTAATATTATAAATGAATGTATATATTGGATATGTATGATATATATGATATATAAATCATGAATATAATTCTGGATATAATGGATATTTTACCACATGAACAACTTGTAATTATAAAGAGTTTATTTTTGACTCAAGTACCAATGATCGACAAAATGGCCATTATTAACTAAAATAATTACATAGTGTTTATAACTTGGTAATAAGTGATATAAAAGAAATAATGAACAAGAAAAAGGTTCTTAAGGAAGTAGAAATTAACTCAAGTTTATTATTCCAGACGTTAAAGAACGATCAATTCAAGTTGGACACGAGGTAAGGGACTTCGTCTTAATCTCAATTCATTGAGGCTTATTTTTTTTATACATAACTTTCTTTTATACGGTGTATAAACCCCTTTTACTTTTACGTTTTCTCAAAAGGAATCTTTTTTAGATGAAGCATTTTTCTAAATGACAAAAGGAATGTTTTTTTGTGTCGTACGTATGCGGTGACAATGACTTCTCCGCCGCCATGACCATTATTTGAGTTTCGGATTCCTCTACAAGCCATAACGTTTTAAAAAAAAATAAAAAATAAATACCATGTTTTACTTTTCATTTATTTTGGTATTGAAAATGGTTTTCATAATGTTTTTATAATATCAATGTGTTGAATTGATATCTTGTGATTGAAATGTGGAAATGTTATGTTTCCTTTATGCATATTTTATGTGATACGATTATGTTATAGTTCTTAGGAATTGTTATGAAGACGGGTGGTTCCATGATAAACTAAGGGTGGGTGATCCCGATATAGCTCTCCAATGCATTGGGTAATGTGAAGGGGTTAAACGTTAAGGTTTCTCCATAGAGATTTAGGGAATATACTGTGATGGGTATTCCAAACGTAACCATGATGGCTACTCCCTACATAAGAATGTTATGAATGCCTCAAGTTACCTTTATGTCTTATGATTTCTATGAGTTATTCATAAATCTTATGATTTCATGAGGTATGTTAACGTGCTTATGTTTTATGGGTAAAGTATGATTTCATTGATTCTTATGTATACATGTACTAATGTTTCCTTTCCGTATTTTTATATCCCTTGCTGACCTTTTAATTCTCATCCCAAGTTTTTGAAATGTTTTTCATAGGTTAAGGGAAAGGTACATGATGTGATGATAGTGTTAAGGAAGTTTCATGAAAGAATCCATGTTTTGTTTTAAATATGTATCTGTTGATGGAAAAAAGGAATACAATCGTTTATGTAACCACTTTTTTTAAATGTGGAATGTAATGAATGATTTATTATCTAATTCTCTAAAACTCTAAACCTGAAAAGATCCTCAACATGTATTCTTGAAATAACTCAATATTAAGTAATGTTTAAGGTTGGGGCCTTATAGTTGGTATCAGAGGTCGGTTTAGATAATTTTAGGAGTTATAATTATATTAAATGATTATCCAAAAACATTTTTTTTATGGTAAAATTAAAATGATATAGCATTTGAAGATTACCATGTTGCTTCATCTAAGACATGTTTTTTCAGAACGGTTTTCCGCAGTGGAAACAGGGAAGCAGTGTTAGGAAGGCATACAGAAGGAAATGACCTTCCTAATCAGAATACTGATATGGTCGGAATTAGAACATAACTTTTTTTTTGCAGTAATGGCGCAGTTGACTCAAAAGATAAATGGTGGTGGTATCCATGCATGAGATCAGCCAGATCAACTGTAGAGGAACATGTCAGTGGTGGAACATTTCATGAGGCAACATCCCCCACCATTCAGAGGGTCATCTGACCCTGTGCTAGCTGAAGGGTGGATTAAATCACTAGAGAAGATTTTCGATGTCATGGGGTGTTCAGACAATAAAAATGTTAGTCTGGAAATTTATCATTTGGAGGGTGAAGCAGATCAGTGGTGGTATATGGTTAAAAATATCAGGGACGCTGATGAGATTGATTCTCTCGACTGGGATGAATTCAAAGGTATGTTTCTTGAGAAGTATTTTCCTAAGGCTTTTCGACGTAGGATGGAAAAACAATTCTTTGAATTGATGAAATAGGAAGACTCAGTGGCTGCTTATGAAGAAAGGTTCACTCAATTGGCAAGGTATGCTTCAAATTTTATCTGAGACCTTGATAGTAAAATCAATCATTTTTACTCAGGATTAAAGACAAAATATCAAAGGGCATTGGATTCTCGTGAGTTCAAAATTTACGAAAGGATTGTTTGATGTGCTAAGAAGGTGGAAATGGAGTTTTCTGATGTTCAAGTGTTATATAACAACTAAAAAAAGATGAGATCGAGGTGGCAGGAGAATGGGATGAATTTTTTAAAAACTTGTGATGGTAAGAAAAATAAGTTTCTAGTTTGTGATAAATGTGGTAAAAGGCATGTTGGGGAATGTCTTCTTAATTCTGGAAAGTTCTATAGATGTTGTAAGAGGAGACATAAGGCTCGTTATTTCACTGAAAAAGATCCAGGTGATGGTAAGACAAAATTTGATTTACAGTTAGTGAAATTTTTTAAGTGCAATGAGATGGGTCACTATGAAAACGAGTTTCCGACAAAGAGCTCGAGTGATGGGAAGCAGTTAGACTACAAGCAGAAAGGGTTGGTTAAATCCTTTGCTACTACTTCAGAATATGTTGAGCCATAAAATGATGTGGTATCAGGTACTTTGTTTGTTTTTTAGATTATTCCAGTGTGATGTTTGATTCATGGTCTACACACTCCTTCATCTCGGAAAAATTTTCTAGTAAATTGGGAATTCCATCTCAAGAAATGACTCCTGAACTTGTGGTAAAAACACCTGGGGGAAATTTTGAGGCAAAAAGAATTTATAATAATCTTTCTATCCTTAACTGTGGAAAGAACATACTTGAAAACCTTATTTTTTTACCTCTAATAGAGTTTGATGTTATCCTAGGTATGAATTGGATCTCTATTTACCATGCTAAGATTGACTATAGGGCTAAAGAAGTTTCTTTTCGGAAAGACTTCTAGTTTGTGTACAAGAATGAACCCTTACTGTTGATAACATATTAAGAGTCTGAGAAACATGTAAAAGATAGAAATGAATGTTACCTTGCACATATTGTTGAAAAAAAGGAACTACTCAGATTAATGATGTGCCAGTGGTAAATGAGTATCCTGGTGTTTTTCCAGATGCGTTTCCTGGAATAATACCAGATCGAGAAGTTTATTTTACTGTTGACTTTGTTCTTGATGCTAATCCAATTTCAAAATCCCCTTATCGAATGGCTCAAATTGAACTTTTATAGTTGAAGGAGAAATTACAAGATTTATTAGAGAAAGGTTTCATTCTACCTAGCAGATCACCATGGGGTGATTCTATTTTATTTGATAAAAAGAAATATGGTTCAATGAGACTTTGCATTGATTATAGAGACTTGAATAACATCACTGTTAAGAACAAATATTCTTTGCCTCATATTGATGATTTGTTTGATCAGCTCCAGGGAGCTTTGTATTTTTCCAATTTTGACCTGATATCGGGCTACCATCCGTTGAAGGTAAAGGAAGCAAATTTTCCATAGACCGCGTTTCGTACAAGATATAACCATTATGAATTTTTAGTTATACCTTTTGGGCTAACCAATGCACCTGCTCTATTCATGGACATTATGAATAGAATTTCCCATGAGTTATTGGATAAGTTTTTGGTTGTTTCCATTGATGATATTTTCGGGTTTTATAAAAGTAAAGAGGAGCATGAAAGAAATTTAAGGGTTATTTGGCAAACATTAAAATAAAATAAATTGTATGGGAAATTCAGAAAGTGTGAGTTTTGGTTGCAAAAAATTTCTTTCCTTGGTCATATTGTTTCTAAAGATGGAATAACTGTTGATCCTGCAAAAACAAAGGATGTTGATGAATGGCCAAGACCCAAAAATGTAATCGAGATTCATAGTATTCTTGGGTGGACAGGATATTACCGAAGGTTTTTTAGAATTTTTTCCCAGTTATCTAGTCCAATGACTATGCTAACTCAGAACGGTGTTAAGTTTATCCGGACAAAATAATTCAATGATTGTTTTCAGGAACTGAAAATAAGATTGGTGAATGCTCTAGTTTTAGCAATACATTCCAAGAATGGGGAGTTTGTTATCTACAATGATGCTTTATTAAAAGGAATTGGTTGCGTCCTAATGCAGAATGATCAGGTAATTGCTTATGCTTCACGTCAGTTGAAAACTCATGAGGTAAATTACCCTACACGTGATTTGGAATTAGCTGTTGTTGTTTTCACTTTGAATATTTGGAGGCATCATTTTTATGGTGTAAAATGTGAAATATATATTGATCACAAAAGTTTAAAGTATATATATTCACTCAGAAAAAATTAAACATGAGATGGAGGAGATGGATAGAATTAATCAAGGATTATGATTTTACAATTCATTACCATCCGGGAAAAGCAAATAAAGTGGCTAATGCTTTGAGTTGAAAAAGTAATGTTTCATTAACAATGTTGTATTTGGAACGTGATCCTTGGTTAAGGATTTGATGAACTTTGGAATAGAAGTTTTTGGTGCAGGATGTCCTTCTATTTTGTTTCTGGTATCAGTGAAATCTTCTCTATCAGACAGAATTAAGAAAGCACAGAAGCAAGACAGTGAGTTGCAGAAAAAGGTAGAGCTGGTTCAAAAGTGTAAGTTGCCTGAATTCAACATTGATAATGATTGTGTTTTGATATTTGGGAAGAGATTGTGTGTGCCCTATGATTCACAGTTGAAGAGAGAGTTTTTATGTGAAGCTCATAGTTTTCCATTTTCAGTTCTTCCAGGCAGTACTAAGATGTATAGATATCTTCTGGAGTATTACTAGTGGGACAGAATGAAAAGAGTTATTTCTGATTTTACTATGAAGCTTTTGACTTGTCAACAAGTTAATGTAGAGAAGCAGTTACCGAATGGGATACTTCAGCCTTTACCAGTGCCAGAGTGGAAATGGGAGAATATATCCATGGACTTCGTTGTGGGATTTTCGAAGACACATCGAGGTAATAATGGAATCTGGGTTATTGTTGATCGCTTGACTAAATCTGACCATTTCCTTGCTATACGAGATACTTTTTTCCTAGATCATATTTCCCGTTTGTATGTTAAAGAGATAGTCAGGTTACATGGATTTCCTCTCTCCATTGTATCTGACCATGATCCCAGGTTCACTTCTATCTTTTGCAAAGGCCTTCAGAAGTCATTAGGTACTGAATTAAATTTTAGTACAACTTTTTATCCTCAATCCGATGGGCAGTAAAAACGAACAATTCAGACTTTGGAGGATATGATACGTGCTTGTTTGATGGATTATCATGGAAGTTGGGACCAACATCTTTCTTTGGTTGAGTTTTCATACAATAACAGTTTTCATTCTAGTATACAGATAGAACCTTTTGAGGAATTATATGGGAAGTAGTGTCGAACTCAAACTTTTTGGGATGAAGTGGTTTAGAGGAAGGTAATGGGACCGGAATTGGTAGAAGAGTTGGCAGAAAAATTTCAACTGATAAAGAAACAAATGAGAACAGCTCAGAGCAGGCAGAAGAGTTATGCGGACAACAGGAGGAAGGATCTCTCTTTTGAGGTTGGCAATCATGTTTTTCGCAAAGTTTCACCATGGAATAGTGTGATGCGATTTGGTAAGAAATGGAAGCTGAGTCCAAGGTTCATTGGACCATATGAAATTCTGGAGAGAGTTGGATCAGTTGCATACCGAGTGGCTTTACCTCCGAGTTTATCTCAGGTACACAATGTTTTTCATGTTTCAATGTTAAGGAGGTACATGCCAGATCCATCTCATGTTTTGAGTCCAAAGGTAGTTCAGCTGGAAGAGAATCTATCTTATGAGGAACAACCGGTCCAGATTCTTGACCATAGGGACCAAGTGTTACAGAATAAGGTGATTCATCAAGTAAAGGTTTTGTGGAAAAACAACGTGATTAAAGAGGCAACATGGGAATCTGAAAATGCAATGAGGGATAAATACTCCCACTTATTCGATAAGTAAATAAATTGAGGGGATGAAATTTTCTAAATGGGAAAGGATGTAACATCCCAAGTAAGTAATTAATAATATCTATTCTTATCTATGTCTATTTATGAATTATATCGTGTTTTAGAGCCTTAAAATGAGAATAAATTCAATCCTAAGCATGTAGTACATTGATATTTTTAAAAGATTTTTTTATTTCCTTTTGAGGGAAAACCATTTTAAATCAAACTTTTGAAAATTATATAAGCTCTATTTGTAAAAATAAACTTATTATTTATGATTGTGACATTGAAATTTACATTGGGTTAATTTTTTGTATTTTTCTGACAATGTTCATTTTTTAATGAATAGTGAAAAATACTGCATTTTACATCAAAACTACTTTTTCATATAATTTAATTATATGGTTAGATTATATTTTTAATTGGTTTTAAAGTGTAAATTGAATATATTTTTACCATTTAATCCAATTGTGGTCATTTAGATTAATTTCACTTTGTAATTGGGCATAAACAGGTGCCAAACTTTTCATAGATATTGTCTAAAAAAACCCGCTATTTGATTTTACAACCGAAATTATTTTTAAATTAATTATTTAAATTTCTATGTACGGAATTTGGTAAAATGGATTCCATATTTGGAATCATAAGGTCCAAATTATGTAATTAAGACTTTTGTTTTTGGACATTATGAATAGTAACGATGGTAATTATCTTAAATTATCTTGATTAATTAGTAATCGGGTAGTTAAGGATAATAAAATAATATCATAATAATAAAAAATGACCCCAAAATATGTCCTAATGCAACTGGTTGTGTCATGGACGACCATGGGATGCCTTGTGCCAAACTTAGGGACCCCATGGAATCACTTTTCGGTGAAAGTGACACTTTATCATTTTATTTTTAAAGAAAGGAGAATATCACTAAAAAATGTATCACCCGAGTAAAAAAAATTAATTTTGTCTAAATAGAAAATATCTTGGACTATAAATAGTCATTGGAAAGATAAAAATATTTCCGACATCATAGTATTTTTTAAAAAAAAATTAGACATTAAATAAATTAAATTATTTATGACATCATGATGATGCATCGATTACCTCATTAATGAACGATTTAAATAAAATGAGAATATAATGTAAAATCTAAAAATAAACTTATAAAAGACCTATTGGATGAATATATTTCGAACCCTTATAACCTTATCCTCAAAATATATCAATGTCGGACCTTTAAAATATGAAACACATTTTAATATAAAGTAACATTTTATAACTTTCCAAGAGTGCCCCTCCTCCCCTCTTATAAAAGGCCCCCCACCTCTACCTCTATACACACACCTCTCAAGCCATTAGCTCGGCCAATATTGGTTCATTTTATCTCTCTACATCCATCTATTCATCCTAGAATCCTTACCTTAGGTAGAAAGCTCTTCAAGACCAAGAGGAGATACCCGATTTAAAGGTAAAGACTTCTCTAATGTTCTTTTTTTTATTTTGTTTCTCCAACTCCCTAAACTCTTATTATTAATTCCTTTTGTAACAACAGAAGTATCTTCAATATACTAGGATTTTTTTATTAGAATTATTCGAGCTACACTTACACACACCTACATCTAATGGTTAAAGAACATACTGTTTCCGTGGATGGTAAATTTATGCCTCACGAAACGATGATTGTTCAATATTCTTATAACAACTTCAAAGGTGGCCATTAAGATGTCACTATATTTATATATGATATATTATATGTTTATGTTTTCCTTAAGCTTCTGTATTTTTCATTTATGGCATACCTTTATGGTTTCCATTATGGGTAAATGTGATATCTTCATTTTATGAAGTGCGGACTACCGCCCCCTCAAAGTGATTTGATTCGTTAATGCCATATGTGGAGCGTATAAAGGATGGAGTTAATGATATTATATTTTATATTATAATGTAATTATAATATACCTTTATATCATTATGATTCCATTCCATAAAATATGAAATAGAAATGAAAGTAGCGTTCATGCGTAGGTATGGCTTACTGTCTCCATGAAGGGTGCATATCATTTCTTACCTCTAAATGTTATGTAATATTATAAATTCATGTATATACTGTATATATATGTTATATATGATATCTAAATAATGAATATAATTCTGGATATAATGGATATTTTACCACATGAACAACTTGTAATTATAAAGAGTGTATTTTTGAGTCAAGTACCAATGGTCGACAAAACGACCATTATTAACTTAAATAATTACATAGTGTTCATAACATGGTAATAAGTGATATAAAAGAAATAATGAACATGAAAAAGGTTCTTAATCAAGTAGAAATTAACTCATGTTTATTATTCAGGACGTTAATGAACGATGAAGTCAAGTCGGACCCGAGGTAAGGGACTTCATCTCAATCTCCTTTCATTGAGGCATATTTTGTTTTATACACAACTTTATTTTATACGGTGTATAAACCCCTTTGACTTTTACATTTATTCAAAAGGAATATTTTTTATACGAAGCGTTTTACTAAATGGCCAAAGTAATGTTTTTTGTGTGTCGTAATTATGCGGCGACAACGACTTCTCCGCCGCCGTGACCATTATTTGAGTTTCGGCTTCCTCTACAAGCCATGACTTTTTTTTAAAAAGAAAAATAAATACCATGTTTTACTTTTCATTTATTTTGGTATTGAAAATGGTTTTCATATTGTTTTTATTATATCAATGTGTTGAATTGATATCCTGTGATTGAAATGTGGAAATGTTATGTTTCCTTTATGCATGTTTTATGTGATACAATTATGTTATGGTTCTTGGGAATTGTTATGAAGACAGGTGGTTTCGTGATACAATAATGGAGGGTGAGCCCGATATAGCTCTCCAATGCATTGGGTAACGTTAAGGGGTTAAACGATAAGGTTTCTCCGAATAGATTTGGGGAATATACTGCGATGGTTATTCCAAACGGAACAATGAGGGTTACTCCCAATCTAATAATGTTATGAATGCCTCAAGTTACCTTTATGTCTTATGATTTCTATGAGTTATTCATAAATCTTATAATTTCATGAGGTATGTTAACGTGCTTAAGCTTTATGAGTAACATATGAATTCATTGATTCTAATGTATACAAGTACTAATGTTTCCTTTCCATACTTTTATATCCCTTACTGAGATTTTTATGCTCATCCCAAGTTTTTGAAATGTTTTCCACCGGTCAAGGGAACGGTACATGATGTGATGATAGTGTCAAGGAAGATTCATGAAAGAATCCATGTTTTGTTTTAAATATGTATCTGTTGATGAAAAAAATGAATATTATTTTTTATGTAACCACTTTGTTTAAATGTGGAATGTAATGCATGATTTATGATCTAATTCTATAAAACTCTAAACTTGAAAATATCCTTGATGCATATTCTTGAAATAACTCAAGATTAAGTAATGTTTAACGCTTGGGACTTATATAGACCCCTTCTCATATTCAATTTTTTGGTTCTGTTTTTTGTTTGTTTTTCCCTGGGTTCTCGTTCAATTTTATAGTAGTATTATTTTTTGTCATGTTTTCATTAGCATTTAATATTCAGTTCTGTTTCCATCTATGGTTCTTTATTCAATGTGGGGTTTATTCATTTTTTTTATGTTTTTTGTGAAGGGTTGGGTTTGATGTGTTTTATTATGCTATTTGTTAACTTATGTTGTTGTATGTCGATGTGAAGGTTATGGTGATGAGTTTATCAGGCTGCTTGCTTATTTATGGATTGTGTCTTCCATGTTTGTATTACGGGGGATATTTTGGTTGTGTGGTGGTTTCTGGAGGTCATGTTGTATGTCATCTGCGTGATTTTGATTTTCATTGATATGATTGGCGCATCTGGGTGTGATGCTCGAGGGGATCTCATTCATGAAATCTGATGTCCATCAACAATGGTGGTATGGTGAAATTTATAGAGTGTTTTTCTTTATAAGGATGTATGTGATGGGGGAAAAATTGGATTTCTTCCGTATCTATGGTTCAAGTGGTTATCGTAGTTATTTTTAACTACTATTTCCCACTTTTTCACTAATATAGATCTAGTATTCCTATATTCTCTCTAAGGTGGATTTGTGTGGTTCTTTTCATGGTTCTATGGGAATTTCGTTTGAGGGGTTAGCATTGTGATATAGATAGTGAGGATGAATAGATCGTCGATGGAGAGGATGTGTTGGCCTTTAACAATGATGATGACTATGGTTCGTAGTGACATGATATATGGTGAACGCTTGATGTGGGTTGGATCGTGGTCTGAAAATCGTTGTGTTGATGTTTGTTTGGATTTTGAATATTTTAAATTTAAGATGATTTGTGGTCCTATGAAATTTGAAATATTAAGTGGTCAGGATTAATGTAGTGGGTGGTATATGGGGTTTACTTGGTTGGATCTTTAATCAGTTGGATTTTTTTAGTTCACAATTACACTTTAAAAGTATCATTAAAATATTAAAAATATGTATTGCAGTGGTAAATTACCATCATTTGGACATAGGACATAAACTTCAATAGTTTCAGTCATTACCCATCCCAGAATGATTATGGGAAACCATGAAAATGATTTTTTTCCAATAGACTCCCCAAGACATCTAAAAGGAATAATTATATTTGTGTTGTAGTTGATAACTTTACGATGCATTCACACTTAATCTCTATTAGATAATATTTGTTCCTAGATAAATTCATCAATATATATGTCACAAACTATCCTCCGGTTCTAGTGTCATGACTTCTCGAATCCCACCTCCCATAGGCCAGGGGCAGTAGACTAGCACCGAAGGCATTAACCCACGAGTTGGAGGCATTTTCATGAGTACTTGTATACACATAAACACAAGCAACCACATCCCAAATAGCTGGTAATGAAATGATGCATTCCACTAAAAACCATTGTGTAAAGGTACAAGATGTAAGTCAAATCAGGTAGAATACAAACCCAACAAAAGACAAAATAAAAATAGGATCGTACAAAAGCTCTTTTTAAGATGTTCGTAGAGGACCCCACCTAAAGGTTAGGAAAATAATGGATATTGGAAGCTCTAGTAGTTTGTACTTACTATCATATCTCCCTGGGAACCATTATGTCTGGGGCCACCAAGGTCTCTATCGAAGTGCTAGTCATCTGCACGAAACCCAATATGTACAGGTGGATCCCATGCAGGGGTTAGTAACACAATAATCATAAGTGATCACGAAACATAAGGGAAATACCACAAATGAATAATACACAAGTTAATTTCATCTCACATAGGTATAATCTAAATTATATAAATCAAGACTATCAGTTGTAACACTGTGCACCTTGGACTACTGAGGTAATAAACCCAGATAAGTACCATGGGTATGCTAGGTCACACAATGTCGCTCGCCCCTATGGGCCTGCCGGGTCACACAGAGTCACATCCCACTTAGTCCATCATAATGAGGTACTCATCCCAAATGAGTATCGTGGGTCTGTCGGGTCACACTGAGATGATCCTCACAGTGTTTCTATCGGGTCACATAGAGATGCTTCCCACTAAGGCCATCGTAACTGATCCAGAAAGAGTCACTTGTAGCTGATCCACATATGGTCTCTTGTCAGCAGTCTTCTAATCCCATCCAATAGCAGGATTCTTGCATGTAGTGCACTTCATTCTGGGAGAATCCACTCCTTAGTTCATTCATCGTATATCAACATCAATGAATGCCTCCATTGAGCATGAAAGAATATCTTCCTTATCATGATGGTCCTAACTCCATGAATGGATCGTCAATCAGATGCCCCATTGGAATGTTATTTTCATTGTATTAAATAGGGGCTGGTTGTGTCTAGGCCTGGGTTGACCCATTGGGACCGACCCAACCAACCTAGCCTGGGGGCCCCACATGCCCTGGCCCGGTTTGACCAACCTGACCTAACCTAGTTTGGGTGTGGGGTAGCCCAATCTAGCCAGGACTCTAGGACATGCCCCTTGGACCTTGATGGACCTGGCACAATTCATCTATGGGCCCAGCCCACCGGGTCGCCCAATGACTCAGTTCTATCTGGACCAGGCCGCAACAGGCGGAGCGGTACATTCCTAGCCTGGGATACCCAATGGCCAAGTTTTATCCCACAATCCCATCCCTCAATATTGGGCCGGCTTGAGTTCCAGTCCAGGCTACACTGTTGCCTGGTTTGCATCCTGCCGGCCTAGCCTGAAATAGGGGGCCCTTCTCCTCCCTCCCGAATGCCACATAGAATCCAATTCAGTGCCCCGCAGCTGGCTAAGTAGGTCACCCCTTTGTTTATTCACATAGTCCCCGCTAGACCGTGTGCCAGTGCACGATGCCACAACTCGCTCCACCGACACCATTGGGTGGCCGGATCGTTGTCTGACAACCATCGTCCCACTACCAGTATCCCCCGCCACACCTTGGTGGCTCGATCCAGCCATGTTCCACCTCGGCGAGTCAGCGGGTTTTTACCCGGTCCACCAGGTCTACTCCGGTGGTCCTTTGTTCATATTGTCACAGCCTTCGGCCTCCATGGTGTCCCATATTTCCTACTACGGCCTCAGAAATAATATTTCGTCAATGTGAAGGTTCGACCAATAAGAATTCACAATAATTCTCAAGGAGGAGGGGCCCAAGTCTTGTTCCATCGGGCCTACACCCTCCCTGTTACAGTTTAAAAAATGTTGAAAGAAGATTTAGGTTCTATCAGAACATTATCACTGATGCAAAACCCCAAGAATAAGAACCCTCTTACAAGAAAAATTGATCTACATATCAATCTATTTGTGGTATGATCCATGTTTTTTGTTTTAGAAATAAGAAAAAAGAATTCAAAATACAAAAAGTAACCCCTACCTGGGATTGATATGTTGGCAAGGGAAGAGCGACATCACACCCCTTCATTCTGCATTATTGATCTACCACCCATGTTGCTAGAAATCCTATGTAGGGTATAAAGAGAATTCATTCATATTTTTTCGTTGGAGAGGATTTATCCCCATTTATTTATCATATTAATTTCTATATATACCCCTTTTTCTATGACCTGTATTCTCATTAAAATTGAATCACATCGCTACATTTCTATTACACTAAATCGTCGCATTGTTACATTGTTCCATTTATGATACAATGTTTCTATTATGCCTCAAATAATGAGCCTAATTAATGGGATTTATTTAATGAGTTTCATCACCACCTCCTCAGTGCACCATAGTGATAATGTTCCACTACTCAGCGGTGAGGAAAAATAAATATAAAAACTTTTTAATTTTTTTTTCCCAAAAGGTCATAAAATTATCTTTTTCAGTCGACCCTTGATGGTCGAAGTTAGGTCCTTTATAGTTGAATCCTGTCATTTTGAGTTCAATGGTGCCCTCATATTTTTTATCTGAAAATTTGTTTAAATGATAGAAAAACACACTCACACATTTATTTAAATGAACATAAAAAAGTTCGAAATTTATTCTGGTCTCAACTTTCCTCGGAATCAGGTTCCTTCAAAAAATATGATCTTGAAATAATTCCATATAATTAAAAAAACATGAAATTTTTGAGACATTACATTACCCATATCATTAAGGATTCACGTCCCCATAATCCAAAAAAAATCTACACAGAATAATGGGAGGCACTGAACACGAATCTAAGCAACCCTCTCCAAGTTTCTCGCTTGGAGATTCTCATGCCGCCACAAACTTGCACCAGAGGAATGCACAATAAATGAATTACCCACTCATGTCGATCCTCTATCTCCCCCTGGAACTCCACAAACATCACCCCATCATTAATCTCCATCTCTCCCAAATCGATGATGTGTGATGGATTAGGCACGTACCTCCTCAACTGAAACACTTGAAAAAATTCATGCACCTGGTGCATTTGTGGAGGAAAAGGTGGGTGGTATGCCACCTCCCCTACACTACTTAGAATCACAAAAGGGCCGATGAACCTAAGAGATAACTTTCCACCCCATCCAAATCTCTATAATCCCCATTAAAGGGATACCCAAAGGAAAACATTGTCTCCCTCCTCGAACTCCAAGGGCCTCTATATCTTGTCAGCATAATATTTATTCCTGCTTTGTGTAGTCTTCATCCACTCATGGATGATCTGCACCTTCTCAGTGGTGGCCAATACCAACTCTAGAACCATGGGTGCTGACTCCACTGGGACTGTCAGGCATAGAGGTTATTAGTAAGGCCTCTCGTACAATTCATCTAACGGTGTCATTTCATTGGTAGAGTAATAGATTTTGTTGTATGAAAAATCCACCAGTGGAATGTGGTCCTACCAACTATGACCAACATCAAGAACACAAGCATGATGCATGTCCTCCATGGTCTGTATGGTTCAATCTGTTTGAAAATCAGTCTATGGGTGAAAGGTTGTTCCCAAGTGCAGGTGAGTCATGAATTCCTCCTGTAATACCTTCCACAATCGATATGTGAAGCAAGGATCACAATATGATATGATCATTGAAGGCACCCCATGTATACATACAATATCTTTTATGTAGAGGTGCCACAATCCTTATACTGATCCCTAGTCCCAAATAGGTAGTAAGTGATATGACATGGTGATTCAGTCAATGATCACAAAGATAGAATCATGGCCCCTAGATTTAAGTTGTAATCTAGTCAAAAATACCATCGAGATAACATACCACTTCCACTATGGTATTTCTAATAGTTGGGCCAATCCTGTTGTAACATGATGCTCAACGTTCACTTGATGACAATTGAGGCACCATGAATCAAACTCAGTGACCACATTCTTCATCCATGGCCACAAGTACTAATATTGATGATTCTGGTTCATCTTCGCCACTCCATTATGTACCACTAATTGGGAGGTATTGAACTCCCTCACAATGCCACTGGTACTACTGTGCGTTCTCTAAAAAGGATGTCGTGCTCTATACCGACCTAAAATCAATATGGATCTTTTCATGAAGATAATTAAGCATGTCGGGCCTCACAGTCAACATATTGAATATGTGCCTCCCAAAATCGTTATAAGACTGTGGGAGTGACAATCATTGAATAATGGTATGCCACTCCATCATCATCCAGGATGAATATCTGCATCACAACCAGCTGCTCCATCACCACACTAAGCTGTTGTAATCTAGTAATCCTAGTGAGTGCTTATGTTACCATGTTCCCCTTCCCAGAATTATAGACTATATTAAAGTCATTGTCCTTTAATAACTCCATCAATCATCTCTCCCTAATGTTTAGGTCCTTCTGGGAAAAGTTATACCTGAGGATTTTATGGTTATAGTAGACCGTGAACTGCTCACCCATCAAGTAGTGCTGCCACATCTTGAAAGAAAATATCATTGTTGTTTGCTCTAGGTCATGGGTAGCGCAGTTCTTATCATGTTGCCTCAAATTCCATGAACCATAGGTGATCACTGTTCACTCTTACATTAGGAAATAACCCAGTCTCATCCTTGATGCATCTCATAAAACTACATACCAATACCCTCATCTGGTAGTCTAATGATAGGGGAACTTGTCAGTTTCTACCTCAACTCCTAGAAACTCTACATGCACTTCTCCTTCCACAGAAAGGGTTATCCATTCCATGTCAAAGCTGATAAGGGTGCTTCTACCAAGGAAATTTCACACACAAAACTCTAGTAGTAACCAGCCAAACCCATGAAACTATGCAGCTCAGTCATACTCCTGGGTGGTTCCCAAGAATGAACCCCCTCTATCTTGGATGGATCCACTGAAACTCCATCCTCCAATATAACATCTCCTAGAATTTTGAACTCCCATATCAATAACTAAAAATTTGAGAGCTTACCGTAAAGCTGGGTAATACGGAGTGTATCCAGGACAATCCAAAGGTGTGTAGTATGCTCCTCCTCAGACACTAGGTACCCCAAGATTTCATCAATGAATACCACCACAAAACAATTGAGGTAAGGATGGATGATCCTAATAATGAGTCCCATGAACATTTCTGGGGAATTGGTCACACCAAAGGGAATAAAAAAGAACTCTTAGTGGCCATATCAACATATTAAGGATATCTTCAGTACATCCTCATCTTGTACCCAAAGCAGATGATATCTAGACCTAAGGTCTATCTTCAAGAACCACCTCCCTCCATTAAGCTAATCAAAGAAGTCCTCAATTCACAGTAGTGGATATTTGTTCTCCACAGTCACCCAGTTTAGGTGCTAATCGTCCACTCATATCTTCCAGCTTCAATAATCCTTCTTGGAAAACAACACAGGGGATACCCCTTGTGGAAAATTGAGCCTCATGAATCCCTTTTCCTACAATTCCTCAAGATGTAACCACAAATCACGAAGCTCCATGGGAGCCATCTAATATGATGGTCTGGATATCGGTGCCGTCATAGGGTAAAGGTAAATGAAAAAGTCCAAATCCCTATGAGAAGGATGTATTGGAACAGCCTGTGGAAAGAGGTCATCATACTCGTACACTACTACAAGAGTGCCTAGACTCCTCTCGTCTACAGTGCTAAGGATGAGGATCGCTAACTAGTGAGCGATCGGTTACACCCACCTCTATGAATGTTCTTCCTATGATTCCAGAGTTCCCTCTCTCTTGTGAAGGAAATCCTAGTCTCATCATCGTAGACACAATGAATTCTACGCCTAAGACTATCAATCTGAGAATGAACTGTGGATAACCAGTACATAGCCAAGATGACATAATCAGGCTTTGACGCCACTACTAGTAGATCACAAATGAAGCTCTTTCTTCCATGAGAAATCACACACTACCATCACTATTGTGTAATCATCGAATCCCCCCCCCTACATGAGTCTCTAATCATAATTATCAAGCCAATAAATCTACCAAATATCTAAGCCTCAAACGTGGTCCATGGAGAGGAAAGAGTGACTGAAACCAGTGTCTCTAAGAACTGCATCTAAGGAGAATAAGACACAAATCATACCTCTATTAATCATCAGAGCACTATGGTCATAATCCTCCATTTCATAGAGTTGAGACCACCACTATCCACCTGCTCCCTAAGGTCGGTGTGGACCACCTGGGGGTGGTGGTGGTTGTACCACAGACAATCATCCACCTCTTTCTCCTAGTCCTGCTCCTCAACTATGACTTCCTCCTTACAGATATCCTCGTACAGACCTCTGTCTCTACCTCAACAGTCCCTCAACCATATTTTGATCATCTATGTGGCGGGTCGTGAATTCACAAACCATGTGTCTTGGCCTGCCATATGAGAAACACAACCTGGCCCCCTGTTGAATCCCCTACTCTAGGATCCCAACACTACCGACCCTGAGTCCTAGGGTCATCCCCTAAAAGTTCTGATGCACTTGGGTCCCCACATCTACTAACTTTTTCCCACCACTGAAGAATTTACCACCTAATATCTACTTGTGGCTCCTGTTGTGGGTGCCTTCTTTGCTAAGAATCTCTCGATAATTAGGGATCCCTCCAACACCCCAACCTAAGTAGGGATGCTAAGAGACACCATGGACACACTAATCTCCCAGCATAGTCCCTTCTCAAAGGATCAAGCCCTGAAGAAAAAGTATCTCACCAAGTTTATAGAGTGGGCATAATACTTGGTGAATCTCCCTGAGTTCTCTAATACTTCCATGCTACTCGGGTGTAGGTGCAGTATCTCCTGTATGCACAGAGAGAACAACATCACTGGGAAGAACTCCTCCCTAAAGAGGAGCTAAAATTCATTCCTGGTGAGGGTCAACTCATCTTGAGTCTCAATCGTCAGGCTCCACCATCTCTTTGTTGAGCCTTGAATATGTTTCACAGCTAATATCACCATCTAGTCAAGTGGTGTTCTCACTAATTGGAAGAACCACGTCACCGCCCTCTACCAGTACTTAGAAACATGAGGATCTGCCTCTCCCCTAAACATGGGAGGTCTTTTTATCTGAAACTCATACAATGAACTGAGTCCACATTCATCCTCCACCGACAGCACTAGCAGTAACTACTGACCAATGGGTGGTGGTAACACCGGCACACCACACGATAAGACTATATATAGCACATGTTCCTGACCCAATGCCTCCTCACTAGGTAGGTTATCATCATGGTCATGTTTCTGAATCCTATTTGTTTGTTTTCATGGAGGAATCATGAAACAGATCAAGATGTACTAAAGTCAGTAAATTAAACCTTGTGAGATTACTCTGATTCAAGAAGAACATGGGGAAACACTCGATTACCATCAGATTCTTGAAACTAGTGGTTTCCTATGATGAGTGAAAATGAAAAATTCAGGGTCCTACTGTATAGATATGTCATCTACTACACCATCAATGGACTCCCTGAACCTGAAAGCTAAACTCAAAGAATTCAACATTGTTTCCCCCAAAAAACCAACAAACTCCCAGTCATTGAGGTATAACTGACAACATCTGATTCCACTTTGATATAAACTATCCCTCGGGGACCATGTTGTGACGACCCTAATCCTACCTCATAAAGGCCTGGGGATAAAGACTAGTTGAGAAGTAATTAATGACCGAGTGGGAGGAATATTCCTAAGTACCGGTATGAACACACACACACACAACCACGTCATAAATAGATGGAAAGGAAAACATACCTCCAAATAAAACATTGAGTAAAGGTACAAGTTGTAAGTCAAATGGGACAGAATACAAACCTAACAAAAGACAAACTGAAAATAGGAATGTATAGATGATATCTGTAAGATGATCTCAAAGGACCTCACCTGAAGGTTATGCAAGGAATGTCTATTTGGAGTCGTGGAAGTACGTACTTCCTATCGAATCTCATTGGGCATCACCTGGTCCTGGGCCACCAATGTCTCTGTAGAAGTTCATTTAATATTCACTAGACATAATATGTCTAGGCAGAGCCCGTAAAGGGCTGAGTAACATAATTATCAGTATGGATCCCTAGATAGAAGGTAAATATAACAAAGGAAAGAATACACATGGTATTTTCATCTCACACAGGTATAATATAATTTATATAAAGAATGTTTAACGACCCATACTTTACATACATGTTTATTAATTCATAATTGAATCATACTTATTACAACATATAAAAAACCATGGTAGGACCATATAGGTATAGTGTCTTTAGAAACTGGGAAACATAAAACACTGGTTCATAAATCATCTACACTGTCACCCGCTTATTTCATCATATTTAAAGTCCCTTTTTGGCATATCCGACTTAATACCCTTTTTCCTGACCTGGGGGGAATGAAAACATACATAAGGGTGAGCTCAAATGCTCAGTAAGGGTAAACAAAAGAAATATCAATCATATCGTATTCATAAGAACATAACATTTTGAATATCGTAACCTACAAAAGAGATAATAATATCATAACATGGGATAAATAATAGTAAAGAAATGTAATCCCAATAATCATAATTTAAATCATGAACCTTTGTGGATTACACACATAATCGTATAAAATCATTTCATATTAGTCAATACTCATTTCCAAGATTATCATAGCTGACAAAGTCCATTACTGAACAAAGTTCACTCCTCGTTCTAGTCCTATGTCACTAAACCGGATTAACATGTCGTTCCAGCCATGTCTATCTGATGAGATATAAATTTTTACCCAATTCATTGGAGGGTGATATAGGTCCCAACCATCTCATAATAAAACCATTCTTATGTGGGCCACAAAATCATAAATCATACATCATAGCATAACCCATGTAATAAAAATGGGATTCATATACATCATGCTATCATAACATAATCCATAAAAGAACTTCATAAAAATAATTACATCATAATATAATGAACTCAATGTAATAATAGGGATAGAAACAGAACCCTATATTATCTTAGATGGAAAATAATTTTGATAAATCACTTGAACTCCATTCTTGAGGAAAACATCCTTTCTACATCAAAAACATTTTTCCTATCTTAACATGTCATACAATTTTTAACTAAATGAATTTGATTAAAAATAAACTTGAAAACATTTAGAGGAAGAATCATGGAAATAATGTTCTATGAAATCATAAAAATCCATTCATGCATTATAAGTTAAAAAAACATTAATCTCGTACTTTGGCAGAAAAAGTCAAAAAGGACCTCGTACTAAAAACAACAAAAGATTACTTTCATATCTTTTAATAAAAACAAAAAAAATGGGTAAAATTGGATTTAAACAATTTTATAAGGATAGAAATAACATTAAATATTGAGAAAACATTGATTTTGATGGTAAATATTCCCTAGTAAATACCGAAGTATAAGTAATATCAGATAAAAATTGAGATTGCGAGATTTTCCCTTACCTTAAGTCTTATTTGCTTCGTACTTATCCGAACCTCTTGTATAATGATTTAAATAATGTCATTGACATATTAACGAATCATATTCATTATTATGATATCATATATGGCCATATTATTATCTTCTTATTAGTAATATTTCATTGCTACTTTTTATTTGGGTGTTCATTGCTTTATGTTCTTATGCATGTTTTGTCGAATAAATATTTATTCTTTTCTTAGGTTATATATAACTCATTTAAAGAAGGGTATTAGTTTAATATATATCATATTTATTCTTTCAATTCATTTATATAATCATTATTCAATGAAGATCATGTAGAACGAGTCGCATTGCATCGTGGAGACGGTAGGCCGAACATATACACGAGCGATGATATCGTTCCCATGATCGTGGAATTGTATTGAAGTGTATGTATATTATTTCAGAATAAAAATCACTTTAAAATAATCATAAATAGTTATTATTTACACCATTATACCCATCTAATTAATGTGGTGGTGGAAAACATATTACACCACGACATGGAGATGGAATTCCGTACGTACGCACGCGCGGTGATTTCGTTTTCTATAGGATTGTTAGAAGGCGAAATAGGGTTGTTTCATATTTATACTAACATATAAATATGTGAGTGATACTTATTTTATTACTTCATAATGAAACAAATAATGAAGATGAAGTAGAAGAAGAAATAAATTTGAAAGAATCAGTAACAGATATTACCTCTTCTTCAACACGCCTCTTTGAAACTTCCTCTTATGGGACTAAAATTGGACTTTAAAGAAGACAAGGACATCTAGAATGTTTCTAGGGAATTTGATAAGGGAAATGGGAAGGGTTTGGACGAGCTTTAAGGCACAAAATTGTGTGACGAGGAGAGGGAGGAGGTGCCCTTATATAAGGGAGAAGAGAGGCACCTTTGGAAAAACTTAAAATATTATTTTATAATAAAGTAATATTCGGTTTTTAATAGATCCAAATTGATTTATTTCTAAGATAAGGTTGGGATAGTTCTAAATACTCTCAAACTATAGGTTTTAGACAAGGTTAGGTTAGTATTTTAACCTTATCATTTAGATTTAACTCTAAGTTAAATAATTTATCTTTTACCGTGTCTTTTTGTTTTCTTACACTATATGGTTAATAACCTTACTATAACAAGCCAAAAGAACCCCAATAGGTTCATTATTAATTTATATAACCTTATCTAAGTCATTTGGAGGAACTTTATATTTTTAGGAATAAAATAAAAATTAATAATATAATATATTTTTTTAAAACTATTTTATGTCAATTATGATACTATTTGGTAATTGATTTTTTTGAAAATCATAACAGTATGATTAGTTCAAAAAATGTTAATTAAATCAATAATTACATGTCATGTTAACCTAATAAATTAGTGTAATTTATAAAAAGTCTCAAATTACATTTATTTCGGTATTTATAACATCAATTATGTTAATATTTTATTAATAAGGTAATTACTGCATCATCCTTATGTCATAAATAAATTAAATTATTTAATGTCTAAAAATTATAAATAAAATACCATTATGTAGGAATTATTTTCATATTTCTAATAAATATTAATAGTTGAATTTATCTAATATATAACCCTATATTAAAAATGTTTTAGTTATTACACTTTGATTTTAACTCTTTTAATTCTTCCTTAAATAAAATAATAATAACTATCCTAATCTAAGACAAGTGGACATAAATGGTCATATTTTATTCCTACGGTTGTTTTTGGTCGAATTAAAATTATCCAATAGAATTATGACATGTGTTAGGGTAATAATAATATCATTTTTACCCTTAGTTGCCCTATTTACTTTTAACCGTGGTAAAAAAAAGTAAAAAGTTACTATTCACCAAAAATTATTTTTATCTTATTGAACCACATTTTACTCCATGAATTTAACCATGTCTCATAGTTTTTCTAAATTCAACTAACAGAAGTGGTAATATTATGTTTTATGTAAATTTTAAAATTCTCCTAAGAGGTGGGTAAAAGACGGTAAAAAGTTCAATAAAATTGATATATTTCTAAAATTATTATAAAATGACTCCAATGAATTAAATTGAACTTATATAGTTATTATTTATCAATTTTGACCTTACATAAGTTTAAATAAAATAATTATTATTTTAAAAAAAAGTCTGTTCTTAAATAGTAACCGAGTTTTTTCACTATTCATCAAAAATTGAAAGTTTTCAGAAAAATACCAAAAATTCACCGTAGGCTAATTTCGATATTCAGAATCAAAAAATTAAATCCATTTTGAAAGATAATATTTATAAAATTTCTAAAAGTGGGTATTAATATTCATATCAGCTAGTTTATATAATATTTTAATAACATATCGTTGTTTAGCGAAACTCGGTATTGCGTACAACGCAAGCTATCGAGGAAGGTTTCTATTGTGTGTAACAGAAGCCAAGACAATGTTGTGTGTAGTGAAATATTCTTTTGGTGATTTATATATCATAAAAACAAAATATTTCTCATAAATTCTAGGGTGTTACATTCTACCCCCCTTAAAATGAATTTCTCCCTCGAAATTCGTCACTTTATAACAAACAGATGAGGATACCTATCCCTCATCATATCCTCAAGCTACCATGTAGCTTCTCTTAATTGTTGGTTCCTCCATAAAACATTCACCAAGTGAGTGGTCTTGTTTTGTAGGACTTTTTCGCTACGATCTAGAATATCTTTCTTCTATTCTTCATAAGAAAGATCTTGCTCCAACAGTACAACTTCAGAGATGAGTACATGTGAATGATCAGGTATGTACTTTCTCAAGAGAGATACATGGAACACATCGTGAACTTGAGAGATATTCGGTGGAAGCTCCAATCTGTAAGCTACCTTCCCAACATAATCCGGTATTTCAAAATGACCAATATACCTAGGGATCAGCTTTCCCTTCTATCAAAATCTCATTACTCTCTTCCAAGGAGATATTCATAAGAACACATTATCACCCACTTAAAACTCTAGGTCTTTTCTTCGGTTATCGGCATAACTTTTTTGTCCACTCTGAGCTTCTCTTATTTGTTTTTGAAAAGATCTAACCTTTTCTGCCATCTCATCACCAAGATCGGGTCCTAATAACTTTCTTTCCCCAACTTCATCCCAGCAAGATGGAGTTCGGAATTTATTTCCATAGAGAGATTCATAAGGAGCCATCTAAATACTAGATTAAAATCTATTATTATAAAAAAAATCCACAAAAGGTAGGTGTTGATCCCAACCACCTTTGAATTACATAGATCAAGCTCTCAGCATGTCTTCTAGAGTTTGAATAGTCCTCTCAGACTGGCTGTCTATTTGAGGATGATAAGTAGTGCTGAAACTCAACTATGTATCTAGAGTATGTTGAAGACTTCGCCAAAACATTGAGGTAAACCTCGGATCCCGATCCGATATAATGGAAAGTGGTACTCCATGAAATCTTACCACTTCATTTATATATATCCTGGCTAGCTGATCAAGAGAAAATTCTTCTCTAATAACAATGAAGTGTGCCGACTTCGTAAGACGATCAACTATACCCCAGATAGCATTGTTTCCTTTGGATGATTTAGGTAGTCCAGTGACAAAGTCCATAGTGATGTTTTCCCATTTCCATTCGGGTATGGGTAATGGTTGTAACATCCCCTTAGACTTCTGTCTCTCAACGTTAAATTGCGGACAAACCAAGCATCGAGACACATATTCAGCAACATGTCTTTTCATGCCATCCCACAAGAAGTACTCTTTCAGGTCCCTATACATCTTTGTGCTTCTAGGATGAATAGAGAATGAAGAAATATGAGCCTCATCCAGTAGCTCCTTCTTTAATTCGGGGATGGGAGGAACACAAACCCTATTCCTGAACCTTATTATCCCATCACAATCAAGGTTGAATTCAGGAACATTTCTCACCTTCTTTTTTAACTCTACATCTTCTTTTTTTGCCTCTTTAATATTCACATGTATAGATGGTTGAACATTCATTTGAGAAAGATAATAATTTTCCCCTTCCATTATATTCCCAAAATCCATTCTTTGTAAATACATTAATATTGGATCTTTTGTGATCCTCATCATGGATAAGCTTGCATGGTCTTATCGACTTAATGCATCTTCCACCTTGATTGCTTTCCCAGGGTGATAATGAATTGAGCATTCATAGTCCTTAATCAACTCCAACCACCTTATTTGGCGCATATTCAGCTCCTTTTTTGTGAAAATATACTTTAAACTTTTATGATCAGTATAAATATCACACCTTTCACCATAAAGGTAATTCTTCAAAATCTTTAATGCAAGGATTACCGCGGATAACTCCAAATCATGAGTTGGGTAATTTTTCTCATGGTTTTTCAACTGTCGTGAGGCATAAGCTATCACTATGTCATTTTTCATGAGAACACACCCCAATCCCTTCTTGGATGCATCACTGTAGATCACAAACCTTTCTCTACTACAAGGTAGTGTGATCACAGGTGCACTGGATAACCTTCATTTTAACTCCTTGAAATTCTCTTCACACTCCTCTATCCAAATGAACCTAACTATTTTTCGAGTAAACCTGGTGAGTGGATTCGATAATCGTGAAAAATATTTCACAAAACGTCGATAATATCCATCCAAACCAAGAAAACTTTGGTTCTCAGTTACTGTTGTTAGTCTTGACCATCTTTCGATAACCACTGTTTTTTGGATCCACAGATATCCCCTCTTTTGAGATTATGTGACCAAAAACGAAACTTTTTGAATCCAAAATTCACACTTGGTAAATTTGGCATAAAGCTTCTCATTTCGTAGGGTCTTTAATAAAATTCTCAAGTGATCTTCATGTTCCTCCTTCCTCTTTTAATAGACAAGAATATCTTCTATAAAGACTACCACAAATTGATCAAGATAGTCTCTAAAGACTCTATTCATTAGATCCATGAATATAGAAGGGCCATTAGTAAGACTAAATGGCATCACTATAAATTCATAGTGTCCATACCTTGTACGGAAAGCCATCATTCGTATATCCTCCTTTTTGACCCTTAATTGATGATACCGTGAACAAAGATCAATCTTGGAAAAGTATTGAGATCCACGTAGTTAGTAAAATAAGTCATCAATGTGTGGGAGAGGATATTTTTCCTTGATAGTGATCTTGTTAAGTTCTCGATAATCAATGCAGAGTCTCATTGATCCATCATTCTTCTTAACGAACAAAACAGGTGCTCCATAAGGTGATGCACTAGGGAGTATGATTCCCTTATCAAGATTCTCTTGGAGTTGCTTCTTCAATTCCTGCAACTCAATTGGGTTCATTCTATAAGGTGTCTTTGAAATGGGCATAGCACCCGGTATGAGTTCTATTGAAAACTCATCTTCATGATTTGGTGGAAGACCTGGAAATTCCTGCGGAAAGTCATCATCAAACACCCATACAATGGGTGTATTCTTAATCATGAGTTTCTCTCCAACAATTTGAGATAAATAACCTTCATTTAGTGGAATCAAGACCCACAAGATGGAAGAAATTTCCACTGGAAGGTTATGTTCATCCTTTCATCGATAGACGACCATAGATTTATCTAGAATATGACATGTGACTTCCCTTCCATGGGAATTGATATGAGATCCATATAAATAAAGCCAATCCATGCCAAGAATAAAATAAAATTCCACTATAGGAAGGATCACAAGATTTGCAGGAATCACTTTCTCACAAACATCAATCGGAGAAGAATTGTAAAATTTTGATGTGATTGTTGTTCCATTAGCGGTTGTCAATGATAACTCAATATCTAACTGCAGAGGTAATATGGCGATAAACATACAAAATTCTTCAGAAATAAAAGATTGGGTGGATCCAGAATCAAATAAAACATTTTCTACTTTATAGTGGAAGGTAATTGTACCTTTCACCACTTTGTTATCATACTACACATCGCCAATAGAAATTGCATGTGACTTTCCTTTGTCTTTGGACTTATGAGTTTCTTGACGTCGATCATCATCAACAACCCTTGGATTAGAGAACTGATTGGAATGATACCCCATTTCCTTGCACTTGAAACATTAAAGTGTAGGAGGTTCATTCTGTGTATCCCTTTATTTGTTCTCATCATTAGACATCTTCTTCCCATTATTTCGACATTCATCTGCCCGAAGACCTTCTTTTATAAACTTAAAACATTTACTTGTCCCTTTAAGGAAATTCCATCCATGTTTCTCTCCACACATTGAGCATAAGGGAATACTCATCTTCTTTTCAGTGTTGTCTTTAGATTTTCCCTTGAATTCCATTTTCCTCTTCTTATCAAACCCATATGATTGATGGGTTACTCCAATATCCATCTAAACCTTGAGAGCACATCGAAAAATTTCCCCGTAGCTATTGAAGTCCCTTATGACTAATGCCCTTCGATGACTTGGTTTTAAGCCACTAAAGAATCGATTGATTTTACTCTCAGGTTGGATAATAATTCCGGAATCATACCTTGCAAGTCTTGTAAAATTTGATTCGTAGGTACCAACTAATTCATCATCATTTTTCTTTAGTTCAAGAAAATCCTTCTCCATCTTTGTTCGAAGAATATGAGGGAAGTACTTATTGAAAAATAAGTTCTTGAACTCGTCCCATTACATGGACTCAATTTCGTCTCTTTGCCTTGTATTAATGATAAGATTCCACAATTGATCAGCATCACCTTCCAAACGATACACTAATAAGATGACTTTGTCATGTTCAGAACACTATAGAACTGAAAATATCTTTTTAGTGGTACTGATCCATTGTTTATCCACTAATGGATTAGAAGACCCACTAAATAGAGTTAGACGCTGCCTCGTGAAGGATTCAACAGAATGTTTCTCCTTCTTTTGCTCTTTTGGAAGTCTTACATGATTCATTGCTTGAGAATGTTGTGTGGGCATGGATAAAATATTTTTCATTCCAGCTCCTATAATGTTTGGTTGGTCAGGGGGACAATCATTGCATTTCTCGTTGCATTTAGCATTAACATGGTTCCTTCGGGTTCTAGCCATTGACTAAAACCATGAAGCGTAGTGCGAGAAACACTAATCATAACAGGAAAACCACATAATCAAGAATAAAATTTCACACATTATGTCTTATCATAGGTTGTTCATGTCCATTTCTAAAATACTATGATTATGTTCCATGCTTATACATATCCCTAGGGTTCTTACTAAGGCTTTCACATCCTAGTTTCCAAATGTTGACTATAGCTTTCCTTTGATACCAACTTTAACGACACATAGTTTTCATACATGGTTATTACTTCATAATTGAAGCATACTTATTACAACATATAACAAAACCATGGTAGGACCCTATAGTTATAGTGTCTTTAGAAACTGAGAAACATAAACAACTGGTTCATAAATCATCAACATTTTCTCCCGCATATTTCATCATATTTAGAGTCCCTTTTTGGCATACCCTACTTAATACCCTTCTTCCTGACATGGGGAAAATAAAACAGACAAAATGGTGAGCTCAAATGCTTAGTAAGGGTAATCAAAAGAAATATTAATCATATCATATTCATAAGAACATAACATTTTGAATATCATAACCTGTAAAAGAGATCATAATATCATAACATGGGATAAATCATAGTGATTAAATGTAATCCCAATAATCATAACATAAAAAATGAAAATTTTGGGCATACACAAATAATCATAGAAAATCATTTCATATTAGTCCAGCCTCATTGCCAATACCATCATAGTGGGAAAAGTCCATTTCTGAAATGAGTTCACTCCTCGTTCCAGTCCTGTGTCACTGAACCGGATTAACTTGTCGCTCCAGCCATGTCTACCTCATGAGATATAAATATTTACCCAATTAATTGGAGGGAGATATAGGTCTCACCATCTCATAATGAAACCATTCTTTTGTGTGCCACAAAATCATAAATCATACATCATAGCATAAGCCATGTAACAAAAATGGGATTCGTAAACATCATGCCATAATAACATAATCCGTAAAAGAACTTCATAAAAATAATTCAATCATAACATAATGAAATAAATGTAATAATAGGGATAGAAACAGAACCCTATATTATCATAGATGGAAAATAATTTTGATAAAACACTTGAACTCCATTCTTGATGAAAATATCCTTTCTACATCAAAATTTTTTTTCCTTTATTAACATGTCATAAAATTTTTAACTAAAAAAAGTTTATTAAAAATAAACATGAAAACATGTAAAGTAAGCTTAATTGAAATAATGTTCTATGAAATCATAAAAATCCATTCGTGCCGTATATGTTTAAAAAAATTATTCTCATACTTTGGAGTCCAAAAGTACCTCGTACTAAAAACAGAAAAATGTTTCTTTCATATATTTTCCTAAAAACTAACCAATGGGTAAAATTGGATTTAAACAATTTTAGGATGATAGAAATAATATTACATATTGAGAAAACATGGATGTGGATAGTAAATACCGAAGTATAAGCAATCTCAGATAAAAATTGAGATTGTGAGATTTTCCCTTACCGTAGATCCAATTTTCTTCGTACGTATCTGAAACTCCTGTATAATTATTTAAGTAATTTCATAGACATATTATAGAATCATATTAATTGTTATGATATATTATATGGCCATATTCTTATCTTTTTATTAGTAATATTTCATTGCTACTTGTTATTCAGGTGTTCATTGCCTTATGTTCTTATGCATGTTTTGTCGAATAAATTATTATTCTTCTTTTTAGGTTATATATACCTCATTTAAAGAATGGTATTAGTGTAATATATATCAAATTTATTCTTTCAAATCATTTATATAATCATTATTCAATGAATATCATGTAGAACGAGTCACATCGCATCGTGGAGATGGTAGGTCGTACGTACGCACGAGTGATGCTATCGTTTCCATGATCATGGAATTGTATTCAAGTGTATGTATATTATTTAAGAATAAATATCACTTCAAAATAATCATAAATAGTTATTCTTTACACAATTATACACATCTAAGTAAGGTGGTGGTGGAAAACTGATTACACCACGACGTGGAGACGGTATTTCGTACGTACGCACGCGCGGTGATTTCGTTTTCCATAGGATGGTTAGAAGGTGAAATAGGGTTGTTTTATATTTATAATAACATATAAGTATGTGGGTGATACTGATTTTATTACTTCATAATGAAACAAATAAAGAATAGAAAGTAGAAGAAGAAATAAATTTGAATGAATCGGTAACAGATATTACCTCTTCTTCGACACCCCTATTTGAAACCTCCTCTTAGGGAACTAAAATTGGACTTCGAAGAAGACCCGAAACTCTAGTATGTTTCTAGGGAAGTTGATAAGGGAAATTGTCAGGGGTTGTCTTAGAATTAAGGCTCAGAATTGTGTGAGTACGAGAGGGAGGAGGTTCCCTTTTATAAGAATGAGAGGGGCACCTTTGGAAAAACTAAAAATATTATTTTATAATAACGTCATATTCGGTTTTTAATAGATCCAAATTGATTTATTTGGAAGCTAAGGTGGGGATGGGTACAAATCATCTCAAACAATATGTTTTATAAAAGTATATATTATTATTTTAAGCTTATCATTTAAATTTAACTCTATGTTAAATAATTTAACTCTAAGTTAAATAATTTACCTTTTACTGTGTCTTTTTGTTTTCTTACACTATATGGTTAATAACCATACTATAACAAGCCAAACGAACCCCAAGTGGTTATTTATTAATATATATTACCTTATCTAAGTCATTTTTCCAAACATTAAATTTTCAAGAATAAAATAACAATTAATAATATAATATTTGTTTTAAAAACTATTTTATGTCAATTATGACACTATTTTGTAATTGATTTTTTTGAAAATTATAACAGCATTATTAGTTCGAAAAAATTTAATTAAGTCAATAATTACATGTCATAGTAACCTATAAAATTAGTTTAATTTATAAAAAGTCTCAAATTACATTTATTTGGGTATTTATAACATCAATTATGTTAATATTTCCTTAATAGGGTAATTACTGCATCATCCTTGTGTCATAAATAAATTAAGTTATTTATTGTCTAAATATTATAAATAAAATGCCATTATGTAGGAAATTTTTTTATATTTATAATTAATATTTATATTTGAATTTATCTAGTGTATATCCCCATATTAAAAATGTTTTAGTTATTAAATTTTGATTTTAACTCTTTTAATTCTTCTTTAAATAAAATAATAACAAGTGTCCTAATCTAATCCATGGGGACCTAAATGGTTATATTTTATTTATAAGGTTGTTTTTGGTCTAATTACACTTATCAAAAAGAATTAGGACATGTTTTAGGGTAATAATAATATCATTTTTACCCTCAATTACCCTATTTACTTTTAACCGTGGTAAAAAAAGTAACAGGCTACTATTCACCAAAAAATATTATTATATTATTGAACCACATTTTACTCCTTGAAATTAATTTTGTCTCTCATATTTTCTAAATTCCACTCGCAGAAGTAGTACAATTAATTTTTATGTAAATTTTCAAATTCTCCTAAGAGGTGGGTAAAAGGCGGTGAAAAGTTCAATAAAATTTATATATATATAAAATTATTATAAAATGACTCCAATGAATTAAATTGAACTTATATAGGTATTATGTATAAATTATAACCTAAAATAAATTTAAATAAAATGAATAATTATTTAAATAAAAATTCGGTTTTTAAATTGTAACCTAGTGTTTTCACTACTCATCAAAAATTGAATGTTTTCAGAGAAATACCAAAAATTCACCCGAGGCTAATTTCGATATTCAAAATCCAAAAATAAAATCCATTTTGAAAGATAAAATTTATAAAATTTCAAAAAGTGGGTATTAATATTCATAATGACTAGTTTATATAATATTTTAATAACATATCATTATTTAGTGAAACTCTGTATTGCGTACAACGCAAGCAATCGAGGAAGGTTTCCCTTGCATGTAACACAAGCCAGGGCAGTGTTGTGTGTAGTGAAAGATTCCTTTGGTGATGTATATAACATAGAAAAAAATATTTCTCATAAATTCTCGGGTGTTACAGAAAGACTATCAGTTATAAAACTGAACACCTTGGACTGATGACGTAATCATCCCTAATTAGTGTCATGGGTATGTTCGGTCACATAGAGTTGCTCCCCATCATGGTCCTGGTAGTTCACATAGAGTTGATTCCCACTTAGGCCATCATACTAAGGTAATCATCCCAGATGAGTACTGTGGTTCTGTCGGGGAACACAAAGTTTCTCCCCACCATGGGAATTTTGGGTCACACAGAGCCGCTTCCTACAAAGGCTACTATATATAACCCAAACATGGTCTCTTTTCAGTAGTCTTTAGGTCCCAGCCATCCATAGTATTTCCACACACAGTGCGCTTGATTCTAAGAGATACACACCTCAATCCATTAGTTTTATTTTAATATCCATGAATCTTCCTTAGATCATGTAAAAAAACCACCTCATCGAGATGGTCCCAATGCCACATACATCTCTTAAATCGGATGCCCAGTCTGAATGATATTGGTGTTCTAGTAAACATGGGTCGGTTGTGTCTGAGTGAGGTCTGACCCAGTATGACCGACCTGACCAACCATGAATGGGGGCCCCACATTCCTCGACCCAGTTTAGAAGACCCGACTCAACCCTATTCGTGTTTGGGCCATCCTGGTTCATCTATGGGTCCAAACCCTCGCATCGCCCAGTGACCTGGTTCCATTCGGCCCGGCCCACAAGAGGCAGTCCGGTTCATTTCTAGCCTGAGCTACCCTGCGGCCTGGTTTTATCCTGCTGTCCCAACCTGCAAAAGTGGGCCAACTTGAGTTCCATCATGGGCTACCCGGAGGCCGGTTTCCCATACCTTTGGCCCAGCCCACAACAGGTGGGCCAACCTCATTTAGCCCAAATTCCACCTGAATTCTGGTTTGGTGCCCCACAGTTGACTAAGTCGGGCACCCCTTTCATTCCACATGTAGTCCCCACTGGATATTCTTCCATCACACCGTGCCATGGTACCATCTGCGGCCCGCTCCATTGATGTGGTCGAGTGGCTGCGTCCCTATCCGCTGGTCGTCGGCTCGCTGCCGGCAGCTCCTACCAGATCGCTACGACCCGATCTAGCCGAGGTGTACCTCCATGCACCATTGGAGCACACCGCCACCCATCCGCGGCCGCCGGTCATCGGCTCTGCCGCTAGAAATATTTTCTGCAGAGCACCGAGTCTATTCTAGTGATCCGCTTTTCTGACCATCTATGCCTTTTCCATTCATTAAGTGGAATCATCACTACTATGGCCTCGAAAATGAATTATCGTCAACTTGGAGGCTCAAACTGGGAGAAAACACAAGAACTACCATTGATGAGGGTATTTGGACTTTTTCTTTTCTTATCGCACCCTCTACATTAGATTCTAAAACAATGGGGAAGAATATGGAGGTTCTATCAAAAATTAATCCATGATGAAAATACTCAAGAATAAGCACCCTTCCGCACGAACAAGTGACCCACATATCAACATGTTCGTGGTGTGATCCGTGTTGTTTGTTATAGAATGAAAAATGGGAATTAAAATTAGAAAATATAACCCCTACCAAGGATAGATTAATTGGTCGGAGAAGAGTGGCGTCATGTGCCTTCATTCTCCGTTCTTGATCCGCTGCCCACATTGAAAACAATCCTTCGAAGAGTGGAAGGAGAATGATTTATATGTTTATTGTCGGAGTGGATTCCTCTCTGTATATTTTTAAGAGGAATTCCCATATCTTTACCTATTACTATAACTTGTTATCTCATTCAAAAATAAATGTATCGAATAGTTTCTCTTACACTACATTATCACATGATTATACTATTTAATTTTTGAAACATTTTTTCTATTATGCCTCAATGATGAGCCTCATTGATGGGATTAATTTGAGGTGTTTTGTCATCTCCTTGTTTTCGAACAATAGTGTTGACATTCCACTTCTCAACAGTGAGGAAAAACAAATAAAATAACTTTTTAATTTATTTTTTTTTTATTCTGAATGTTCTGAAAAATATATTTTTTGGTCGACCCACTCTGGTTGAAGTTAGGTCCTCTATAGGTGAATCTTATCATTCTGAGTCCAATGGTTTCCTCATATTTTTTGATTCGAGAACTAGTTTAAAAGATAGAAAACTGTGCTCGCATGTTTATTTAAATGAACATAAAAGTTCAAAATTCTATTCTGGGATAACCGGGTCTTGGAATTAGGTGTGGAATAAGCGTCTGGTCATGAAATAATTCCTTACAATTAAAACAAATTACATGGAATTTCCAGGACATTTCAATATACATTAAGGAATTGATTTTATTTCACAGATTGCCACATTCTATTATATCTGAACAGGATCTACGGCTTACCCCAATGTTCTGTAGAAGCCTTAAGTATGCTCCTAATAGATGATTATGTTTCAATACTTCATATAATCATTTATGAATATTTTTATTCTAATAGAAAGATTAAAACACTAGAGGATATGTGGAGATATTTTTCTATGGATTTAGAAGGTGGTTGGGATCAACATGTTTTTCTTTGTAGAATTTTTTTTACAATAATATCATCCAATAAGATTTATGATGGATCCTTATGAATCCATATATAGAAAAAAAAATTATAACATAAATGTTCTAGGGTGATTTTGGGGAAATAATGTTATTGTGATATGAGCTAGCTGAAGAAATGGTAGAAAAATTTAGATACATTCAACAACTCATCAAGGTAGTTCAAATTCGATAGAAAATTTATGTTGAAAATAATCAATGTGATCTAGAGTTAGAAGTTATTAAGAAGGGTTTTCTATGAATTTTACCTTGGAATATGGTTATGAGATTCAATAATAATGGAATTATGAGTGATAGGAATATTTCTCCCTTTGAGATTCTTTACTGAGTAGGGATAATAGCTTATCTCTTTGTGCTTCCACAAAACAACTCCCAAGTCCATGATGTGTTTCATGTATCTCTCCTAAGGATTTATAGGACTCATATTTCATATCCTCCTAACTCATAGGTCATACTGACAAATCATGATCTTTACTATGAGGTAAAATTAGTGTAAATTCTAGATAATAGCGTTAAATTCCTATGAAACAATACCACTCAACTAGTCATTGTTTTTTAGTGAAACAACCTACATGGGGAATTTACATTGGAACATGTGGATTTCATAAGGAAAATGTATCCTTAGATGTTCATATAAAAGTTTTATCATTTTGAGGGTGAAATTCATTTTATGGTGGTATAATTTAACATAGTGATATTTTCTAAAATATATTTTTTCCAATAAATTTATTTTCTTGAATATATTTCATTAAAAGTATCACTAATTATTAATGAAATATTATATAATATTAACATTATTATTTAATCATGAACATTATAACATATCTATTAAAAATCTAATTATTAATAGGAATAAATATATTTATAAAATAAATTATAAATGTTTTAGTAAATTAAAATAAATTTATGAATATGTAATTTTTTTGTATAGTACTTATCTTTTTTGAAAATTAATTTTTCCCAAAAAGTGATTTTTATTAATTTTTATGAATAAATAATATTGTTAAAAATTTAAACATTTAAAAATTTTATTATAATAAATTAGTATTATTTTAGCAACACCCCAACCCCAGTTATCCTGAGTCGGTGCATTGTTACATAACATTGGAAGGATACAAGGAATTATGTCCCGAAAGACCGATCAGTTTAATAGCCATGAAAGTACTAGATACACTCCTAATTTTTACATTACATCATGAAATAAAAACATTAACAACATTTTTCCCCTTTTTAAACACATTTATATCCTTAGACTATTCCTACAGGTCAACCATAAAATAATTTTTCACATCCTGGAAAAAATAATACATTGAAAGGGGTGAGCTCAGATGCTCAGTAAGGATAAAAATATTGTGGAAACTTCCTTAAATAAGCATAAACATTTAAGGAAATGTATAAGACCAAAAAAATCCTTTTAAACATAAACTTCTGCAAAATATGGAAAAGATAAAATCAAATAATTACATTTACTTATTCACATGGAAAATATTCTAGTCGAATAATCACATGAAATATAAATAGCTACTTTCATAATGATGGAATGCACAATCCTAGGCTTCATAACCACATAGTCATGGCCATGTTCCATGACTAAAAATAATAATTTTTCAAGGTTGTGTTACAAGACATTTGTTTGTCCCAAGAAACCTACTGATGCATTGAGGAGCTATAGCAGGCTCCACCCGTCACTTACTATGTCCAATGTATTCCTCATCTGAAACGGTTTAAACATAACATAAACATTCGTATTAAAACTAGAACACGAAATGTCAATATATTATCTATAAACCCATAATGGTATAAAAATAACACATTCACAGTCAAACATATCAAAAAACATTCAATACAGTATGTAAGATTTGTATCATAATAAATCAACCTCGATCAGGAATAATATCCCATAAGGGATGTTGACATAGTTGAAAATGATCAGTAAAAATATTTGAGGGAAATATCCCTTTTTCTTGAAAACATTTACAAGTCTCACTATTTATCAGGAAGTTGTTTAAAATAGATTTCTTAATCTAAGTTTCCCATACCAATTTGAATCATTTAAAAGTAATTTCAATTTTAAAACATTAATTTCCATACAAATAAAACCTTAAAACCATTTTTAAGACATGGACATTAATGAGAACGATATAGAAGAATAAATTTTTAAAACATTTAAAATGATATTTTAGTTAGAGTACCTAACCAAATTAGAGACGCTTGAATAAAAATAATTGAGGAAATAAAAACATTATAATATCATAAGAATAAAGGGATTCATGATATACTATGTCAAATTATAATATATACACCAAATAAAAGTGAATTGGCGCATAACAACAATAAAGTCTCAATGGAATTTAATTTTAGATGAATTCCATTATAAAGAATGTATCCTTAGGTTGAGGATAAATCAATTAAATAATTATGTGTGAAAAATATAAATACACTCAATATGATTGGATAATCAGTGTAAATCTATCATAGGACATTCACACATATTCTTGTAAAAACAACACAAATGACTTGGATGTTTAACTTAAAGAATATAAATTGATGTAAAATTACTCTTACCAGGTTTATATAGACAACATGAGAATTTATAAATGGAGTGATTATTTGTATAATAATTATATACACATAAAGTTGATTCTAAATTAATACATAAGTAAATAAATAGTGATTTCACATATAATCATGGAGTAATGTAATCAATGAATTTTGCGCAAAACCGAATGAGTGGAATTTGAAATTTGAAATTCCCTTAACGATTTTATATCTTATGAAACATACACCCCATGAAAGAAGGATCATCAAATGATGATTTAAATACCCACAAATTAATATATATTAAGGAAATAATACAATCATGGGTAGTACATACACCACACAAAATGAAGTAGTGACAAATATACCATGAATCTCACGGGAATGAAAGTGAGATGACAACCCCATACCTTTTACTTTTCCTTGGACGAGGGTAAGTTAACCCCATGTATAATAGTTAAATCATGGTTATTAAATTATAAAAGAAATATATACATAATTATGATATCATATATGATCTTCTAATATTGCTTTGTTAATAATATTATAGTAGTATCATCGTTTCGGGAGTTAACTGATCTGTTTTCCTTTATATACTCAGTTACGTAAATCATGTCTGTTATGGATAGGATTTATTTTATTCATATCCATAATGATATTAATTTCATAATCATTATTTTTAATCATAAAATGAAAAATATTCTTTAATTATTATGACGGGGAATGAATCTCATCTCGTTTGTGCAGGCAGTAATCCGTACGTATGCACGAGCGACAATATCATTATATTAATGGTGAAATCGTATGTAATTGGATGTTATATCAAATATACAGATTAATTAACATTTTATATTTATTATTTAAATCAGTTATACTCATTATTATACCCATCCAAATAATGAGGTTTTGGAATAGAAAACTACACCACGACGTGAAGACGGTAATCCGTATGTATGCACGTATGGTGACTTTTTCATTTATAGGATGGGTATAATAATTAATATGGTTGCACCATTTTTATAATAATATCACATTATATAGATGATACTGGATTTATTATATTATAATGGAAAAAAATAGGAAGTGGACGAAGAAATGAACATGAAACAGGTGATGAAATATTTACCTCTTCTTCAAGTTCTTCCATTTCATTAGATCAAAAGGGCTCCTTAGATAGGATATATGAATAATGTAAGGCATTTGGGATGAAGGGATGAATTTTGGAAGGAGTGTTTGGACGATCCAAAACTCTTGAAAGGTGTGAAATTAAGATAAGGGAAAATGACCATTTATAAGAGAGGTGATGGTCACTTTAGGAAATGCTTGAAATATTATTTTATAATAAAATCATTTTCGGTTTATAATGGATTCCAAATAAATTATGTAAATTATAAGGTGGGTATGGGTCGAAAAACGCTCAACCAATAGGTTTTAGATAGGTTTAGGTCATCATATTAACCATATCTTTTAGATTTATCTCTTAGTAAAATAGTTCAAAAATTAGCATGTCTCTTTGTATTTTTATATTATATAGTTAATAAACTTACTATAACAAGCCAAGAGAACCCCATGTGGTTAATTATTAATTCATATAAACTTATCTATTTCATTTTTCCAATAATTATAATTTTAGGAAAATTATATCAATTAATAATATAATATTTTTTTAAAAAACACAATTATGTCAATTTTGACACTATTTGGTATTTGATTTTTTTAAGCCATAAACACTTTATCACATAAAATAAAATTTATTAAACCAACCATAAAATGTAAAATTATCCTATAAAATTAGTTTAATTCATCATAAGTCTCAATATGAGTTTATTTGGATATTTATAATATCAATTATTTTAATATTTCATTAATAAGGTAATTACAACATCATCATTGTGTCATAAATAAATTAGATTATATAATGTAAAAAAATTATAAATAAAACTTCATTATGTAGGAAATATTTTTATAGTTTTAATGAATATTTATAGTCGAATTTATATTGTGTGTAACCCTGTTTTAAAAATGGTTTAGTTATAAAACTTTGAATTTAACTCTTAATTATTCATTAAATAAAATAATAATAAATGTCCTAATCTAATGAAAGTGGACCAAAGAGAATAATATTTTATTCCTAAGTTTTTTTGGTTGAATTATACTTATCCTAAATAATTAGTAAACGGGTTAGGGTAATTATAATATCATTTTGACACTTAATTACCATATTTACTTTTAACCGTGGTAAATAAAAGTAAAAAGTTACTATTCGCCAAAAATTGTTTTCATTTTATTGAACAACATTTTACTTACTAATATTAATCATGTATCTCATATTTTTTAAATTCAATTCATAGAAGCGGTAAAACTAAGTTTTATGAAAATTTGAAAATGCACCTAGGAGTGGCGTAAAATGCGGTAAAAAATTCAAAAAACATTATACATCTAATATTAATATAAAATGAATCCAATGAATTAAATTGAACTTATATAGGAATTATATATCTATTTTGAATTAAAATAAATTTAAATAAGTAAATATTTAAATAAAAAGGTGGTTTTATACTATAATGCAGCATTTTCACTATTCATCAAAAATTGAATGTTTTCTGAAAAATACCAAAAAATTTTCCTAAGATATTTTTGATATTACAAATACAAAAATGAATTCTATTTTACCAAATTAAAAACATAGATGTTTCATTAATTAATTTAAAATTAATTCTCGATGTCAAAACTGAAAATCAGGTTTTTAAAAAGTAAAAACTATCAAAAGATTGACACGTGTTTATGTCATATTTAAATGTGAAATTACTTATAATGACCTAAATATTATTAAATGATAAAAATATAATCTAATCATTCTTAAAAACCATTCAAATATATAATCTAACACTATAAATTATTTCTATTAAAAAGGTTGTATTTAATTAAAATTTAGTATTTTTCTGTATTCATCAAAATATGAATGTTATCAGAAAAATACCAAAAAATTTATCCAATATAAATGTTTATATCCATATTCTAAAAAATAATTTATTTTCATTAAATTGAATATATTAAAGTGTAAAATATTAGTTTTAAAAATTTATTTCCATTAAAAGGTGGTAAAATTACATTTTTTGAAAAATACTTCTTTTATCTGAAAAAAGGAATTTTCTCTTATATTATGTCTAAGAAACACATAATAAAGAGACTAAAATTATATAGAGTATATAAAATTCAAAATTTTAGTTAATACTATTCATAACCACTTTTGAATGGCATGTTTGGTAAGTCGTGATGCGCTTGAACTCGGTGTTGCGTGTTGCACAAGCTATTGAATTACATTAAAGAAAATAACTTACTATGAAATATTGGGGTGTTACAATTTTGGGAATCATGATGTAAAAATTAACATGGGGTGAATTTTTGGGATTTATCTGAAATGTGTACTTTCTTAATGAATAGGGAAAATTACTATTTTTTTTATTAAACTTAAGTTTCATTATATCTTTTTAAAAATTTATATTTTGTTCGAAAATGTGTTAATTGTAAAATTAGTTTAATAATTTTATTATTACTCAAATTTAGGTCACTATAATCAATTTGAATTTGATTTTTGATATGAAAATATTTCAGACTTTTGAAAGCTTTTCCATTTGGAAACCATTTTTTGTCACGTCATGGGGGATTTAACATTAAATTAAATAATGTCACTTCTAATAATTTAGTTTGATAAAATGTCTTCAATAATTAGTATTAATAATAATTAATATTATATAATATTGTTAAAATAAGTTTCCATCATAATGAATAATAAAAGAATAATTACCATTGTTATTGTTAAAACAGGTTTTTCTATAGGTTAATCGTATAATATAAGGGATAAAATGGAAAAAATATTTGTATGATTCCTATTTAATAGAACTATTCAGGCCTTATAAAATATGATTTCTGAGAATGATCCATTTTTGTGCCTTGTGGAATGTGAAAAATTAGAGTATAATTTTTTCATTCCAAAAATTCAATGTGTTACCTCTCCCTAACATATAATAGTATACCACATATCATATTATTTTCACACATACATAGAATTTTGTTTTAGAATATAACTACCAAGATTTCTTCACTACTTATATGAAAACATCATTGATTCGTTATTTTTGTTCTGAAACCCTTTCTAAAAAAGAGTTTGGTGGAAACTTAATGAGGATGTTCGAAAAAGAAGTATCATTATTAACCGAGTGTTTTTATTTAATTTCTAATTCCACATTCATTAAATATTCTTAATATATGATTACATAATATAATTATTATAAAAAATATATTGTGATTTTTTATCTTAATGGAATAACCTATATCCATCTCATCCTCCATCAAATGGTAAATGAAACCATCAATCATGTGTATAGAAGTCTACCAACTCATGAACAGATGTAATTCATTTTCCATAACCTCCACATATGGATAGATATAATGATTGATTTAAAAAAATTAAACAGTATTAATGAAAAAATTAAACTTCAATATTTATTATATAAAATTAACATTATTAAATTTTAATCCACTAAAAATGATAAAGTCACTCATGCATACGTTTGGACTACCACCTCTACGAAGCATTGTGACACGTTTTTAATTTTATTTTGAAATGAATGATTATGAGGGTATATTTAATGAATATATATGATATTAATAAAGAAAAATTAATATTTAAATTCTAATTAATACTTACATTTCTTTTATACCATCCTTTGAGAAAATGGAAACAATGTTAATGAGTACATACGTCTGACCCTCCCCATGAATAATATAATTAATTTTTATATATAAATGTAAAGGAATATTGTAAATAAAAATATAATGAATATATATTATATTTATATCATCACTATAATTATATAGATGATGTAACCATGATCAACATATAAGGACCAAAATTACCAAACCAAAACATACATGAATGACAAAGCAGTTATTACACGAAACTATTAATTTAATAATTAATTTTTAATAAGTGAGTGATAAAAACTAATAACTAAGTCGTGTATGGTATGATATATATTATTTTGATTAATTAATATATTTACAACAAAACTATATTATTTATACCAGATTTTTGATTTTTTTATGAAATTCGAGAATTTGAGGTAAGATATTTTAATGTTACATTAAACGGTTCAATGGTTATTTCCATAGAATTTTTTTCCCTATTTTCTAGAAAATTATTATATTTCAAATAAATGATTTTTTAGTGGAAATCATATTTTCCTCCGGAAATGTACAACATGAGTTGTCAATATCATTTTTCATATAAGATGATATCCTTATATATTACTTAAGATTTACAGTATTTATGATCCAATGATACCATTCATATTCTTTCTCTAGATTATTTATAATTATGATGAAATGTTTCTCGGAAACCTAATAATTTCCCATGTATTATTAGATAATAAAATGTTCATAGATACCATTTCACTTCCACATGTTATTCTATGGAATATGTGATGAGTGGGACTTATACCTCACTAAAATTAATTAGATTAATATTTATATATGATGTGATAAATAGGACTAGAATGGGTAGTGATCCAAGTTTAGTAAGGGGAATTGTCCACTATGATATTCTTAGAAATGAACCTTTAATATTATGATGGTTTGGGGAGCGAACCCATACCCATTTTATAGTAATTTAAATGAGAATCCAATACTAAGGAAATGATTTTCTATGAATAATATGTATTCCACAATTCATGTCTTATGTCATTCTTATGCTCTCATGGATCATGTTCTGTGATTGATTTTTTATTCATGTCTTATAAAATACCAAGATTTTTCCTTGAGTCATGTATATAATATATGGTATATAGGTTATATTTTTTAAATATTATTATCATGTTTGCATACCCTTATTCTCATGTTATACTGATATCTATATTGTTTACACATACTGAGCATCTGATCTCACCCTTTATTATTTTTTCTTTCCCCATGTAATGAAGAATATTATTAGGTATGATATTTTATTGAAGGGTTATAGTTATAAATATCATTGTGGGAGATTATATATTTCACCCTTGAACCAGTTTTATTTGTTTGAAAATTTCTAAAGGCACTAGACCCATATAGATTTAAAGTGGAATTTTTTTAATGTAATGAATATTCATCTATTAAGATGTTATATCTATGTATTAAAAGTGTGAGATGTTATTTGAGATGTACCATTTTGGATTGGGAAAGCCCTGAATAAAATTGATTGAGGATGTATAGGCATGGGTGATGTTTTAATTTTCTTAACACATTATGTGAGGATGCATACGAGTGAGTGGTCACGAAAAGTTGTGAAACGGTCATTTATTAGTGAGATGTTGGGTTAGGATTTTTATGTGGTGTTTCCCATTTTTATTGTGAATTTTCTTAGACTCCCTAGATCATTTGATTATAGAAAGGTGTGAATGATTGAACTCCCATGAATCCCTAGGATGGTTTGGTGTTTATGTTGGGACTCCAAAGAACCCTTAGTGAAGGATGGTGTGTAAGAATGAACTCCCCCATAGTATTTGGGGATGGTTGGTGGTATATTATAAGTATTATACATGTAATTGAGGACAAGTTTTTTTTAATATGGTATTATGGGTTCTAATTGATGTTTCTTCTATCTATGAGATGAAATATGTAGAGTCGAGTTTTTTGGAGGATAGGTTAGTATATGATGAACCAATAAGATTTACATTATTTATGTATTTTATTTCCATCAATGCATAAACTTTTATAGGACATATTAAATTTATTATAATGACACATTGGTTATCCTCTATATGGTTTATACTCACACCCTACCTGAAAATATCAGTGCATATGGGGCCTTTGTTGGTTAGGTATTCACATGAGGGTAGGGACTCTTTAAATGTAAGTTGTGTTGGAGGAGAAAGTTAGTTGAAATAACCTTTAAAACGATATGATCTTCAACCTCGTGATTCATTAGTTGTAACTAATTAAATAACCATTATGAAAATATCATATCTTTGATCTTCATTAATGGGTTTCAAATATTTTAATAAAAAACAGGAATTATCACTCATTGTCACTTCTAATTTTTTAAGAATTTAAATACTCATATTTTGTCATTTAATTTATCTAAAAATTATATGTTCTTTTCCATGTCAGAAGTGTAAAATCTCACTATGGCGTAGTTTTTAACTCATGACACAATTCAACTACATAATATGGAATCATAACTAATCCCAAAAAATCATCATGATATTAATATCAAAATGTTATTAAATAATCACATAAATTATACTCGAAATAAATAATTTAATATTTATATCATCATAGTAGTATTACACGCGCCAAATTTTATCTTACACGTTATTTAAAAAATATTATTCTATACATATATATCATCAACTAATATATACATATATAAAAGAACTTCAAAGGTGATATTATGTATAATCCGTTGAATCTTTTTTATTCTTCATGGGTTCAAATATATCACAATGTGGGATTTTCTTTTCCACATTTCAATTAGAAATCATGACATTCTTTTCTATATACATATATATATATATATTATATATCCTTTAGAATTTCATAGTAAATATTATTTAGGATCATATTGATCAAACATATCGTAGGACGAATTCCCAAGTATTTTTCTTTTATTATGTTCTGTAAGCACATATGTACACTTTTTCATTTTTTCTTATTTGTCAGTGATATTGTGTATGAACCAAAAATTTCATTAGACACCAAAAATCATCTCAAAATAGATCAAAAACAATTATTAATTATATGTAATTTCATAAAACTATTCAAAAAAACCAAATGTTAATGAACCATATAATTACACTTCTTGAGTATCAATATCCTAAATTTATATTATTCAAACCTTTTTAATTTTTATTAGTTTATATCACATGAATTTATAATTAAATAATCTAATACACCTAGTCCTCTTTCTCTATTATTTATATCTCAATCAACTTCATTATCCATGGTATATTCTCATATGTGGATGTAGCCTTTATGTTTAAAAACATAAGGATGAAATATGAAGTTAACTTCATTCTTTTCACTCAAGGATAACTCCTGAAATTATTTTCCTCAAATGTATAAAGTTCCTATAATGGATAGTGGTTTTTATAAATAATTAATAATAACTAAACGTGTTGTTGATTAATTAATATATTATATCTCACTAATCATTACATATTTTTTTATCTATTTCCTTGATATTTCAAAACAGAAATCTCTATGAAACAACAATATCTTAATGTTATTTACTGAGGCCCGTCAAGGAAGAAAGTCAAACTTCTTATTTCAATATTCTTTTCAATGATATGAATGAATCTACATCAATATGAACCATCGAAAATAATAACAATATATATAATCCATTATAACTATAACATGTATATCAAGCCATCAATCTATTCATTCATTATGCTTTCATTATCACCCAACATATATTAACAACCGTACTTATTGACAATAATACAAATATTCCCCACAATCCATGGGTTACTTAATCATTATTATTGGTTATTTATTATATTAATTTATTTAATGATTTAATTATTATAATTTTTATTATATTATTATATATTAATTATATAGTTTATTGTAAACTATTTTATTACTTATTAATTATATTAATTATATTATTAATTGTTATACATATATATAAATTTATTATTAAATAAATATTTTTTAATTGCTTTATAAATTACTATATTACTTATATTTAATAATAAGTAATTAATTTTATTGATAATTATAATTGATAATTTGGTTATCAAGTATTAATTAATTTTATTTCTAATTAATTATTAATTAATATTTTTAAATTTAATTATTAAATATAATTTTATTTAACTACAATTATAATTATAAATTATAAATATTTATTGTATTAATTACATTATTTATTACATATCATTAATATTATATTAACATTTACTAATTAGAACATAATTTTATAATTATATAAATAATTACCAATTTTATTAATTTTATTTTTAAACAAAAATGACATTTAGATATAATAAGTGGGACTTAAAGTCAAAAAAAGTAATCAAAAGCCGTCATGGATTGATAAGGAATTCAATAAAAAAGGCCCCTAAACAATTAGATCATTGGGCAATATAATTTACCAGACTAGCTGGGGGCTAATCAATACCTGTGGTCGGGTATGAGATTTGACCCAGATAGCCCATAGTTTGGTGTGTGTTTGTTTTTTTGTACTAACATTATACACAATTTAAATTATATAATTAATAATTATTAATATTAATTATTTTTTTATTAATAATTTTTTTATTATGTACTAATAATTACAAATTTTAAATTATATTATAATTTTTGAAAAGAAATTACTTATTTTCATTAAAATTGTCTTTTATAAAAAATTATTTATATATAAAATTATTATTTATATTGTGAATCATTTAATATTAATTATATATGATTATTTATAATAAATTATTCTTTGATATTTGATAAATTGGAATATGAATTCCACTTGGAAAATCTATATATAATTACCTGACCTAGTCCCTTACCAAAGGTATCCATGGGTGTAGTTTTTATATTTTGTAGTATTATTTTAGTTTAGGTAATTATAAATAAAAATAACAGTATTTTAAACACTATTCAAATTCAATCATAATATATAACAAAAAATAAATGATATATAAGAAAATATCTTGCACGAATATCATTCTGATAATCCATTTAATGTATTAAATGAATGAATAGAGGGTGTTCGAAAAAAAATATTTTTAAAAAATAAAATAAAAAATGGTCTTGCATAAACAAAGTTCATGAAAGTTACATGAAAGTTATTTATCCTTCACAAACCTCCACAGAAGATATTGATCTACTTGGCATGAATGAAGTTCGTGCAAGTGGAGGCCCATTTTCAAAAATGTTTTTTTAACCTACCCGATTATTATAAATATATATTACATAAAAACAAATAACTATTGATACAATCATCTAAAAATAATTAAATGAACGATATTTGAATTCTTTCAATGCATATATAGATTAATGAATTCAGAGAATATAAACATTTTAATAAAATGTTTTCTTAGCCATGCTACTCTAAATTTCTCTATACATAATAATATTCAACACCACAATGTTAAAATAATTATCCCTTGAAATAAACTTTTATACAGTTAATCAATAAGATCATTGTGAATGTTTTCATCATGGATATTGATGAAAATAATATGATATCCAATATATTTTTAGAGGAGGACACATAAATCAGAATGGTGATACCGTATTAGTGACTAATGTGAAAACATTGTTATAAAAACATATTATCATGATTTTATGATAGAATAGAAGTCTATTTGTTGTTGTGATTAAATTATGGGTAATTAAAAGAAAATATGAGTGAAATTTATTATGAGTTGATGGAGAAACTAGGATGATAATGGCTAGTATTTTTTTATTATCATTTTATGTTTTAAAAACATTATGTTATTGACTATTTGTTTTCATGTCTTGAATTATAATACAGTTGATGTGAATATGTAAAAATAATCTAAACATATACAATTGGATTTAAACCAGAATTTTTTTAAACCATTTCCTCAGTAAATGTTTTGGATCAATGAATGGAGAGACTCTAAGTAGCCTACTATCATATCCTTGGATGAAATAGTTGAGTTGAAGTTATAGATATAATCAAATTGACACTAAAAATACATATATAGGAAACCCGAAAATGTTTTCATAAAGAAACATTGTTCACTAAAAACAACTAGATGGTTGAAGTGAATGAAGTTTAAAATTGATTTGTGAAAGTGTTATATTAATGATAATTCTTAAGGGTACACAATGAAAAAACTGGGGAGGTTGATTGAGTGGAGATTTCCAACTGGATGGGATGATTGCTAAGAAAAAAAATCTATCATCAAGTAATTGCATGGATATAGAAATTTCTTTTATTTTTCATTATTTATTTCTCATTCATCTATGTTGAATAATATGATTGATTCACTTAATGTTCTTGATATGGAGAGAGAAGTAAGATTCGATAGAGAATTTATATCCTGAAATAATTATATATAGTCAATTTTTATATACAATACATAATGAAAATTCCTAGACTTTTATATAGTTAGGATATAAGTTAAAATATTATTTAATTTCATACTGTAAATTTAATGACTTATATTACCTTTAATATACTCTATTCAACATAATAATGATAAAAAAATTATTATTTTGTTATGTGTTCCCACATTCACAATACAAAATATTATGCAATGGTGTAGTTATATAATATTTTTCAATAGGCACTATCTTGGTCCATTCAAACTCCTCTAATAATTATTAAATAATGGAAAAAATAATTTATTAATAAATAATAATTTTATTCCCAATCTAGAGAATAAATATATTTCAAAATATTCAATAAAGAAAATAAATTTTTCATTCACAAGAATGAGAATTAATATATTTTGTAATTTATTAGATCAATATCATCTAAAAATAATTATTCCATTGACATGAGACTAATATGTAGTCCATTAATTAAACTAAAAGAGAATTTAATTGTTATAAATGGAAACACATATTGTGTGACCCTATTGGATTTATTTCTCGTTGGAAATTGGAAGGATTGCCTAAAGTCCAATATTACTTTGTAGTAGTTGGTCAAGTCACCCAATAGAAAGAACGTATTGTCACAACAATTAAAAAATACATATGAACACTAACTCTGTAATATAATACCTTTGTCATAATAACTCATCAAGACGTTTCACATCCTTATCTCCAACCAATATGATCGATATATGTTTTGTTGAATATATTAAATAAAAAGGTCATTACACAATGTATAGGGAGTTTAATGAGATATTTCTATTCCAATTAAAGTAATAAGATATTTACCTCTATAAATATGGATGGGAAAATATTTCACTATCTTTTTCATTCATGACATGTGACTTGTGACGCACCCAATGTATCCATCTTCACCATGAACAATTATTTCCATGTTTTATGAAATACATATAAGTACGTGAGTTTGAACATGCATTAATAAAAATTAAAATGTCTAAGAACCACCACACATTCTCACATATAGGAATATCTGATGAAACCAAAACATATAGAATTATTACTTGTGGTTCTTCTCTTATAATCTCCAATCCTAGAGAATACCAAGTGAGAGCATCATTAGAATAATTCTCATAAGCTTACAAGTTCTCAAAACGTATAGTCTATATACTATGTCTCTGATCATTGTTTGTTATCCAATAGTAGAACATTATTTGAGAATATCTTCATAGCACATAAAGGTTCTCATTATTGTAGGGAACAGTTGTGGACTTATCAGTGGAACATATACTTTAATACATTATTACATTAAATTCATTTAAAATAATAAACAATGAATAATAACAAGATTTATTAATAATAATCACATTGAATATACATGTAATCAAATTACATATACTTTTTTATTGGACACCAACTATAGCTGTTACATCCATTACCCATTCCAGAATGAATATGGGAAACCATCACAATGGATTTTTTCATTAGGATCCCAAAGAAATCTATTATGAATAATTCTATAAGGGTTGTATTTGATCACCATATAAAGTTACACCACTTCTTATCTATAAAAGAATATATATCCCTATAATATTTCATGATGATATATATTAAGGAAGAGGTAAGGTTTCAGGGATTATATATTCTATAATATCAGACCGGGATTCGAGGTTTACCCCAATTTTATGGCGAAGCCTTCAGCAAGATCTTGATTTAGAATTGAGTTTCAGTATATGATATCATAATTATAAATATGGAAATTCCAAGAGAATAATTCAAAAACTATAGGATATTTTGAGTTCGTTTTCTATGGATTTTGAAGGTGGTTTGATCAACATCTTCATCTAGTCAAATTTTCTTACATCAATATCTTTGAATCAAGTATTTTGATGGATCCTTATAAATCCTTGTTTGGAAATATTTTAATAAATCCGTAATGATGGGATGATATTTGAGAAATAAAACTATTGGGGGTATGAGCTTTCTAAGGAAATGTTACTAAAATTCAAACCCACTCAACAACATATCAAGGAATTTCAATGTCCAAATAAATGTTTTATAGACAATAATTGGTGTGATATAGAGTTTCAAGTTGGAGAGAATGGATTTTTATGAATGTATCCTTTGAATGAGGTTATGAGATTCAAGAATAATGGAATTTTGAGACATATCTATATTTTCCCCTTTGAGATTCATGATCGAGTAGGGATAGTATATTATTACTTGGAATGTCCATTTAACCTATCTCAAGTCCGTGATCTGTTTTACACATCTCTATTGAAGAAGTACATACCTGATCCTTCACATGCACTAATCTCAGAGGTCGTACTGATAAATCATGTTCTTTCTTATGAGGAACAAGCAGTGAATATTCAGGATCATAGAGATAAATTTTTACAAAACAAGACCCCTCACCGGGTTAATTTTTTATTGTGAAACAACAAACTTGGGGATGCTACACTGGAAAATGAGGGTATGATGAGGAAAAAGTATCCTCAATTATTTGTATCAATGTGTCGTAATTTTGATGGTGAAATTTATTTTAAGTGGGGTATAATGTAACACCCCAAAATTTTATGTAATGTATTTTTTTCAAATAAATTTAATTTCTTCACTAGCTTGAATTACAAGTGTCACTGAGTTTTAATAAACCGTGATATAATATTAATATTATTATTTAAACATGACCATTATAACCAGTACATTAAACAAGGTGGTATGAAAAATAATAATTTTTTTTAAAATTAATTAAAAACATTTTATTTAATTAAAAATTATTTATACATATGTAATTACTTTTTAGTAAAGTCTTTAAATGCTTCTAAAATACATTTTTTCTCAAATTAATAAATGATTTTTATTGATTTTTATGAACAAATAATAAAAATATATTTTTTTGATTTTTGAAATACTTTTTGAAATAATTAAAACTATTTTTCGAATTAATATTTCATAATTAGGTTAGGGTGGTTTTCGGGATTTTTCAGAAAAGTGTATATTCTTGATGAATAGTGAAATATACCGATTTTTATTTAAAACATCTATTTTTTTAAATCATTTAAAAAGTATTATTTTGTTTAAAAATGATTTAAATGTAATATTATTTATATAATTTTATTATCAATCCTATTTAGGTCACTATAATAATTTCATAATGAATTTTTATATGAAAACGTATCGTACTTCTCAATCCATTATCTTTGGAAAACCTTATTTTCATCTAGTAATTCATGTTTAACTTTATATTAAATTATTCCATTTATAAGAATTGAGAATGATAAAATGGATTCTATATTTATTAATATGAATAATTAATATTATATAAAATATTAAAATTATTTTTTCTCAGAATGAATTTGATAAAAAAAACTAATTACTGATGTAAACGTTATACCGAGTTTTTATGAGGGTAAACAGAAAATATAATAAATAAAACTACCTAAAATGGATTTCAATTAATATTTTATAGAAATATTTATACATTATTACATATATGGTTTGATAATGTTTCATTTTAGAGTCATTTGGCATGCGAATATTATGTGTAAATATTTTTCATTACAAAAATTCTAAGTGTGTCCTCTCCCTTACTTATAAAAGGGAACTCCCTCTCCTCTCCTCTTAACACATAAAGTGCATTTTTATTCAATAAATACCAAAACAATGTCTTAATTACTTCTTTTACCACATCATATATTCCTTATTTTTGTTATTAAATGTTTCTATGAAGGCTTTTGGTGCTATCTTTAGAAGGTTGTTCGAATAAGACGTATCGTTTTTTGTCGAGCATTTTCATTTTACTTCTTCTTCCACCTCGTTAAAATACATTTCAACTGTGATGATATAATGAAATAATTATATAAAATATACTGAAATTTTATTATGTCATTTTAATAACCTATTTCTATATCATCCTCCATCAAATGTGAAGTGAAACCATCAATCATGTATATAGTAGTCTACCACCTCATGAACCGATGTAAGTCAGCTTCCATCACCGCCTCTTAAAGATATAGATAATGATGGATTTGAAAATTTTAAATTATATTTATTAAATAATTATATATCTATAATTTTTTTATAACATTTAAATTATTACCTTTTAATCCCTTAAAAATGATAATGCCACTCGTTTATACATTTTGATTACTGCCTCCAATAAGTGATGTGAAATTTTTTTAATGTTATTTTGAAAAGATTGATTATGAGGGAATATTTAATGAATATATGTGACCTATTTGAAATAAAATTATTCTTTATATTTTAATTAACACATTCAAATCTTCCATTCCATACTTTTAGAAAATGGAAACAATATTCATGTGTTTATATGTCTAACAGTCTTAATGATTTGTATAATTATTTTTTATCTATAATTTTAATTAATTTGTATAAATAAAAGTAAATTTGTATTGATCTATTGTAGTTTGGGTTCATTAATTGATAGTTTTATTGGTTCTTGTATGATATACATCATATAATGTGTTGAAAATATTATTTTTTATGCATATTTGTACTGTTTTTTACGATGATAATTTTTATGTGATTTCATACCCCAATTTTTTATCTATTATAAGAGGAATAGGCTCCCTATGATATTACATAGTCCATAAATGATATATAAAAACCAATTCCATATAGGGAGGAGTTCATGAGTTCATGTGTCCCTCCCCCAGCACATACCATTTTAAGTTGCCACACCATATTTTGGTGGAGTCCAATAAATGATTGATTTAATAATATCATGATGTGAATATGAATATTAAGGTATAATTATTGACAATAAAGGTATATCGTCAATGATTTACTTACTCCTAATAGATTCATCAAAAATATATCCTTCTCATTTACAAAGGTATTCCAAATTCTACTTCTTAAAAATTACCACCTTGAATATCTAGAAATAAAAAACATCAATCAGATAGATGTACATCCTTAATAAACAACCATAACTGCTAGTTGATGTTCAATAATATATCATGGACATTTCTTGCATCACAAATTAAGAATGAACTGTTTATGTATACGATAAGAACCTTAATATTTTATTCATTCTCCTCAATCCTCTTAAATCATTCTATCTGAGAATCAGTGTACCTGATATTCAAAAGATACACAATAACATAAGTCTTTATCACTCAATTTTCTATCTTAAATTACCTTTTTCGTATTCTTTTACATCTTCTTCAAATGATTCTTATTCTTCTTCAACACTTTATTTTTAATTGAATTAATTTAGTCACTCCCATATTTATTTTTTTACTTGATACTTATAATATCTCATTCCAGTATATCATTGGCTTCTCAGATCATTTCCCATATACATGTATTGCTTTTAATCTTTATAGACATTTAATAACCATGTGAATATTTTTTTTAAAATTTTAAATATAAAAAATCAATGATATTTAATATCTTGATTATTTATTGGGGTATGGATAAATATTATTTAACAAAATATCCTTACATGGATCCTCATTAATGGGTTTCAAATGTTTTATTAGAAACACCTGAATTATCAGTTATAGGATCTTCCCAATTATTTATGATTTTAAATACAACTTAAGGCATAGAATTTATCATGTAACTGGTCATAATATTTTATATTAGCTTCAATTTTCATCGTGGTAAAATATTATTATGGTTTGGGTTTGAACACATGATAGAATTAAAAAACATAAACTTGAATCACAAATAATCCCAGAAAGCAACAAGATCGTAATACCAAATAATTTGTAAATAGTCTCCTAAATTATACTGAAAATAAATTATTTAATATTTTGTATCATCATTATAGTATTGAATGTTCTTATTTTATCATACACATTCATTAGAATCTCAAATTTTACTCTTATATATCATCAAAAAATACTTACATATATTTGGGAACATCACAGTTGATATTGTGTGTCATCTGATGAATATTTTTTATGCCTCACAGTTTCCAACATATCACAATGTGGGGTTTCCTTTTCCGCATTTCAATATGTACTCAGGATTTTATCTTCAATATAAAGAGATATATATTATATAGCCATTATCATTCCATAGTAAATATTATGTGTGATTTTATTGATCTTTCATATCACATGGTGAACTCCCTTATACATTGAAAATATTATATTCTGTAAGCGCATATATAAAACTTTAAAAAAAATCTGCCTCAAAGATATTATGTATAAAACTCACACTTCATTATCCACTAAAATTAATCTCAAAATAACTCAAAACACTTCATTAATTATTTTAAATTTTATAAAACTCTTTGAAAAAATCAAAAATCTAATCAATCATATAAGTACACATCTTGATTATCAACTATGTCAAAAATTATTGTACTTAAAAGTTATATATTTTTATCAATTGATTATGCCTCAATTTATATTTAAATAATATACCACATGTTACCACTTTTATCTATAATTTATATCTCAATTATGTTCATTGTATTTAGAATATTTCCATATATTAAAGAATCCTTTAAGAATAAAACATAACGGTGGAATATGAAAATAGATTCATTCTCTTCAGTCAATGATAGATCCTCAAAAAAATTTCTTCAAACATATAATATTATTATATTTTGTTGTGATTTGATAAAAAATTAATAAAAACAACACTTGTTTTTGATTCATTAATATCATAACGTAGTAATCATTACATATTTTTAATCTACTAGATCTTTCATAACCGAAATCTATAAGAAGCAACAATACATTTATATTATTTACCAATCCCATCATTGAATAAAATCAAAATTCATATCTCTATATTCATTTTCATCATATGAATGAGTCTCCACAAACATGAACCATGTAAAATAATATCAATATATACAATCCATAGTAACTTATATCAATATTTCATATTTTCTGTGGATAGACATGCCTTTATGTTTTAATAAGGATTTCTTCAATAGACCAAAAAAGATATATGAAGAATTTTTTTTTAATTATTATATGATTGAAGCATGTGGAATCTACCATCTGGTTGAATCTGATGACAAAATTAGTGATGATCAATTGGAATTTAGATGTATCTCAGGATATCGTGGTGACAAAATTGGTCTTTGGTCTTTTTGAGAGCCCTTGATGAACAAGAGGCATCAAGGATGTGGTTTTTTCCATTGGATCTAGTATAGTTTAAATATGTCTATGTGTGATTTGTGGGGTCAATATAGTTTTGGGATGATCTTTTGATATCCATGGTGATAAAGGTCAATTTAAAATGATGATGAATCAACGATGAATCAGGAAAGGGAATCATTGACGATGTCTGGTGGGCAATAGAGGAGGCTCATTTTTCATTTGATGGAAGGTATGGAGACACGCTGACGATGCAGATATAGTATTATGGATTTGATGACGGAGCACCATTATGGGATACATTATGGGTGTGGGATCCTAGTTGTGGACGAAATATTCATGTCATGAATTCACTTCAAAATGGTTGTAGGGTTCTTGTGTTGAAACATGGTTGGTGGTTGACAAAGCCCCACCCATCGGTGGAGTCAGAGATTTGATACTGACCAACATTATAGATTGACATCAACGCGTAGATGTGGATTGTGTAAGTTGTCACGAACCAACTCGGGTCGACCCTGAACTGGTCACTCGAGCCAATCCGCGACAAGTCCTCAAGCGCGCCTCCCCGTACGCCAGAGGCTGCCGACTAGCAGCGAGGGTGTAAGGATAGTCAGTGGGGAGACTATACCCTCTTATCAAAGTATGCAGAATAGTATAACTGAATAAATAATAACAATGGCGAAAGCGGACTAAATAAAGAATAAAGCAGCTGAAAACAGATTTTTGTACAACTAAACAAAAGTGGTAAAAACCAGTTTATACAATGATGAATGCATGACATGTACATGGTACTATGGAAAGAAGTAAAAAAAACAGCATGCTTTACAATACAATGCAGAAATAAAGTAAAAGACAGTTATGCCCATCGGGCAACCTCCACGAGCATCCCGAGCTCCCGCTCGGTCCTTTGCTCCTAACTTCAGATACAAGGAATAACACAGTCAAGAGTCCATGGTCCTGCAACCAAGAAAGTCTACTCGGGTACCCCAGTGCAATGGCGGCCCGAGTAGGGTGTGAGATATAAATCTCAGTAGGTCGGAACCATCGGTGTATAGCCCACTATAGACAATGATGTATAATTAAACATTGTGTAGGTATTTCCAAACAATAACAGAAAAATATAAACAATCAACACCCGTTTAGGTTCCAGAAAGGACACCTGACGGTAATATCTACTTCGAACCATAGCCGGAATAAGAAATTGTTCAAACACAAGTACATTTGTTCAAGCATATAAATACCTTTTATCATTTTGCTCATTTATACTCTTTTTATTCACTTATCATTTCCAAGGTTTCCATGTTCCTTAAGTAATCACTTAACCTAGTACAAGTTTAAACTCATGTTGGAAATCCATTCTTTCTTATCCTTCTTTATTTGATCACATTCCACTCGGGTTTTAATCACATCTCTTGTTCTTTTCATAAATCATTATTATCATTCGTTTGGTGTCAAGTACCATTGGGGAGGAACGCCATGTCCAAACCCAGATTTTAAGTCGATCTAGAACGCCATGTCTAGGACCCAAAATCTCATTCGGTGTAGATTGTCATGTCTAACACCCTATATCACAAGCTTGGATAACCATTGGGGAGGAACGCCATGTCCAAACCCAGATTTTAAGTCGATCTAGAACGCCATGTCTAGGACCCAAAATCTCATTCATTTGTCACTTAATTAATCAATCGACACAGTTCTTATTTCATAATTAATTCTTCACATTTAATTATCCAAATCAGTTATCAACATATCATAATTAATTCTCATAATTATTTATCTTTGATCAACTTTCTGGAATATAATTAATTCATATAACTAAATATCTTTCAAAGCCAACATCAGTTCATGATTAATTTCCCTCAAACAATTATCTTATCAAAACAAAACAATTCTCAATTACAATACCTCAAACCATAACCAATCCCCCAAAATAATCATCTTAGATAATTTATTTAATTAAAACTCAGTTTAAAGGGGGTCATGAAAAACATGAAATTAATTTAAATACTCGACTGCATTAATTAAAAAACAATTAATTTAAAGACTTAACAATATTAATTAAACAACAGTTAATGTAAAGACTGAACTGCACAATTTAAATAGAAATTAATTTAAAAACTGATAATGGTGCATAAAACAAATTAATTAATTAATTAATTAATTGTTTTAATAAATTACAGGGGCAAGGAAAGGGACCCTACCTCAATAAATTTGGCCGAGCCAAGCTTTCTAACTCATTGCAGTCATTCGCGCACATGCGCTTTGACATAAGCGTGCACACACTCAGGGTCCAACGCGCATCCCGAAAAACAGAAGTCGCACCCAAATATTAGTGCGGTAAAGACCTTTGCATATCCAAAATAATCATCAAGAACTCAGATAAATTAATCACCCTTAATTTAAGCGGTGCGAAAAAATTTGCGGGTTTAAGACACTCACCCGAAACATCGGCGGAAACCACTTCTCACATCACGCAGTCGTGTGCACGGGACTTTGATTTGCGTATATATATATATATACATATCACATATATAACATGCGTGTATATGACCTACAATGTAATACCAAATACATTGCTGCATTAATACCCAGTGCAATATAGTCCGTGTGACAACGACCACATATCAGCGACTCAAAAGTAATTCAGGTAAACGACACAGGACCAGATAAATATAAAAAAAAACTCTATAGACTCAATTTATTATTTAAATTGACGTAAAATATACAACAATGGTGTATATTTATATTCTTACCAAACGTCGGCGAAGAATCGTAAGGGGGTTCGCTCATAGGTTTTCCCGAAAGGGGCTGTCCAAGCCATCTCGCACTGTAATTCGCTGCAAGGAGATGGGGAGGTCGGCCATTGGAGGTCATGCCTCATGCGGAGGAGAGGGGGATCACATGGGTCATAGCGCACTGCAGGGGTTCGCCACGCCATAGATCTGTCCGGGAAAGGGAAGGCCACTCATGGGGGTTCACCTGGGGAAGAAGGGTGATGCACCTTGGGAGGACCAGGAGGAGGCCGACCGTGCGTTGCCTTGGAAGGAGGATAAAGACCTTGCGGAGGAGGGGTCTCGTCGTCCTGAATCATGCAGTAATAGGAGGTCCGGCAATGGGGTGTCCGATTGCGGAGCTTGGTCACGCGGCAAGGAGAGCCGGAGGAGGAACCACGCGCCTGCGCCTTAGGGTTTTGGTGGAAAACGTGATTGAGAAAAGGGGGGGAGGAGGAGGAATAAAAGAGGAATAAAAAAAGAATAAAATAAAAAAAGGCCATGCATGGGGGGGGGGGGGTCACGCCCTGCCCAGCGCCCAAATTAAGGGGCAACAAAATATCCCCCTTTTTTTAACATATATATATACATCAATATATATATATATATATATCACAAACTACATATATATCTACATATATATATACATAGTCAACAAAATTTATTAAACCCTCTTTAGTTTAAAAAAAATAAATTAACCAAAAAGAATAATAATAATTTCATTATTATTATTTAACCATGATTAAGATCAAAAATCACCAATGAAAACGCGTCATCAAAATAACGCTCTGTTAATTAAATTCCTACGTCAAATTAAATCCACTAATACGCGATATTAATTTTGACGCACTTCTGGTCAAACCGCAACTCCACAATTAATAGCGTTTGACCACCACTTAAATAAATGTGTTTGCACCACATTAAATAATAATAATCTCCCACTATTATTTTTAAACATCCATTAATTTAAATTAATCAAAAAAAACTTTGTTCTGACAACTTCCCAATTGCGCGACTTAACTCGCGCGGTCTAACCGCTCGCGCGCAGTTCGATGTCACCGCTTGAAACACTTTGTGTACTCAGAACCTCGTTATGAAGCGCGGTTTTAAAACCGACTTGCCGATAAAAGAAAAAGTTCAAAAACCTACGCATTTTACCCGCTCTAAAAACACGGTTTGTTACAACCTACCCACCTAAAAAAAATCTCGTCCCCGAGAAGCCTTCTGAAAACAACGAAAACATCACCCGACCTACAAGGGTCGTGAAGTCTCATTCAACCGGTCGCATTGCGTTTCCAACACCCAATGCACCTTTAACCATTTTCCTATGAAAACCGCATTTAAGCCTTTACAACTCGAGCCAACGTTCACGTTACAACTGAAACATCAAAGTAGAGCTTACATCCGAGACCATTATAGGGACCTCAAACCAAGAAAACAGTCGAATAATGATCGACCAACAAAATTGGTCAAGCATGATTCCATCAAAAGACATCGCCAAACTGTAAAATCACTATATCCTTTAAACCGACGACGTGCTTTTAAAACTGCTCTGTTATCAATCACACGTACACCGAAGTCCTTACACGACCTCTGGTGATATTCTCAAGTCAAGCCATCATAAGACTATTATGAAAAAAATTGTGCCTCAGCACAAAGTGTAACTACCAGAAACCGTACATCCCATGCACAACCAGAATGAGATTACGAAACAAACCCACATCTTTTAAACTTTAGCGTGGCGTATAACCGACACTATCTTAGTGTATCAAAGACGACATGAATATGGGGGACATGCTCGTCTCATCTAGCAGAGTACACTAAGATTAAACCAAGGTCGCTGAGAAGATCATTCGGACCAACTCTGATGCCTATACCACCCGAGGCATTTGTATACGTCCATGATTAACCACTGAAACTCTCCCAGCACTATCGGAGTTTCTAAAGTGTTGTGCATACAGCCAACCTTATCAAATTCGTTCTGACAAACAAGTACCAACATGTAAACCGAAACAGATGCGGCACTACCCCCCTTAGGAGTGTCTATGTCGTCGCAAGAACTAGCTGCTCACCGGAACACTATTTTTGAAACACTTTAACGCACGGGTGACGTTCCTCGAACTACGATCACCACATCATAAGCTCACACCGAAAACAAGGCAACTCAATCTCTAAGGGTACTACCTAGCACGAGCTAGCCCCTTACGAAGCACACACGTCGACCCTAACTCTTGGTCACGCAAAACAAGGATTACTAGGCTCAAAAACCCCTTTCCATTTTATCCATTTCAGTAATTCATTTCATCCTTTAATCATTTGAAAGAAGATTTTAACAAACCCACAAGTACTATTTCACAACAAAGTACTTGGTTTTCAAACAACGCCCCAGGGGCAAAACAGGCAAGTTGTAACAAACTTCCTCTTCAACATTTAACATTTAAACTTTAGCAGCCATCTTTTAAAAAGTTCAAAAACTCGATTTACCATTTCCCAATAATAAGGCGCCCATACACCTTATAATGGAAAATTAGATCCGTCGTAATCGCAACCAACAATTTCAGCCAAAGCAACCAAGCGCTTTCCAGCAAGCTAACAAGCCACTACAAACAGCTAACACAAAGCAACAAGCTGAAATCACTAAAACATGCTATAACACAGAGCATGACACACAAGCAAGATAGAAAACATGACATGTTATCACCCAAACATGTTAACTATCACCGAAACATGCTTTCTAAAGCGGCGTGCTAAATAAATCCAGGCATGAAATATTTTCAAGGCACACAATCAAAATCAGCAGGCATTCTACTAATGCAACTACATGGCGAGGCACATATGCATGACATGTGAATCTCTAAGTGCCTAATATGATGCATGCAATGCGATTTCCTTGCCAAATCAAGTCAAGGAAAATTTTCAAAACCTTTTCATAAACAAATAAGCCGTGGAAAGTACAACATTCACCCAAGGTGAAATCATATCAACAGTAATAGCAAACAGCATGAACATCAATTCCCAGCCCTAGCAACTTGGTCATTTCCCATACATGGGGTGATCAGTCCCAAGCACGGCTATTAACCCAAGCACCGACACATTCCTAGTCTCATGTCTACCATCCCCGAAACAGTAAGATAAAGGAAAAGAATGAACACTGGAGCTCTGATACCATTTTGTCACGAACCAACTCGGGTCGACCCTGAACTGGTCACTCGAGCCAATCCGCGACAAGTCCTCAAGCGCGCCTCCCCGTACGCCAGAGGCTGCCGACTAGCAGCGAGGGTGTAAGGATAGTCAGTGGGGAGACTATACCCTCTTATCAAAGTATGCAGAACAGTATAACTGAATAAATAATAACAACGGAGAAAGCGGACTAAATAAAGAATAAAGCAGCTGAAAACAGATTTTTGTACAACTAAACAAAAGTGGTAAAAACCAGTTTATACAGTGATGAATGCATGACATGTACATGGTACTATGGAATGAAGTAAACAAAACAGCATGCTTTACAATACAATGCATAAATAAAGTAAAAGACAGTTATTCCCATCGGGCAACCTCCACGAGCATCCCGAGCTCCCGCTCGGTCCTTTGCTCCTAACTCCAGATACAAGGAATAACACAGTCAAGAGTCCAAGGTCCTGCAACCAAGAAAGTCTACTCGGGTACCCCAGTGCAATGGAGGCCCGAGTAGGGTGTGAGATATAAATCTCAGTAGGTCGGAACCATCGGTGTATAGCCCACTATAGACAATGATGTATAATTAAACATTGTGTAGGTATTTCCAAACAATAACAAAAAAATATAAACAATCAACACCCGTTTAGGTTCCAGAAAGGACACCTGATGGTAATATCTACTTCGACCCATAGCCTGAATAAGAAATTGTTCAAACACAAGTACATTTGTTCAAGCATAAAAATACCTTTTATCATTTTTCTCATTTATACTATTTTTATTCACTTATCATTTCCAAGGTTTCCATGTTCCTTAAGTAATCACTTAACCTAGTACAAGTTTAAACTCATGTTGGAAATCCATTCTTTCTTATCCTTCTTTATTTGATCACATTCCACTCGGGTTTTAATCACATCTCTTGTTCCTTTCATAAATCATTATTATCATTCGTTTGGTGTCAAGTACCATTGGGGAGGAACGCCATGTCCAAACCCAGATTTTAAGTCGATCTAGAACGCCATGTCTAGGACCCAAAATCTCATTCGGTGTAGATCGTCATGTCTAACACCCTATATCACAAGCTTGGATAACCATTGGGGAGGAACGCCATGTCCAAACCCAGATTTTAAGTCGATCTAGAACGCCATGTCTAGGACCCAAAATCTCATTCATTTGTCACTTAATTAATCAATCGACACAGTTCTTATTTCATAATTAATTCTTCACATTTAATTATCCAAATCAGTTATCAACATATCATAATTAATTCTAATAATTATTTATCTTTGATCAACTTTCTGGAATATAATTAATTCATATAACTAAATATCTTTCAAATCCAACATCAGTTCATGATTAATTTCCATCAAACAATTATCTTATCAAAACAAAACAAAACTCAATTACAATACCTCAACCCATAACCAATCCCCCAAAATAGTCATCTTAGATAATTTATTTAATTAAAACTCAGTTTAAAGGGGGTCATGCAAAACATGAAATTAATTTAAATACTCGACTGCATTAATTAAACAACAATTAATTTAAAGACTTAACAACATTAATTAAATAGCAGTTAATGTAAAGACTCAACTGCACAATTTAAATAGAAATTAATTTAAAAACTGATAATGGTGCATAAAACAAATTAATTAATTAATTAATTAATTGTTTTAATAAATTACAGGGGCAAGGAAAGGGACCCTACCTCAATAAATTTGGCCGAGCCAAGCTTTCTAACTCATTGCAGTCATTCGCGCACATGCGCTTTGACATAAGCGTGCACACACTCAGGGTCCAACGCGCATCCAGAAAAACAGAAGTCGCACCCAAATATTAGTGCGGTAAAGACCTTTGCATATCCAAAATAATCATCAAGAACTCAGATAAATTAATCAACCATAATTTAAGTGGTGCGAAAAAATTCGCGGGTTTAAGACACTCACCCGAAACATCGGCGGAAACCACTTCTCACATCACGCAGTCGTGTGCACGGGACTTTGACGTGCGTATATATATATATACATATCACATATATAACATGCGTGTATATGACCTGCAATGTAATACCAAATACATTGCTGCATAAATACCCAGTGCAATATAGTCCGTGTGACAACGACCACATATCAGCGACTCAAAAGTAATTCAGGTAAACGACACAGGACCAGATAAATATAAAAAAAACTCTGTAGACTCAATTTATTATTTAAATTTACGTAAAATATACAACAATGGTGTATATTTATATTCTTACCAAACGTCGGCGAAGAATCGTAAGGGGGGTCGCTCATAGGTTTTCCCGAAAGGGGCTGTCCAAGCCATATCGCACTGTAATTCGCTGCAAGGAGATGGGGAGGTCGGCCATTGGAGGTCATGCCTCATGCGGAGGAGAGGGGGATCACATGGGTCATAGCGCACTGCAGGGGTTCGCCACGCCATAGATCTGTCCGGGAAAGGGAAGGCCACGCATGGGTGTTCACCTGGGGAAGAAGGGTGATGCGCCTTGGGAGGACCAGGAGGAGGCCGACCGTGCGTTGCCTTGGAAGGAGGAGAAAGACCTTGCGGAGGAGGGGTCTCGCCATCCTGAATCACGCAGCAAGAGGAGGTCCGGCAATGGGGTGTCCGATTGCGGAGCTTGGTCGCGCGGCAAGGAGAGCCGGAGGAGGAACCACGCGCCTGCGCCTTAGGGTTTTGGAGGAAAACGTGATTGAGAAAAGGGGGGGAGGAGGAGGAATAAAAGAGGAATAAAAAAAGAAAAAAATAAAAAAAGGCCATGCGTGGGGGGGGGTCACGCCCTGCCCAGCGCCCAAATTAAGGGGCAACAAAATATCCCCCTTTTTTTAACATATATATATACTTCAATATATATATATATATATATATCAAAAACTACATATATATCTACATATATATATACATAGTCAACAAAATTTATTAATCCCTCTTTAGTTTAAAAAAAATAAATTAACCAAAATGAATAATAATAATTTCATTATTATTATTTAACCATGATTAAGATCAAAAATCACCAATGAAAATGTGTCATCAAAATAACGCTCTGTTAATTAAATTCCTACGTCAAATTAAATCCACTAATACGCGATATTAATTTTGACGCACTTCTGGTCAAACCGCAACTCCACAATTAATAGCGTTTGACCACCACTTAAATAAATGTGTTTGCACCACATTAAATAATAATAATCTCCCACTATTATTGTTAAACATCCATTAATTTAAATTAATCAAAAAAAAAATTTGTCCTGACAACTGCCCAATTGCGCGACTTAACTCGCGCGGTCTAACCGCTCGCGCGCAGTTCGATGTCACCGCTTGAAACAGTTTGTGTACTCAGAACCTCGTTATGAAGCGCGGTTTTAAAACCGACATGCCGATAAAAGAAAAATTTCAAAAACCTACGCATTTTACCCGCTCTAAAAACACGGTTCGTTACATAAGTGATACTGGATATGGAACTTGAGACTATCTGAGGTAGGAAGACACATGATGGTGGGATATGTCATTTACAGTGAAGTTGTGGGTTGTAGTATGGGGGAGACCTCGGGGGAAGGAGTTTTATCACTTCATGCAGTGAGGTCAACCTTGTAATATTGGCCTAATTTCTGCAGTAGGTGTGCCTCAATTGATGAGTAGTGACTAATGTCATGTCGTCCCGAATTGATAGGGATTCTATCATAATTGACCGATTCATGGAAGTCATCAGGACATAATGGGAGTGTTCTTAGACTAGACCATTATTTGGGAGCTTATAGGTGCAATGAAAATGGGACCCACAGGGTGAATGATTTTTTCATTTAAAAGGCTATAGTGTTGCAATGAAGGGGCTTATGTTCCATGTGTGTAATTCTAGATGGAGTCTTCCCCCTTTTTTTGGTCGTTTGGGTATTGAAACATTCATTTTTTTGGTGGTTCTTAGTGTGAAACATTTTTTGTCTTTTTTGATTTTATTATTTTAAAAAAGTTTTTGAGTCAAGTATGCTTGGTACGTAGACTTTTCTGGCAGAGAAACCACTATCTGTCTCTCAAACATTCAATATATTAATTTATATGGTTTCTTAATATCACCCAAGACTTATCTATAATAAAATTATTGAAACCATTCAAAATCATCCACACAATCAACTAGGTACTTAAATTTTATTTATCATTAATAATTATATTGTTTAATTATAACATTTATTATTTATTATGTTAATTTTATAATTATTTATTAACTAAATAGTGTATTATTAATTATTTTATTAATTATTAATTATTTTAATTATATTTTTAGTTGTTATATATATATATATTATTAAATAACAAATTTTATTGATTTAATACTATGGTTTTGGACTTCAATTGGGTTGCATCAGGTTGACATGATGTGATTTCATCACTGACATTGTTGGGTGGGTGGCTCGAAAGAGTGTTATATGTGCTGGAATCATTCGTTCATACCTCACTCTAAATTTTTATGTGTGTGGGTGGGGTTCTCTTCCTCATTTTGTTTCCATCATGGTGCAACTTCTTAGCATGGGGAAACACTTTCTCTTGACCATTACTACTATAACATTATCATTCAGGGGGATATGAAACTCTTTCCTTTAAGTTTTTTGAATTTTTTATTCCATTTAACAAGTTCTTATCCCCCTCGTGATTTTCATTCATGGGATTTGCAATGGTGATTGTTATGGGTTACCTCTTCCCTATTTTTAAATAGAGTATTTCTTGTTTGTTTTTAAATAAAGGGGGTTCAACCCTGAACCTGTTCTAAAAAAAATATTAATTAATATTTTCAAATTTAATTATTAATTTTATTATTGCATAACCACTATTATAATTATTAATTAAAACTAATAATTATATTTAATTCATTTTTGATTAATTTTGATATTTAATATAATCATAAAGATCCAAGTGCGGGTTAGAAAAAAAAGAAACACCCAACCAAATTATTATAAAAAATAAAGATGTAACAAATAAAGTACAATATGACACAACAAAATAAAAATTCCCACAAACAATAAAATAAGTTTAGATACTATTACTCTATTTGGAGATAGAGTTCCTAGGATACCGACCTCTAATCATTGGGTGTCCCCCCCACCCCTCTATATGTTAGAGTCCACTGAGGCAGAACAATATCATCACTCGACGACGAGTCTAAGGAGTCCTCTACAATGGGTTTTCTCATGTATTTCCATGAATTATCATGATATTCAAGAATTTGATTATTATGACAACCATATTCAATGTTCATTGATAATAATTTGTCAACTACCAAATAATCCATCTATCAAAAAACTTATTCTTCCATTTTATCCAACGCATCTTAAAGCTGAAATTCAATCCATTTTTACATTTTAGCAGTAAGGCCCTAGGGTACCTCACACCCTTATAATCTATTATAGAGGCCCAATGTTTTTCCCTTTCAACATTACAATCCATTTGTGAGACCTTTCCAAATGATTTATAAGTATATTTTATGAGATCTGAAAATTGAGATGGATAAGACCAATCCAAGTTGTCATTCGTGCTCCTCAACCGATCTCCCCTTTCATTTTCTAAATCCTTATTACAACACTCAAAGTATATTACCATGTCAATTACTAGGGAAATAACTTATTGTGTATCAAAACCATTAAGAGGCCATATATACATGAGATACCCCACCCCTATGCTCTATTCCTTATTGGGCATGGGTATCATCCTTACTGACACAAGTAATAGGAACATCCTTCACATCACCTATCTGAACAATTTACCACACTTAGATGCATTAGGGTACTGAGTATTTCTAGCTAACCCCGATTGATATCCCTCCTCATCCATAAATTTATTTCCTTTTTCAATATTACTATCCAACTCTTTTACAATTTTGGGAAGTGGAGATCAAAATGAAAGAATTCGTTCCACCATTACGATGCCATCATCGCTCACTAAGGAACCAGATCCTCCAAAATCAGAATCCATATATTAATTTTCTATACCAGGTATGAAGATTAGGTCCCCACCTATATTTTTTATAGAAATAACATTTTCAATATAACCTTCTACATGAGTTTTGGATTCTGAGGCTACCACATCAGTAATAAACTTTTTATAGACTACACCATCACCACTAATACTTCAATGCATCTGAAGATTTCCACCACCATGCTTCATAACATATTTTCATGCATTATTAGTTATAAGCATGTATTTACCATTCTTAGTATTATTCTCATTCTTCATTAAAATGGATAACCTTAATCCCCTATGATAATTAGCCCTAACATGGAAAATATACATATGGTTGGGAAAAAAATCTAGAACTAATTAATATTCAATTCCCAATTAAAATGTAAACTCTCTAAGAATCAGATAAACTATATCAACTAAATTTGAACTAAGTGAAAATCCAAAAAAAGTTCTTCTATAATGACCAAATCTACCCAATTCAGTTTTATTGTAAAATTTAATTAGGGGTCCCACAACCAAGAGAATATCCCATAAGATGTAGGGATTCTAGAAAAAACTATTTCATCCATTTAATTTAGATCCAAGATCGAGCCATGCTATATATTGTATGGGACAGATCAAACAAGGGATCCCATTCCTGAAAGAATATGATCCCAGGATTGAGACTCACAAACTCATATCTCCCTGAATAAAATTGATGATCCTGTGAAGAAAATATTATATGGAAAAATCCCATACCTAATGAAACAAAAAATTATTTTATTGTGCCTTGTAATTTACCATACTAGTTGGGGGAAAATCAATACATATGGGGGGTATGATATTTGAACATGTATTCCCATGATTAGATGTGTTTTAGTTTCATTACACCCCTTTAAAAATAATATATATTGTACTATTTATTAATTTTTTATATTAATTAAATATCTATTGTTAATTATTTAATTAGGTAATAATTATTATAAAATTTTAGATATATGTATTTTTTAAAAAATTTCAATATGATGAATAATTATTTTCAATAAAAAAATAACCATATATTAAATTATTATTTATACTATGAATCGCTTATCATTTTTAATTATTGATTTTAATAATATATTTTTATTAAATATATGAGAATGTGGAATATGAATCCCACCAATAAAATACATATATAATTCAAAGACCCACACCCAACAAAAACTGTTCCATTGGTGGGGGGTTTATACTATTTATGATTATTTTAATATATGTAATTTAGAATAATATAATAGTATTTTAAATTCTAGTAATAATTTTTCAAAGTAAATTAATTAAAAATACGCACTATATATATAAAATAGCTTTCATGAATATAATTAACACAATCCATTAAAATTATTAATGGCATGCATGGAGGGCATTCACAAAACTATTTCATTTAAAAATAAAAGATAAAAGGATCTTTTGAAAAAAAAGTGTCCCGAATGTGATATAAAAGTTATATATCATGCAAGAATCCTATTCACACAAGCTATAGGCCTACCTTTTGTAAACATGGATCATGAATGTGGAGGCCCATTTTCAAAAATATTTTTTAACCTAACATATTCATATAAATATATCCTACATAAAATGAAAAAAACTCCATATATAAACATATAGAAATAATTAAATTAAAATTATTTATGTCTTTAATGCTTATATGGATGAATGCATGGTGAAAATATAAATGGATTTAGTAAAATGTTTTCTAGATCATGCTTCTATAAATATCTACATATAGTATATTTTCTCACAGAACATGGTTTACATAATTCTCCCATGAAAATTATTGTGATATAGTGAAACAATGAGATCATTGTTAATGTTTTCATCATCGATGGTGTTGGGAATTATAGGATTTCTAAAAGAGTTTTAGTGAAGTACTCATATATTATAATGGTGAAATGGTATCATTGAATAATGTGAAAAAATGTTATAAAAACATAATATCATCATTATTTAGAGAATAAAATTTAATTCGTTATTGTGTTTAAATTATGGTAAGAAAAATACAATAATAGGTCATATTATTAAGAGATGATTGATATACTAGGATGATTATGACTACAAAATTTGGTTTAATTAATGTTAATATAGAATATAATTTATGTCTTTAATTTTTTATCTTCATGTATAGTATTATATTATAGTTGATTTGAATGTTTAAATCTCACATGATCTTATACTATCGAGTTTCAACAGAAGTGTGAAAACCATTTCATAGATAAGCCTTTTGGTCAATGAATGATGGGATGCAAATGGGCCACTGTCAGATCATTGGCTGGATTAGTTGAGTGGAATCTATTGATCTAGAGATTTGGACACTAAGAATATGGACATAAGAAACCATACAGTGTTGGCATGAGGTCACATTGTTCGCTAAAATCAACTATATAGAGGCAGTGAATATAGTACAGAATTTAATTGTGAAAGTGTTATTTCATTAAAATTCTTAAGGGTTCACAATGAACCAACTAGAGAGGTTGTGGGAGTTGATCGTTCCAACAAGACAGGAGAATGAATGCGTTGATAAAATCTTAATGGAATAGTATTCCAGATTTCATAAGTTGGAGACTACCAGATGGACCATCTGGGTTCTTCTATCTAATGGTGGCAGATTACTGTTTTAGAAACACAGAATTGTAATGCTTCTAATATCTCTATTTTTTCATTAATAATGGGAATAAGTACATTTCCCCATGTATTAGGACATAAATATAAACTGCATACAAAAATTTTTGTGTCCATAATTCTTCTAATACTATAGTTTATTTAGATAATTTTTGTATGAGTGTGTCCAAAGGGTTTTTGTCGTAGTGTTCTGATTTGGGTAGGGATTGTACTCTATTTTACGATCATTATAGAATAAGAATTTTATGGAATTTTATTTTTGATTTTTTATGTTGAAGTTCATTTCTTCTAGTGGGTCATCATATGTTTACCATGAGCCCAATAAGTTATATCAGTTCTTTTATGGGAGTTTTAGATATTCTTTATTTGGTGAATGTAACACCCCAAGATTTTATTGAAAATAATCTTTTTAATTTAATGTCTTGTGTTGTACGCTACACCAAAAGGAGCTTTCACAACACGCATCCTTTACTTGCCTTGCATTACACGCAATCGCGACCTTCCTCGATAGCATGTGTTGTACGCAATACCGAGTTTCACTAAACAATGATATGCTATTAAAATATTATTAAAACTAACCGTTATGAATAGTAATAACCACTTTTTGAAATTTTGTAAATTTTATTTTTCAAAATGGACTTCATTTTTGGATTCTGAATATTAAAATTATCTTAGGGTGAAATTTTGGTACTTTTAGGATAACTTTCATATTCTGATGAATAATGAAAATTACTAAATTTTAATTAAAAATAACTTTTTTAATAGAAATAATTAATAGTGATAAATTATTAATTTGAGTGGTTTTAAAGTATATTTAGAATATATTTTTACAATTTAATACAATGTTGGTCATTGGATGTAATTTCACATTTAAACCAGACATAAACAAGTGTCAATCTTTTGATAGTTATTATCTCTCAAAAACATGCTATTTGTTTTGACGACTGGGATTAATTTCTAAATTAATTAATGTAACTGATATGTTTTGAATTTGGTAAAATAGAAGTCATTTTTGAATTCATAATATCAAATATAGCTTAGGCCTAATTTTTTTGTATTTTTCTGGAAACTTTCATTTTTTGGTGAATAGTGAAACCACTAAGTGGTAGTTAAAAAAACTGAATTTTTCATAAAACATAATTTTACCGCTTCTGTGAGTGGAATTTCTAAAATTCAAGAGACACGGTTAATATCAAGGACTAAAATGTGCTTCAATGAGATGAAAATAATTTTTGGTGAATAGTAACTTTTGACTTTTTTTACCACGGTTAAAAGTAAATAGGGTAATTAAGGGTAAAATGATATTATTATTACCCTAACACATGTCCTAATTCTATTGGATAAGTGAAATTCGACCAAAAACAAACTTAGGAATAAAATATGACCATTTAAGCCCACTTGGATTAGATTAGGACATTTATTATTAATTTATTTAAAGAAGGGTTAAAATAGTTAAAATCAATGTTTAATAAGTAAATCATTTTTAATATAGGGTTATACATAAGATAAATTCGACTATAAATATTCACTAGAAAGCTAAAAATATTTCTTACATAATGATATTTTATTTGTAATTTTTAGACATTAAATAATTTAATTTATTTATGACACAACGATGATGCAGTAATTACCTTTTTAAGAAAATATTAACATAATTGATGTTATAAATGCCCAAATAAATGTAATTTGAGACTTTTTATGACTTACACTAATTTTATAGGTTAATATGACATGTTATTGTTGATTTAAGTAACTTGGTTCTAACTTATCATTCTGTTATGAATTTCATAAAAATCATGTACCAAATAGTGTCAAAATTGACATAAATTAGTTTTTAAAACAAATATTATATTATTAATTGTTATTTTATTCCTAAAAATCTAAGGTTCGGCCAAATGACTTAGATTAGGTTATATATATTAATAATAAACAACTTGGGGTTATTTTGGCTTGATATAGTAAGTTTATTAACCATATAGTGTAAGAAAACAAAAAGACACGGTAAAAGTTAAATTATTTAACTTAGAGTTAAATCTAATTGATAAGGTTAAAATAATAACTAAACTTGTCTAAATTCTATTAGATGAGAGGATTTCGACCCATCCCCACCTTATCCTCGAAATATATAAATTTTGAGCTATTTAAAACCGAACTTGACTTTATAATAAAATAATATTTTTAGTTTTCCCAAAGGTGCCCCTCTCCTCCCTTATAAAAGGGCACCTCCTCCCTCTCCTCCTCACACCAATTTGAGCATTCAAGATCGGCCGACCCCTGAAAAAATCTCTTCTCCACTTCCCTATTATCATCCTAGAGGTCCTGGTCTTCTTCAAAGACTATACTTAGTTCTTTAAGTGGAGGTTAAGAAAAGGCACGTCAAAAAGAGGAGGTTCGGATACATACAAAGCATATCAGACATAAGTTAAGGGAAATATCACAATCTCATTTTTATCCGAGATTGTTTATACTTTGGTATTTACTGGGGTGTATTTTATCATCCACATCCATTTTTCTTCGATATGTAATTTTATTTCCATCCACCTACAATTGTTTAAATCCAATTTTACCCTTAGGTGAGTTTTTAGCAAAGGATATGAAAGGAATATTTTGTTATTTTTTCGTACGAGGTACTTTTTGACTTTTCCGACAAAAGTACGAGAAGAATGTTTTTTTAACTTATACGGAATGAATGGATTTTTAAAACATTATTTCCAAGAATCTTCCTTTACAAGTTATCAAGTTTATTTTTAATCAACTTCTTATAGTTTATAATTGTTTGACATGTTAAGAAAGGAAAAGTGTTTTTGAAGTCAAAAGGATATTTTCCTCAAGAATGGAGTTCAAGTGTTTTATCAAAATTATTTTCCATCTAAGATAATAAAGGCTTCTGTTTTCATCCCTATTATTACATTTATTTGATTATGTTGTGATGGAATTATTTTTATGAATTCCTTAATCTTATATGAATTGTTTTATGATGTCATGATGTTTAAGATTCCCATTTTTATTTCATGGGTTATGCTATGATGTATGGTTTATGATTTTTTGGCACACATAATAATGGTATCATTATGAGATGGGTGGGACCTATATCTCCCTCCAATTCATTGGGTAAAGATTTTATATCTCATGAGATAGACATGGCTGGAACGGTAGGTTATACCGGTTCAGTGAAACAGGACTGAAACGAGGGTGACTCGGTTCAGAAATGGACATTGTCCACTAAGATAGTCTTGGAAATGAGTCTTGACTAATAAGAAATGATTCTCTACGATTATGTGTTTATACCACAAAGTTTCATGTATTAAGTTATGATTATTGGGATTACATTTCACTACTATGATTTATCCCATGTTATGAAATTATGATCTCTTTTGCAGGTTAAGATTTCGAAAAGATATGTTCTTATGAATATGACGTGATTGATATTTCTTTTGTTTACCCTTACTGAGCATTTGAGCTCACCATTTTATGTTTTCTTTTCCCCAGGATATAAAGAAAGGATTTAGGTTTATAAAAAAAAGATCTTTATGGGAGATGTTGAAGATCTTTCACCATGATTAGAAGATTATATTCTGAGTTTCCAAAGACACTAAACTATTACAGTCCTTGTGTGTGTGTTTTTGTTATGTACTATGTATTCCGCAAAAGTAATGTAATGTCCATGTACGTCATGCTTTGGGTCTTTACAGTTGGTATCATAGAAAAGGTTTAGTCAACCTTTGGAAACTAGGATGTGAGAACGTTAGTGAGATCCCTAGAGATATTTCTAAGGTATGTCTAGGGATGTCTCTAAGGATAAGTATACATATAGGATATAGTCCTAGAACTACAGTAATGATCTTATAATTTAACCTAATATGTTAGATATTAAGGGTACTCCCCCTTTATTATGTTGTTTTCCCTAGCATTATTTTTGCCTCTCACACTATTCTTTTTGGGTTTTAGACGATGGCTGGAACCCGAAGGAACCGTGTTGATCACTGTAATGGACAATGCAATGATTGTACTCCTGAACAAACAAATGTTATGGGAGATGGAGTGAAAAATATTATTGTTATACTTACACAAGCTCTGAATCATTCTGGACTTCCAAATGAGTAGAGAAGGGAACAATATTCTATTGAGTCCTTCATGAGGAAACGTCCACCTTCTTTCAGTGGGTCTTCCGATCCTCTTGTTGCTGAACAATGGATCAGTACCACTGAAAAGATATTTTCAGTTCTTCAATGTTCTGAACATGATAAAGTCATCTTAGCAGTATATCGTTTGGAAGGTGAAGCTGATCAATGGTGGAATCTTATCAATAATACGAGGCCAAGAGATGAAATTGAGTCCATGGAATGGGACGAGTTCAAGAACATGTTTTTCAGTTTGTACTTCCCTCATATTCTTCGAAAAAATATGGAAAAGGAATTTCTTGAGCTGAAGAAGAAGGATGATGAATCTGTTGGTATATACGAAGCGAATTTTACAAGACTTTCAAGGTATGCATCTGGCATTATCATCCAACCTGAAAGTAAAGTTGATCGATTTTTCAGTGGCTTAAAACCAATTCATTGAAGGGAATTAGCTATAAGAGACTTCAGTAGCTATGAAGAAATTGTGCGTTGTGCTATCAAGGTAGAAATGGAAGTTGGTGTTACATATCCATCTCATGGTTTTGACAAGAAACGAAACATGGAGTTCAAGGAGAAATCTTAGAATAATGGTGAAAAGAATATGAATGTTTCCTTATGCATAAAGTGTGGAAAGAAGCATGGTGGAGATTGTCTTAAAGGGACTAGAAAATGTTTCAAGTGTAGAAAAGAAGGTCATCGAGCAGCTGAGTGTCGAAGTAATGGAAAAAGGGTTTTTAATGATGTGAATAAAGAAAACACTATAGAGAATGCACCACCAACACTTCAATGCTTCAAGTGCAAGGAAATGGGGCATTATGCTAATAAATACCCTAATCCAAGGGTTAGTGATGATCTACATGAGCAACCTCTTAAGGAAAAGGACAAAGGGAAGTCACATGCGATCACTATTGGCGATGTTGAATATGACAATGATGTGGTGGAATGATTAAGTGTTTATGTAATGGGATTTCAAAATAGTATCATGGAATCTCATTTATGGTATTGTGGAATTTTTGAATATCTATGTATTGGTTTTCAATAATTATATGATACAGGTAACCAGGAAAAAAAAGTGATTGAAATATTTTTGGAAAGCAGATGATATGCACATAATGAAGGGATAAATAGAATCTAACATGTTTGATAGTATTCATGAGCTCATGATTGATATAAGGATTATGTGATATCATGGTTTGAGGATATAGAATTTTGAGGATTTTGGTATGTGGAAAGTGTTAACTTTTAACCGCATTCATGTTTTCACTAAGGTTTAATGGATATGCATTCTTCAAGAGAATACATGATTAAGGTATTAACATGTTTGTAATTTGACCAACAAGATATATTTTATGATATATGGGGGATAAATGATGGCATTCACGAGATCATTTTCTTTATACTATGAGCTTGGACCGAAGTATTTTAGATAAGCCTAAAGATTGGAATGGATTATGTTAGACATAAGTTATTATTTTTTAAGTATAAAACTTTTTTTGATATTGTTGATGGGATGTTATAGTAATATAGCTTTAGAAAAAGGACAACTTGCAGGATGGGCGACTTCCCATCGCGTCGGACAAGGATGTTGGAATCGAACCCACAACCGAAGTGCGACTGGTCTTTATCGCCTACCACTAGCCTACAGAAAGTCCCTGGTTAGTAGAAACTAGTTTTATTTTATTAAGCGGCATGATATATGAAGTATAAGTTCATTTTTGGAATCGTATTAACCTCACCAAAGACGGACTTATGTATATTTGATATCTATTGCTAAACTTTTGTTTGAAACAGATGGAATGACCCATCATTCTATCACAAGATCTGTTAACACTACACGAATAACAAATTCAACTTTATTTCTTTAAGAGGTGAAGTGGAAATTGTTCAAAGCATGAACAACAGTGAGATTGTACCAAAATCAAGTAAGTATTTCTTCTAATTTTTTCAACATTAGGGAAATGATATTGAAAACCAAAAATGTTGTCCTAGTGCTCTTATATCCGATGAATCAAATGTTACCTTAGATCATCACAAATTTATGGCTTTTTGATTGCTGAATTTTTCATATCCATGTTCTCTACCACTCTCCATCAGAACATGATGGTTAGATTTCTCTTCCATATCCATATTTTCACCTATGTGGAAACCCAGTGATTAGTTTATTTGGGTAACTGTTACATTTCATACTTTTGTTTTTAAAGATTGGTTTTGGTATTCCTTTTTACGATGTGGGCTTATATTAAAGAAACTTTCGAATAGTAAACCATTTATAACCCCAACGAATTTCGAGGGTGAAATTCATTTTAAGGGGGGTAGAATGTAACACCCCAAGATTTTAGGAAAAAATATTCTTTTCAATTTCATGTCTTGTGTTGTACCCTACACCAAAAGGAGCTTTCACAACATGCATCCTTGACTTGCCTTGCATTACACGCAATCGCGACCTTCCTCGATTGCGTGTGTAGTACGCAATACCGAGTTTCACTAAACAACGATATGCTATTAAAATATTATTAAAACTAGCCGTTATGAATAGTAATAACCACTTTTTGAAATTTTGTAAATTTTATTTTTCAAAATGGACTTCATTTTTGGATTCGGTATATTAAAATTAGCTTAGGGTGAAATTTTGGTACTTTTCGGATAACTTTCATATTCTGATGAATAGTGAAAATTACTAAATTTTAATTGAAAACAACTTTTTTAGTAGAAATAATTAATAGTGATAAATTATTAATTTGAGTGGTTTTAAAGAATATTTAGAATATAATTTTACAATTTAATAAAATGTTGGTCATTGGATGTAATTTCACATTTAAACCAGACATAAACAAGTGTCAATCTTTTGATAGTTATTATCTCTCAAAAACACACTATTTGTTTTGACGACGGGAATTAATTTTTAAATTAATTAATGTAACTGATATGTTTTGAATTTGGTAAAATAGACGTCATTTTTGAATTCATAATATCAAATATATCTTAGGCCTAATTTTTTTGTATTTTTCTGGAAACTTTCATTTTTTGATGAATAGTGAAACCACTAAGTGGTAGTTAAAAAAACTGAATTTTTCATAAAACTTAATTTTACCGCTTCTGTGAGTGGAATTAAGAAAATCCGAGAGACACGGTTAATATCAAGGACTAAAATTTGGTTCAATGAGATGAAAATAATTTTTGGTGAATAGTAATTTTTGACTTTTTTTACCACGGTTAAAAGTATGTAGGGTAATTAAGGGTAAAAATGATATTATTATTACCATAACACATGTCCTAATTCTATTAGATAAGTGTAATTCGACCAAAAACAACCTTAGGAATAAAATATGACCATTTAAGCCCACATGGATTAGATTAGAACATTTATTATTAATTTATTTAAAGAAGGGTTAAAATAGTTAAAATCAATGTTTAATAAGTAAATCATTTTTAATATAGGGTTATACATAAGATAAATTCAACTATAAATATTCATTAGAAAGATAAAAATATTTCCTACATAATTATATTTTAATTTTAATTTTTAGACATTAAATAATTTAATTTATTTATGACACAATGATGATGCCGTAATTACCTTTTTAAGAAAATATTAACATAATTGATGTTATAAATGCCCAAATAAATGTAATTTTAGACTTTTTATGACTTAAACTGTTTTTATAGGTTAATATGAAATGTTATTGTTGATTTAAGTAACTTGGTTCGAACTTATCATTCTTTTATAAATTTCATAAAAATCATGTACCAAATAGTGTCAAAATTGACATAAATTAGTTTTAAAAACAAATATTATATTATTAATTGTTATTTTATTCCTAAAAATCTAACGTTCGGCCAAATGACTTAGATAAGGTTATATATATTAATAATAAACAACTTGGGGTTCGTTTGGCTTGATATAGAAAGTTTATTAACCATATAGTGTAAGAAAACAAAAAGACACGGTAAAAGTTATATTATTTAACTTAGAGTTAAATCTAATTGATAAGGTTAAAATAATAACCTAAACTTGTCTAAATTCTATTGGATGAGAGGATTTCTACCCATCCCCACCTTAGCGTCGAAATATATCAATTTGGAGCTATTTAAAACTGAACATGACTTTATAATAAAATAATATTTTTAGTTTTCCCAAAGATGCCCCTCTCCTCCCTTATAAAAGGGCACCTCCTCCCTCTCCTCCTCGCACCAATTTGAGCATTCAAGCTCGGCCAACCCCTGCCAAAATCTCTTCTCCACTTCCCTAGTATCATCCTAGTGGTCCTGGTATTCTTCAAATACCATCCTTAGTTCTTTAAGTGGAGGTTAAGAAAATGCACGTCAAAAAGAGGAGGTTCAGATACGTACAAAGCATATCGGACATAAGGTAAGGGAAATATCACAATCTCATTTTTATCTGAGATTGTTTATACTTTGATATTTACTGGGGTGTATTTTATCATCCACATCCATGTTTCTTCAATATGTAATTTTATTTCCATCCACCTACAATTGTTTAAATCCAATTTTACCCTTCGGTGAGTTTTTAGCAAAGGATATGAAAGGAATCTTTTGTCGTTTTTTCGTATGAGGTACTTTTTGACTTTTCCGACAAAAGTACGAGAATAATGTTTTTTTAACTTATACGGAATGAATGTATTTTTAAAAAATTATTTCCAAGAAGCTTCCTTTACAAGTTATCATGTTTATTTTTAATCAACTTCTTTTAGTTTATAAATGTTTGACATGTTAAGAAAGGAAAAGTGTTTTTGAAGTAGAAATGATATTTTCTTCAAGAATGGAGTTCAAGTGTTTTATCAAAATTATTTTCCATCTAAGATAATAAAGTGTTCTATTTTCATCCCTATTATTACATTTATTTGATTATGTTGTGATGGAATTATTTTAATGAATTCCTTGATCTTATATGAATTGTTTTATGATGTCATGATGTTTAAGATTCCCATTTTTATTTCATGGGTTATGCTATGATGTATGGTTTATGATTTTGTGGCACACATAATAATGGTATCATTATGAGATGGGTGGGACCTATATCTCCCTCCAATGCATTGGGTAAATATTTTATATCTAATGAGATAGACATGGCTGGAACGGTAGGTTATACTGGTTCAGTGAAACAGGACTGAAACGAGGGTGACTCGGTTCAGAAATGGACTTTGTCCACTAAGATAGTCTTGGAAATGAGTCTTGACTAATAAGAAATGATTCTCTATGATTATGTGTGTATGCCACAAAGTTTCATGTTTTAAGTTATGATTATTGTGATTACATTTCACTACTATGATTTATCCCATGTTATGAAATTATGATCTCTTTTGCAGGTTAAGATTTCCAAAAGATATGTTCTTATGAATATGACGTGATTGATATTTCTTTTGTTTACCCTTAATAAGAATTTGAGCTCACCCTTTTATGTTTTATTTTACCCAGGATATAAAGAAAGTATTTAGGTTTAGAAAAAAAAGATCTTTATTGGAAATGTTGAAAATCTTTCACCATGATTAGAAGATTATATTCCGAGTTTCCAAAGACACTAAACTATTACGGTCCTTGTGTGTGTGTTTTTGTTATGTACTATGTATTCCGCAAAAGTAATGTAATGTCCATGTACGTCAGGCTTCGGGTCTTTACAGTGAAGGTGTTTTAGCACCTAGATTAGTAGAAAAGATCTACACTCTATCTTATAGAATAATATTAGACATCAGTTTTTGTACTCTTCTCTACATCCAACAGAAGTTAATTGGAATTTACATTTCTAGAATGATTGTAACATACCAGAAACAAATACCACTAAACAGTGTCCCAATCCTACTTAGTCACATGGCCTTAAGAACATATCCAATAATTTTAAAGGCTTTATACTAAAAGTGAGGTCTTGGGGTGTGTATGTTGGGAGACTATGACCTCTTCTCAGAGTGTAACATAGTGGTATAAATCATATAGATAAAATAGAATAATTAATATAATAGTCAAATAATTGATAAACTAAATGAAAAAATCAATAGTTCTAGAAGTAATCTCATATAAAATGATGATCATGCCATGTGTCTATAGTTCCTCCAGAATAAAAATTCATGGAATTGTTATAATAAATGTATAAAAAAAAATTCAAAAATATACAATCTATTGATTGAATAATGATACTCAGCAAGGTATCATGCTTCCCTCTTCCTAAGCATGGAATCATGTCATCCATCGAACATGGAATGCATTCCTTAATCACTACCTACATCCAAATAGTATCTCCACGTACCCAACGGTGGCCCGAATAGGGTGTGAGATACAATCCCAGTAGCTCACCACCCAAGTTGTCAGCGACAATTCCTAGATAAAAAATATAATTTAAATCATAATTCCATATATATATATATAAGAGATATTATTTCCATACATGTGAAATGGCCAATGGATAATGTAAAGTTGTAAAGTGAAATTGTCAAGCCAGACAATGCTCTCTAAAAAACAAGCATCAATGTCCTATAATGATAAAATAGTAAGAAAAAGGATTTGAACACCACTCCCATGATGTATGCACAGTATATCATATCACTCGTGTCATTTCTATATAATATGTAAAATAAATAATCAAAACCATGACATATAACCAGAAGTGTAACATTTATAATAACGACCAGTATAATAAAAAAAATAGACCCATCGGGTTTAGATTCAAGGTGTATTAAATCAATGCATCCTCATCAAGTCTATATGAAATATATATAAAATATCAGTTTGAATTGAATTTGTGTCTATGGAGAATGTCAACATACCATGTCTATTTTGAGGCCCAAAAATCCAGATCAATGGGGTAGCAAGGCCCAAGACATCCCATATAGTCTATTTCTAATGTGAATTACAGGTCCAATGCATCCACTACCATTTCCATGAACCATGGTGTAGCACACTAATGGAATCATATGTAATAATTCAAAATTATAATCATTTTTCATTTCAAAAATACAAAATTATTGAGTTTAATCACCCCATTGGTTAATTAATGAAGGAAAAAAGAAAAAGAAACTCATATAGAATACACCATGGGTATAATTGGTTATAAAAAACCTACAATCTACCCCCTTAATGAGTAATGTCCTTAGATTTTATCAATCCCTAAAACCACCTAACACCCCCATAACATCAATATGTATTAATATTAGGTTGTAAACAATAATTTAAGCCGATGTTAAATGAATTTAAAACTCATAAAAAACCCTAGAACATATAATCTACCCCCTTATAGAATTTTTTCCTTAACTAACCCTCTAAAGTGTGGTCATGAGTAATTTTACAATAACTGTAGTCATTGAGAATTTACATTAGCCTCCCTCTCCGATGTCATTTCATGTAAACGATGGTGCTTCTATAAAACCCATATTGATGAAATGAGTAGCCTTAGAAAACCTTTGTTCTCCTATAAATGTTATGGTTAGGATTCTCCTTGAAGGATGTATCAACCTGTAAATCCACATCCTCTAGATGTAGAATGTTAGATAGTTCTAAATGATAATGGTACTACTAAGATACATGGAATATATCTTTTGTGGCATGTTAGGGATAAGGAAACTACAACTGATAGGCCAGTGGAATGACTCTCTCAAGAATTATGAAAGGAAAATAACTTGGTGAAAGCCTACCCTATATCCTTATCATTATATTTCCAAACCTGGGAAATATACATAGAAATACCCAATCCATAACCTTAATCATTATTTGTAATATACAACGACCAACATATTTTGTTTTCATTATTGTGTAGTACTCATCATTTTAATGATAAATAAGAACTATTTATAATTATCCCACAAGAGACATGGTCCCAATATGGCAACCACAATTACTTCTGAAAATCATAAGGGAGATCATCATGTCCTACTATATAAATCACTGTAGGGTTCTATACGTATTTTCCCATGATAGATATTATTGTAGGAGAACAAAACTAGGTGTATATTCCTCTTCCAAGAACACCTGAAATCTGGGACACATACTTGTGACAATCCCTCAAGAACATGTATCTTATGCTCTAACATGACATTAGTCTGAGGGGGGTATTCTATGCTCAAAAGAACCTATGTAAATAGTTCCCTATGTAAATTCTTCCCAAAATAAGAAATTAAGTAGGAATCCCTATCTTAAATGATAGTGTGTACGACCCCATGAGGTCATACTATCTCATGCATATAAAATCTCCCAAGAACATATGTCCCTGTGGCCTCTTTGATATTCATGAAAAGTTAAACCTTCACGATCTGGTAAAGAACAACCCACACAACATCCCCACCTTGAGGTTACCTCAACAAACAGATCATGAAATCCATCACAACATCATCCCATTTAGACTCATGTATATATAACTACTGTAAAAGTATAACTAGTAGTTGATGTTCCACCCTAATCTACTGATATTTAAAAAATATATTAACAATATAATCTACCTCATGTTTCAAACATAGGTACGATGTTTTAAGTCATGATAAATCATTTTTGATACTGGGATACGCTACCATAACAAAGGCATGAAAGTCCATGATCATATCCTCATGTATATCCACTTGTACACATGTGCATCCATGGATATATGTGATCTAATTATCAACTATATTCCAACTATAAGGTGGTTCATTTTATTCCACACTATCCCATAGAACTACGACCGTTGAATATGGGAACTTACTCACCGTAAATCTATCTAGTAGTTGATAGGTCACAAATAATGATGAAATATAATTTTACCCCTGATAATCCATCACCTCCATGTAAATATAAAATAATTGTTCCATATAAAACCACTCACTAATGGCCACTGAAAATGACTATATATGAGTCCTTTTACTCAGTGCTCCGACCACCTCATTTACCTTACTAGACATGTAGGATAGCTTGATGTGAAAAATAATGTTGGTATTCAACCCACCATTTCTACCCCATATTCAGGTCATGCATTGTAAATATATACATGAGGATTGTATGGTCTATGTACACAAAAAATAATCTCCTAATAAATACCAACATTGAAAATCATGAAAAAATTACACTACTCGAGGTCTTGCATCATAAATTTCCACTTGTATGACCACAACTATTGATAATTGTATGCCATGACTCCATCTACATTCATTAGAACTTATCCTATCATGAAACCTGATGTGTCATAATACATAGTTCTTATTCTTCCCTACACTAGAGGAATTTGGACCAGTAATGATATTTAGATCTTGAAAGGAATTCTCATAAGTATTTTTCAATAAAAACATCACACAATTCTTAGTCAATCCCATAAGTGAAACTAGTAAGAATGAAAAGTACTGTATGAAAAGATTATAATATCCATATACCCCAAAAAACACTATAGGCCAATAAAATCATTGGGATACTCCAATGAAAATATATCTACAACAACCTATAGGTCAACTACTACTCGGTCTGTGAGATAATATAATCTAGGAATTGAATTTTATCCATCTATAAGTTGAAATTTATGATATTACCCTTAAATCAATTCTCTATCAGTGTATATAAAAAATAACAATATATATTTCATTTTTATTTCAATTTTGATAATACAAGAAGATATGATCCACTAAACCACACCAAATGAATCCAGATAAGGATGGAAAACTCAGTTCATCATCACCATTAAAACCGCTAGCATGTTCAAAAGACCGAAAGACATAACAAGATACTCATATAGACCATACTTACTATGAAAAAATGTATAAATTATTTATATAGGTCCAACATGAAACTAATTGTCTCCATAACTCAAATAAATTTTACCGAATACCCAAATTCCTTGATTTTGGGAAAAAAATATCATATATTCATGGAAAATGATATTGGTTTTTGACCATCACCATGTTAATTTTCCGATAATACATGCATATTCAAATGGTACCGTTCACCTATTTCAAAAAAGGAATATAAAACCCCATAAAGAAGAATTGGGTTGCATAAACCCTTTTGAATCCATATCCATTAGCTACCTAATGATCTCCTTCAACTCCATCTTATTTATTCTATAAAGAGGAACTGATATCGGTGCATCTCCTCTAACTAGATTAATGGATAATATAACCTATCTCTCAGGAGAAAATCCATAAAATGCATCTCAGGAAACATCTATAAAATGATCAACCACTACTGGTAAATCAAACTTTCATGATCCTCGATCATTCAGATACAATCTAGCCATATGTGTTATCATCAAGCCAAGCCCCTGATGCTATAGTCCAACTTGGCTAGCATGGTCATCCCATTAACCCTTGGGAGAATTACTGCACCCTATGGTGATTTGATAGTCATCCACTTATGTTAGCAGTCAACATAATCTTGATAATATAATTGCTAGTCTCTCCTGAGTATGACATAAACACTATCATCTTGAGAACAAAAAGATTCTAGATATAGTGACATGCACCACACTCAAAGGGGGTACTTCCCATACTGACATACATACTCTATTTTGATAACCAATGGAGTATAAAGCATTATAACGCCCTCTAAAAACTAAACCAAAATCTCAAGTACATCTAATAAATGTAAAAATATAAAACTATGTGATGAAACTATAATAAAAATGCATGATATAAGAGTTGAGTCTAGTAAAATTATACCCCTATCCATGGATGATCTGATGTCGTCATCATCAGGTTTATGTGTTATAGAATATTCATGTCCAAAATTTTAAACTTGTGACATAGCCTCAATAAAATGAGTTTTCCTTCTATGCAATCTCAATAAAACTGGTGCATGGATGCCTCATCCATAACTAACACCACCTTGGTCTCATCAACTAGTACTACTCCAGCTCCCTACCTGACACCGAGCTGTGGAACCCTCTCCGGAACCTTGTGTTAGAGATGAACCCCTAATGATCATTGCATGAGGGTAGGTTCTTTTGAAACATTTCATGTGTCACATCCTGTGGTAATCTAAGTACTCGAGTAGGTCATGAAAACACTAGATTTTTACATGTCTCTATCTTCCACCATAATGATAGAATAATACACTGACATCACTAGTGTATTATCTAGTACACATCTCAGGATAAGCCTAAAAACATCACTCCCTTCCATTATAATTCAAACCACATGGTTCAGAGACTATACTACTCTTCTCTTCACCTCCAAATTATATATGGTTCTTCTTTTTAAATAGTTCATGATTCAAATATCTGTGATCTTTTTCAACCTAAGAACATTCACCTAACATCAAATGGAATGATAGATACTTTCCTCAAAGCATCTTTCCCTTGATAACTCATCAATAGGCTATGTAGGTTCAAAATTATATATCCATGTAAAGCTTTCTGAATACTCCATAACCATCATTAGAACCTACTCTGGTCATAAAAACTCATTATCCCAAACTAATATCAGGGTATTGGGTAAAATTACTCATAAATCATGGTTTTTATATCGACCCAAACCATATATTGGATCTTGTTTGCTAGGTTGATAATATCCAACAATTGGTTTTCTATTCCTACGAGCATATATGTAACGAGATTCACTGTCATCTCTAGAGGTGTATCTAAATGTCCTATGATTGATAACATAGTCTCAAGACACATCTCAATAGCTTATGGGCCTCCATAACCCAAAAATATTGGATGATGATACTACAGGAATGACAACATTATCTCATCCAAAGAAAAGGTAGGTTGAGGTGATCCATAAAAATTCTACGTAAATGAGTACAAAAACCCACATAAAAAAGCCTCAACACATGTTTCTAGTGAAACCATTGGTGCAAAAACTAGCACCAAATGGGGATCCACTGGTTCCCCATGGCTAACTTGCTGTGAAGCAAGGCTGTCACCATCATCCTTCAATACAATCAGAGGTTATGATGGTAGCATGTATCTACAATGAAAACACATGAATCATAATGATTCATTATCAAATGGAAAAATTCAATGCTTATGACATGTCAAAATCATCATATAACCACGGAGTACCACAAAACTTGGTCATTAATCTAGAACTTGTGAAAATAAACAACTATAATATTAACTAGAGACAATGCTTACTGCCCCCTTAGATGCTCAGTATATGTATATTTCACTATTTACAGGTCTAATTTAAATTGATTTCATATCCATTTAATATTTTATATTAAATTTTTTAACTAAATTATTCACCAAGTTATGATCCATAATGGTCTGTACTCTTCATTAATTAGAATATGGTGTCCACCCAATCCACAACACAACATGTTCCAGTCCATGCAACTCCTAGTCCATGAATCAATGATCCACAATTTTCCAATCAGGGTTTGTACTTTAAATTAATTAGCAAATCACTTCTTATGTTATTATAGGAAATCAAAGTACCAACCATGTTTATTAATCCAAAACACATATCATGTAACAAATTAGCAGAAATATCTATCACAACACCAATAATGACTTCATGAAAACATGAAATGCATCCTATAGGGCATGGCATAATACAAGAAAATTGATTCCTATAATGTGACTAAAATTATTCATGATATGGCATACCCTCATCTCATTAAGATTAAATAAAAATAGATCCTTTAATAATACTAATGATTACATTAAAATTCATGTGCCTCACCCAATGGTGGAATCAAATCAATAATAATATCCAGAATCCATAAAACAAAAAATTCTATTCGAGGCAAATTCAAATTTTCTTATACATGGGTTAACAACTCCCAGGACCAGCTCATTTAAAAATTACAATAACTCATTATCCCCTTCTATTGCCTCAAAATAGTAATGTTCGAAAATTAATCACATTTGATAACATATTGTAACGTACCTGACCTATATTCCACCGAACGGTGCCCTAATCTATGTATGGCACATGGCCTCAAGCGCATCTTCCTGAATTACAGAGGCTACCAACAAGACGTGAGAGACTAGGGTATGTTTGTGGGTATATTATTACCTCTTATCAGAGTGTATCTCATTGGTATAAATGACACATATCAAATAGTAGAATAAGTATAATAATAAGATAATTGATAAATAGTAGGACTAGATAAATAATGCCAGGAGTTATATAATATGAAATGATGATCATGTCATGTGTCTCTAAATAATATAAAATAGGTATTCATAGAATAAGTAAAATAAATATATCAAAATAATAGGAAGAACAAAAAACACTATCTTCCAATAACATCATGAGCCTCATCTCAGTTCCATGGCCCCGTGTATCAAATCCTACCACAATATTGAGCATCAGATACTGGGAACTTTCTGAATCGCTACCTTTGTCAAAATTTCCTTTCCAGGTTCCCAATAATAGTCTGGATAGGGTGAAAGATATAATCATTGTTGGTCACCACACTTGGTGTTTATAACATTTCCCATATGTGAAAAGTAAGAAAAAGCAGAGTGGAAGGTTTTTTTATAGATATGACAGTAATGCAGTCATGTTAAACAAGGAACGATGCAAAAAAAGTATCATTTTTCTATAACAAGGTAGAAACAAATAAAATAAAGTAAACAAAAAAACCATACCATATATTGAACACATCATATCACCCATTACCTTTCCTTGAAATCTTTAAATAAAATCAACAATGAATACACCGTATAAACAGAAGTGTCAACTTTACCATGAATAGTCCATTTAATAAAAAATTTCATACCCCTTAGGGATGGATCCAAGGTGTATTGAACCAAGGAATCCTTGTCGAGTCTCAGGATCATCTCGACAGAAACTTATTTAGGATTAAATTCGAGTCCAAGGAACGTGTCAACAAACCATGTCCATTGCAATCCCAAACAATATGTATCAAAGGAGTAACAAGGCCCAAGGTATCACATAGAATCATGATCAAAAGAGCAGTACAGTTATATGTAATCCACTACCATTTCAATAACCCATGGTGTAGAACACTCATTGTGTCCTATGTAATCATTGAACATTCAAGTTATTTATTATTTCATAAATCTATATTTAATGATTTTAACCACTCACATCCAAAGCTCATTCAATTTTATTCCATAACTTTACCCACTTATATGAAAATTGTAATAAAATATATTCAATAAATTAAAAATTTTATAAAATTTCATGCATGAAAAATGATGAATAACATATCCAATTAAATTAATTCAATTCAATTCAATTATAATCTGGCTTCTATTATTTAGGAAAGAAATAACTCCCCTCATTTCTGGTTTAACAAAAGAAAATCCAAATATAAATCACATGCCACACCCCTTGGGTGGCCTTTGTTGGGGAAACAACCTCTAACACATCACAATGGAATGAAAGGTAATCCTTAATAGGTTTCATTGTGATTAATTAAATAATTTAATTCATGTAAGGGGAAAATCCAAATCTTAAAACATGTTCCACTATTAAAACATTCCCTATAATTCATCAAAAAACTTGGTGAAAATATTGAACACCTACACTAGGTATGTAATAGAGTTAATTTCTTGTATCAGAATATAATTTGACTAATATCAAGAGATAGATAATGAAAGGAAAAAGTTCTTAGAAATATGGAATATTATCTTACACCTGAATATCTATTTTATTACTAAGATGTCTGAAAAAAATTATAAAGGACTGATTTACTCACCAACATATATGAAGAGAGATAAACATAGTCATATTTTAAGATCATATAATGAAATGGGAGATAATCCTACCATTTGGCCATCAATGGAGATCCAATAGTGTTGCAATCCAATGAAGGAGGGGATGTGATAAATAAAATATGTTTCATCAAAAATTAAGGAAAAACAGTATCATACACAATATTCCATGGGACACATGGTTTGGCGACATGGTTAGACAACCCATGATCAAACCATGCGACCTTCACTATATGTAGGGGCACCATGCATGTTTAGTTCACACAGTTTGACTTTCCATGTGAAAATAATATCTCAGTCCACTTTCAAAAACTACAGAAGCCATCACATGAGAATTCACCTCCATTAACAATATTCCATCAAGCAGTGATTGATCCTTAATCTGAATATCCAACTCCACATGAATTCATCTAATTGTATGGATTGGGTTACACAATTTCTTCTAACTATGTGTCCCACTTTTTTCCCTCAAAGAGTTGGGTTTTTAGATCTCAACAATCATTAGACACTACAGATACCCCCCATAACCTCAATGGTTATTCATATTACACTATAAAAATAATTTAGAATAAAATTAATGCGATTTATATTTCATAAAGAAACCTAGGATCTTACAAAGATGAATTTGGACGATCTTAAGATCTTGGTGGAATGATTTAATAGGGTTTACATTGGGTTATGGAATATTCATATAGATGATTGTCTATTAAAAATTGTCCCAAATCACCCATTTATAGAATCCAACTCGGAAATGTTGAAAATGGATAACTGGAGAAGATGATATCATTGGGATTTATAAAGATGCAACTCACCTAGAATATTTCATAAAAGAATTAGGAAGTGAAGAATGCATGTTAATTTATATAGATCCTCATTGATATGTATGAGAAACCATAAAATAGGAAAAATTATTAATATTTAGAATACCATTTCATATGTCTATATTGGAAGGATATTTTTCTAAAAATCACATCATCAAATTCAATATGATTTGTAAGTAGTTATATTTAATAAATGTTATATTTAAGTATCTCAAACAATAATTTTTGTTACTTTCTTCACTTTCAATGTATGGGGATGAAATAGTGACCATTATGAGTAATTCCAACAAAAGGATGAATTCGTGTTAAAATTCATTAAAAAACTAATCATGAATAAAGAGATTTAGAAGAATGAGTTTCAAGATTCCTTTTAAAACATATATATTTTTTAATTAAATGAATTTCCAACATAAAAAAAAGTCACTCAAAGGGGAAATTAAGAAGGAACATAAGTAGGTGTTTCTCAGTGGAAGGTCATTCATTATGGTAGAATCATGAGACAACATGCCACACTATTGGAAATTAGATCTTTCCCAACGCTTCTATACCAACGGTTTGCAAAAACCGTTGGTATAGGTCCCCTTTCCCTACGGTTTGGCCAAACTGTTGGGAAAGGCCCCAAAATTGGCCACTTTTCCCAACGGTTTGGCCAAACCGTTGGTAAAGGTAGACCTATCCCAACGGTTTTCCCAAACCGTTGGGAAAGGCCCTCAAATTGGACACTTTTCCCAACGGTTTGGACAAACCGTTGGGAAAGGTCCCCAAATATACCACTTTTCCCAACGGTTTGGCCAAACCGTTGGGAAAGGTCCCCGAGAACATTATATAAATCAAAATTTAAAATATTTATGAGAATACATATATATATTTATGTAATTATGATCACAAAAGTCATGTTAGGTTAGTGGTTGAGTCATTCAATTATAAACGATGGGTCCTGGGATCAAATCCCAGCGGATGTTTTATTTTTGGAATTTATATACCAACGGTTCCATTACTGTTGGTATAGATTTCATATTACCTATACCAACGGTTTCCAAAACCGTTGGTATAGACCTATCGCAACGGCTTACTTGGCTAAGGTTCTCCAAACCGTTGGTATAGGCTATACCAACGGTTTGAAGGCCTATACCAACGGTTCCAAACCGTTGGTAATGGTTAGTTTTCCAGTAGTGCCACATTAAGATTTATTTTTATGAGAAAACAAATTTAACACTGTAAGATATGATTTCAATAGTGGATTTCTGAATCCTTTTTAGAAGATATGAGTGGATTACTCTTAAGTGTTTCTAACTCTATTAATTCATGGGTGATAGACTCTAAATCATTGTTTGACTAAACATCCATGTATGTAATTATTAATAATTATATTTTCAAATGACTCGGTAGGGTATAACTAGATGGTGAAAAAACTCTTATGAAAGTTGGAAACATAAACATGTCATTTTGTAAAAGGATTGGATGCATGATTGAGTTGCATTAAGTGGGGAACATACCAATGTTAAGGAAAACATAATCTCATTATAATAACATGATGGTGTGGGTTTCTATAAAATATTAATGGATGGAGTGTGGAATATTTTTCACGCCTCCATGATTATAAATAAAGGCATGAAGGATGATAAAATGTACCTCATGATATTATTGGAAGGTGTAACTCATTCCATAGGTTTAACTTTCTATTATATTTGGTGTAATTTTATGTGGCATCTAAATGGAAAAGGGATGAAAATCCTTACCGATAATGGAATGATAATGGTTGAAAATATGGAATATGGAACATAAAAAGGAAGAAATGAAATGTGTCCTTATAGACCAATGTAAGAACACTAATGCACTATATGTTAGATTACGTTTACACTAATTTTTTGGGGCAAGCTCTCACGATCTCCCATGTATGTTCCACCCCCTTCATGAACTCCAAAAAACATTCCACATGGAATGTGTGGGTATAATTTTTCATTAAAAATTATGATGTGTTCATAAATTATATTTGATTTATACATAAGTTAGAGGAATATGTAGAAGGATATGTTAGATTTTTATGGTTGGAAAATGGTTGGTATTATGATATTATAGAGTACGTGAGGTCCTATTGGAAGTGGGGGATTCTATTTGAGAAGTCCATTGATGGGAATCTAGAACACAATGTTGTTATAGAGAGGATAAACCAAAAACTAATTAAAAAAATAAATAATAATGGGGATTCATATATAATTAACCATGTTTTTTAGGTCATTAAAATGAAAATTATGACTTACATAATTAATTAGATAATTTAATTCCCAAAAAATAACCAATTTTAGAGATATATTATTCTAGAATAAATATTTATTTTAACCAGCTGTTAGTATTCAATTCACTCAGTTATGACTATGTTAAGGTTGAAGAGAGATCTAAGGTGGACATTAATTCAGGAGAATTTAACTCTTTTATATATGGAGATGAAGTGTTTGATTTTGAAAATGGGATAAAAACCTTCAAAATGATGTTATAATAAATATTGTTATCTTTAATTAAGATATAAAATAATTGGATTGGAATAATGTGAAATAATTTTCTAATAGAAAAGTTGCATTGTAATATGATGCTTAAAAAGAATGGAATATAAGTAATATTTATATTTTTAAAAATCTACAGAGCATGTTAGTATTGAAATTAGAATACCTTTTTGAGGATTTAGATTAATGGAGTAAAATTATAATGGTGTTTCTGATGATTGAATTCTGAGAGAGTTAATGGAATATGTAATCTAGATATAAAATTTCATAGGAAAACCCACTAGATGTAGTGTTATTAAAATTAACTAAGATGTAAAGGATGTTGTTGAGGATTAATAAATATAGGAATCTAGTGTAGTGATATCGAAGTGATTTTAAATATTTAATTCTTATAGATGATATAATAATGAGATCCATGAAGTGGATAGATGTTTAAAATATTCTCATTAGTGATATTTAACCATGTGTGATGAAATATATTACCTTGATGTGTTAAGAATATAAGAGAAGACAGATTTTCCTACTTAGAAGAAATGCTTTAAAAACTGTATTTGAATAATAATGGAAGAAAGGATTGTGGGTTAAGGTATAAGGCATGAATATTGTTAACCGTTTTTCTATATATGAAAGGAGTATATTTATTATATATATTTTCTTATATTATTAAATATGATACTATTCAAATGGTGTTGATTTTGAATTTGAGGGAAAATTTACATTGGAAATAGATACATGTGAATAAAACATCGATTCATGGGGGATTATAAGAAAAAAAATTACGACAAATCATTTTGTCTTTAATGAGAATCAAAACTAATACCTTATGTACTAGATTAACTATATAATTTTCAATTTTAATTAAGAAACAAGATAGTTAAATTGAAAGGTCAATGATTTTATTAAGGAGTTTAATTTCATCTAGATTAATGCTTGTCATCCTATTAAAACAACATTTTAAATGATGGGATATTCATTAAAATTATGCTTTAAATTTAGGATATTATTAAATCTTGTCTTTTAATGGAATGAATTAGTTAATAGAAGGCTAAACAATGTGAGATTGTTTAGATGAAATATTTGGGATTGGCGAAGCAGTTTTTGGGGATATAGATAGTGAGAGACTTATGTTGTGATATTTTAAACCTAACCTAGAGAGATTATATATGTAAGGTGGTGGTTAAATATTGTATGAGTGTGGAAAAACTAATGACCACTCCCCTAGGTTAAAATTTCAATCTATTTGAGGATAAGTCACCCTTAATGGGTGTTAATGATGGATATATGGTGAATTTTCTATGTGAAAAAGTGGTCAGAAGTCTAATATAAATCATGATTTTAACTCATCTAAAATTTATGAAAGTGATAAGAGTTCCAATAATGTTTATTTCAAACAATGGAATAATAAATTTGGAGTCTATTATGTCTGTTCTCTTGTACATTAAGGGTTTAAAAATCCCTGAACATTGATTCAAAACATGTGATACATTGAAAGGCTTTGAAAACTCTAAATTTTGGGGTGTTTCATACACATAAAATTACAGATAAATTTTCATGTTCAAATTCGATAGGATGTGAGTGAGTTGGATAAAAAAACATCAATTATTAGTTTCACTCTCAAAAAAATATTCTCGTTAAGTCACATTCATTGAAGAATAAAAGGAGTTGTTCTGGTTAAAAGAGTTACTTAGGATCTCAAAATGATTCAAGAAAATAAAATTCTATTATGTGGTTCATAGAGTAAAATAAACTTAGTTAGAAATTAGATAATTCATTTTTGTAAGAAGAATATTCAGATGATGTACCATTTTATCAAAAAGATTATGGATCATAGCATGGGATATTTATGAAGTGTTGGTGGATATATGAATACAATGGACATGTTGTCAATGGTGGTTTTCCATGATTATTTGAGGTGATATTGTGCTTCAGTACGACTAGCATAACTAGAAGTGTGTTGGGTATACAGTGCTACTTCAAAACAATGTTAAGAAATAAAATAGGTTTTCTATTACCACTGGATGATGTTTTTGTGATTATAATAAAAATTATTCTAAAGATTTATAATGTTTGGTTTAGCAGAAATTTCAAAGCTTTCAGTTAAATTTATTGACCAATAGATGGAGAGACTCTGAGTGGCCTAATTTTTTATCATTGGATGGAATGGTGGTGTGGAAGTGATAATTATGGACAACTAGACACTATGCTAAAGTACACAAGAAACCAAATGTTGTGGATTAGAAGTAACCTTGTGCATTAATCTCAGTTGGATGGAGGTGGTGCATAAAAAATATAAAGAATAAAAATCAATGGTATGTTCTCCATAATTTTGGTGGGTGACTAGTGAATTGGCTTGTGAGGAATAGGTGGTGGATCTCACCAACTATATGGTAGGATGACCATGAATATTGGATCTTAGTGGAACACTATCAGATATGTTTTGATGGTGATGAATATTGGTGAATACAACTATCTGCTTATATTTAATTTTGACGTTAATTTGTTTTGACGAAACATAATATTTATTCTTAAAATTTCATGAATGTTTCCTTAATAAAAAGTGAATTAGTTTTTTCCAAGGACACATGTATGAACATTGGGAAATATTGCGATTGAGACTCATTTATTTATTTATATAATTTCTTCTAATATCTCTTGTCTGAGTGTGTCTAATTTTTGGGTGTGTCATATAATATATGTCACATTTATGGAAATTTAACCTTGTTAAAAAATTATTTTCTCCCATTTTTAAGTTTTAGTGGATATAGTTTAGTGGGTTATCAAATTGTAGCCACAATCCCAACATATTCCAAGAAATATTATTTGAAAAATTATTATATAATGATCACATATAATTATGAATCCTAGATGAAGTTGTTGGTGGAGAAAAATAATGAAGGATGCAATAATAACCATGAATTTTAAGGATGGCACTTTTTCTATAAACACCAATTATGGTCGATGATGAATGGGGTATGTGATAACATATAGAAATATTTATTATTGATGTAGTTTAATATTGATATTAAGTAGACTAATTTCATTATAGTGAACTTGAATCATACACTATTAAATATTTCTTCATTGAGGAACAAATATTGAATTTATCAGCACTAGATGAATTATATTACATAGTTCTAGTAACATTGTTTTATTTTCAATGATATTTAGTATAAAGATTCATCTATTATCATAAAAATTTAAATATAATCATAAAAATATTATATATTCCCCAATAAATGGTACATATATGGTTCTTTATTATCAATATAACGAATTCTTAGGTCTATGCATCCATTGTGAAAAAAACAATTGCATTAGTGTTTCTAGGTTTAAAAGGATAGAAGGTGTATTTGGTTGTGGATCAGAGGGAAAGGCATGATTTTATATTGGGATTTACTCCATACTCCATTTAAAAGTGTACTTTTTTGGGATAATACTACTATAAATAGATATTATAAGTGTATTTGTATACATTATATGTTTGAAATTTTAAATATTGGATTGAGCAATTCACAAAACACTATTAAAATAATTATAACTAATTATACAATTTGTTATTTCCCCAGTTACACTCCAACATGACTAATCTATTTTAAATAAATTCTCATATCACATTTCCACCATCTTCTACACTTTATATTTTATAAATTTTCTAATATATTACTTTATCAATTCACCACATCATTTATTTCTATTCTCTCCCTTGTGGGCACTAAAAATAGGAATTAAATCTCACCCTATTTATTATATTTTTTCTCTTTTATTTTCTAGCCTCATTCCTAAAAACAATTACCATATTAGATTATTATTATTATATATATTTTCTTTTCATACTTATATTTTTGTGAATATAATTTATTTGAGAAACTTTTTATCAAATCCTTTAAGAAGAATAGGGGTTAGATATTTTAAGTGGTGGATTATTTTGGGATTGAGAATAGTTTGAATTTTTTTTGAGAACCTTCTTAAATGGTAGAAAGTATTCTTAATGTATGATTGACATGGAATATTGTAATATTTTATTTATATTTTATACAGATTAATTATAAAAAAACTATTATACCTTTTTATGGAATAATCCGGTTTATCTAAAATGATTAAAATTTGTTATATATGATATGAAATTTTGGGTTACAAATATTTTGTGTTACACATTTCTTGGAATTTTTTTGGTTATATTCATCAATGAATCATTACACATGATATTTGGAAATAGCTTGAGAAAAAAACTTTTGAATAATGAATGTTTAGAAAGATATGGAAAAATATGAGGTTTTTTCATGAGATAATATTATATTCTTGATGAAGACCAAATAGTTGTGTGCTGAAAACAAAGGAATCGAAGATAAATGAGAATTAAATTCCTAAATATAAAATAATGTGTAAAAGTAAAATTAAAAAATATCTTATTATATTACATAGGAATTAACAGAATAATTAGGAAGAACATTTAGTAAGGGGGAAAATAAAAATTTTGGTAATATGTTTACGATAGATAAAATATATTTAGGTATAATATTCATCATCTTTGTCTTATGGATAATTTAATTATTTTTCTATCATTTATGAAATTTATGTTACATATGATGATTTTTATTATCAACTCCTAAAACATACTAAAAAACATAGGACACTTAGGAAGACTCGTAGATTTTTATTGGATGAGATGAAAAATACAAGGGAATAGAATGTTTAGTTAATGAATATTGATTCCTTCACCAATAATAATATTTTTGATGATTTATAATTTTTATAGAAAGAGAATATTAAACTTAAAGCTAATGTATAAATATTGAATAAATCACTTTCAAAATTCACCAGTGGGAGAGAAAACATGGAAAAATTAAAATCATTAAGAGATATTACAATAATGAGAAATTGAATTCTATACATTTGAATGGATCTTAATCATTATATTATGTTATTTTTCAATGGAACTACTTTAGGTATTTTTAATATTATTATTTATATAAATTGTTTATTTGAGACTCAAAAATTAACTTGGTTATAGATGAAATTCATTTTAAGGACATAATTTATTGTTAATGTGCCTGATACTTCTTTATTTTAGGTTCTAGGAGGATCTATTATGATTCATGTTGGGCATAAGGTAGTTTATATTCCTAGGAAATGATTTTTGTGTTGGATACCTTGCATAAAAATTTATTTTCCAATTTAATAGAATTATATCATTTACTACATTAATTTTAGTGTTTATTAGTCATGAAATATATATTACGACCTATTATTTATATACATGATATGTGATAATCTCTTTAGGTTTAATTCATCAAATATATAATTAAAATTCATTGAATATCATTAATATTTTTTGTGTTTCTATGTAGAAAATTGGTTTTTTCAAATAAAATTCAGTAAATATGTATATTATACTATCATATGTTTTCTAAATAGAGAATAAATAGATTATGTGGTAGTATACTTTATTTTTTTTTGTTTTTCGTTGATATTAATTGATTATCATTGATTGTTGGTATCCTCTACTTTGGTTAAATGAGATTGTATAGATTATTGAAGTGTTGATTGTAAACTAGAAAATTACATTTAATATTTATTTAAATTTTGTGATTTAGCTTCTCAAGAATGTAAATATATTAATTCTAGGATATTCTATTTAAGTGGGAGTTTTTTATTCTCTCACTTCTTAATTATTTAATATAGTGGAAAATCGTATATTGTTTATTTATATACATCATATATGTTTAAATTTATTTATATTTTTCTACTATAAAATATGTTTAGTATTATCATATTTTCCTTGAATTTTGATAATCTTAAAAATGGGGAAATACAGTAGTAAAGGGCATTAAATGATACAACAATTGCATTAATATTTGATAAAAAGAATTAATAATTCATATATTAATGAAGACAGTAGGATTTAATCTGTTTTAATATAATATTGATTAAAGAAGTATTTATCAATTAATTTTTAGGACTGGTAAAATACATTATTTATTACTAAATATAATTTGATCATTTATCAACAATTTGTTAGCAACCAATTATAAATCCTTTATCACTACTTTTCTCTATAAATGGAAAATATTTCTCACATATTTGGTATTAATATTATGGGATTCACCCACTGAAGAATATCTTGGTGTATCCCTAAGCACCTGTGATTGTATACATGCTCTGCCATATGCCCAAGATAACCCTATTAATTATTATAACCTTATATTCTAAAATATTTGGACTCTAGTGAATTTTGAATCCTTTCACAATACCTTATGAATTATAATCCTTACCACTGGCATGAGTTGTAATTTTTGTTACATTGTGATATATTTATATATTTTAATATTTATTTGTTTCAAAATGTGTGTGTATTGGTGTAAATATATATATCAATATGTGTGTGTTTTAGTTCAAAAAATTCAAATCGGAAGTGGTATATAATATGGGGGATTCATCCCCTCAACCTTAATTAGACATGTACATGGGTCTAGGGACATTCTCTTCCAGATAAGACTAACCTGATAAAAAGGCCAAATTTGGTCTACTTTAATTTGGATCAACTATTAAATGGGTATAAATTTAAAGCCTAATTAATAATAAAGTTGTGAATGGGCCTTAATAAATGACCAGGTATGTGACACACCATACATGGTTATTCTATACTACAATTTTTTTATAATAGTATAATATTATGTTTTTAATATTTCAAATTAATAATTATTATGTATAATAGTAATTTAACTTTGTAATATATCGTGATCTAATTAATAAATAGACTTATTTCAAGGATAAAATAATAAATGTGTTTTATTCAAGGCCAGATAAATAAATAGGTTTGGTAAAGTTTGGTTAGGCTATGCCGGATTAATATATGGGTTGGGAATTTTTCCATCAGGAACCCAATAGTCCCGATCCATGTGAAAATATTCCTCTAGTTGGAATAAACATTGAATTTTGGTCTCATTCCTTCATCCTGATCCCTCCACTTCAATCATCTTAGACTTTCTGTGACATCCTTCTAGGTTACTTGGACCATATCCAGTTTCCCCTTTAGGTGATCCAGAACATGGTCCCCGAAGATATAAATATGAAATAAAATTTTACAATTGGGTGGTCATCATTAATTACGGGGAGGGATGAGGCTTGACTGGTTGTGCTACCTTAGTGTGGGTGTGTGTGTGTGTTGTTTGTGGGTGGTAAAACTATCTACATAATAATAAATTAATAAATATTTTTATAACATAATAGAAATTTAATAATTTCTTATTACATAAATAATAATAAATGATAATAATTCTTATATTTTGAAATGCTTTATATTTTATTAATATAAATTTTATAAGTAATTTTTTTAATATTTATTTTTATATACTACAAATTTATATGTTTTATAATATATATAATTATACATATATAAATATATAAAAACAGATACACATATATAATTATAAATACATACATATATCTGTACATTAAAAATTATATAATACGAAAATAAAAAAAATAAAAAAAAAATGTAAATTTATTTTATTTATATATTTATTTATATAGTTAGTATTACTATATTTTAATATATATGTAATTATAGAAAATTATAAGTGAATAATTAAATAAATATAAATTATATTGAAGTAGATATAAATATATTAGTATATAAATCATATTTTATAATATATATAAATCTGCATATATTAATTTTATTATAGAAGAAACCATTTACAGAGCTAAAATAACACTAGCAATGATAAGTCATTGTCAATTCCAAAAAAACATTGGAAAATGGCCTTTTATCTTTGCTAAAATAGAACAGATAAAGGTAATCATTTATCAAAACATAAAAAGTGATGACAAAAGGGAACTTTATCATTACTCTTTTTAGAACATGTAAGGGTTTCCCCTTAATTAGTTATTTATTTTTAGTATAGATAATTGTCGCTTTTTCAGAGATTTATAAAAGTGTAGATAAAGCCTAAAATTCTCCACTGATATTTAGTATTGGGTAGAGTATGTTTGGGATTTGAAATTATCAAAATGGAGGAGAGTGTTTAGTTTCTATGATCATAGGTTATTTTTCTTTAATAAATTCATAACCCTTCTTGTTTTCATTAATTTTTATAAGAAATTTCACAATTTAATTCTGTAATATTAGTTGAGAACTATTATCCCTTATTGGTCTTTTTTCATATTTTAATTCTGTTATTTTTTATTCATTAGAAGATAATATTTTATTAAATAAAGTAATTATTGAATTGTAATTAAAAACTTACTTGTAAATATTTGTAAAAATACAGTGCTGTCTTTTATGAGTATTTAAAATTATACGGAAAATGGTGCCCTTTATTGTGTTTTATTGGCCTCAATAAAGTGAAATTCTACTATTGTCAATGTTGGTGCTTATATACATACATAAAAACATATATCTAAACATACATACATATGTACATAAAAAAATACATACATACAAACAAACAAACAAACACACACACACACACATACACTCATACTTGCATATCATTGTATATGTGGAAAAGTTATTGGGGGTCAATTTAACATATCTTATTTTAGTACACAAACACACAAACATATAATAGTGGGAATGGTTATATATTTATATTAGATATATATATATATATTAGATATATAAATATTTTTTAAATTGACCCCCAATAAGATATATATATATATATATTAGATATATATAATATTGGTAATAGTTATAATTATCTGCACAGATTTATAATTCAATGAAAATAATATATCCAACTTAATTAAATGATTTAAAAAATGAACTATAATAATGAAAAACTATTTATATAGAAAATAATATTTAAATATATTATTAATATTATTATTATATATATTATCTAATTTATAATACCAATATTTAATGTTATTCAAATGTAAATAATGTAATTTATCTAGAAAAATGAAAATATTTATGTTTAGAATATATATTCTTATGTATATATAATTTACAATTTCCTTAAAAGTTATAATTTAAATATAAAAACTAATGAATAGAATCACTTTTTAAATACAATGGAATTTTTTTAATATTTATTTATTAATTACTAAAATGCATTGAAAGTTGTTTTTTTATCAGAAGGGTTATAGAAATCCCCTTTATTAAAAAAAGAAAAAGACAACAGAAATCCATTTAAAACAAGTATGGGAGAACCCATTACAAGACATAGGTTAATAGAGATCAAACCCAATACAAAACCGAGTATAAAACCTATTACAATTGCCAGAAGGCCCGTGGGATAATGGTCAATAAGATTGATGGTCTGTTAGAACCAAAAACCAAAAGATGAAGGAGGCCTAGATCAAACCCTATGTCACCGTGATCTTCTATCATCTAGTACATTTGCTTCCCACCCACAGCTCGAGCCCCACCTTGCCCCACCTCGCACCGCTGACCTGCAAGCCCCGTGACCAGCTCCAACTGAGAAGCTGCCCCTGCCTATCAGCAACCTGCCAGTCTGCCACCATAAACACCATCGCATGTGTATCTCTTCATCCTGGGCATGCCTCTGGGCCTCTAAATGCCTTGATGGTCACCGACGTTGACGGATGTTTATGACAATCCAACCATATCCAGTATCAAACCCGATCTAGACCAGATCTGAAATGCTGTTAAGGCCAAAACCCACTGATTAGGTCCCCATCGAGCCCGAAGCCACTGAAAGAATTGTGACACACGCTGTTCCACAACACTAGGATACTACAGCCTAGGGAAATGGGAATACCCTTCAAGCTCTCACATGAAGATGAGAGCCTTGAAAATCATATTTATTTTAATAAAATATAATTATAAATATATATAAATTATAATGTGCAGTTTTAGTTATTATAAAAGTTTTATTTAATTATATAATTTATAGAAAGTTTGAAAATTCAACACATAATATTTAAATAAATGTTTTAATTATTAATATTGTTTATCATGTATACTACTTATATTATATACAATTTTATAATATGTAATTATGAATATTTATATAACAATAATAATTAATATTATAATTTTATATATTATTAATTATTTTTTGATTATTTTATATATAAATTATAATGAAATTGATGATTTACATGTCTTATTTTGTTGTAAAAACACACACAGGTGTTTACTTAACCCATAACACACAAAAGAACAAACATGTATATGGGTTCTTGAGACAAAAACACACTCACAATGTATAGGCTTGGATTTTTTTCGGACCCTTTCCATTGTTTTCTTGAGTGTTGGGCAGGGTTTCCTAGTCATTATGAGGTTGGTTAATGTTTTATAATGTGAAATTGGAGATTTAAAATGATTATATTATTTTTCAAGTAATTCTATAATTCTATTTGTAAATAGTTGAATCCGAAGTAATTTTACACTGTTAAATTTTTGGTAGATTTTTAACTAAGTTTGATATCATACATATTGATTCCCATATTATTATTATTATTATATGTATGATAATGGACTATTTTTATGAGAACATAAATATTAATTATATACTTCCTTTTCTTTCCCAATGAATATCCATTACGTATGAGAACAATGAAATTTTCATTAAACATAACATCTTACGTATTAATTTAAAGATAGTACAACATCTTATATTTTTATTTTTATTATACCATAACATCTAAGACCTCAAAATTTTCTTAAATAGATAAAATATCATATCTCTTTACTTTTAATAAAAGATTTCATATTACATATTGATATTTTATAATGTAAATTATCATCTGTATTATCAAAATTTACGTAAAACATCTTAGGTATCAATAATTTATAATGGAAAGAATTTTATGTATCAACATATGTTAAGTGAAATATATTATATATCATAATTTTGTAAAATAAGTAATCATATGTGCCAGAGGATGTACTGTGAAACCTCTTATATATCATCTTTTTTCACAACGGATAACATATTATGTTTTGAAACATAATATGTTTTAATTTTCTTCCCTAGAATTATATTCTACATGGAATATATATAAATATGTTAAGTGTCCAAAAAGAATTTTTTCCCATTTTTGATGCACAATATATATTCCTTTTTAAGATTTTAAAATTATGTATAATTCAACAATAATCATATTTTTTGATAAAAAATAGATTCCTAAATAATAATATCATAAAAGTAAAAATTTTAGAATGTAATTAAAATACATTTTACTTTGTAATATTTAAAACTACATTTTATAGAAGATAAATGTTCTCAAATAATTATATATTTTCATGACTTGTTAAGTGGTGATTTAGAATGATTGGTTGTGTTTATTGGATGGATTTCTCGGGAAGGGAACCACATGATGCGACTTAAGAAATTTTAATTCAGATAGTTTAACCCAGTAGAGTCCTCATTATTTTTTGAAATCAAATTATCAAAACCCTACATTTATAATTTAGTGTGGCCTATTTGAATGGATCAAGTTCTCTGTTGAAAGTTCTATGTCGTGATTTTCCTTTCGTTCTATTATTTGTGTGTAGTAAATTGTTGGGGCATCTGTGTTGGTAGGGGGTTCAAGAGATCTCGTTTATTTTGGGTCAATCATTGAATTAGCATGATATTGTCCCATAAGATTAAATGGTACAAATTGTAAATAAATAAGATAAAAATATATAATAAAAAATTATTGGGATGAGATCAAAACATTTTCATTTTTATTATTTCATAGACATTTTGGTGATCCTTTTTTAATGTTTCAACTATTTATTCAAATTTATTCTATAAAATCTCACCACTATTAGTTGTATTATTTATAAACTCGTGTTTTTTTGTAATTAAATGATTTAATTACCTCTCATAATTTGATATTAATCCAAAATGGGAACAAATTAGGGTTTTTGGTAAATTTCGATATTGTATGATGTAGATTGTCGATTTTTTTTATCATGGAACTAAATCCTTGAAAGTTTATTTTTTAATTGTTTAATGATAGTTTTGGTTGGGGAATCTATAAATTGTTGTATTTTTTTATATTAATTCATTCATTTTTTTGTGTTTGATGCAGTTTAATGATATGTGATTTAAGGTGGAATTTATAGAGGCTTGGTGGAAGAAATGTAATGAAATATATTGGAAATATCTAATGTGAATTTGGGTAGAAATTTATAACTATAATAACTATACTTATGATAAAGTCTTAGGAGGTTGAATAAAAATTTAATAGTTGGATAGAAGGGTCGGGGTGGCATATTAATGGGTTGACATTATATATGAATAATTTATGGAATAATTAATTTAATATAGATGGTAAATGGTAAATATTGAAAACAATTTATTGGTAAATTAAAAGGAAGATCATGTGTTTTGTTATGGATGTTATGTGTGGGAAATTGGTAATGTTGGGGACATAGTTTTTCCATCTATGGTTAGTGGAAGATTTCGAAGAATAAACGTTTTTTGGGGGTTATATTAGTTCTATTTTGATGAGAAACCTTTATGATGGGCTTTTTAGTAGTTTTATCATATGATGTATCTTTTTTTGATCTCATATAAAACTTACTATATTTTTATAAACATAAAAATTCCCAAATTTGTTTGGTTTTGAGTGTCTTATCCAATATCTAGGTTAGTTATATAACAAATGGAAGACACTACATATTTTTATCTCTCTCTTATATAAGTTGAAATGTTATGATGGCATGAGTTTTACATGTATGATTTGTGTGGTACATTAGTCAAAAGTGAGAATATTTTGAGGATGATGTGATAATGATTCCGTATATTGAATGGGTAGTGAATGGTAAGAGGATTTCATGAGGTTGATGTAAATCATGTTCACAATAACTCACTATTATATTAATGTTATTTTTTGTTGAGATATGGGTATGAGATGGATGCATGTGGACTAGCCTCAATGTGAACATTATGCATTGCATGGGTTGGGGTATGTTTGGACATGATGTAACCAACATCTGATATGTATCGATATATCTATATAAATTTTCAAAGATTATAATTAATGAATGGATGAGAGTTCCAAGACATTTTATATTGGTTAATTATAGTAAATAAATAGTGGTAGAAGTGGTTTTAGGTATGCTATTTTCTAAATTCTTGATATTACATTACTATAATTATAAGTATTATGAGGTGATAGAATCTTGTTGAGGCAGGGTTTTTTCTATTTGGTATATGTTCATATTGATTAATCTATTTACATAATGAGTAATTATTAATATTCTTTTATATTTTTCAAGAGAGATCTTGAGTAGGATCACACTATGCCTAAATTTATAATCACCCCTATATATTAATATTTTTTATGTGATTCAAAGATGAATTCCAAGATCAAGTCGATCATTAATTGTTCGATGATGGTAGCGGTGGTTGGAATTTATACTTAAGAGTATTATTTTTGTAATTTTTTTTATTTTTGATACTATTATTGGTATAACATTATCACAAATTATGGTTATTATGAGATATTATTTTCATTTAAATTATAGAGTTTTCGAGTGGTTATTTTTATTATTCCTATGATTTATAATGGTAATGGATCATATTTATTTGATTTTCACCAATGGTTCTTGTCACCACCCTTTTTCATCTTGGAATATGGATTATTGGGTGATTTTCATATTGACTAATAGGGATAGGAGGAGTTCTTTTACGTTATAAGTTGTGAGAAAGTTATATCAGGGCTTTTATTGAGTGTTTGGATGGATAATAGAGTTTTGTACTGGTGATGACATCAAGGGATTGGTAGGCCAATAGTGTCATATTAACATAGTCTGTTATAAATAAAGGAATCCATATATTAAGAAAATTATTATAGTCCCCAGTCACTAAACACAAGTACATTAATCTAATTGAACACCCTGGGAGGGATAATGCTGATTGAAGTATAGACACCTAGGGAAGGTACATGTATCATACATGATTATTTTTGTGTATGAATTGGAGTACTTTTTGGGAATATATGAGAACCTAATTAAATATACCTTAATATGTACCATAATATCAGTCTTAATATTTAGCCTCCTTATTTAAAGAGGCACCTCTTAGTTATCGTTCATGAGGGGAGCAGGTTGGGGAAGTTTGATAAGATGAATCAGTTAACCATTGGAGGGTCGAACAATCTAAGGAAGAGAATCTTGGAGGTATTTTTTTGATTTGTAGTGCTGTGAATTGGAAATTTATGATTGAAAAATATTATATTTAGACAAAAATAACTTGTTTGAGGTTTTCAATATCTCCTTTTTCTTAATCCATGAATTGAATGAGTGTTGGGTCCCTTTGCAATCAGTTATATGTATGGACGTAGACAAAATTATCTGAATTTATACCTTCAGGAATAGAGGGATATATATATTTAATGTAAATATTTCAATAGGTATATTAATTTAGATTCAATATCCTTGATGATGGGGAAAGATAGTATGTAGGTGTTTTTATCCCTTCATCAGTGGATCCTTTGTTTATGAGAGATCTGAATTGACTTCGTGGACCTTCTTCAATTACATCCTGATATTTTTCAATATGAATTTCCTATGGAGAGGTGTATTATGTAGGAATTATGTCACATCATATAGTATGAGATTACCCCATTTACATTTCCTATGTATCTAGAGGAAAAACAGTTGGTAGAAGTAATTATGTAAATTCATATGTTATCACGATCATATAAGGAGTAGATCAATAAGGGAATCCCAAAGTGGAGATATATAGATGAGTAACTCAAATGTCATGGTAATAAAGGTTTTGAATAGTGGGGAGTATTTTTCAACTGTATTCTTAATGGTTCTCTACAACTATAAGTTCTCATGTATCCATTGGGAGATCTTCTTCTGTGTACATTACATGTGGAGGTCATCATCATTGGAAATTATTGTTCTTTACCATCATTGATGGATAGTTTATTGTGTAAAGTTAGTTTCTAATTCACCATAGAAGGATTTTTCTATGAGGTTATCTCAGTAGTAGGTAAACCATGAAATTCCATTTATTAGTGATTGATCTAGTAGAGGTTATCAAAATGATGTCCTAGAACCATATGAAAAAGGGATTAATGATTCCATGGAGATGGTTGATAAAACTTTTACTGTGGGAAGAGGATCTAGATATGGATGGTATCATGTTATTAATATTCTAGTTCCAGATGAGATTGTTATTTTTCTATGTACCTATTTCTTATCAATAACAATTTCCTTAACATTGATAGTTTTTGGTGTGTCACAATCCATTATTACAACTTCAATAATAACATATTGTCACATAATATGTATATAATTTTAGTACCCAAGGTTTTTACTACACTAATTAGATCTTATTAAAGTATATTTAATATATTTTGGGTTTTTGAGATGATGTGAGGGAAACATCAACTACTTGTGGATTTATTTTTTGTATTTATACAATCATATTATGCCATTCTTGGTATTTACTGGTTGCATTTCATCCATGTGGACATTGATATTTTAAGAGGATATTCTTTTTTTAGGAAGGAAAACATAAAATATTCTTTTATGAGATGGATAATCATATGGGTTATATATATTTGGGGATGTTGGTATCTCAACAAGAAGTGTTTTCCCTGAATTTGGTAAAGGCATAGACGATAGAGTTTCCTAGAGTCATGGAGGAGTTTAAATATTATTTTTAATTGAAAGGGGAATGAAAATACTCCCTCAATTTGATATAACTTTTAGAACGGAGTTTTATATTTGTGCCTCAATATTTTTTATGTGTTGTTATCATATGGAACACTTATAGAAGTAGGAGATGAGGATCTATCTAGATGAGTTAATGGTGAAGGGTTTCATTCCATCTGTTCTATTACAATGGGGTTCTCTAGTGTTATAATGTCTTCAACCTTTCTAGTATATTAATTTGTGGAAATGTAGTGTTTGAGGTTTCCTAGTACGTCTAGGTAAATGTTTTCAAAAAATATAAAAATTCTTAGTTTTCCATGTTTCCCCACAACATCTCGTCCCAATGATGTCTCACATTGGAGGTTTTTCTTGCCAATGATGTCTCGTGCCAATGGTGAATCACCCTTGCTGTAGATCCCCCTGGAGGTATCACACCATTGTAGTAGGTCACCCTGGCGGTGTATCATCCTAGTGGTAGCTCACCATGGTAGTGTCTCACCATAGAGTTAGCTCTATGTCGGTGAATCATTGGATATATCTCTCTTGTAGTGCCTCATCTGGTGGTACCTTTTCTGGTGGTATCTCGCTTGTAGTGCCTCATCCGAAGTTTTCTCACTGGTGGTGCCTTATGCCTTGTGGTAGGTCACCATATTGGTGTCTTGTCTGGTGATGTATCAACTTGTGAGGTCTCACCTAACAGTGTCTCACTGATTGTTGTAGGTGGTTCATCCTAATTGTTCCTCACTACGAACAGTTCCTCTTTAACCAATTGTTTTCCATTTCTTCTACTTGTGTTGGGTTTTCCCATTTTATGACATTTATTACCGAAATTGCACTCAATCTATAAATTGAAGGATTTTTGAGTGGTTTAAAAAAAATTAATTGTAAACATATTTCAGTAATGTCCTAGAGTATTTAAATTGGTTAAACTACATAGTCTTTGTTGGATACATATTTAATGGAATGTTAAAATTTATCTTATCCATGAGTTGAATCAAATCATCCTAATGAAGAAATATATTTACCCTTGTTCCTTCCTTATCGATTTCTCTTTCTATAGGGTATTTTGAATCCCTCTTCCCATATGATTTGTTTGGCTATGATTTAGCAGTTGGTTTGTGTTTCCCTAGAGGATTACCTGATGTACATGGGCCATGTTTTTGGCATAGCCCAGAAGAATCGATCATTCTACTTCTAAATAGATTTAGTCCATCCTTATTAATTTTGACTCATCAGGTATGGGTTTATTGATGTCTCCCCGTGTAGAGATATTTGATTCCAGATTAATAATGATAACCAAATTTGTTTAAAAATAAATATACATGGGGCTGGGAAAAGTGATGATTTATCTTGTTTTTTGTTATTATTGATATTGTGTTTTGTATGGGATAACTACCCACTAAAAATTGTGGTCATGGGGGTTCTTTATTGATCACATTCTAGTTTTTTAAATGCATTTTGTTTTGTTATGTTGAACTCTTGTATGTAAAATTTGGTTAGCTACATATATTATCATAATAACGGGATTCCATAGGATCATACAATTTCTATGATAACCCATAATCTACCAAGTGAAATTAAATAATGGATGCATTATTAAATTCGAAAATGTTTTTTTCCTTGGTATTCATGGTGATGGGATGTGTGGGATTTTTGTGGTTTTTGTGTATGGGGGAGGTGGATGACATGTTTTCATACTATGGGGTTATGATGGGTGTATTATGATGATGCAGTTGGGCTACATATCTACTGGTGTTTTAATATGATGATCGATGTTTTTGTGAGATGGGGGTTTCTATTTTTTAGTGTGGTGGTTTGGGTAAGATGATTTTAAAAAGGAATCTAGTGATTTGTATGGGTAATTCTCTGAGATTTTATCCAATAATAATATTCATAAATATTTATCCCATATCAAGAGGTTGTGTTATGATTTGTCTTTAATGTGATGTGCATCCACATACCTTAGCTCTTCAACACCTGAGTAACTATTATTGTATTTCTTGTTATGATTCATGATTGATACTTGAGAGGTTTGTGATGTAAATACTATATAATTTTTTAATAATGTTTGTAATGGTATGTGTTGGTTTTTTTAACGAAATGAAAACAGTTAAATAAATAAGATTTTAATTTGAGATGGCTGTTGAGGCTTTTTTTGTAGTGTTGTAAATTTAGAGGTGGGAGAAAAAGTGATGGTTTTGTGAGATGGATAGTTAGTTTGTATTCCAATTGGTTAGGATTGATTTTTTGGAATTATTTAAAAATAATTGTATTTTCCTTGTTATATTTATATGAAACCCACCCAATTTGATCACTATGTACTAACAACCCCATCGTTACATGAGAGAGTGTCTTTACCAAGATCCAGTGAGAAGTACGAATGGCTGGGTACCAGCTCTTTTCCACTATATATTCTAGATGATATAGCTATGGCACATTATGTGAAGTTCATGAATCTGTTAGTTCTTTAGATGGTTGTTGAGATAGCCAAGTTTTCTGTGGATGAGGTTGTTTGTGGCCTAGGTGTCATTCGGAGAGATGTGATATCCCATGTGTTTGTGGGTGAGTTGGTTTGTTTCTCAGGTGTCTTTAGAATGAGTTGTTCTGTGATTTTATAGGTGTATTTAGGATGAGATGTGATGTGATGTGTTTTGAGGTCTAGTTGTGTGCATTATGGATGTGTTATGTCTCCTAGTTGTGTGCGGGCAGGATGTGATATGGTATATGCAAGGTATGGGAGAAAAATGATGTATGACATTTGGTGATAGTGGAATACTAGTGGGAAAGTGGTGTGGGTTACCCTACCATTTATGTGATTTATATTATATTACATGAATTGAATTACTTGGTCAGTGTTCCTTTTTGTGGTTGGGTTTAGGTAGTGCACATATTTAGGTTTTATCTAGATATGATGTTTCTTCACAGGGCATTAGTATGCATCTTTCACATGTGCCTGAGAGACTTTGGTTTTCCTATTGAGTATAATTTTATACTCCCCCTATGTTTGTTAAATTGTTTTTAGGTTTCTAGGAGAAAATCATGGAACATGATGGACCTTATTTTCCTGGAGTATTTATAGTTGATTTGTCTCTACATAACTTTATTTTTCTTATTTATCTTAGAGATGTTATTGTATTTATACCAGTTTTATTTATACATGTATATTGGATGTTTGGGGTTTATATTTTATATATGTCTTGGAGTTTTGTGGATGATTCATCTTATCTATTGATCTTGTTTCCAAAAAAGGGTAATGCCTCCCATATTGAGATAATTGTAAACCCTTGCTGTTAGTCTCCTACCTAAGTCCTACTAGATTTTTGACTCCGGGTTCATTATCTCCCTTTCCTCATTGAAATCCCCAGAGGGGTATATTTGGAGGGAGGGGGTCATGAAGAAGTGGTATCAAAGTTTATTTTTAAGAAAAAGGATGGTTTTTGGAGTTAGTAATGGTAATTATTTCATGGGTTGGTATGGAAACAATGTCATATTTCTATAGTGTGTGACATAATATAGGGAGGCCAACTAGGACACCATATTTTAGCCCCCCCCCCAATTATCAATTGAATGAGCATTGAGCTTATTCAATGACCAAGTGAGATGGACCTTCCTGGAGGGTAGATATCTAGAAATTTATATGCATCTTAATTACATGGGTTCATGTTTGAATTGGATTTTTTGGGAAGGTTAAAATGGGTAAAATGAGTGCAATAAAATAAAATAAATCTTCATAAAATTACACAATATCAGGATTAGAAAATTTATTTTTTCCCATTCAGATGTGGTACAAGATAGAATTTGTGTGTGGATTAGGTGTTGGAGATTCAACAAGATAATCTGGATTATCATCGTATGGTTGATCTGGTTGAGGAGGATGATCAGTGGTAGAAGAAGTTTGTCACATTCCAGTGGTATTCCTAGGGGAAGTACAAGAGAAATGTTTTAGACATGGAGATAGAATGTTTGATAGAGTATATGGAGATATCTATTAGTTTTATCTAGGCCTCGATGGAGTACTAGTTCCCTTTAGTATTCAGTCAAATTCTAGGAGCTATACTTCACTGGTGGAAGTCGTATCTAAGGAGTAGAATGAGGCAGATTTTTTTGAGTTGACTTATAGAAAGAGATATGATCAGAGTTCCTTTTGACGACTGTGAAGGCTATGATGAATTAGGAGGTACTCTCACATAATTAGTGTAGTATATCAGTGCAAGAACTAGGTATAATGTTCAAGGACCTTCTATGTTTTCCCCAGACCTTTTTCCAAATGAGGAGTCTCGTGAGAGACATCGGGATGAGGAATTCTATCGTTATATCCAATATGTTGTTACTCCTTTTATGATTCCAATATATTTTGAGGTTTATAAAATGAAAGAGGTGATCAATAGGATAAACTCACAATTTTGATTACCATGATAGGGTAGATAATATAGTTCATTATAAGGAAAATGTTTGAGTGGTAGGTCTCAAGCGTAATGATCATCAAGGTTTCGACCGAAAGAGATTCAAGCTCAATAGCCTCCTTTCTGACCTTCTATTTCTAGTGGTTTATTTTCTTTTACTAGGAGCTTTGATCCATTGTTTTCTAGTTTTGGGGATTGTGTTAATCCCTAAATCCAGTTCCTAGTAGTTCCTTGAGATCAGTTTGGTGGAGGTGGATAACTCCAGCCTCAGTAGCAATGGCTCGTGAGACTGTTTCAACAGTAGTGGAAGCAGGATTAAAGTCATCTGAGGGGAGATGGGGTAGGTACATGCTGACCTCATGATATTCCATGTGTTCATGTACCATGAGCTGTGTGTGTCCATGTAGGTGTTCGTCTGCACAGAAGCTGAGGAGTAGGGAATAGTTATTTGCAGGCAGTGGCTGTGGGGCCAGGTATCATCAATGTTAAAATCAGTTTGTTTAGTACCATGGTTTTTTCCTTGTTTGATTAAGAAGCTTCACACTAATTTTTTTTCACCCATAGTATCAATTATTATAAGACTATATAGAGATATCATTCCCATACACATGGTGTTGATTATGACTTAGAGGACATAACATCTTTTTTTATATGTGCCATGTGTGTAGACGGATGATAGGGACACATCAGTCCCATGGGGAAATTTTCTTAAAAAAAAGAAACCATATGATGTTATTATTGGTATCTAATGGTTGAATTTCATATATTACATTATCAACTACTTTCTTAGGAGAGTCATTTTTTCATATGTGGGTGTCCAACTTGTGGTTTTTATTGGCCAACTGGGTTGTCTGGTGGGAATTTGGCATGTAAAGTCCTGTCTTTCCTTGTTGGCTGAGATGTTAGTGGAATAAGTGGAAAGTGAAATGCGGGTGGTTACCATGGTCATTAGGGAGTTCCTATATGTTTTACCCAAATAGTTTTTGATGGTACCTCCATGACATGATGTTGACTTTAGAATAGACTTGCAACTTAATGATTCTATGATTTCAGTGGATCCTTGTCAGATGGAACCTTATGAGTTCATGGAGTACAAGATTCAAATATAAGATTTCACATATAAGGGTTTTATCTATCCCATTGTGTCACTGTGGTGGGCTCTAGTGTTAGACACTAAGAAGGATGATTGGAGAATGATGTTGTCTATAGAATACCATAGGACAAATCAGGTGACGGTCAAAACCATTACCCTCTTCTGAGGATAGATGATCTTTTTGAATATTTTTTATGGGTTAGTTGGTTATCTAAAGTAGATATGTGGTTTGGATCTCACCAGTTGAGGGTGAATGAGGGAAATATATCGAAGGCTATCTTTAGATGCAGGTATGTGAACTTTGAGTTTGTAGTCATTCTATTTGGAATTTCAAATGCACCATCCATGTTCATGGGGATTATGAACGATGTGTTCTGTGGGTTCTTGGATTGGTTGATTATCATATTCATATATGATATATTGATCTACTCGATGTCAGTGGGGGATCACACCAAGCATCTCATAACTATCATGTATGTTCTTCGATGCCACAAATTTTATGTAATGTTGTCCAAGTGTATGTTATGGACATGATAGGTTCATTTTTTCAGACATGTGGTGTCTCATCAAGTTTTGGAAATAGTCCCGTTGAAGGATAAAGCATATGTTTCTTGGGATAAACCAAATAAAATGGTCGATTTTTGTAGTTTTCATAGTCTTGCGGGATTATATCAGAGGTTTCTGCCTTATTTCGGTCGAATCTCATCAATGTTAATAACTTTGATGAGGAAGGACCCATCTTTTGTGTAGAGTGTTCAGTTCCAGACAACATTTGGTTTTTTGATGGGGATGTTTTTATATTCCCCATTTCTATAGTTTCCCAAGGAAGGGGTAATATTTAATGTATATTGTGATTCCACTTATCTATGCATGGAATGCATGAATATGCAAGTGTGAGTGGTGATATCCTATGGGTCTAGGAAGATACTTCATCATGAGTGTAACTATGCCACCCACAATTTGTATCTAGAAGTGGTTCATTTTATGATGAAGTTGTGGTGACATTGCCTCATTGGGGGGCACTTTGTGGTCTTCACATATCATAAGAGCTTGAGTTATGAATTTTCTGAGTGTGATCTAAACTTTTGGAAGCACAGGTGGACAAATATTCTTCCAGACCATGATTTTTATATTTTTTACACCTCAATAAATGGGAATTTTTTGGATGATTCTTTGAGAAGAAAGAAAAAGAAAGATGTTGTTCGGGAATCTATGGATGGTTAGAGAACGATGAAAGAGTTAACATCCTGATACATAGAAGAATGATTGGATAGTGTTAGAGGATGTTTGTTTCATATAATGGTGTAATATTCTCTAGTCCAACAGGTTGGGGAGTCTTGGTGGGGAGGCTTAGAGGAAGTGGTAATGCAATATCTTGTAGGCCATGGAGATGATCTATATGGATGGATGGAGGAAGGTCAGAACCATATTTTGTTTCAAGGAATATTTTTTAAGTTTTAATTCCAAATTGAGTACCTTGTGACTTTCATAACTCACTCTTGGAAGTACACCCGAGTGTTTTCAAGATGTGTCGCAGCTTGATGATATAGTGTTGGTGGATCAAGATGAAAAAGTCAATGGAAGATTTTTTAGTGATGTGATTGGATTTCTAGTAGGTAAATGTTGGAAAAATGTTCTTGGTGGTTTTTTGTAGATTTTGATGTTCTTAAGTGGATATTGGATAATATATATATGGATTTCATCATGGGGTTACCTAGAGCTATGGGAGGTTGTGATACAATCTAGGTGATAGTGGATCAGTTGTAGAAATAAACCCACATTTTAATGACCAATGATTTGGTCATAGTGGTATATTTGGATAAGAGTTATGTGTTTTAAGTGGCATGGATACATAGAGTTTCGAGTTCAATTGTCTTAGATCAGGATGCACGATTTACCAGGATTCTGGTTGGGATTACGTCATGCTTTGGGCACTAAGTTATGCGTCGACACTACTTTCCACCCTCAATATGATGGGTAGGATGAAGAGAATATATAGACATTGAATGATATGATTCAAGCATGTGCCCTGTGATTTTGTGGATCTTGAAGATGACACCGTCTTTTGGAAGATTTTTCTTATAACAATAGATATCACTATTCTATTGGAATTGGACTATTAGAGGATTTGTATGGGAGAATGTTTCATACTTTTTAGTGATGGATAGAGGTTGGGGATACACATAATCTTGGTCCCGAGGAGGTGTAGATCATGGAAAAAGGTTCAGGTTCTTCATAAGAGGACATAAGTAGTGTTGGACTGGCAGATTTTGTATGTCGATTGGAGGAGGAGGAACTTGGAGTTTGAGGTTAGTGGCCATGTGTTCTTGAAGGATTCCTGTCAACATGGGAAGTGGGGGCTTGGAAGAGGGAGTGTGATTTCTCCCAGGTTCCTTGGAAAATTTTTGTTGTTGGGGAGAGTTTGTGAGGTGGTGTATTAGTAGGAGTTACCACCATGGTTGGAAAAGATCCACGACGTATTTCACGTCTCTTCACTTCATCGATATCATCATGATGACTTCCATGTCACTGAATTGGTAGAGTTTGATATCGAGTACGGAGCAATGATTATGTAAACTCCAATAGAGATACATGATTGTTGAGAGATTTATTTGAACATGGATGAACCATTCCTTTGGTTATTGTGCTTTAGAGGCATGGTGACAACAAGGATAGTACTTGGGAGTAAGATACGCCAATGTGTTCCTAGTACCCGAAGATTTTTTTGGGTTTTTCCTTGTTCTGTTTTTCATTATGTTGGGATGCTTGAAAATTATTGATTATAAAATGAGGTTCTTACCCTTGGGTTTTTATGTGTGTGGTGTGATGTATGATAAAGTCTGGACATATTAAAAAGTGTAGAACCTTATTTTTAATCAAGACTCGTTAACTATGATGGATTAAACCCGTGAGAGTGATTTGTTATCAACTAAAGAATATAATATATTGAAAGGATGATGGAAATACCTAGATTGTTTGTTTGGAATGGTGTGGTTTATAGGTTTTGTGGTTTTGTGTTTTGCAGTGGTTTTGTGGTAGTGTGGATGTGTGAGAGGAGACGTCATGTGGTCTTACATCGGGTTTTGTGATCGTTTGGGTCAATGTGTAACCAACTATTAATATAAGGCCTGGTCAAAAGTCATCAGAGGAGGGGTTCTTTTCTATAGAGGTTCCCACTCTATATTTTAAACAATACATGTCAGTTTATAATTAAACTTTGAAGTTTTTAGTATATAGTGGTGTTCTATGTGTGATGACATCCGTTAGTGGTATCATGGGGGATTGTTTTTAGACCCTTCCTCTCTTTCCCTTTGGGTTGGTTTTGAATTCTCAATGGTGAGAATATTTTGAGAGGTATCTGATGTAATGGCCCAGACCATTCTACTCCATTAATTTTTGGGAAATACATTGTTTGAGGTGTCATGGAATGTCAATGAGATTTTTCTCAATAGTTTTCAAAATTCACTGTTTTCCATGTTTTCCAGCAACATCTCATCACAATGGTGTCTCGCACTGGCAGTGTCTCACACCAATGTTGTCTCACACTAACGGTGGCTCACCCTATGATATCTCACCCAAGAAGTATCTCACCCTGGTGGTATCACACCCTAATGGTGTCCCACCATAGTGGTTTCTCACCTGGAAGTGTCTCAACCTATGATAGCTCACCAAGTAGTGTCTCACCCTGGTGGTAGCTCACCAAATTGGTACCTGGAAGTGTCTCCCCCCTAGTGGTGGCTCATTTTTGGTCACTTGATGGAAGTGGATCTCCAGCGATGCCTTATCTAGCATTGTCGTTTTGGAATTTCCTCATCCAGCGGTGTCTCTCTAGAGGTTCATCATGCATAGAGGTAGGTCACCCAGGAAATTTCAAATCCGGCAGTGTCACTTATGGTGGTGTCTTGCCTAGTGGTGTCTTTCCCGATGGTGTCTATAACAGCCCTACATGTTTATTTGTTACTATTACATCATATTAATTATAAAAAACATTTGTATAAATAATCAGGCATCTAAAGGTTTTGTGTCTTGGTAAAACTAGGACCATACATAACATTTACAATATAAAATGTAAACATTTATTTAATCTATTCATCTCCAGCTTCTTATTGTCCCTTGAAAAATCTATAGTATACATAATCACCTAAGGATATACATAAAAAAGGGTTGATCTAAAATCCTAGTTAGTGGATAAATGTGAACAATATTAAAATTGTTTAGCATAACCAGTACATAATCAATGGATCATGAACATGAGAGGAAGCATTAATAAATGATATGAAATGTTGCAATGCATAAAATGAAACATCATGTCTTAATGGTCAACTACCACACATAGTTATGAGCGATGATAACATCATGTTCACATTTAATTTCCCATTAACTCATGAGATTAATCAATTAATCCAATACATCGGGGCACTATATAATTCTAGTCCCACCCATCACATCATAACATTCATATTGCCCTATATAATCCAGGCGCACCCGTCACATTAAAATATTTACATTATCATGCATTCCACATATTTCAAACATAAATATAAAATAACCCATGTAAATTAAAGAATTTAAATTAATAAATATTACATTCATAATCATTTTTCTCCCAAAATAAATAAGGGATAACATTCTAAACATAGATCAATAAACGATGAGTGAAGTAGAAACACACTTTGATGGGTAAAGAGATGGTTTTTATTTGTAAGAAGAGTTCCTTGGAAGAACACTGGTTATATCATAAACACAATTAGAAAAGATGTATATAACAGAATAGGTAATATTAGGATGAAGAAATGATTCTCAAGGCATATACATACTGAAAATTGGTTGAAAGAGGGAAACCCCAATGTATGAGAGTTGGGTTTAATAATTTACCCTTACATTGTATCCGAACACTTTCCTCACATCAACGTCCTATAAAACAAAATCAGATTGATTAAATAAAAAATAAAGAACTCGTTATACATTAATTAGATTAATTTAGGTTTTATTAAGTCCATATATGGTCTTTTGGATGCGTTATATAGTTTAATTTCATTATTCAAGAATGTTTGTTTTTATAGTTTTCTTGAATGGTTAAGTTGTATTAATGAGTGGATGTTAATTTAAAATGTGGATAAAAATATATAATGGTAATTATATCTTATTTAAAATGTTACAAAAAATGAAATGATTTTATAAATAAATTTTTATATACCATGAGAATGAATCATTACATAAGAATTTAATGATGATCAATGGGGTCAATTCAGGCGGTTTTTTTTACCACATCGAACTTGTTTTACTTAATCATTTATAAATATGTACATAAGATAGTTAAATAAAATTAAATAATATATAATAAATATAACATAATCTGGTTCAACCATAAAAACGGTTTCATGACCAGATCTGAAGGCAGTAAAGGAAAATGAAAACATGTTGTTCTTGAAGGTGATAAATTAACACCTCACGAACAACATTTTCCTTTCTAAAATAAAAAGAATAGGAGAAGGGGGTTGGATAATATTTTATCCCATAGTATCATAAAATTAAAATATATGTAAGATAATGGAGATACAATAACATTTGGATGAGGATTGGTGGGGAGAGATTATGAACGGAACTATATGTTGAAAGGAAAATAAATTTAATGAGAGAGTGGGCGGAATGACCTCTTGAATCCTCCATAAGGAACCTTGTATTGGTCTTTTGTTGACACCATAAGCTCTAGTATGTGGGGGAGGGACTAGGGAAGATGTTTGAGTAGAGTTTAGGAAATAATTGATTCTTGAGATGTGTGAGGAAATGAGGTTGTGAAGGGTGGTATTTATAGTGGGGGGAGGGGTTTTCTCAATATTGTATTATTAATTTATTATTTCTCCACAAGACAAGTAGTAGTGATGATTCCATGAACTAGAATAGAAATAAGTGTATGTGTGTTAGATATAATAAAATTAAATAATCCATACACCGGCTGATGAAATCATAATTTATGTGTTTAGTATTTGTCGTAAATTATTGTTTTTTACTGTTAACCAACAACTAATGTATTTCAAAATAATACCAAAAATTCACTTTAATGATTTTTCACCATGTAGAATTCGAAAAATGAAGTCCATTTTTCATTTTTTTGAAATATGATTAATTTATTTATTATATAAAATCACAATTTACTTGAAAAATATAATTTTTAAAACATTTATTTACTTATTCCAAAACATACATACATCCTAATATCACTTAAATCTAATATATATATATATACTATCATAGGTGAGGTTACTATTCATAAGGGTTTTTCACTATTCATAAAGGTAAAATTAGTATTCATAAGGGTATGTTTCTATTCACCAAAAAAGTAGTTAGTTCTAATTGACTCCAAAAATCTCCTTGAACACAACTGTGAATGTCAGATTTTCAGAAATTCAAAACACATAATTGGAAAATTTATGTTTAATGGTCAAAAAGTATTTAGTATCATGATATGTAATTTTAATTCCCAATGTGATTATACTATAAGGCATAATTATAATAATGGAATTACAGTGACAAAATTTTGGGTTGTTACATTCTTCCCCCATATGAAATCTCACCCTAGTAATTTTGTTTTACATTAAAATTTGAGGGTACTTCTCCATCATCACCTCCTCCATTTCCCAAGTTGATTCTTCAAACTATTGGTTCCTCCCCAACACTTTGAAAAGGTGGGATATCTTGTTTCATTGAACCTGATCTCTCTAGTCTATAATCTTAATTGGATTCTCTTCATAAGAAATATCATTTTCTTCATGTACCACCATTGAGATCAGTATATGTGATGGATTTAGTGTGTACTTCATCAAGAGTGATGTGTGAAACACATTATGATGTTCAGACATACATGGTGGAAGTGAAACCTGACAGGCCATGACTCTTATGTGGTCAGGGATATCATAGGGGACAATGTACCTTGGCCTTAACATCCCTTTCTTTACAAACCACATGACTATATTCCATGGTGATATTCAAAAGAAGACTTTATCTCCAACTTCGAACTCCAAGTCCCATCAACAATTGTTAGTATATCTTTTTTTCTAACTTTAAGCATAATTGATATGTTTTTGTATGAATTGAAACTTCTCTATCATCTCATGAACAATATCATGTCTAATTATCTTTATTTTTCCAACTTCATCCAAATAGTTTGGAGTTCTACATCTCTTTCCATGCAGTGCTTCATATGAATCCATTTGAATGATCATGAGGAAGCTATTGTTGTATGAGAACTCAACCAATGAGAGATGTTGATCCCATCGACCTTTGTATTTTAAAGGGAAGGATCTTAGAATATCTCTGAGCATCTAAATATTTATTTTAGACTGGCCATCATTTTGGGGGTGATAGATCATGTTGAAATTTAATTTAGTATTCATGGTTTGTTGAAGACTCCTCTAGAATTTAGATGAGAACTTGGGATCACAATCATAGACCATCAGGAGTGGAACTCAATGAATTCTCACAACTTCTTTCACATATAACATTGTAAGTTGTTCAAGTGAGAGATCTTCCCAAATGGTGATAAAGTGGGAAGTCATGGTGAGTCTGCCAATCATAACCCATATCACATTATTTCCCTTGGATATCTTCGAGATACCCACGAAAAATTCCATAGTGACATTCTACCATTTCCACATGGGTGCAGGCAATGGTTGCATCATCACTTTGGACTATTCTTGGTCTTTTTTAACTTTATGAAATACCAAGAACCATGAGATATACTCATCAATCTCTTTCTTCTTTTTTTCCTACCAGAAGTCTTCTCGGAGATCACGGTACAACTTGTTACACCCATGATGGATGGAGAATTTTGAGATATGTGGATTATCGAATAGATCTGTCATTATGTTGGGGGATGAAGGCAAAAAAATCCCTATTCCAAAACGGATCACACCATTAGCATCGATATGGAACTCATGTAGCTTCCCTTCCTTTACTCCATTCACCTTCTTTTGTAACACCAGATCATCCCTCTTTGCCTCCTTAATCATCTATTGGATTGATGGTTACACAATAATTTTTAAAAGGTAGGATGTATCCCTTACTATTATTATTTCCAAATCCATAATTTGTATATCCATGAAGAAAGGGTCTTTCTCAATATGTAACATGGATATAGAAGGAGTTTCTTTTCCACTTAGAGCATCACCTACCTAGTTCACCTTGTCCGAATGATGGTGAATAGAGAAATCATAGTGCTTGACTAGATTAAACCATCTCCTTTAACATATGTTGATATCCTTTTGTCTTAATATATACTTTAGTCTCTTATGATTGGTATATATGTCACACTTCTCACCATAAAGGTAATGATACCAGATTTTCAATGCAAAAATCACAGCTGATAACTCAAGAGCATGCATTTGGTAGTTCTTATCATGGATCATCAACTACCATGAGGCATAGGGTATCACATTATCATTTTCCATGACTACTAAAAACAATAATGTTGTTGAATCATCATTGTATATCACAAAACATTCTCCGTGTTTCATTAATGTGAGTACAGGTGCAGTAATCATCCATCTTTTAGCTCCTTGAAGATTTTCTCAAATTCATCCATCCAGAAATAATTTACCCCATTCCTTGTTAACATAGATAGGGGGCTTGTCAATCGTGAGAAATTTCCCCCAAAACATTGGTAGTTCCTAGCTAATCCTAGAAAACTATGGATTTCTATGACACTGAATGGTCTGGTCCATTACTCAATCATCATTGTTTTTTAATGGTCCACAAAAATTCCTTCACTTGTGATCACATGTCCCAAGAACGTGACTTTCTTCATAAAATATTCACACTTCTTGAACTTCCTGTACAACTTATCCTTTATCAATTTCACCAATACAAGTCTTAGGTATTCTTCATGTTCCTCATTTCTCTTGGATTAGACGATAACATCATCGATGAACACTACCAAAAATATTTCGAGGTAATTTATAAAGACTCTATTAATAAAATCCATGAATATTTCAGGGGAATTAGTATGTCTAAAGGGAATCAACATAAAATAATAGTGTCAAAACATTGTACAGAAGGAAGTCATCCAAATATCTTCCTTATTCAACTTTAGTTGATGATATCCAGAACTATGATCCACCATTTAGATGTATTGAGCTCATCATAACTGATCGAAAAAGTCATTAATCCGTGGAAGAGGATACTTGTCCTTTATGGTGATCTTTTTGAGTTCTCGATAATCAATTCATAGCCGCATTGTTCCATCTTATTCTTCACAAAGATAACTGGCGCACCCCCAAGGTGATTCACTAGGTTGTATGAACCCTTTGTCCAAATACCTTTACATATGGTTATTTAACTCTACGAATTGGATATGATCCATCCTATAGGGACACATTGTTATAGGAATAGCTCTGAGTATGATTTCTATGGAGAAATATACCTCATGATATGGGGTAATGTTAGGTAAATCTTCTAGAAACACATCACTATATTCCCTCACGATGGTAATTTCCCCAATGTTGGAAATTTATTTTGTATCAACCATTTGGGTGATGTATGATTATTCATCGGTAATCAACACCCACACCATTGATGGATTTTTAAAAGGATATTCATGATATTCCTTGGATTTTTAGAGAAGTATGGGACAATTAAAAATATGAAATGATATTTACTTTTCCAGAAAGTTGATATGTGCTCAATATAACGAGAGCCAATCTATTCCCATTATAGCATCAGATTCCCCCACGGAAAGTATAATGATATTCGTTGGAAGAATCTTTAGACACATTTCAATAGGAGAATATTCAAACACTTGGGTTGAAATGATTGCACCACTTGGTTTTTTTACAGATATCTCTACATCAATGTTTCGGGGATTCGATTCTATAGTTATAGAAAACATGCAAGATATAATGAAATGTGTAGAACCAGAGTCAAATAAGAAATTTTCCATTATTAAGTGAATAATAAGTGTACCTTGTATGAATTAATTATCTTTCTCCCCTTCTACATTATTGATGGCATAAGCCTTCCCTTTTTCCATTATCATTGGGAGATAATGACACTAATTATCCTTAAGTAATCGAGGAATATTGCACTGTCTTGCATAGTGCCCTTGCTCAATATAGTAGTATCAGTGGACCATGGGTGGGTAACTCTTTTATTCCACTATATTATTTTTCATTTTCATGTATTTTTTACACTCTTGTGCTTGATGGCCTTCATTTCCACACTTGATACATTTCCTCATCCATTTGCGGCAATTCCCATGATACGTCATTCAATATTTTCGGTGTGTGGGTCATTGATCTTTCTTCCCACCTTTTTCATTAGATCCTCCAGCATGAAAATACTTCTTTTGATTCTTATCATCATAGTCATGGGACCATTTTCCAAACTCCATCTCCACTTTGAGGGAATTTCGAACAAATTCTTTATAACTACCAAAGTATCAAATTGAAAATTCCTTCAGATGGTGTGACTTTAATCCAATAAAGAATCTATCAATTTTTTTATCATTATTCCTAAAAAAACCCAAAGCATACCAAGAAAGTATTTTGAAACTAACTTCATAGGTGGTGAAAGATTCTACTTCATTTTTCTTAAGCTCTATGAATTCTCTCTCCATATTCGTACGAAGAGTTTGTGGGAAATAATTATTAAGAGTCATGATCTTAAGGTCTTACCATACTATCTATTCAATTTCATCCATTAGTTTCATGTTCTTAATTAAATCCCACCATTGATTGGCATGTCCATATAGATGATAAATGAACAGAGTCACCTTTTCTGTCTCAGAATAATGAAGCATAGAAAATATCTTCTCCATTGATTTACCCACTATTCTGCAACTAGTGGATAAGAATATCCACTAAACATCGGTGGTCATTACCACATAAAATAATCGATAACCATTTACTCCGTCTTAGGTGAAGGAGGGAATTCCCCATTATTTAGGTTATTATTCATAACACGAGACTGCTAGGTAAGCATCTAAATGATGTTCAGAACTCCACCTCCCAAGGCATTGGGGATGTTTATTGGGTAATGATGACATTGTCCCCCGTATGGGTTGTTTGATAGGTTTCCCCTAGTTCCCGCCATTTTCTAAAATAGAAAAGGTTAGAAAAAAACATAATTCAATGGGTCATGATTAACTTCTTCATTTTTTAAATTTAAACTAAAATCATATCTTAGGGGATCCCTATGTTTTACAAATAATATTGTGTGCTTATTGTACATAGTCTCATACTAGAGGTTTTCTCTAAGGTTCACTAATAAAAATTCCCAAATGAACTAAACACTGCCTTTGATACCAGCTATAATAGCCCTTCCTTTTATTAAATTATTGTTACATTATTTTAATGATAAACAATATAATGATATTACACTTCAAGGATCCCAATGATTAGTGTACTTGTAAAACTATTACCATACATAACATCTACAATATAAAATGTAAACATTTATTTAATCCATTATTCTCCACCTTCTTATGGTCCCTTGAAAAATAATTATTAGACATAATGATCTAAGGATATACATCAAGAATAAGTGACCTAAAAGCTGAGTAAGAGAAAAAAATATGTACAATATAACAATGGATGAGCATAATCTTATTATAATAAATGGATCAAGAACATGATAGGAATCATTAATAAAAGACATGAAATGTGGCAATACTTAAAATTTACCATTATGGAGTAGTGGTGAACTACCTCACATAGTTATGAATAATGATAGCTTATTGTTCACATGTCATTTCAGTTAAAATCATAAGATTCATCACATTACCTAATTCATTGGAGCACTGTATAATTTCGTGTTCACCCATCACATCATAACATTCATACTGCACTATATAATTCTGGGCGCACAGTCGCATCATAACATTTACATTATCATGCATGACACATATTTCAAAATTAAACATAAAGTAACCCCTGGAATTTAATGGGTTTCACATCATAAATAATTCATTCATAAAAATTTGGATCCCAAAATAAATAGGGGATATCATTCTTAACATAGATAAATCAATGATGAGTGAAGTAGAGACAATCTTTGGGAAGTAAAGAGATGGTGTTTATATGCATAAAGAGTTCTTTTAGAATAAAATTGGGTCTATAATTAACTCAATTATAAAACATCTAAATCCCAGAATCAGTAATATGAGAATGAAGAAATGATTCTTAATCTGTATCCATACTGAAAATGGGTTGAAAGATGGAAAACCAAAAGTATGAGAGTTGGGTTCGAGAATTTCCCCTTACCTTCTATCCAAACACTTTCGTCACTTTAATATAATTTACAACAACATAAGATTCATTTATTAACAATTAAAGAACCTTTTATATAATAATAATATTCATTTAGGTTTTATTAAGTTCAATAATAGTATTTTTGATATGTTTTATAGATTAAATTCTTTGTTCGAGAATGTTAGTTTTTATAGTTTTCTTGAATAGCTCACCTGTATTCATGAATGGAAGTTCATTTAAAACACGGGTAAGCATCCAAATTATTGAACCTTAAATTAATTAATAATTAGTTTTTTATATACCATTAGAATATATCATTAGATAATAATTTAATGATGATCATTAGGGTAAATTCGGGCGGTTTTCGACCACAACAAACTTGTTATGTTTAATCATTTTTTAATATGCACATAAGGTAGTTCCAGAACATTAAATAGGATATAATACATATTACATAATCTGGTTCATCCATAAAAATGGTTTCATAACCAGATCTGAAGGTAGTAAATGAAAATGAAAACATGTTGTTCTTGAAGGTTATACATTAACACCTCATGGACAATGATTTCCTTTCTAAAATAAAATGATGAGGAGAAGGGGCGGGATGATATGTTATCCCATTAGTATCATAAAATTAAATTATATGTAATATAATAGAGTTACCATACCATGTGAGTTTAGAATAGTTGGGGAGAGATTACATAAATGAACATGAAGATAAAAGGAAAATAAAGGAAAACAGATAGAGATAGGAGAATTATCTCTTGAATCCTTTTTAAGGAACCTTGGATTGGCCTTTTGATGATACCAAAAGCAATACTTCATGGGGGATGGGATAGGGAAATTTTTTTGCCAGATTTTAGACAATCCTTGAAGCTTTAGATTTCCGAGAAAATGAGGGTGTGAAGGGTGGTATTTATAGTGGAGGGGAGAGTGGTTTTCTCAATATTATATTTAATAATTTAATATTTTCCCCAAAGACTAGTAATAGTGACAATTCCATGACCAATAATAGTAATAATTTAATGTGAGTTAAATATAAGGGCCTTAAATCATCCATCCATCAGCTGATGACATCATAATTCATGAATTTTGTATTTATCGTTAATTATCATATTTTGTTATTCACTATAAATTCAAGTATTTCAGAAAAAAACCAAAAATTTACCATAACCATTCTTCAGTGTGTAGAAACCAAAAATGAAGTCCATTTTTCAAAAATAATTTTTTAAATATGATTAATTTAATTTTAAATTAAAACCTTAATTTATGAGAAAAATATAGTTTTTAAAACATTTATTCACATATTTCAAAACATAGGTAAATCATACTTTCACTTAAATACTATATATAAAATATCATAGGAGAAGTTATTATTCATATGGATATTCCACTATTCATAAGGGTGAAATTACTATTCATAAGGGTATGTTACTATTCATGAATAATTATGTTTTTTCTAATGGACTCCAAAAATCACCCTGAACACAACCGTGTATATTAGATTTTTCAAATTCAAAACACATAGGTGGAAAAATTATGTTCAATATTTAAATAGTATTTAGTATAATGATATTTAATTATGCTTCCCAATGTGATTATACAAAACAGAATAATTAGAAGAATGTAATTCCATTGAAAAAATGTTGTGTCATTATAGTGTCTCACTGACAGTGGAATGAAATTCATCATGACGATGCATCAATGCCAATGATGCCTCTTTTCCAACAGTTTTCCATTTATGCAACCAGTGTCATATTTTCCTTGTTTTACATCATTGATGATGTGAATTTTTCTTAAATACTAAATTTATCAATTTTAGAGTTATTTCAAAACGTTTTAATTATATATTTATTTACCAAAGGGTCTGAATTTTTTCAATTAGTCAAACACTATAGTCCTGGTCAGATCTGACTTTAATAGAAAATTAAAACTGTATATAATCCAAGAATCAGATCAAATCATCTTAAATATGAAATATCATTCCCATTTTCCATTACTTATTTCCACCTTATTCTACATTACATTACAAATAAATCTTCCAATTGGATTCATGTGTCTAGGCTATGAAAATTGGTTTGTGTTTCTTGTAAGGGTTACAAACTGTACACACGCATGTGTTTTTGGTGTAGCCATGATGTTTCGATCATTCTTCTTCCAAGTAAGTTTTCCATTGTCTTTCTTAATTGTGCATCATGAAATATGGGTATAAAGATGTTTCTCCTTTTGGAGATAGTATATTCAAGATTAATAAAGATAACCAAGTTTGATTAAAAATATATATACATTGGGATAGGAAAAGTGACTCATGATATTTTTGTATATTTGTTATTATTGATATTGGGTTTTGTACATACTAACTACCCACTAAAATTCATGATCATTGGGGGTCCATGTTTGCTCACTAGATGGTTTGTGGAATGGAAGTTTTTTGGTTTTTTTGTACACTTATATATATAATTTGGTTAACCATGTATATTCAGATATTTAATCAATGCCCCAAAATCATACAATTTCTAGGATAACACCTAAATTAACAAGTGGAATTAAATAATGGAAGACTTATTTAATATGAAAATGTGTTTTCCATTGGTACAAATGGTGATGTGATGTGTGGGATTATTTTTTGTTTGTGTATGGGGGAGGTGCAAGAAATTTGGTCATATAGTGGGGTTATGATGGTTGCAGTAGAATAATGCAGTAGGGCTACAGATCAAGTTGTGATGTAATATGTTGCAAGATATGGTAGTGAGTTGGGGGGTTTGTTTTGGTATGTATCGTGGTTTTAACAAAAGGAGTTTGAAGAAGTATAATAGAAATTTTATGTGTAATTCACCTAACGTTTATCCATTAATAACATCCATAAAGCATCTTCCTGTATCTAGAGTTTATGGTACGATATGACCTTAATGTTAAGTGTGTTAATTTACCATTGATCTTCACCTCCTGAATGACTGTTATTGTGTTTCTCTATTTGATCCTAGCCTAATAGTTACCTGAGTAGTGATTGAATGAATAAATAATTGTTTAATAAAGTTTGTAATGGTTTATATTGGATTGGTTAAAGAAATTTAAATAGTTAAATAAATTGGTTGGGAATGTGAAATGGGTTTTGTCTTTTTCTTATGTGGTGTTGTGCATCTAGAGGTGGCTGAAAAAGTGGTGAAATTTCGAAATGGATAGATAATATGTAATCCCATAATATGGGTTTGATATTTTTGTATTATCTCTAAATAAATTTATTTTTCATCTAATTTTGATCATACCCCACCCTTTTTGAGATCTAGGTACTGAACAGTCCCTTCGTCATGGGGAGGGTTTCTTCCAAAAATTCCAGCGAGAAGAATGGATGGATGGGTAACAACTAATTTCCACTCCCACATCTAGGTGATGTAGGTATGGAACATGTTGTGATGTTTATAGGTCGGTTAGTTCCATAGATGGTGGTTGTGATAGCCTAAGTGTTTTTGAGTGATGTGGTTTGTGGAAAATGTGTCTTCGGGAAATATGTGATAGCCCAGGTGTTTGGGGTGAGGGGGTTCATTTCCCACATTTCCTCATGGTGATTTGTGATGTGTAATCACTATTATATTTTGGATGAGATATGATGTGATGTGTTGTGAGGCCCATGTGTGTGCGGTTGGGATGTGTTTTGAGTACCAGGTGTGTTGGGGTAGGAGGTGATGTGGTATACAGAGGGGACGGGAGCACCATGTGATATGTCATTGGTTGATAGTGACATACTTGTGGGAAAGTGGTACGAGGTACCATATAATCCATGTACTTTATATATTTTTCAAGACATGTGTTAATTAGTTAGCATGCCTTGGTGAGGTTGGGTTTGGATTGTATATATGTTTTGGTGTTGTTTGGCTCTATTGTTTCCTCACATGGGTATTAGTATTTTTCTTTTCACATATACATGGAAGGATTTGGTTTTCTAGCTACGTATACTTGTGTTCTCACCATACATATATAAATATATTCTCAGGATTTTAGGTGGACTTCATAGACTATGTTGGATCTCACTAGCTCGGATTATTGATAGTTATTGCGTCAATGCTTAGCTTCATTTTGCGTATTTACCATGTAGACATTATTTTATTTGTACTATTTCTATTTATACATGACCGTAGGATGGTTTGGGTTTCACATTTATTTATATCATGTAGTGTTTATGTATGATTTATCTTATCACTTGATCTTGTTTTTAAAAAATGGTAATGCCTCCCATATTGAGATATTTGTTCACCCTTCGTGGTAGTTTCCAACCTGGGGCCTATTAGAGGCAAGAACCACGGGGCCTTATATCTCTTCCCTAAATGTCAGACAAAGTGGGTTGTCTTTGAAGGTAAGGGCTTTGATAAGTGTTTTTCTCTAAGAAAGTGGATTCTGATATGAGTTTCTATATAAATTATCAGTGATTGCATAAGATGATGCTAAAAAAGCACTAAATTATTCCAAATATCGATGAATTATTCAATCATTTGAAGGGATCAAGCTAGTTTTTTGAAGATTGATGTATGGTCTAGATATCATCATACGAGTGTAGAAGGGGAAGATATCCTAAATACAATGTTTATGTGTTAGTATGTGATCCTTATCTTCATGGTTTTTCTATTCAGTGTCATAAGTGTAGTGACCTATGATTATTAGTAAAAACAATTCCATAATTAAATGTTGTGTGAGTATCTTGACCTGTAAGAAACAATTAACAAAATCATAAACCATATTATGTTAATAAAATTATTAAATATATACATTATTTTATAGACATTAAATTTTTGAGTATCAATAGATTTAACCACATTATAAAAACTCTATAAAAAGTTATTAAAAAATATAGTTCATTTTATACTTGGAGAAACACTTTTTTCTAAAAATTATTTCGATGAACTATGTGTACTAATATTAATATTATAATTATCCAACATATAAATTTTTTATTTGGTTCAATGGATTGAGTATTATGAATCACTTAGAAAAAATTAAATAAAATTCTAATTGTTTTAGGAAAAAAATTAATATTTCAATTTTTAAAGTTAATTAATGTAATAATAATGAAACTGTAATTTTAAAAGAGTTTTTTATTAATATTATGTTTATTGTAAAATTAAATAAATTATATTATTTTAATTAATTACACTAAAATGAAATGTAAAAATATATATAATTATACTAAATCAAATTTAATTTTTATCCAATTCTAAAGAAGATTAACAACACATAATCGTCAAAACATTTTCATTATACACAAAACACTTCTTGTATAAATTAAATATTTTAATTTAAAAGATAATTTAATATTATTTGGAATTATATTTTGATTAAAATGAGATTAAATTTTAATTCATCATTCCAAAAAAATTTAATAATTATTTGTTTATATTTTTATTATAACAAAATATGGGTAAAAACTAGTTACTGAGGTTAAAAAATGGTAAAAGTAAAAAAATTGTAAATGACATCTAAAATGTTTCGAAACTATGTAGAAATATATTTTGATGTTTTATGAACCTTATAAAACCCCTCCATCAGTTATTTTCAACATTTAGAATAATTTACCCTTAAATAGTGTGATTTAATTATTGAAAAATAATAGGTGTTCATAAAAGTTCCATCTATCACTTATAAAAGGGACAACATTCCACCACTTCATGTCAAAAAAACCTTTAAAATTATTATTGAATACATTCCATGTTTTCTTGAAATAGAACAATATACTATATTATTAGTAGTTTTTGTTCTCAATATTTCATAAAACTCTTCAAAATAAATGATTTTTCCAATAAAATATTAATTTATTTTATGCAGATGTCTCACATATTTATTGTTTTTCATCCATATTTTCTTTTATACAACATAATTCCATTTTAATAAAATTAATTCAGTTTAAATAATACTATTAATTTTATTATATTAATCAATCAACCATTATTAATAACTTCCCATCCACTTATAAAAAAATAACATCAATAGTGCATTATGCAGATAAACGCCTCTATAAAGTTACATTTTTTTCCAACAAGATTTTGATTATGTAACCAAACCACTTAACATATAAGGAACCGACCTTAAAACATTACATAATCATTAATTAAATGAATAATACACATTGAGGATATTTTCAGGTTTAGAATTTTAAATAATTTGGCCATATCTATTACATTAGATTTCAAAAATTACAAAGTAGACACTTCAACTCAGTATCCATTATTAATTAAAATAAAAACTCTAGAAAAACATGTCTAGTTCCACGTTTTAGACAACAAGACTTCTCCTTGATCCCATCCTTGACTGTATTCATCTTTAAGTCCTCTGAAAAACATTTCAAAACATGGGTGAGCATAAATAGCTCAGTAAGGGTCATAATATAAGGAAAGGAAACATTAACCCATAAATAAACACATATCAATGAAACCATACATTTCAATCACAACATACCTCATAAAATCATAAGATTTATGATTAACACATTTAAATCATATATCATAAAGGTAAATTATGGAATCCATATCATAATTACATTGCAGCTACCATAGCTACATAGGGAGTTACATTGGAATACCCATCTCAGTATATTCCCTAAATCTTTTAGGAGAAACATTAATTTTTACCTCCATCATGTTATCCAATTCATTGGAGAGCTATCTCAGGCTCACCCACCCTAGGTTTATCACATAACCACCCATATACGTAAATAATTCCCAATAACCATAACATATTCATAAAACATAAAATAAGCACAAAGGAAAGAAATTTTTTTGACATTGTAATCACAATATATCTTTTCAAGATATTGATATAACCAATGTTTTATCAAACCATTTAAAACATTTAATAATTATATTTTTGAATCAAAGTGTCTCATACTAATTTGAATCTTTTAAAGGAATTAACATTTTAAAACATTAATGTACATATAAATAAATCCATAAAACCATATTGAAAACATGTACATTAACGAGAAAGATTTAGAAGAATAAGTCTTAAAAACATTATTTTAGTTAAGGAGTTATTAATCAAATGAGTGATTCCTGAATGAAAATAATTAAGGAATAACATTTAATCAAAATTTTATAATATTATGAGAATAAAGGTATTCAATATATTATATTCCAAAGGAAATTATATACACCATATAAAGGTGAATTGGTGCATAAGAACAATGAAGTCTCAATGGAATGTAAATTGAGACAAAATCCATTAAAAAGACTGTATCCATAGATTAAGGATAAATCAATGACATAATTATGTGTGAAAAATATAAATACACCAAATATAAGTGGATATTAAATGTAAAACATTCATTGGTTATTCAAAAATATTCATATCATGACATAATCACGAAGTAGAAGTTTAACACCAAGAATTGAAATTGGGTGAAGAAGTTCCCATACAGAAATTCGACTGCCCAACAATATCACATTAAAATTCAGAAAATGAGTTTATGAGAGAGAAAATGGTATATCATAACTTGGAAATAAAATTTATACCAAAAAGGATATATAATAACATATCCCAACATAACAATATGTAAATTAATTGACTTAACAAAAATAATCCTTTTTAAAAGAGGGTGAAAGGTTCCCTTAACAATTTGGTAACATATGAAACATACACCCCATGAAAGAATCATAATTAAATAAATATGTAAATAACCATAAATTAAAGTATATTACACAAATTATACAAACATGGGAATTACATCCACCACACATAAATAAATTGTGGAAAATATAGCATGAATCTCATAGAAATAAAAAGTGAGATAAAAACCCCTTACCACGTTGTAATCAATCGAGTCATATGACAAAAAGTTAATAACCACCAAATGAATCACAAAATACCATGAATATAAAGAGAATCAGGATAATATATATCAAATGTCTGTAAAAAAATACACCACATGCAATAAATAAGTTGCGAACAATGGAAATCTCATGGAATTAAAAGTGATATAAGATACCCCTTACCTCGTGTCCGATTTGACCCGTTCTTTCTTTAATATCCTGAATAATAAACTAATGTTAATTTATAATTTTTAAGAACATTTTAACATTTATTATTCCTTTAATATCACTAATTACCAGGTTATAAACATTCTGTAATCATTTAAGTTTATAATGGTCGTTTTGTCGATATTTGAGTCAAAAATGAAATTTTTATAATTACAAGTTTTTCATGTGGTCAAGGGTCCATTATCTCCAGAATGATATTAATGATTTATATATAATATATATCATATATTTCCAATATATATATGTATTTATAATAGTACATATCATTTGGAGATAATAAATGAAATGCACTGTTAATGGAGACGGTAAGCCGTACGTACGCATGGACGCTACCTTCATTTCTATTATCTATTTTAATGGAATGAAAACATAATGATACATATGTATATTATAAATTCAGTATAATATCATATATATTTCCATTCACTACTTCCATTATACATCCCACATATGGAATGAACGATTCATATCACATTAAGGGGGAGGTAGTCCGCACTTCCTCAAAGAAATTATCGTATTTACCCACTAAGGAATCCATAAAGTTATTCTATAAATAAAAAATACAAAAGCATAGAAATAATTTAAATATAATATATATCACATATAAATACAGTTCCATTTTAATGGCCACCATAAAAAGTGGTAGGAGAAGATTGAACAATCATCGTTTCGTGTGGGAGTAGTTCACAGTCCAGAGAAACAATATGTTTTTAACCCATTAGATGGAGGTGTGTATATATATAGTTCGAATCCATATAATAACAAAATACTAGTATATTAATTATTATGGGGTTTTCATAAAAGAAACTAATAAAAATAGGTTAGGTGTTTGGATATGTAAAATAAAATAAAATAACTTAAGATAAGACACTACCTTTAAATAGCGTATCTCCCTTTGGTTTGAACCAAAATGTTTACTTGAAGTGCCTTATGCCTAAGGTAAGGCTTCTAGAAGGAAGATAGGAATGTATGTAGTTTAATTGGGCTGTGTTTGGATGAGAAAAGGGGTTTTATATGTTTAAGGAATGGATTAGCAGGGAGGGATTCTTATAAGGTGGGGGTGGGGCTCTTTAGGAATGTTTGAAAATATTATTTTATTATATAATTATAATCTGTTTCAAAACGAAAAAAACTAATTAAAGTAGAAGATAAGATGACTCATGTTCTAAATAAAATTATCAAATAAGAATCTGACAGTTTTGGATATTATTTTATTCTTTATAATTTAATTTATTTAAATCATCCATTAATGAGGTAAAAACTACATCATTATTATGTGATAAATAATTTTATTTATATGATGTCTAAAAATTATAAAAAAATACCATGATGTAGGAAATATTTTTATATCTCAAATAAATTTTTATAGTTGACATTATATGTTATATAACCCCATTTAAAATTTTTTTTCCTAAAAGATATTTGTTTATGTCAATTTTGTCTTTACGTTAAATTAATTAATATAAAGTGTCATTATAACTCCCACATGGCCCAATAGGGTCCCAAAATCGACCAAAGAATTCCCATGGAATTAAATGTATCAATAAATATGATTATGACACATGTTAAGGTAATTTAATATTATTATAATAATATTTTATTTCCCTTATTTAGCATATTTACCCTTTAACCATGTTAAATAATTTTTTTACTGAAGTAAATATTCATAATGTCTAAAAATAAAAGTTACCTATTTACACAATTTTGAACTCCTAATTACAAATATATAATCCATTTTTCCAAATTCAAAACACATAATTAGTAGAAATTAATTTAAAATTAATTCCCGTTGTCAAAACAAATAGTGTGTTTTTAGGAAATAATAAGTATTAAAAAATAGAAACTTATTTACGTCTAATTTCAAAGTGAAATTACATCCAATGACCAAAATTGTATTATATTGTAAAAAAATAATATAATTAAACTTAAAAACCAATTTTATGTATTATCCATCCTTATAAATAATTTTGATTAAATGGTAGTTTTGAATTAAAATATAGTATTTTTCAATATTCATTAAAAATTAATTTTATCAAAAAAAATACGAAAAATATACCCAAAGTAAATTTTTATGTCCTGATTCTAAAGAGAAATTATATTTTTGTCAAATTGAACATATAAATGTGACCAAAATTATATTAAATTAGGGATCACTTTCAAAAGGCGGTAAATCGACCTTTAAATGAATATTAGAGTATTTATACTTAAATTTTGATTTTTTTTCTTTTTTTAAGCCTCTAAAATATATTGGATAAAAGTAAAAACATTTAAGAAAAATATTTTATCATAATTTGATTAGTTTTTTTCATTCCAACCAATACAACGACTATACATTAACTACCATTTAAAATAAAAATTTTATATTAATATTTTTTCAGTATAACTCAATGTTGTGTGCAATGTTAGTTTTCAATGAAACCTGTTGTTACATATTAGTTATTCCATAAAACATAGCATCCCCTTTAAGGTAATATTAATTTTTTATTCACAAATTTTAATAAGTATAAAAAAATTATATTCTTTGTTTACCAAGTATGTTACATAACAAATGATTCAAAATCTTAAAAAATAAAACATAAATCATTATAATTTTTTAATATAATGTTAAAATAAATAATTTCTTAACCATAAACATCAATAAAATTATGTTATGTTCATGTTTGTGTGATTGTAATGACATACATAGAAAATGATATAAAACTCTATCATGAATGAACATGGGAACAATAAAGAATAAAATATTATATTTTAATAATAAAATATATATATTTTTATGGTTGTATAAATTTTATATTAAGTAGTTAACATATTATAAAAATACCATCATTGATCACTAAAATTACAAAAATAAGCCGACACCAATTCCATCTTTATAAAAACATTAGAAAAAACTATATAATAAATAAATAGAATATGATAATAAATGGTCATAATTAAATTAATTATATAAGAATAAGGTTCCAAATAATGTACCTAATAGGGATAATGTTTTTATTCTAGAAGATAAGCATGTGTTCATAACAAATGGGGACCACTGTATTGGTTTCCACGATTTGATTTGAAATTCCTTCGTCCATAGTCTTTCTTACATGAATATAGTTTTCCATATTTCATTAGTACTTAAATTACACTATTTTATATGGTATTTAAAATTTATATCTGTGTAAATTATATCTCATATTCAATAACTACTTTTTTTACAACATTTTCCAAAAGTAATGTATAAAATTCATAAGAATTACAATCATCCTATCCAATTAATATTATCTTCTTAGTCCATGTCCTTCATAGTTAAAGTATATTATTTAATTGAATAAATTTTTTTTTATTCATACTTTAATTTACATATATTATAATATGAAATTATTTTAATTGTTATCTTATATTAATAAAAAATAAAAACAGACTACAAATCTTAATAAAGGCATTTCGTTTCATTGTTTACCACTCCAAATTTATTTGATTTTTTTATAAATTTATTTTCACGAAGAATATATTCTAAAATATTTATAATAAGGTTATAAAAATTCTTCTATTTCCCTTCTTAAAAATGTTTTCAAACTAATTTTTACTTTTTCTTTTACAACAATAATTATAAGGTTTTATGGAAATTTTTATATTTTATCTTTTATTTTTACCTCCATTTTATTCACTCATCAGGTGATATATTTTTCACCATCTATATATTATTATTATTGTATTATTTTTTGATAATGGGGCTTATTATATCATATTATTTATTAATTTTATTTTATGTGTTGTTTTTGATGACTTTTTGAAACACATTATTTTTTCATGGAATCTTTTTGATATATTGATGATTGATTTTAAGAGGAATATATATATATATATGATTATTTTTTAGGTCCTATACCACCCTCTAATTCATTAGTTAACGTTAATATCACATTATAAATTTAGTATTGGATATAAGGAGTTTTTTCACACATGAATGGTATATAATGACCCAAGCTTGACATACATAAATAATGAATAATTTTTAATTAATACTAAATACATAAAATTATTATCCACTTTATAACCCCAAGGGTTTAGTATCTTTGGAAATGTAGATACATAAAAATTGGTTCATAAGATATCTATATCACCTCCCACTCATTTTATTATTACTAGATCCCTTTATAGAGATATCATATATAAAAAAATTCTCAATAAAATTGGTAGAGGAAAAATAAGAAAGTGTTATATCTGATGATAAATAAGAATAAATGAGGTATATATCATTGATTAGCTGAGATTAGCATGAGCATAAGGATATGAGGTCATGATTATTAATTACAAAGACCATACCCACTATTTCAATGATCATAATCATTTGTAACATAATAATAATGTATCATGATAATAGAAAGTATTTATAATAGTGTGGATTAAAAAACCATTAGTCATTATCTATGTGATAATAACATATATGTAACACCCTAATGGTTTATGAAATATTATTTTTCAAATAAATTTAATTTCTTTAATATATTATATTTCATGAAACCCTTTGTTTTAACGAACCATAAAATAATATACCACTATAGCATATCTATTAAATTGGTGGTTATGAGTATTAAAAACTAAAATTTAAAATTATATAGTTTTCTTACTTATAAAATAAATTACTTATTTATCACCTGATTATAAATTGAAATGTAAATCACTTGAAAGAAAATGAAATGTTTTTCTAAAAAAGTTATTATGAATAAATTGTGTTTAAATTTTAATAAATCTAATTAATCACTATTGGTGAAGGATATTAACTAATTATATATATTATATTCAATAAAATGTGTTAAAATTCATCAAATATTTTTTAGTCATGGGATAATAAAAAATCTATTTTTATGCTTAAAATTAATTTTTTCCCAAAAAATGGGATTTTCGAGTTTTGAAAACATATTTTATAATTATTTTTATTCAAAATTTAAAAAATTTAGATAAAATAGTATCTATTTTTTTAAATCAAAATTTCCAATTTACCTTAGATATGAATATTTCGTTTTCATCGCAAAAGACTATGTTTGTTTTGACTATTGAAAAATACATTTTTTTTATTAAAACATCCACTTTATTTTATACCATTTATAAAGTAAAAATTTATTTTAAAATGGTTTTGAAATTAATATTTTTTCAATTATATTATTACCAATCCTATATATTTTATTCAAGTAAAATTTATGCTCAATTTTTATATGAGAACATTTTATACTTAAGAAATCATTTTCTTTGGAAACCCATTTTCTTTTGAATCTAGATGATTAATTTCAAATTTACTAATGTCATTTCTATGAATTTAATTTGGTAATAAGGATTAAATATTTTTATTTATAATAATTAATAATTTTAAATAATTTCAATAAAACTTGTATAAATCCTACTATATGGAAATATTTTGACCTTATGTTATACCGCCTTATTATTTATGGCCATTTGATGCTTTTTTGTACGGAATGACATTATCATTTTGTACACTTTTATGAGATTTCAATGTGGGTTCCTTCCGCAATTATAAAAAGAAACCCATTCCCATTTCCTATAAACACATCATGGGTATTTTATTTCATCCAATAATTTATAAAATACCTTACTTACATACCTCCACATGACCTAGATTCATTGGTATTATCAGAAAATAATACTTGGAAGGCTTTAGGTATAAACCAAAAGTGGTTCTTTGATGAATAGGCATAATTATTAAGCATCTTTATTTATTTAATTTCATCATGTGAGTCAATAAATTATTCTTAAATAACAATTAAATTATAATAAAATTATATTAGATATTCTATGATGTTAATTTTTTAATGAAATTAATGGCCACCAACCAGATCTGGCCGTTATCAAAATGGGCACAAAACCTAGCCTATGACAAGGCCTGAAGGGCGTTCCAGATCTCCATGGATTAGAAGAAGTTCCTGGGTATCATAAAATGAATGTTGGGAATGATTTACCCGATTTTATAAATTTAAAACAACAAACAAACCCAACAAACCAAATCCGGATTTTTCAAACCAAACCATCTTTTACAAAATTTTAGAATTGATTTACACAATTTAAAAAAATTTCGAAGACAATTACAAAGGTAAAATACCAAAAAAACCCAATAACCACCTCATGGAAAGAGGAACTACCCTCAATTCATCTCCACAACACCTCATCATGAAAGACTGCTAAAAACTCAAACCATTTGCACCAAAGTTGTACCCAAACCCGTGACAACAAAATAATCAATTCTACTTCCACTCAAATGTGTAAGTATGGTGTGATCCAAATCCTAGTAGGAAACCACCACTAAGATATTCCACATGATAAACATTTAAAGATGAAAATATGGAACATTTTCATAACATGAAATGCTAGTAACAATTTATAAAAATGAAACTTTAAATAAAAATAGTTTTCAAGTGCGCTCTTTTAAAGAATAAACACATTTAAATAAAATACCAAAACTACTAAATTTTTTTATCCCAACATACTATATGCCTATATAAATCTTAAATCATCCAATGAGCACAAGAAACAATAAATAATCCCTAGGCACTAGCTCATTGTGGGTCCCAGGTTTCTTATATCTCTGTGAAAGCAACCATTACAATATACATTCACGAGAAAACAATACACTAGTAGGAATCATACCCATAACCTAGAGTTCCCACAACATAATCATCATCATATATTTGTTATTATTTTCATCGTCAATATTGTTACATGGAACTAAGGCCAAACCCCACATGATCACTAGCATACTAGTACACGTCCACTCACCCAGATACGCAAGCATCCCTCTTGTGATCATTCAAGTTTAACAAGCCATGAAATATAATTTTCACATGGAAATACCACTTCCACATTGAATATTCAACCAAAATTTCACATTTATATCACACAAGTCTCATTATCTCATTTTTAATTCAAATTCATTTTGAAATCATACTCACACCAAAATTTCCCACAACACTTTTCACATCTCTTCAACACTTCAATAAATCCCATAATAACTTCGATAAAACCTCTCTAAGATATTACAATTCACATAACATCCCACAGACATATCACATAATACTTCTTTAATAAAAAATATTCAATTTTCACATCACACTCACACAAAACATCCAACAAACGTATTTCACACCTTTCCTTCCATTTGATAAATCATTTCATCAACTTATAAAAACATTTTATAAATGTTTAAAATCATAAATCAACACTTTACCAATAAAAAATTATTCTTTAGTGAAAAAACTCACCAAAACAGTACATTTACATCCTTTTCCAACTTTTTTTAACCCAATAAATCATTTACCATTTAATAAAACAATCCCAAAGTGTATAACTATTTTTTTCACAAAAAACCCATTTCAAACCCCTCTTTCTATGCCAAAATCACACCAATACCAATCCAAAATAGAATTATCCACTCTAGAAACATTTATCAACCCAATATTATGTGTTATACATTTATCACGAATAATTCTACAAAGGATTCACATGAAAAACCTATATTTTCAAAAAATAACTTCTTGAAGTATAACAAGGTTTTACACATAAAACAGATTCAAAACTCCCCTTTTGATGCCCACATGGAACTAAATCATTAAAAATAGAATTGGAACCCCCTTTAAACAACTAATTAATCTCCTTTATATTTAATAAAACTACCACAAAATAATCACATGAGTTACATTTGGAAAGTACACAAAATCAAACAAAAATGATTCTTTAATTCTAAATGCATTGGTAATGATACAAATAATGGTTTACTCCCCACACACAACATATTATAAACATTATAAATTAATAAATCAAGCAATCTAACTCATAAATAATTTCATACACATGGAATCACCTACAAAATGTGTTGAAACCCTAAAATCTTGGTGTGAAACATCAAACGTACCACCGCCACACCTAAAAGAAAGTGAAAGGAAACCTAAAACCTCAAGATTTCATCCAAAAGACAAGAAGTTAAAAACTATGTATAAACCCTAACTTCAGTACATTTTATAACTCAAGAAAGTGTGAATGAAACCCTAAGGAAAGGGAACAAATGAAAGAGAGAAATACTTACATGCATGATCTTGATGTTTCCACCATCAAATCTCCCTTAAAAAATATGTTCTCAGGGTGGGTGAGAGACCATAGAGGCTGTCCAGGGAGCTAGGTCATGAAATGGGGAAGAATGGGGAGGATTTGGGTTTATTCCAATATTGAATAGTAGTAATTAAAACATCATTTTAATGACTAGGACACCCTTACAGGGTGTGGATGCATGGTTTAGTAAATAGTGTGGCTAAACTGTGCAGCCGGCTCCAGGAACAAAAAAACCTCTTATTCTCTTCCAATGTCAGTGGGGTACAAGGGGAAAACCTAGGGATTAAGATAGAACAATGTTACGTGAGAAAAATAAAAAAATAACTCTTCTTACCCCAAAACTCAACCAAATAAAGGTTACAATCCACCTAAATAACAAATCCCACAGGTGGTTCTACTAGGAGTGTCACTAATCTGACTCCAAGACACCATAACCTCACACTATCCATTTGACAAAAGAGGAGGACAAATCCCATACAAGACCCCCAAGACTATGGTAATAGATCAATAACACAAGAGGTATCTAAATTTTAAACCTGGAACACCCAAAAATAAGGAGAATTCTATGAACCAAAAAAGGATTTTAACAAGGTATGGAATTGGAAATCTGGATGTGAAAATTGAACGCCCATTGGGCCTTGTCACAGTCTGTGTCTGGTTTTTTGTTTTATGGTGACTATATCTGTTTCATGAAAAAATTGTATCAAATTAGGTTCTCTCTCTTTGGGTTATGTTATCTTGGGAAGAGTATGAATATTCTTGAGCTAGGATTGTTGGGTCTTGACATTCATGTTATGAGTAGGGTTTCTGGACAGCACACCTTGTGACGTGATTCGAGTTTCTAGGGAAAGTTGTGATTTTTCTAAATACATTCATTTTCTTAGTTTTCTTATTATTAGGGGAAATGAAAAGAGATTTGGGTTAATGATCTTAGTGAGCTCGCAGGTCCTGACAAGCAATGTGGTGATGGTGATATTTCTGTAGAACACTATTTCGGATGGTGAAGTGATTGGTGTATGGCTGCCAAATATATATCCATGTCACCCACTAAAACTAGTATCCTCTTGCATTGTCTTGTGTCCTTTTGTTTTGGGATCTTGGAAGTTTGGTTTTAATAAAAAATAACTTGTCTTGAATAAGCATGTAGTTTTTTTGAAATGATTTTATAATAAAGAGGGAAATGTTTGATTTTTGAAATGGTGGAACCAAATTTTATGAATTGTTTTAAAATTGATAGTGTTGTGTTTACACCTGTTTTTAAAGTAGTGACTATGTTAATGTTGGTTTTTAAAATGTGTCCCCAATATAGTTTCCTAAAATGTTAAATTGTGTTATAATGGGATGAGATGTTTTGAATTTGATGTGAATAACTGGAAAGTGAGTTCTTATTTGAATGGTTTTGTTCTTATGATATATTTTGTATGATTCAAATTGTGATTTTGATTTTAAGGTTAGCAGTCTTGAGAAAACAAGAAGTATTGGTTGAATGTTTTTGTTTCTAAAAGTGGAAATATTTTCTTTAAAACATTGGTATTTCCATGAGCGACCATGTTCATGGGGTTATATGGGATGATGGATGGTTAATGGAATGAATTTATTATTTCTGGGTTTGATATGAGGTGGGTTCTAGATATGGCACAAAATCATGCATGTGTGAGGCCCATGGGGTACCATTGGGTGACATGATAAATGATGAACCATTGGTTTTAAAAGATATTATTTTAAAGTAAAACATTATGTATTGATGACCGGTTTATGTGGTGTGTCTTATGTGTTTTTGGAAATGTTGTTATTGGGGTGTTTTGAGTCCATGAACCCCTCTTGTTTGAACGGTGTTTTGGGTTTGGGTTTTATGGTGAGTTGGGTTGAAATAATAGTAAGTGATCCCTTTTCAGAAATGTCTTATGATGCCTTTAAGGTGGTTACCTTCACGTTTTTTGATCTGATTTGTGGCACGTTTTGACCAATGGACTAGTTTGGTTGTGTCTGTGGGTTCTCTCGTTGGATAAGGTACACCCCCATTAATGGTTTGTGCACAACTGAAGTGCATCCCAGTTTGTTTCACAATTTTTAGATCCTCCAATTGATCAATATTAGGAATATTTTTCTTGATAATTTTAGATTATGTCTACTCCCTTTCCATTCATGGTTTTGTGGATCCTCTTGTAGCTTGAGAGTGCTCGTGTAAGGTTTAAAGGAACCTTAGTTTCTTAAGTTACCTAATTTGTTGAAGGTGGAAGTGGTCTAGGGTTGTTTGTGTGGATGGTGTCTAATAGGGCCTATGGGTCCTTTGTAGTCTCTTTGAAGTAGGGGTTTATGTTAAGCCATAGGTATAGGAAATATGACCATGAGAGGCTATTATGGCCACTTTCTAGAATTGTGTGTTGTTTGTGGAATTTTCATAAGGTCCCTTTCCATGTATTGTTTCTATCAGTCACAATGGTCATGATTAGTGATGAATTGGGATTTCATGTTCTCATTTGACTATAAAGGAAAAGTTCATGAAATACTCTCAGAGTCTATGTTATGATGGAAGTATGTCTCCCATGGAAAAACATCAAAATCCTCTGTTTTAGAGGAAGGTGTTTATATGTTTCCCTTCCTTCTATTGTTTCTCACCTGAAGAAACAAGGTGTGATTTGTGTGCATATTATAAGTCCTTGTTTTAGTGAAATTTTAGGTTATGTTATTGTGATTTGGGAATGTGTTATGTCTTGGTTAACATATCGAGTTTGTGGTGTAGTTTTTTGTAGCATGGGAAGTAGGAGTTCTGTTCGGGGGTTTCTGAAGCCTAACTATAAGGCCGAAGATTCGTCAATCATTTGATCTCTAGCCATAGGTCTCAGAGTGAAGCTGACACATAGTTATGGAAAATCACAGGGTTATGTTGGTTGTTATGTTTGGGAGACCCACTATGAGTCTTATCTAAGTTCTTTTCGAAAGGTCCAATGGAAGTCTACACCTTGTTCTAGTGAGTCTATTCGGGCCTCCCCTGTTAGTGTCTGGATTCAGTCTCATGAAAAAATTAAGTTTTATCTTATGTTGGGGATACCATTTATGTCTCATCATATCAGCAACTTAGATTTATCCTTTATCTAGGTTTGGCGGTAGGTATTTTTGTTTGGAGATATCTAACTACTAACATCTTCCTTTTGTAAACGTTTGTGTTGGAGAGCGCCCAACAGTTTAGTTAAAGCAAGGTAATTCTAACCTTGTTCTTTGTTTTGTTCATTTGGGTAAATTGCTTGAGTCTTTTTCAGATATGGTTTAAGTAGTTTTCTTTTAGGATATTATCTGAATGTGCGTAATTGTTTTAGGATAGCGATGTATGTTTTCTTCTGTGGGGGAATCCCTTCCTTAATTGATCACTAGAGGTGTTTTGGCATTTCGGGGGCGGACCGAACATGGAAAAGGAGTACATATTTGTTTATCAGTGGGGTTTGGGTTTTTCTTCAGGAATTTTTGTGGATTTCCAAGGGTGGAAATCTTTATGGTGGAGAGAATTTCACACCTGTATTTTCAATTTCATTCCTTGTTCAAGTCCTCCTTTGGTTCTTTACATTCTCTTGGTTTCTGGGTGTTCCGGGTTTAAAATTTTGATGTCTCTTGTGTTATTGATCTATGAGCTTAGTCTTGGGGGTATTTTATGGTAGTTTTAATACTATTTTTTCAAAGGTATGGTGTCATTTTTTGGTTTTTAGGAGTTGAATCAGTGACACTCCTAGTGGAATCTCTTATGGAGTAAGTTGATGAGGTGGTTTTACTCATGAGTAGGATGTGTTTTGGAGTGAAAAGCATTCTTTTTGTGGAGTTTTCTACCCTATCCATATCCTATAATTCCACCTACGTTTACCCCATGGATACCATTGAAATTGGAGGGTAATGGAGGGTTTTTTGTTGCCAAAAACAATCCACACAGTTTAGCCGCTTGGTTTACTAAACCGTGCATCCAAACCGTGCAAAGGTGTATAGGTCATTAAAAACATTTTTTAATTCCAACTTTTCTATTCCGGATAAACCCAAATCCACCCCATTTTTCATCATTTCATTCCCTACCTCCATGGAAAACCTCCGTGGTCTCTCACCCACCCTAGAAACTCATTTTTGGAGGGAGATTTGATGGGGGAAACATCAAAATGATTCAAGTAAATCTTTCTCTATTTGATTTCTTCCCTTTCCTTAGGGTTTTTTTCACCCTTTATTGAGTTCTAAAATGTACAGATGTTATATTTAGTACCTAGGATTTAACATCATGTCTTTTTTTTAAATCCTGAGGTTTTAGGTTACTTTTCATATCCTTGAGGTGCGACGGTGGTGCGGTTGATGTTTCATAGAATAATTTGTGGGTTTCAACACTTTTGGTAGGTGATTCCTTGTGTAAGAAATTATTTATGTTGTATTTTTCTTGATTTAATAATTTATCATGTTCCAAATATGTTGGGTGTGGTGAGAAAATCATTTTTGGTATCATTATCAAAGCATTTTGAATTAGAGCTGCATTTTTTTGAAGTTGTGTACTTTTCAAATGTAACTCATCTGATATCTTTGGTGGAAGTTTTGTAAAACATGAAAGTGATTTATTAGTTGTTTAATGAGGCTTTAAATTATATTTTCTTCATTATTTTGTGTCATGTGGTTCTCAAAAGGGGGATTTTGAAAGTTTTTTATGTGTAAAACCCCGTTATACTTCTTGAAGGTGTTTTATGAAAATGTATGTTTTTCATGTCTCTCCTTTGTGGCATTATTCATGGTAATTTTATAACATTTGAGAGTTGTTTTATAAATGTTTCAAGGAATTAAAATTCAGTATTGTATTGGTATTTCTTTGATTTTGGTCTGGAAAGAGGGGTTTGAAATGGGTTTTGTGTGAAAAACATAGTTATACCCTTTGGGATAGTTTTATGAAAATTGTAAATGATTTATTGGGGTAAACAATGTGGGAAAAGGATGTACATGTACTATTTTGGTGAGTTTGTTCACTAAATATGGGTTTCTTAATGGTAAAGTGGTGATTTAAGATGTCAACCATTTTTATAATGTTTTAATAAATTGATGAAATGTTTTATCAGATGGAAAGAAAGGTGTGAAACACGTTTGTGGGCTGTTTTGTGGGACTTTGATGTGAAAAATGAATTTTGTTTTTGAAATAATTATTATATGTGTGTGGGATTTTATATAAATTCTAATGTATTGGAATGGTTTATAAAATTGTTTAAAGGAATTATTGAAGTGTTAAATATATATGAAAAGTTTTGTGGGCTATTTTTATGTGAGTATGATTTCAAAATGAATTTGAATGAAAAAGGGGATTACGAGACTTGTGTGATATAAATGTGGTCTGTTTGGTGAATGTGTCATATATTAGTGGTATTTTCAGGTGAAAATTATACTTCATGGCATGTAGAACTTTTTTGAGTAGAAGAGGGAAACCTGGGTTTCTAGGTGGGTGGATATGTACTAGTATGATAGGGATCCTGTGGGGTATGGCCTCAGTTTCACATAGCATGATTGACGATGAAAACACTAAATAAACTTTGATGATGATGATGTTTGGGGACCACTAGGTTATGAGTATTATCAAAAATAGTGTCTTTTGTGTGTGAGATTGGATATTTTGATGATCACTTTCACCGAGATACGACGTACATGGGACCCACAATGAGCTAGTGCCTAAGGGTTATTTCTATTTTCTTGTGGTAATTGGATGATTTATTATTATGGTCGTCATATGGTATGTTGGCCTAGAAAATTCAGTGCCTTTGGAATTTTATTTAAATGTGTTGATTCTTTAAGATATCCCACTTTAAATATATTTTTATTTTAAGATTCATCTTTATAAATTGTTACTAGCATTTCATGTTTGGAAAACTTAGATGCTTTTCATCTTTAAATGTTTATCACATGGAATCTCTTATTGGTGGTATCATAATAATATTTGGCTCACACCCTACTTACTCCTTTGTGTGTACTTATACTTGGATATTTTTTTGTCGCATGTTTGGGTATAGATTTTGTGCCTATGGTTCGGGTTTTTAGTGGTCCTTCATGATGAGGTGTAGGGGAGATGGCTTCAGGGCGATCCCTCTTTCCATGCGGTGGTTCTTGGGATATACTTTTTGGTTTTGTACCTTTATAATGGTATTTGAACATTGTTTTAAAATGCCTAACTCAATTATTAAATATTGTAAATGATGGTTTGGATTGAAAATTCCATATTTGATTTATTATATTAGTTTGTTTTTGTAAGTTTATAAACTCGGGTAAATCGTTCCCAACGTTCATTTTATAAAACTTGGGCACTTTTGCCAGCCTCTGGGGATCGGGAATGCCCTTTGGTCCTTTTCATGGGCTAGGATTGGTGCTAGTTTTTATAGAGACCAGATCTGGTTCGTGACATTTACTATATCCATTTCCACTTCCATAAAATGTTATATGAAACCATCAATCACGTGTGTGGCGGACTACCGCCTTGTGAATGTTTGTAATTCATTTTAAATCACCACCTATTATAGATTGATATAATAAAGGATTTAACATATTTATGAAATAACCATACTTATGTAATTATAATATAACCAATACCTTCTTACCTTCTAATATTTTGGAAAATGATATTGTTTCACATGCATACGTGTGGACTACCGCCTCCACAAAGTAATGTTATAGGGGTTTCCTTTTATTTTTATGTGGATGGTAAAAAGTATGTATTTAGTGGTTATAATATATATATATATATGATATGATAATAATTATGAAAATACATATTATTATATACTTTTATTTAAATTCATCCTTTGAAAAAAAATCAAAACAATGTTCATGTGTATATACACCCAACCATGTCCACGAAAAGGATAATTCAAATTTCCATCTATATTTTTATGGATGAATATAAATATGCATATAAATAATATATATGTTATTTATATCATGATTAATAATTTGGATATTTAGTTACCAAGATCAAAGTATATGTAACTAAACTAAAAAACCAAAACATACATGAAAAACAAAGTAGTTATCACCATTATTAATGATTTTTTAATAAAGAATTCTTAACAAACAGATGGTAAAAGGTTATATATAAATAATATTTCGTATGATATATATTATTATACTTCTATAATATATGTATAATAAATCTTTATTTGGTATAAAAGGGGTTCAAACATGTACAATGAACGTTAGAGGATAGGTAATGAGATTTACATCTCAAATTGTCTTTATGGTAATATAAGTTTTGCAATACACCTATTTAATTTTATGAGGTGTATATACAACCCATTTTACAATTAATATTACGAAATTTTATATTTTAAATATATTTAATATTTCAATTATTTTCAGTCTTTCATGGGGCTTATGCTTCAAATGAATCTAAAGTGGTAGGGGGTTTATGTTATGATCTCATTATTTATTATGATTGATTATAATTGTATTTCTGATTATGAAATATTATGATATATATATCAACAAAATCATGAATATTTTATCCAATTTTTATTTCAAGATAATACATTTTTTATATTTATTTTACTCTATTAATGATCTAAAGAGTAGGAAATAAATTTTTATGGAAAATCAACTTTATTTCTCTCCACAGTATAAAATCATGTCTCTTCGTTTTCATTGTTTTCTAAAAATGTTTTAAATTATTTTCTAATATTATCCATTGATTTTTTAATTTATTTTTTACCAATGTTTAACATATTTAAAAAGTGTTATAAAATAAGTCATAAAACTTTATTTCAAACAATAAACTTTTTTAAATTTTTTATAAAAGTGTGAAATGAATATATTAATTAAACATATACATAATGAAAATAATCTTCCTCCATGATGACCACATAATTTTTTTAATATTTCTTTAATAATTTCCATGTAATGTTTCAAATAACATGATTTATATAATATATTATAATTTTTTTCTGATTTTAAATAAGTGATTTCAAATGGGAAAAGGGTGTTCTCCTCATTAAATATTCTACATGATATTTTAAAGAGGGGTTTTTCAATCACTAAAAACATTGATTTTATGGTTTACTTATAAATTCTATTTATATATCTCTTACACATACACCATGATCACATTACCATTCTTATATAGAGTGATATATGCCTTGTATTCATTTCTCAATTTCCATCATTATGAATTTTCCTTTGATTATTGTGATAGGAAATATTTTTAAATATATTTTAATTCGACAGGTAATTATTATTATAATTACTTATGTTTAATATCCTTTTCATCTACAAATATAATTGATCATTTTATGATGAATTTACCTAGATATAAATCCATTAAATTGGTTAAATATTGATATATCATGAAATAAATATGTATGAAATGTGTAGTGAACCCAGTTCAATAAGGGAATTTGTACACTATAACAGTCATTAGAGTAAAAATTGACTACTAAAATGGTTTAGGATGTATATACATTCCACAATTAAAATTTTTAAAATGTGCCTTTACTTATAAGAAAATTATTTTATATGCTTACATGTATTCCACGAATCTATGTATTATCCCAATTTTATGCACTCATGGATTATGTTCTTCGGGTCCTTTATGATTCATGTCTTATGATATTCTATGATTTATGACATGAATCGGGTTTATGATATATGATATAATGTGTGTGGTTTTGAAATGTCATTATCATGTTTACTTAATCTTATTTTCATGATATTTTTATTTGTCCCTTCATTAAATTTACAGAGCATAAAAAATTGCGCATTCTTATGTTTCTATTCCCCTTGTGATGACAAAATGTATTATTAATGATATTTCTAAGAAGGGTGGTAGTTATGTTGAACTTAGTGGGAGATAATATTGTTAACTTATGAACCAATTATTTGTGTGTCCAAGTTCCAAAATTCACTATACATATATTATTCTAACATGGATGATTATTGCATGAATATTCATTTAATAAGATGTAATATCAACGTATGAAATGTATTTCACAATATAGTTGGTATCAAAGAAAGTCTTATTTAATAGTTGGAAACATGGATGAGAAACATTTAATAAGAACAATGGGGATTGGTATATGTATATGATTATATCCAAAAGTATTGGTGATGATCATCGATAAACTAAGTTAAACCTAAGGATTATAGATTATAAATTTGGTGTCTTGATTTAGACTTCCTATAACTGACCTTTCATGGGATTTTATTTTAGCAGTATGATTATTGTTTCTCACACTATGATTTTTTTTAGTCAATGGAAGGAACATAAAGGTATCATGTTAAAGATGAATTCAATGAAAAAATACATTGATTTTTTTTCTAGAAAAATGAATTATTATCATTTTTGGAATGAAGAATCTCATTACTATGCTGACAAAACTTTTTTAATCTATGAATCATACTAAACATCAAAACAAGAAAAATAGGGAACAATATTCTGTTGAGTCCTTCATAAAGAAACATCCACCTTGTTTTATGGGGTTTCCTGATCCACTAGTTATAGATGAATTTAATAGTAATATTAAAGAGATATTTTCCATTCTTAACAGTTTATATCATGACGATTTCATTTTGGTTGTGTATCATTATATTGAAAAAATAGATAAATAGTTGAATCTAGTCAATAATATGAAAAAATAACATGAAATTGACCATATGGAGTGGGATGAGTTCATTTTATATTTTTCTATAACAACATGCCTTATATTCATGAAGAGAAAATAGTGAAGTATAAGTTAGATCCAAAGGATAAGGATAATGAATCCATAAGTATCTGAGAGGAAAAGATTACAATAATTGAAAGGAATAATTTTGGTATTATAATCCACCCTAAATATAAGGATTGTCGATACCTCAGTGGTATAAAAAAAAGTCTCCTAAAATTTTTATCCATATGGTACTTAAGTTTATATGATGAAATATATTGATGTCATGTCATGGGGGAAAATGATATTGTAGTTAACCATCAATCTCAAGGTTTTGATAACGAAGGAATTATTGAATTCGAAGGGAACTATGAAACCATAGGGATAAGAAGTTTATCTTACCATCATGCACTATGTGTGGATGGATAATGACACATGCCTATCATGGGGTGTGACAAAAACAAATAAAACCTAAGTTAAAATGCCGTAAAGTAGGTAACCTAAGTTGTCTCCAGAGAGGAGTGCACAACAATTACGTTTGTCACTTAAATTAAAGAAAGAAGAAGAGGTTCTTTTTGACAGTTCTTTTTGTTGAAAAATAAAGCAAGCAATTTAAAATAAAGGTTGAACACTAATAGATGAAGAGAGTTATGGGTTCAGGGTAGGATCACCTTTTGTAATGTCATCATTGTCACAAAGATCATCTTACAACTATTCCTTTTGAATGACAAATGAAAGACTCCTCGATCGAGTTATCTATCACCCTTGGTTAAAGAAGAAAATAGAACTCAGTCCTATGTGCATGGAAGTTCATAAACAATTCCTAAACAACTAAGGCATGTCCCAATCAGGAATTTTTGCTCCTTAAAACTCTAGAAAAAGTCTACTAGTTCCACACACATGGCAACGATCGTAAGACACTCACCACCTAACACAATCTGCTCGATCGAGACAAATTGCACTAGGCAGAGGGAGATTAAAAGACTTTAACCAAAGATATTAAAAATGAATAAACCAAACTCAAAACACGATCGCATTAAGATAATTGGGAAATAATGAGGATAGATTTCATTCAATATAAAGATAAGGTTATACATTTAAGCACAAAACTCCGACATTAAAAAAGATAAACTCCCCCTTCCCCGATCACTCAAAGTTTCTACCCCTCTATGTGAAGGGTATTAGATTTGAAAGGGGCAGAAGAGAGAATAATCAAACAAAATAAAAAGAAAATAGAATAAAAAATAACTTCAAAAACTCAATCCTCCAGCACAACCCTTCTTGCACCTTCTTCGACCCCTTTGAATGGAAGTGAATACTCTTATTTATAGGCTTGGGGAGTAGAAAATTTCCCACCAAAATTACTCCCTCAAAAGTGTGAGTCCGGTTGGCATAGTAAATGACAGATTTTGGGAATTTGTCATTCTTTAATGTTTTTCCTCTCCATCTCTTCTGTTGACCCACAAAATATGAGCCTTATTGGTCCATATATGAAGGAGATATGGCCACACTACTACGGATATTTAATTATGTCCAGGTGACTATTCGTATTCCAAAACACCGTGTTCCAACGCATTAATGACCTTGAAAATGAAAGCATCATACGCGGCCATATTAATGAAAGTTGTTCCTATGGATTTTATATAGCTCCATGTAAAATATCATCTCCAATGGTGTGACCATTAATGAGATATGGGCCCCACAATAAAATTATGTTGTTCTGTACACAGTTTTCAAGGACTGAGTTTTGAGCTGAATTGGAGCTTCCAAATGATGGATTGAGCATTGGGTCTAGAAGGATAAAATTAATACCACGAGCATAGAAATATTAAAAAAAGGAATCATACGATTTGGATCAACAATATAAAAGATATTCCCGAAATACAGAAGCTCCACAAAACTGCTAAATTTTCAAAATTAACCAATTTCCACAATTAAGCCCATAATTCACCAAAATACTAAAATGATACAAATCAGATCAAATTTATTAATTGGAATGGGTTAAATCATTGAAACACATATGAAAAATTATGAAAATGTTATATCTATCAATTTCCCCACACCTAGCACTTGGACTCTCGGACAAGTGAAAATCGAAATCAAATCAAACAAAATTCGAAACACATGCCATTTAGATCCACCAATTCCATACCAAGAAATAAAAGTTATCATGCCTAATCCATAACCATTATTCCATATTCTCGAATCAGATCATTCAATATTTTTCCTCTTTATTTCTCCTCCCATGAACACAAGACACCTACCTCGCATTAATTTTCTCTCATCTCACAAATATCACTTTTCAACAAAGTTTTTCACATCCAAACCAATGCAAGGGTCACCATAGGTTTGAAAAACTCCTACTTCTACACCTGATGTGATTCAATGACATTTTTTTATCATGAGAACATTGCAAGGTTGTTCTGTGGCTTTTGGTTGGTAGGATTTTTATGTGAAAAATTCTGAGGCTGAATGAGGAAGGATTGACTCTTTTTGAAGCAAAATTTCACAATTCTAATTTTCACTCAATTATGGTATCCTCCTCACTCCACTTAGTAGAAATTCAGATCCATCATCATGAAAAGTTAAGAAATGTTCAAACAGCTCTGCATTTCTGCAGAAAAAATTTCAATCATCTTAAGAATGATTTTCTTGAAAGCTCCAGAAAAGGCACAGCTTTCTTCTTCCATTAGAAGCTCTAGAAAGGCATAGCTTCTTTTATCATGAATGCTCCAGAAAAGGCACAGATTTCAACATAATGATTTTTCATCAGCACACACATCTCATCAGCATTTTAGTTTCCACCCAAAGTTTCACCAAATGAGGTATCACAACACAAGACATCTTCCTCAACACTTAAGTTCAACTAGATCATGCAATTTCACTTCAAGAGCAGGTTGGAATGGGAAAATTGGCTTGTAATGTAGCTAACCTAATAGGTTGTTCATGGATTCTATGGGCTACAAGGATTAATTTACAAGGTAGGCCAGAATGAAAGGGATTATCTTGAAAAGGGGGCTTTCAAACAAAAAAATTGCCTCAATCATATAAAACACATGTACCCCAAACCCTCAAGTTTGGAAAGGAATGGATCAAATTATGGTTAAGACAAGCATGATCTGGTTCTCTCAAGAAGTGAGGTTAATGAAAACAATACACAATAATGGTTCATAAGCCTCACAGGAAAGTGATTTCAAAGATAATGACAGTGATATGTGGAATGGGATTCAAAAACCTGAGTACATTTCATGAAATTACCAAAGAATTGAACTTGAAACATAATCATTTTCAACATTCATTTAAGCTCAGTTTCATGTAATAAATTAGTTAACTCAATGGCATGGGATTTAAAAACAGAAATGATAATCATTTTATACTAAAAATTTTAAAAACACACCAAAAACTGAAAAATAAAAACACAAAAATTTGAAAACACAGATTTTTTTTTAAAACAAACAACAAATGAAAATCCAAAACTACAAAGGTTCCCTCCCCCACACTTAAATGATGTATTTTCCTCAATGAATTCAAGTGGGTCTAACATGTAAGCAGATTTTAGAATGAATCACAACAACAAGAAAGTGTAAAGGAGAGGTACAACCTGATGGATATTATTGATAGATAGCTTGTAGGAGCAGGATCTCCTCCCCTGTATCTGATGGAATGGTCCCATGGAATTTCTTCAGCCTATGCCCATTAATAGTGAATATCTCCTTCTCTCTATCTTTCAAAATCTACAATGCACTGAAAGGATATACATGAGTAACTATAAATGGACCCTCCCATATGGAACGAAGTTTACCAGGCATCATCATGAGTCTTGAATTTAATAGATGCACTTTATCTTCAGGATGAAATTCATTTGGTTGGATCAGCTTGTCAAGAGCCACTCTTGTTCTCTCTTTGTAAATCATGGAATTTTCAAACGATTCTCTTCTAATTTCATCCATCTTCTGTAACTACAACCTTCTCTCTTCCCCAGCACTTTTAAGATCCAAATTCATCTTCCTCACAGCCCAATACACCTTATGCTCCAGTTCCACGGGTAGGTGACAAATTTTTCCATAAATCAGCCTATATGGACTCATTCCAATTTGGGTCTTGCAGGACGTTCTATAATCCCATAATTTGTATTCTAGCTTCTAGATCCAATCCTTCCTGTTTGGTTTAACAGTCTTCCCCAAAATTCCTTTGATTTCCCTGTTGGACACATCAGCTTGACCATTTGTTTGTGGGTGATAGGGAGTTAATGTTTTATGATGCACCCCATACTTATTCAGCAATGCCTCCATTCTCCTATTGCAAAAGTGAGTCCCTTGATCACTGATGATGGATCTAGGAACTCCAAACCTACAAAATATGCAAGTACGGAAAAAATCACAAACAACTTTAGCATCATCAGTCTTGGTGGCTTTTGCTTCCACCCATTTGGAAACATAATCAACCGCAAGAAAGATATAAGAATTTACAAATGACATTGGGAAAGGTCCCATAAAATCTATCCCCCAAACTTCAAAAATATCACAAAAATTAATTGGTTGTTGGGGCATTTCATGTCTCTTTGAGATGTTTCCAGAAAACTGACATTTTGGAAACCTTTTGCAAAATTCATGAGAGTCTTTAAAAACGGTTGGCCAATAAAGTCCAGATTCTAGAACATTCCTTGCTGTTCTTTAAGTTCCAAAGTGCCCTCTGCAAGCTAATGTGTGACAAAACTCAATGACAGAACCAATTTCACTCTCTGTCAAACTTCTTCTTATTACATGGTCATTGAAAATCTTCTAAATAAATGGATCATCCCAAATGTAATATCTAGATTCAGCTTTCAGTTTTTGATTTCGATGAGAATTGAAATGAGATGGAACCTGAGATGTTACCAGATAATTGACCATGTCAGCATACCAAGGCACTTCTCCTTTAACCAAGTAAATATTCTCTCCTGGAAGGTGATCATTCAATGGTTCTTTCTCTGGAATTTCAACTTCAGCAGTGTTAGGAAGTCTGCTTAAATGATCATCCACTTGGTTATCAGATACCTTTTTTTCTTGATTTCTATGTTGAACTCCTGTAGCAGTAACATCTATCTCACCATCCTTGGTTTAGCTTCATCCTTCTTCATCAAGTACCTGAGAGTTGCATGATCAGAAAATACAGTGACTTTAGTTCCAAGAAGTTATGATCTAAATCTTTCCAAAGAAAAAATAACTGCTAAAAACTCTTTTTCTGTGGATGTGTAATTGAATTGAGCTGCATCCAAGGTTCTTGAATCATATGCAATGACTTGTGGCCGGCCCTCAATTCACTGAGAAAGGATTTCTCCAACTTTTTGGTTGGAAGCTTCATAAAGTAGCTCAAATGGATCTTCCCAATTTGGTGGCTGCATCACCGGTGGTTCAATCAATCTCCTCTTCAGCTCATCAAAGGATTCCCTACATGAACCATTGAAATCAAAATCAGCATATTTCAAAAGAAATCTAGAGAGAGGGATAGAAATCTTACTGAAATCCTTGATAAACATCCTGTAGAATCCTGCATGTCCTAAAAAAGATCTAACATGCTTCACACAATTTGGGTAAGGCAAAGAATTTATCACTTCAATTTTTGACTTATCAACTTCAATGCCCTTTTTTGGAAATGACATGACCAAGAACAATAACTCTCTCAACCATGAAATGACAATTTTTGAAATTTAATACAATATTCTTTTCAATGCAGGTTTTCAAACCTTTTTCCATATTTTTCAAACAATGGTCAAATGAGTTTCCAAACCCCATGAAATCATCCAGGAAAACCTCTAAGCAATCTTCAATGTGATCAGAAAATATACTTAGCATGCACCTCCGAAATGTACCTGGAGCATTACATAATCCAAATGGCATCCTTTTATATGCAAAAGTGCCAAATGGACATGTAAAGGCCAACATCTCTTGATCCTCAGGAGCAATGGGTACCTGTAAATAACCTGAAAATCCATAAAAAAAAGCAATAATGAGTTCTCCCAGCCAATCTTTCTAACATATGAACATTGAAGGGAATGGGGAAATGATCTTTTTGAGTAACCTAATTCAACTTCCTAAAATCAATGCACACTCTCCAGCTATTTTGAATTCTCACAGGGATTGATTCATTCTTTTCATTACTCAAAGTGGTTATGCCAGTTTTTTTTTTGGAACTACATGAATTGGGCTAACCCATTGTGAATCTGAGATAGGATAGATGATCCCAGCTTCCAATAGCTTCTCAACCTCCTTCTTCACAACCTCCATTAAAGTGGGTTTCAACCTCCTTTGGGGTTTCCTGACAGGTTTGGAATCTCCCTCAAGAAAAATTCTATGTGAGCATATATTTGGGTTGATTCAAGGAATATCACCTAAACTCCACCCTATTGCTAGGATATTCTCTCTAAAAAGATCTATCAATGATTTCTCTTGGATTTCAGAGAGATTATTAGCAATTATCACTAGTAGTTTCTCACCCTCTCTAAGGTACACATATTTCAAATCAGTGGGGAGTGGTTTGAGTTCCCAATCAGGGGGATGCTAAAGGGAAGATACTAAATTGACATCTCTCTCTTCCAAATTTTGGACCACCTGCACACAAGAAACCATACCATCTTCCTCATCAGTTAGTAAATCATCAATGAAATCAGATTTTACCTCTTCCTCCCACATAAAGTCAGAATATCTAGCATGTTGGAAATCCACATGTTCAATGATATATTCAATGGAAGAAGTTTCTCCTAAGTCTAAGAATTCATAAACCATACCTGATTATTCAATGGGTTCTGTACCAACTTCATGAGAAAGTGAAAAGAGGTTGTGATCATCCGATGGGTGCCTCATGGATTCAAAAATATTGAAGTGGATCGTGCTCCCTCCAAACTCCTTGGTGAGTGTCCCATCGTGGACATTGATGATGGTTTTGTCCATCTTCAAGAAAGGTCTCCCCAAAATGATGGGTGAATGTGACAGGCTCTTATCTTCTTCCATATTGAGCATGTAGAAGTCAGCTGGGAACAAGAGATCTTTTACTTTCAGAAGGAAATCCTCCAAAACTTCTCCAGGGAAAACTGTGGATCTGTTTGCAAGCTGTACCACCACTCTTGTGGGCTTAAAGTCTCCCATCTGCAAAGAAGTGTGTACCGAGTGAGGAAATACATTAATCGAAGCACCTAAATCACACAAATCATTAGATAAATTTAAAGAACCAATGGTGCATGGAATAGAAAATGTCCCTGGATCTTGACATTTGGTTGGAAATTGAGGTGTGATAAGGGCTGAGACACTTCTTCCCATGTTGACCCTTTCATTCCCTTGAAGTCTCCTCTTCTTAGTGAAAAAATACTTCAAAAATTTTGCTTGCTTTGGAATTTGTTTGACTGCTTCATGTAAGGGGATATTGATTTCCACTTTCTGGAAGGTGTCCAGAATTTCTTTTTGAAGTGCATCATCCTGCAATTTCTTTGATTCAATCATCCTTGATGGAAATGAAGGGGGCAAGCCTTTCTTCTCCCTTTGTTGCCTTTGAAATGGTGTTTCTGGTCTCTTCTTCCTTGGCCTATCCTTCTATTCCTCCTCTTTCTTCTCTTCTTCACAATGAATTTTCACATAATTTTCAAATTTTTCAACTTAATTCTCCCTCAATTCAAGTGTTCTTGTTTCAGTTTCTTGGGATTCTAGTGGTGAGATCTCTTTTCCACTTCTTCTTGTTATCATGCTGACATTCTCCTTTGGGTTTGAGATTGTTTGGGAAGGAAGTTTCCCAGGATTTTTGGTCATGATTTCGGCAAAGATTCCCACCATGTTGGCCAGCTTGTCAACCTTATCTGCTAGGTCATCAAACATGGATTGTAGCTTCTCCACAGAAGGTTTTGTGCTGGTAGATGGTTGATCATAGGTTCTCAGGAAAGTGGGAGGTTGGTGGTGTGCAGGCTGGTTATAAGGTTTCTTCTGTTGAAATGGTGGTGGGTTTTGGAACTGGTTTTGGTTCAGAGGTCTAGATTGATTTTTCTGATTTCCAAACACATATTGAACATGGTTTGGCTCTCTCCATCCTGGATTTTGTTGGTACTGCCTTGGTTGAAAGGTTTCCACACAAGTTTCTATTCCCTGTATTTCAGCACATTGGTTAGTGAAATGATCAGGTGATGCACATAAACCACATACCTTAGCTGGTGCTTGTTGGTCGCCCACTTGTTTCAAGGCTATCTGTCTCACCAAACTAATTATCTCTTCAATCTTACTTTCTAGTAAGGGTGATGGATGGGAAGTTCATACCTCATGAATACCTCTTGTTCCAGTACATCTTGTACCAAACTGTTGTGAGTTTTGAGAAATCTTCTCAATCAAACCTTTTGCTTCTTCTGGAGACTTGTCAATCAATGCACCTCCAGATGATGCATCAAGAAGGTTCCTATCATTGTCCAGTAAGACTTGATAGAAGAAGACAAGAAAGTGATGATCCTTGATGGCTTGATGTGGGCAGCTGGCACATAGCTTTTTAAATCTTTCCCAGTACTCGTAAAGGGTTTCTCCAGATGATTGTTTGATGGCATATATCTCCTTTCTGATGGTTGTGCTTCTAGAGGCAGGGAATAATCCTTGCTTGAAGCATCTCACCAGGTCATTCCAATCATCCACATCTCCAGGTTATAGACCATACAACCATTCTTTCACAGCTCCTTCCAATGAAAATGGGAATTCCTTCCACTTTACTTGTTCCTCAGCTACTCTACGTGGTCTGAAGGTTGAGCAGACATGTGTGAACTCTTTAATATGCTTGTTGGGATCTTCACCTGCCATGCGATGAAACTTTGGAAGAAATGGTATCATATTAGGTTTCATCTCAAAATAATTTTGTAACACTGACATGACAAGTTGATTATTCTTATTAAGGAATTGTGGGGCACAAAGGTCTCTGAGAGTTGGGTTTTGATTTCTAGCCCTTATGACAGGCTCAGAGTGAACACTTGAAGTTTCACTCGAGTCTATGAGAGAAATTTCCTCAAATTCAGATTGTAAATTGAGGTTTCTGAGCCTATTCAACAAATTTCATTCATTTTTAGGATCAATGGGTCAAGGTTCAGTGTTTGAGGTTCCAGTCATGCATCTTTGGAATGAAAATAAGAAAAGAAAAAAAGAAAGAATAAGAAAAAATTGTTGGCACTACCTCCCCAGCAACGACGCCAAGTTTTGACACGTTCCTGTCTTGGGGTGTGACAAAACAAATAAAACCTAAGTTAAAATGCATTAAAGTATGTAACCTAAGTTGTCTCCAGAGAGGAGTGCACAACAATTACGTTTGTCACTTAAATTAAAGAAAGAAGAAGAGGTTCTTTTTGACAGTTGTTTAAGTTGAAAAATAAAGCAAGAAATTTAAAAGAAATGTTGAACACTAATGGATGAAGAGAGTGATGGGGTCAGGGTAGTATCACGTTTTGTAATTTCATCATAGTCACAAAGATCATCTTACAACTCTTCCTTTTGAATGAAAAATGAAAGACTCCTCGATCGAGTTATCTATCACCCTTGGTTAAAGAAGAAAATAGAACTCAGTCCTATGTGTATGGAAGTTCATAAACAATTACTAAAAAACTAAGTCAAGTCCCGATCGAGAATTTTTAATCCATATAACTCTAGAAAAAGTATACTAGTTCCACACACGTTCCAACGATCGTTAGACACTCACCACCTAACACAATCTGCTCGATCGAGACAAATTGCACTAGGCAGAGTGAGATTAAAAGTATTTAACCAAAGCTATTAAAAATGAATACACCAAACTCAAAACATGATTTCATTAAGATAATTAGGAAACACTGAGAATATATTTCATTCAAAAGAAATATAAGGTTATACATTTAAGCACAAAACTTCAACATTACAAAAGATAAACTCCCCCTTCCCCGATCACTCAAAGGTTTTACCCCTCCATGTGAATGATATTTGATTTGAAAGGGGAAGAAGAGAGCATAATAAAACTAAATAAAAAGAAAATAGAAAATAAAAAGAACTTCAAGAACTCAATCCTCCAGCACATCCCTTCTTTCACCTTTTTCAACACCTTTGAATGGAAGTGAATACTCTTATTTATAGGCTTGGGGAGTAGAAAATTTCCCTCCAAAATTACTCCCCCGATTGTTTGAGTCCGGTTGGCATAGTAAATGACAGATTTTGGGAATTGCTACTTCTTTAAGGTTGTTCCCCTCCATCTCTAATGTCAACCCACAAAATTGGAGCCTTATTGGTCCACGTGTGAAGGAGATATGGCCACACTACTCCGGATAGTTAATTTTGTCCAGGTGGCTCTTTGTATTCCAAAACACCGAGTTCCAACGCATTAATGTCCTTGAAAATAAAAGAATAAGACGTGGAAATCGTAATTAAAGTTGTTAAGCTGGATTATATATAGCTCCATGTAAAATTTAGGCTCCAATGGTTCTACCATTAATTATATATGGGCCCCACAATAAAATTATGCAGTTCTGTACACAGTTTTTGAGGCCTGATTTGTGATCTGAATTGGAGCTTCCAAATGAGGGATTGAGATTTGGGTCTAGAAGGATAAAATGAATCCCACGAGCGTAGAAATCCTAAAAAAATGGAATCATACAATTTGGATCAAAAATATAAATGATATGCCCGAAATACTGAAGCTCCACAAAACTGCTAAATTTCCAGAATTAACCAATTTCCACAATTAAGCCCATAATTCACCAAAATACTAAAACGATACAAATCATATAAAATTGATTAATTGGAAGGGGTTAAATCATTGAAACAAATATGAAAAATTATGAAAATATTATCTATATCAGATACATGATTGGATTTTTTTTTTAAGGGGATTAGTAAATGTTTTAGGTGTGTAATGGATATTCATTGAGAAATCAAATGGTGAAGTGATTGGATGATGTTAGCTAATAATATAAATAGATAGAAACCTCCATAGAATACACTAACTACATTATATTGTATTGAATTAAAAGAGAATGAAAAATATGATAACTAGTGTTCAAATTTGAAGGATAATGATGATGATTGATGTCATCAAGCTCATAATCCAGGAGACAACGTGAAATCTTAAGAGATCACTATTTATATTGGTCGTTATGTTAAAAAAAGGTTGAAAGGTATACCTACAATCCACTGTAGAAATTATAATGTCTAATTTGATTCTTTATTTACCCACTCTTTTATATCTCTAAAATATTCTATAGGGTATCATAATACCACCTCATCAATTAGATGTTTAATTACTAGTGAAAACCCCTAATGCAACGATGATCACATTTCAAGTCTGTGATATATCTCTGATAAAACATTGTGGGATTGTGTTTCCTATAAATATTTTTATTCACCATTTATTTTTATTGGATGTTATCAATGTAATGTATTTTATATCTATATATAAATCCCAAAGTAGTTTATAAGGAAGGGAATTCACTATTGATATTTTGAACCAACCTATGATCATCTATTTATGAGATGATAAATATGAACTTCCGAAGGTATTTGAATATATAATATGGATCTTGATTCCTATTAAATCTGGGTGATTATCCTAGATGGTTGGGGGGAAACTAAACATCCATGAAATACTTATGTTACGAGTGTCCGTTGATGTTTATGATGAATAATTTATTAGTATTCCACCAAATCATTAAGTTGGACTTTCATCATAAATCATACCAGGTGACAAACCTATTTTAAAAACTCTATATATGATTTAATTCATTGATAATCTGTAATTGAGAAAGGTACTCCAAGATAATATTGATAATGGATTTATTTGTCCATGTGTGTCACCTTGGAGTAAGTATATTATTATTGTTAAGACGAAATATGAATAGATTTAACTCTATATTGTTTATCTAGAACTAAAAATGATCACAATTAAGAACATATTTCCTATACCCCATATTGATGACTTGCATGATCAACATAATGAAACTCAATACTTTTCGACAATTTATGTTCATTTGAGATATCATTAATTGTGTGTAAATAATGAGTATATAACCAAGAAAACATTTCATATAAGGTATGGACACTAGGAATATATAGTGGTTATATTAAGTCTTACTAATTCCCCCCAATATCATCATGTATGTAAGGAATAGAGTTTTAGAGATTACATTGATCAGTTTATAGTACAATTTATAACCCATATTATTATATATTCAAATATTAATGAAGGGAAATAACTTCACATGAGAATTGGGATGAAGACCCATAGGAAGGAGTAGTATTATGAAAAAAATACCACGTGCGATTTTTGGAAATAAAAGTTTACATTTTGTGTCATAAATCTCAAGAGATGGTATATATGTGGATCCATCAAATATAGAATTTGTTAGCCATTGTCCTAGACCACCACTATGACTAAGAACATTCATTTTTTTGTTTGGTTGAATATTATCGATAGATTTTAGAGAATTTATCAGGATTTTTTAATCCACTCACCATGTTAATTGGGAAAGAATGTATGATAATTTGGATAAATTAATGTGATGAAAGATTTAATGAACTGCATATAATGTTTTTCAAAAACCTGTGCTTACATTACCTTATATTTTATAAGGGTTTTTAATATATAGTGATGCATCTGATATGGGATTGGGTTTCATTATCATGGATAATTATACTGTTATATCTTATAAATCACATTAATTGATGGTTCATGAATTAAATTACCCAACTCATGCTTTGTAGTTAGCTATGGTATTTTTCACTTTAATGCTATAATTTCATTATTTTAATGGATAAATTTGATATATATATATATATATATATACTGATCATTAATTCTTAATGTATATATTCACTAAAAATGAGTTTAATATTCACTAGAGAACATGGTTTGAGTAAATTATAGATTTTAACTACTCAATATACTTCCACCCAGGGAAAAGAAGAAGTTGGACAATGCTTTGAGCCAAAAGGATCATGATATCTTATCTACGATAAATATATAATATGTACTTTATATATGATTTCAAAAAGGGTTTATATGGAATTCTTGAATTATGTGGAGAATTATTATCTTTCTTAGAAGAATGTTCAACTATAAATCAATATGAGGATTAAAAATGAATAAGAAGTATGATATAGAGATAAATAAGAAGGTGACCAATTGTCTTGAGTTTATCTTATAATATGATGGAATGATAATGTTCAAGAACCTTATATGTGATATATCTATGCTATATTTTATGATAGAGCAATTAGAGAAGGATCATAGTTCATCATCCTCTATTCATCGTGGATGGTGGATGTTATATAGGGATTTAAAATAATATTTATGTTTTGATGACATGAAGAGATATATTAAAGAATATTTTTATTGATTCATGGTATTTCATCATGTTATGGAAGAGAGACAGAAGTCGAAGGGGATGTTGCGACCAATACCCTTAATAGAATGGAAATTGGAAAACATTACCATGGATTTTGTCATCAGACACCCCAAAACATCAAAATGATATAATACTATTTTCATGATTGTTGATCTCCTTACATTGTTTGAAAACATCATTGTTTTAGTATACTATTTTTATTTAAATCATCTTACCAGGATATACATTATGTGGTATGGTTTCATGGGGTACCACATTGAATTGTATCTACAATGTACATGATGTTTACCTTGATGTGTTAGTGAAGTATTCAATACGATCAATATATAGATTTGAGTTTTAGTGAACTGTATCATCCTCAAGTAGATTTTCAGTATGATGGAACCAATAATACCCTATAGGATATGCTAGGAAAATATTCTTTAGATTTAAATGGTGGTTGGAATCAACACTATCATCTAGTGTAGTTTTCTTACAACAATAACCATCACTCAAGAATAAATATGGGCCGTTATAAATCCCTCCAAGAAATAAATATAGAACTCTAATTTTATAATATGATGATGTAGAAATAAATATATTAGTACCCGAGGTAGATGTGGAAATGCCAGAAATTGTTATAGGCAATCAACAACACATCATGGAAGCTCAAAATCAATTGAATTTTTTTTTTAAAATTTTCATCATGATCATGTATATAAAGTTAGTGAGAAAGATTTTATATGAAATTCCCTATTAATAAATCTTATCATATTTATGGATAAGGTAAATCTAATCACCTTGGTATATTATACCTTTAGATATTCTTGATCGATTAGGGATAATATCTTATTGCTTAGTGCTCCCACAGAACCTCTCATATGTTTATGATGTGCTCAATGTATATCACTGGTGGAAGTACATGTGACATCATTCACATGTACAAAACAGAGAGGTCATACACCAGGAGTATGATCATTATTATTAAGATCAACCACTAAATATTATGGATTGCTGATAGAATGTGCTACGAAATAAGACCACTCACCTATTTAATGTTTTTTTGGTGAAACCACTAATTTTTTGAAGGTACATAGGAACCTAAGGGTATGATGAGGCATAAGTACCATCAGTTTTCTATTAGTGTAATAAATTTTTGGGGGTGAAATTCATTTAAATGGGGCTTGAATGTAACACCCTAATATTTTTTAAATATTATTTTGAAATACATTTTATTTTTTATAACTTATGTTACACTCAACATGGTGTTTTAATGAACAGTAATATAATATACAATTATAGAATTACCATTAAATTTTAGAGAATGAATAAAAAATATGAATATATTATAGTTTAAAAATATATAAAATAAAATCATGGCATTGAAATTATTTATAAATGAAAAAAAAATCATTTGAATGTAAATATATTTTAATCTGGAAAATCGTTTTATGTATGAATTGTGTTTTTATCATAATTAAATAAATTAATCAATACATGTGAATGAATTCAATGGAATATATATATTATAATAAATAAAATGTCTTATCATTCACACATATTTTTTCTAGGCATGGTATAAGAATAAATATTGTTTTATTCCTTGATTTTTTTATTTATAAAAAAACTTTTGTCACATATTGAAAAAAATTACATTTTTTTAACTTATTAGTAATTTTATTTGAAAAAAATTAACTTAAATTTTCATATAAACATATATATGTTTACTATAATTTTACTTTTAATGAATTCTTAAAATATTAATTATTCGATGAATAGTGAAATGTACTGACATTTATTAAAAATTGAATTTTATTCTAAAAAAATTCTAAAGTTCTATTTTGTAGAATATTATCATAAAATTAAAACTGATAAATTATATAATTATTAATTAAATTTAATTTATTGGAACAAATTTTATATTCAATGATGATATATGAATATTTTATATATACAAAAACTTTTTATTTGGAAAATCATTTTTTGTCGTGTATGCGAGTTTAATTTTAAATTAAATTCATCGATTTCTATGAAATGAAATTGTAAAATTTGATTAATTTTTTAGAATCCTAATAATTAACACAATAAAATAAGGTTAAATTAATATTTGGTCATAATGAGTTGTAAATATAATACAAATTCATTTCTATTGTTAACGTTAAAATGGGTATACCTGGTGGGATGTTAAACCAAAATATACAGGTATGTTTTCAAATTAATGTAACATAAATACATATTTATATACATATTTTGTCCTTAAAGTATCCAAAATATGAATATATGGAAATTTGGAAGCAGTTTTCTATGTAATGACTATCATTTTTTATACTTTTATAAAATTTCAATATTGGTTCCCTCCCCCACATATAGAAGGAGATCCCCTTCCATATATTATCCACAAAAAAAATATCCCATTGGTTAAAAAAATAATTGAAAAAGTAGCTTAATTTCAACAATACATATGACCTAGTCTCCTTGGTTTGATAAAAAAACCATTCTAGTAAGGGTGTAGTTATAAACACAAAGAGGTTCTCTAAAGAGGATGTATAGTTCTTAACAATGAGTTTTTGTTTTATTTATTATTAAAACTCATTAAAATATTATTATAACAAGAATAAATAATAAAAATATTATATTAAATATACTTAAATGTTATTATGATGATGTTATGACCTATATTTATATCTTTTTACAGAAAATGGGAAACAAAACTGGTGATCATGTGTACAGTGGACTTCGGCTACCAGAATTGATGTAACATTTTTTTAATCACCACGACTAACCGATGGATATAATGATGAATTTAATGTATTTAAATTATATTTATGACATAAATAATCATCAAGAATTTTAATATCACATCATCCTTTTTTACCATTCAATCCATTGGAAAATAATAACATCGCTCATGCATACGTGTGGAAAATCACCCCCAAAAAGCGATGTGATACATTTTTCATTATATTTTGAACTTGATGTTTACAATTATATATATATATATATAATATATGATATCTATGATAGTAATTTTTTTAAAAGATGAATTATTATATATGATGATTTAATTCAATCTTTCCAAAAATAGAGTCAATGTTCATGCATATGCATGACTTATCGTCACCATGAACGATGTAATTAATTTTTCTATATATAATTTTACGGTTGAATATAAATTGGTATATAAGGAATATATATGATATTTAAATAATTATAACAATTATGGATATTATTTAACCATGATCATCTTATGAGGACCAAAACCACCAAACTAAACATACATGGAAAACAATGAAATTATTACCCAAAATATTGATTTTTATTAAAGAATTGTTTGTAAATAAGTGGTAAAATATAATAAGTAAATAAAATATGTTATTGAAATGTATTATTGTGGTACATAAATTTATAATTTAATAAATATATTTTTTTTATACATGAGTTTCTAATATTTACGAAGGAATTCAAAGTTAATGTAAGGGATTTTCCTCACAAATAGTATTATTTGGGAGATAAGTAATGTTATCCTCTTATATTATTTTATGGGGTAAATAAACAACCCCTTTTAAATTATATATCATGAATTTATTTATTTTCATGACATTTAAATTTTTCATTAGATTTTTTATTTCATGGGGCTTTTGATTTAAAAATTACCAAGCGATATAGGGTTTATGTTGAAATATCATTTTCATTAGGATTATTTATGATTACTTTTATGAAGATAAAATATTATGATATATATCTATATAAACTCATTAATTTTATTATATTATTGATATTTAAGAATAATAAAAGTTTTCCTTTAATTTTCTTCTTCTTAAGAACTAGTGATATGGAAGCATTGTTTTTAGGGAAAACCGACATTAGTTATCTATTAATATGAAAATCCATGCTCCTCCATGATTATGTTTTGTAAAAATTATTGAATGAATTTTTCTAAAAATAATTTTTTTTTTGAAATTAATTTTTATTACTGATTAATTTTTTTTAAAAAAAAATATGATAAATATTCATGTGGTTTTATATTCTAGGTACTTTTTGACTTCTTTTTACAAAAGTTTGGATGGAATGTTTTCTCATATTTAATAAGACATGAATATAATTTTACACTATCATGGATACTTAATTCTTTGAATCTTCCTTCGTAGTTAAAAATATTTAATTTTAAATAATATTTTTCCTCTAATATCTTGAAATTTTTAGATTTTAAAGATGATATTTGAAAGTAAAACATTTTATTTTCCCCATGAGATATTCCAATTGATCTTGTAAATACAGTTTCATTAATGACAATAATATTTATTATTACAGTTTTCTTATGAATCATGTATATATTTCTCTTAAATATATATCTATATCATTATATAATAATTTAATGGGTAAATACATTATATGTGATTTTTTCCCAAATTATTTCAATACAAAATCTCATTTGATTTTGATAAAAGGGAAGAATATGTTGCCAATTTTATTTATGTGGGTAATTATTATATTTATTCTACATGATTAATATAATTTTTGTGGAAAAAATAATTACTAAATTTTTTTGATGGGTTTTCCTAGATAGAACTCTAATTTATCGGTTAAAGATGGATACATCAAGAAATAAATGGAAATAGAATGGGGAGTGATACCAAATCAGTAAGTAACTCTGCCTATTGAGATAATATTGGGGGTGAACCATGAATACTAAAATTGTATTGGGAGTGAAATCATTCCATTAATATAGTATTAGAAATTTAAAAGGACCAAAAAATTATCATTATATATTCATGATTTTTATGTGAATAATTAATTATCTTAGATTTGATGATATTTTTTGGTTTTGTGTTTTAGAGGATTTGGTCACAAAACAAAAAAAACAAAAACTATAAATTTTAATTTTGAAAATTTTGATTAGTATCCATTTTTTAGTAATATAAATCTTTTACAAAAATTATGATTTCTTTTCAAGGAAAATGTCCATTAAATTAAACATGAATTATTCATTTCCCTTTTCTCTCCTTAAGCCTTATGATTTTATATAAATGTGAGATGAGAAAAAAAATCATTATAATGGAAAAAAATATAATACTCGTTAATATAAAGAGAAAAATAAAATCCCTTGAAATATTATATTGTTATCTCAATACTATTTTAGTGAAATAAGTAAATCATTTTAACATAAAAACACATTTTCCAAACATAAAATCATCAAAAAAATATTTATTAAATAAAAACCGTCTTTGGAAACACATAACATAGAATTCTTAACATGTTTCAAATGTATGTTAAATGTTACTGGATCCCAGTGAAATACATAAGTAAAACCCATTGGTGACATTCTCCTTTTTTATTATTATAGAAAGGAATATTTCCTAAAGAATTGCAGTTTTTTCTAGGTTCACCCATTATATTATCTCTATAGGGCTCACCCAATACTATCTGGGCACACTCATTGTATCTGTTATATCTAGCTCACCTAGCACTGTCTAGGTGGACCCGTCATATGAACTATATCAGAGTAGCCCAATTATATCTGGGTGTACCCATTTATTGTATAATTATAATGTATTATATCACAAATAAAACATTTTATGCATGCATTTTTTATCATAAAACATTTAAATATATATATTAAACTTGTTTGAGAATTAATTTAGCATATTAAAATAATATTTTTCTTTAATAACACATTTCCTAAAAAAATACCAAAAAATCAAAACAATGTTTTTTATTTTAATAAAACATGACATCTTCTAAGGGAAGGCAACATTAAAATAATTTATATAGTGGTAGAAAATTCATTATCTCCATATTCATTAAAATTGTTTATTATTATTTTCATATGTAAAGATAGAAAAAAAATTCTATAAAATGCTCCCTTTTCAAAAAAAATGAAAGATAAAAATAAATTTCCATTATAATACTCTAATTACTAGAATAAATTAATTTTTAAAAGATGAAAATTGTAGAAAAAATAATTTATAAGGGAATCATTAAAATGTATTTTATTAAAGAAAAATACATTATAACTTTGGATATATTTGAATCATAATCCTCATAAAAAAATATCATGTAAAATTAACAAATAACATGTCGATATATAAATTAATTATATAAAATGTCAATGAGACTCTATATACACCTCATAAAAGAATATAGGTGTATAACAATAAAATTTCTCTCAACGAAAGGAAATTGAGATGAAGTACCTTACCTAGAGTTTGATTCATCATATTCAATAATTATCATCTTGAATAAAAAAATTATGTTACTAATTTACATTATTGAGAACCATTTTCAGGTTTATTATTACTTTTTTTCAATTGTTACCTTTTATAATATAATTACTTAATTAATTATGTTTACATCAAATTTTTTGATGGTATTGGGATTATATGTCAAAATTGACTAAGGTAGGTTATGTATTAGTCAAACATGTCATTTTTCAGCATCTAAGAATAATAATCATTAAATTAATATCATATTTATACATGAATTACAATTTTAAATAAAATAATGAAATATGGTTTTGATAAATTATATTTGTTAAGATGATGGAGACTATTGTCCGTATATAGACATGAGTAACATTTCCATTTCTCAATGATAATTATGTAATGGTAGTAAGTATGATTATTTTTCTTTCTAATCTGAAAAAATATGATATATACCACATTATTTAAATTAAAATAATTATTTATATCATTACATTTATTTCATGATTAAAAAAATCATCACATTGATTCATGGTGGCGGTAGTCCATAGAAACACGATCAATGTTATCATTTTTCAGTGTAAGAATTAAAATGATGTATTATATTTTTAGAATGAAAAATATGTCATGAATATAAAAATTATTTCATTTATAGAACGTAAATTTATTAAAATTTTCATTATTACCTTCCATGATGAATGTTAGAGTAAAACCTATTACATCGCTTCGTGGGGTGGTAGTTCTCCGTACAGACAAGAGACATTATTATATCCCCAATAGAGTGTAAAATAAGTTGGTATAAGTGATTTAATAGCTAAGTAATTATAAATATGTTAAAAATATCATATATAAACTTTGAATTTTTTATGATAAAAATACATTATAGTCAATGATGGAAAATGAATGACATCGGTTCATGAGGTGATAGTCTGTTGTATACAAGAATGATGATTTTGTATCCCATTTGATATAAGAGGATAAAAGTATGGACATTAAATTAAATTAATAGTTTCTATGTTTATTTTATTTTATTTTTCATTTATATAATCATAATTTAATAATATTTTGAAGAGTAGTAACAATAAATAAAATAAAGATGCTCAGTAAACCATGATACCTCTTCTTCTAACAACCTCCTTAGGAAAGCTCTAAAAGCCATATTTAGAAGGATTTATGATCAAATTAATGGAAAGAGGTTATGGTGAGGGATTTTATAAAGATATTTTGGTAGATATTGGTCCATAAAAATTGATTTTATTTTGTAATGTGAAGATGATAGGTGGTGGGATTTCATAAGTGTGGTGAGTGACACACATGTAATTTTTAAAAAGAAAAATGTGTACCAAAAATTTTCACATGAAAAAGTTGTGAAAAGTAGAGAATAATCAATAATTATTCGATATATCATATAAATATGTCCATAAAATATATTTTATAAAATTATAATATCATTTTAACCATTATATTTTTTGTTTAATGCCCTCGTAAATCCATTTTTACCTTAATTATGATAATTATTTTTAACTACTTTCATTAATAATTTTTATCAAAAGGTAAGATGACCATAAAATATTTTATAAAAAAATTATAATTTTAAATTTTGAACAAACATTAAGAAATTGAATTTACAAAATTGGACAAATTTATTTTAAAAAAACTAGTAGACGTGATGAAAAAGCCGGCTTTCAAGAAGTGGATTTTTTAAAGACAAATATGATTTTATATTAGCAATATATTTAATAATTATAATTTTGTGAATATAAATTAATATTTATTGATATATAATCTATATATTTAAATTATAACATTTATCATTTGTTATTATTTTAATTAACTAAAATGGAGATATAGTTTAAACTTTAAAAACTTTTAAGAAAAACATTTTTTTTAAACCTAAAATAATCATATACTAAAATCTAATAAAAAGATACTTAAAAATAAATTATGTGTGTTAAATATTACTATATAATAACTATTTTACTTTAAATTATATAAAATAACATGAATTTAAAATTACTTGATTTATAAAAAGAAAATGACTTTTTTAAAAACCTGTACTTTTTACTATTCACTAAATAGATAAAATTTTATGAAAAATACTAATATTTAACCCTGTGTAAAATTTAATTTTATGATTTCTAAAATTAGACTCATTTTTTCATATTAAAATTATAAAATTTATCAATTAAACATTTAAATAATAAATTATAATAAATATGTTTCATTAAAAATATCTTTTTTTATTTAAAGAAAAGTAGTTTTTATTTTTATAATGAATGTTTCTATATAAACAAACATGAAAGTGATTTATTCTATTGTTAACTAGGTTCTTAAATCATCCCCCTTTATTTAAATATCTTCACCATTATTTATTCACAAATTAACCCAGTGGGAATATATTTTCCTCGTAGCATATTCAGATTCCCATATTTCTCTTTCAAACTTATGGTTCTTTTATTAACAATTAACATAGGGAATCAACGCATTTCATAAAAATTTCTATATATGATCAAGAATCTGAATAGGATGTTCATCATAAGAAATATTCTCTTTCAATATAACTATTATGGGGCTCAAAACATTATATGTATCCGGAATATATTTTATTAACATTGATAGTTGAAAATCATTGTGTATCTGTGAAAAAGTCAATGGAAAAGACACTCGATGGAAAATGATATGACTTTTTTATAGTATGTCGTATGGTACAATGAATCATCGACTTAGATTTACATTTTTACCAAAAAATATAAAACATTTATGAGGATATACATTATGAAAACATGATCGCCTACAAATAATGAATGATATTAAATATGGTTATCTGAAAAAACTATCATCTTTCTCTAGGCCTTCATTATATGTTGTTGATTAAAATTCACCTTATCAAACATTTAATAAACTAAATATGGTACCATTAACTTCCTTTTCACTACATAATCACAAAAATGTGGGATTTGACACCTCTTTCTAAATAATTTGTCAAGTAGTTCCACCTGTACACTAGAATGAAAACTATTAATATAAGAAAAAATAACCGATGAAAGATATTGATACCAAATTTAGTTTTAATCCATTGAATAATAACAAATTCTACATTCTATGGTTTTAACAAACCTCTCAGACTAATAATTAGTTTTATTATTAAAATATCTTATGATGTTTAATTCATGTTCCCATGAGTTCAAAATTCTAGGACCATGGTCTGCTACAATCGAGAGAGGAACTCCATGTTAATTGACTATCTCCTTTATATATAGTCAAAAAATCTAATCATATGATGCAGTATATCATATGGTATGGAAATGAGAATATTTTTTTAATTGATTAAAAATAAACGAAATCACATTATTACTATGTGAATTTCTTAAAAATATACCATGAAATTTGTTGATAAATTTTCCCATTTTAACTCCAGCACTGGAAAAGGATGAAACATAAAGATTAGTAATTTTCACTCCAATTTATCTTAATGAAATAAAAAACATTTCATAGTAAGCTCATAAATAACTCTTATCATATAATCCAACCAGTAATACTCCAAAACATCAATGTACATCTTAATGATGTTCTGATGAATGAAAAATGGAGAAATATGATCTTCACTCAACAACACTCTCTTCAACTGGGAATCAAAAAATAGATGTAACATTATTCCATATCATTAACCATATTTTGTATAATTTATAAAATTAGGAAACATTTTATTCTTAAAAGATTATATGTTTTACTTCAATCAAGATTTGACATCGGAGATTACCGAACTCTTTCTAAAAAAACTAACTCCGTTGAAACCATAAAAAATAGAGAATGTTAGTAAATCCACCACATATAGGCCATATTTCATCAAACTATTATCCAATGGGTAATCTTCCAATGGAAATATGTTTAATATAGAACACTTTTTTTGAATCTAATCATCGACCACATTTTTTCCTTTTCCAGGAGGGTAATGAGCCTTGCTAGTATAATCATTGATCAATTCCAACAATCTTCTCGGTCACATGTTTATTTCATTTGGACTGAATATAAGATTCATTATTTTTTGATTAGTATATATTTCCCAATTTACCATATACAAATGATGTCTCAACAGTTTTAAATAAAAAATAACAAAATCTAATTTGAGATCACGTGTACGGTAATTTAGCTAATGTGGTTTCAACTTACGTGAAGAATAATAAATTACATGCACATTATGCATCAAGAAAAACCAATTCCCATCAATGAAGAATCCTTATTGATCAAAACTATTCCATTTCTAAAAGGTAGGGATAAAGCTCGATCATTCAGAAATCCTCTTTTTTGGTCTCGAAAATAATAATCAAATATTTTTTCTAGATGAATTTAATTTTTTTGAGTTAACTTTTTCAGTGTTCTACATAATCGAGAATGGTTTCCAAAAAAAATATAGTATTAACCCATAAATCTACGAAAAATATGAATCAATATGATATTTGTGGCTCTTGGAAATTCATTGACAAACTTTTTTTGGTAGGTAGAACCACTATAACATCTTTTGAAAAAAATAACTACATGGAATTAAATCTATTGCAACCATGATGAAAACATAATAAATTTCCTATATAGTTTATTTTCTTTTATGGGTTAATAAATAGTCCTTATAATATTTTCATGTTTCTAATGAAATTAATAATAAACCAAAATTTCATCAATAAACATAGTAAAAAACATATCCATGAACTCATGGAAAACTCTTTTCATAATGTCCAAAAAAGCATTAAGTGCATTAGACAACCCCAATTGTATGACTACAAACTCCTAAAAACTATATATAGTCAAAATACAGTCACCATAATTCCATCCTCATTCACCTTCAGTTGATGGTAATGGAACCTTAGATCAACCATTGATAAATACCATTCTCCAAATAGAATATCAATGAAATAATCAATATGATGTAGATGATATTTTTATTAATGTTTATGATATTTATAGCTTGATAATCAATTAAATTTCTATTTTAATGATCATTTTTTTAGAAAACCAAAAACATGCATCCAATGGTAATGTTCATGGTCGAATGAAACCATTATAAAACAACTCCTGCATTCTATTCTATTCTAGAAGTTAAAATTGATCCATTAGATAAGGGGTTTTAGAAATTTGATTACTATTAGTCAATAAATCAATAATAAACTAAACCTCGCGACCTAGAATAATATAGGGAACATCACTAGAAAATATGCCATTATATTCATTCATAACTGAAACATATCAAATTTGACCTGTAATGGCCCGGGTTTTTGGGGTCCATTACTTTGTGAAAATCTCGTTTTGGGTTTTCGGGTCTGGGAATCATGGTGGTGTAGGCCTACAGGTAGCCTTAGCCTACCGGTAGCAGGCCTACCGGTAGCTCGGTCTACCGGTGGCCGTAGCCTACCGGTAGCTCTGTCTACCGGTAGCTGCAGCCTACCGGTAGGTCGGGATACCGGTGGCTCTGGCCTAGCCCGCGGGTTATTTCCAGTAGCGCTCTCTTTTGCGCAAATAGGGTTTTAAACCCTATTTGACCTATTTGAGCATGTTTTAATGGCCCGTAACGCGCATATTAGTTTTAATTAAATACATAATCAATTAATGATTCGGTTTAAACCACCCGACCCTTTAATGACGAGTGTAGCCGCGTGATCAACCCACGACCCACGCGCCTTATGCAGTTTCGTGTTCTCACCTCAACCATCCGCGGGTCTTATAAAATAAGGGTTATCCATTTTTTCTCCTTTCCTCGATCGTGGCTTTTCACAAACAACTTCTCTGGTGCATCGGGTGCATCGCTATCCGTAAAGTTCCGCGCCCGGCCTAAGCATTGATAGACGAAGCGATTTCCGTTCATGCGAGCCGAATCGCTATCTGTGAACTTCCTCCCCCGGCCTCAGCGTAGATCTTTGATCCAACAAGTAGGGAATTTCTCTTTTGCCTCTCTCTTTTGTGTATCATGCGGGGTTGGCGTGCTTTTGATTCTGTGGGATTGGATAAACCAGAACTAATTAAAGATAATGAACGAATACTATAAAAAAAGAGGGGGATGTGATTGTTGATGTTGTTTTACTTTTGGATGTTTTTTCTTCTATGGCCATCTTGTTGAGGTGTGTTGGCTTATGCCTTCTGAAAATCGAGGTCATTGGTGGTCGTTGTTTGTGCACTAATGAACCCTGCTGATGTTTTAAATGGCTTGTTGTGGTTGTAAACTCCTGCTTTGAAAACTAAAATTGTTAAATCACGTATATCCGGCTGAATAAATTGAAATCACCAGGATCAATCCCTTCTGTGCTAACCCCGGTCAAATGGAATTGAAATCATGGAATGTGAAAAATCTTTTAAATCTGAAGATACAGGCTTGGCCTTGCTTAGTGTTGTCGGTAGTGTTTTGGTGGTTTTCTCTTACGAGTCGATTGTTGGAGATGTGGGAGGGGATGGGATCCCCTGTTCTTTTATACCCTCGTTGGTTCTGTGAAATTGGGGGATGGGATCCCCTGTTGGTATGGATTCGGTGGTTGTGAGTTTTAAGACCGGGTGGATACTTTTTTATATCACGAATTGGGGTAGAATCCTTTGTTGTTGAGAACCGTGTATGGGCGTTATGGTTGTTGTTTGACTGTTTACTTTCCTGGACTTATTCCGGTGCCTACTAGTTTCCCAGTAGTGCTTAAACTTAATCATTATCACTGAACTTGAAACACGAATGGGGAAAATGGGTTTGTTGGCGAGAGTCATGACTCGGACTTGAGTGTTGTTGTGATTTGTTGGCTGTCTGAAGAAAAACCTAGCTTTGGGTGAGTGATTGTTACCTATATATATACTTGTAGCTTTGTGTTTCTTATTCGCGCCCCACCCAAGTTGAGCACTTAGTGTCGAACACCCTCATTTCATGGGGGAGGGTGTTTTTCCCAACACTATTCTTAGTGGCTGGTTATTAGCTCCTTTTCTGCTCCCTTTCCCGGATAGCCCAAGTATCTTCGGGCAGGCTGTGATGGCCTGAGGTCCATTATTAGCCCAAGAACCTTCGAGCGGGGTAGTGTGGTGGTTGGACAGGTGTGTGCGGCAGGTGGTTTCCCAAGTTTCTTCGAGATGAGGCCCAGGTGTCTTCGGGCGTGACAGTGGATCCTTTAGCCCAGGTGTCTTTGGGCGTGGTGGTGGTTGTTCTGGCCTAGGTGTTTGCAGGCATGGTTACATGTGACAGTTGTGGCCCAGGTGTGTGCGGGCGGGATTCAGCAGTGGGACTACGTGCGGTTGAGGCCCGGGTGTGTGCAGGCGGGATTTCGGCAGTGGGACTGCGTGCGGTTGTGGCCCTGGTGTGTGCGGGCAGGTGTGGCAGTGGGACTACGGTGAGAATGGTGGGATTGGTCCGAAGCATAGGATGTCTCAATAACAAGTGGGAAAGTGGCGCGGGGTACCCAAACATCGATGTGCTCTGATTATATATATTACTTGACTTGCGTTATTTGGGGAGTGTGCCTTGGTGAGGCCTGGGGTGGATAGTTTACCTTGATAGTTGTTTGGTTTACTCTTTTCTCACGGGACTTTATTACGTTCCCCCACTTGTGCACGAGAGTCTTTGGTTTTCCCTACTGAGTGTACTTGAATGCTCACCCTACGTATATAAAACTGCTTTCAGGTTTCCAGGAGGACTTCGGGGATCGAGCAGGACCGTACTTGCTCGGACCTTTGGGGCAGTTGCAGTTGTTGTTTACTTCTTTGGTACTTACCTTTGTAGTCTCCCTTTGTAATTTGTGGCTTTACTTTTAGAACATGCATGTTGGAATGGTTTATTTCTTTTGGTTTTACTTTTCTTTTACCATGGTGTTATTGAGTTTCATCATATCATCTCTCGATATTATAAAACAAAAAGGGGTAATGCCTTCCATTTTTGAGAAATTTTTATACCCTTGGTACTAGTCGCCGCTCCGGGACCTATTTAAGGCGGGTCTCAGGGGTCATTATCTCTCCTTCAACTTAAAGAAGGAAGGGCCTAGAAATCTGCTGACCCTTCCCTCATTTTGGTGAAGGCGGGTCGTGACAGAATGGTATCAGAGGAAGGTTGAGAGATAGGATGGAGTCTGGAGTTAGGCATGGTGAGGATTGCATGGGATGGTAAGGCAACAGTGTTTGGTGACCTTGGCGTGTGAATTAGGCTAGGGAAGACCGGCTAGGACACGAGATTTTAGGGCCCCCCGTGATCTGATGCAAGGACTCTGGACCTACCGAAAGACCAAGTGAGGCCACACTGATTTCAGGGTAGAGACCCTAGTAAAGGTACATGCATCATAATGACTTGTGTTCTTGTGTTTTTAAGATGTCGTGGGGATTAAGAATAAATTAAATTTTAAGATGTTTTAAGAACAATATTCTGCACTACTTGGGGTTAGGCATTCCTTGTTTACCTTGCAGCTATGGCACCTGGAAGGCGACCACGTGTGGTACAGGCGATCGAGGCCCCGGAGACTACTTTGGCCGATCGGCTGAGAGCTGATCGAGAGGAAGAGGATGACCAGTGGCAGAAGACTCTTCGAGCCTTCCAGCGACAGGACCTCGAGAAGTATGAGGGCAGTACCTCCGATATGAAGACGGAAGGCTGGTTAGAGGAGCTAGTTATAGATTTTGGCCTAATTCGGGCCCCGACCAAGTACTGGGTTCCTCTGGCCGTTAGCCAGATGTGGGGAGCGGCACGTCAGTGGTGGATGCTTTACCTGGGGGAGAGGAGAGAGTCTGAGCTGGCTTGGGTGGATTTCGAGAGGGAGTTCCGGGCGGAATTCCTCTCCTCGACGATGAAGGCAGAAAAGAGGCAGGAACTACTCTCCCTCTAGCAGGGGAGTATGTCCGTGAGGGAGATAGGGATCAAGTTCAAGGACCTCATACGTTTTTCTCCTGACCTCTTTCCCGACGAGGAGTCTCGGGCAAGACGTTTAGAGGAGGCACTCCGACCCTCCCTCCAGTATGATGTTACCCCCTTTACCCTGCCGACGTACTTGGAGGTCCAGAAGAAGGCCGAAGTGGTGGAGAGGATGCATGCACTAGGAGGAGTGTCGCGAGAGGGGATCAAGCTGGGACCATCGAAGGGGAAGGCCGTCAGCACCAGGCCTCCAGCGTCAGGACCCTCCAGGTTCCGACCAGCAGGGAGCAGGCCGCAGCAGTTTCAGTTTCGATCCCCCGGCCCTCTCCCTTTTCCTACGGGCCCGGGACCATGGTGCTTCATCTGTGGGAGCCTTGGGCATCTCCAGAGTCAGTGCCCCTACTGAGTGCAGTACAGCAGTGGTAGTCATCCCCAACACCCACCCCAGCAGCAGCTTCCAGCCAGACCATTCCAGCAGCAGCAGTAGGGACAGCGAGCTCCCGCTCCTCCGAGGGCAGACGTGGGAGGGGGAGACTGGCCTCAGGGAGCTCCACAGGGACCTCGACCAGGGCATGGTCAGGGAGGTGGCTGATAGCCGAGAGGAAGGGAAGCTGGGCATGGATAGTTACACACCGCAGAAGGGATGATACTTTCAGAAAGAAAGATCATTTGGATGCTACCAAAGATAGAATTCTTGGGATTGCAGATCCAAGGAAGTAGAGAAAAGCTTCAACCGCATATTGCGGAAAAGCTACAAACTTTCCCTGATGAGCTTACAGATCGTAAGCAAATACAGGTGTTTCTCGGTATACTAAGTTATGCCAGAGCATACATCAGAGATTTAGCAAAAATCTCAGTTCCAATACAGAAAAAGGTATCCAGCAAGGTACCTTGGGATTGGACAGAAAAGGATTCTAAAGTAATTAGAATTCTGAAGCAGAAAGCACAGAACCTCCCAGAATTGGAGTATCCAGATGGGAGTGAAGATCAGCTTATCTTAGAAACAGATGCATCAGACTCAGCATGGGGATGTATCTTAAAGATAAGTAAAAACCATAATGATAGTATCAGCAGATACTGGAGTGGATGTTTTAACAAGGCAGAGAAGAATTATCCTGTCCACAAAAGAGAATTGCTTGCTGTCCTTAAAGGAATTAGGGCTAATGAGCTTTTCCTGTGAAAACCTTTTACTATAAGAACAAATAGTTCTTATATAAATAATTTTATGAGAATTAAATTAAAAAGGTTTACACAGGCACGACTTGTACGGTGGAGGAATGAATTGCAATATTATAACTTTAATATAGAAAATATTAAAGGAAAAGACAGTATCATTCCATATGCACTAACGTGCTATTTTGACTCTTGCAGGTGCAATGGCAGAAAGTAGCAAATCAAGAAGATGCCATGTTTCCATAGATAATCATTCTATGGTAGAATGCCCGGTTATCAGAGAAATGAATGAAAGGGTTGATCGACTTGAACAAAGGAAGGGGATTCTAGCAAAGAATAACCTTCAGAAGAGGGGATCTTCATCCAGAAAGGTTGAAAGATCAGAAAGCACAGGTTCCTCAGCTAGAAAAGCTGAAAAACTAGGAAATGCATCGAAAAGACCTCTAGATAGTAAGTCTAAGGATAAAAGCCATATTGAATGCTTTGTATGTGGTCAGAAAGGCCATTACAGCACTCAATGTGTGGATAATCCGAGAAACAGAAAGGCTCGGAAGAACCAGAAGGTTGTGACGAATGAAATCTCTAAAGGAAGAGAGAAAACCATTAAGAGTTGGGCTGATCATGTAGATGAAGAACTTGAGAAGCATCAAAGGTCTCAGAGAGAACCTCAACGAAAGAATGTTCAGGAAGAACAAGATCAAGAAAGTCTGGATGATGAGCTAGATGAAGAGCCCAATCCAGCAAAGGAGATATGGAAATATTTACAAAGGATTCCAAATATTTCAAGAAATAAGTCCACAGCCGTGTATAATCTGATCCAGAAAAGTAAAGATGATCGGATATTCAAAAGAGGTCTGAACCATGTTTTGGACATGCTTGAAGAATCTGAAGATCTTATGGAGGATTATAAAAAGATTGATCGAGATATGATCAGTATGATCATCACTGAAGAGATCAGGCTAAAAGTCCAAGTTTCAGGACTCCTTGACAAAGTTAGGAGAATCAAGGAAACATGAATGGAAGAATATCCAGTTTTGAAGAGGTTTTGGAGAATGTCAGGAACAGGGATTCCAAAACTCCATATACCAGATACGGTATTAGAACCAGAAGAGTTCATTGAATGCCAGAAAGCTTTCAGCATGGGAGCAGTACAGTTTTTGGGATTTAAGAAAATAAATTCCACATTCAATTGGGTACCCAGGATGGTCAGAACAGTTCTGAACAATTCATATCCAAGTTTGTTATGGTGGGTTGCACATATTGAACCTATCAGATTAGTGGACAGAGTGGTTATGCTATGGAACTTGTACCCAGTGCACTAGACTAAAGGACCTGTCCAGAAAGCATTCGAAGACTCGCAGTTTAGCGATGAAGATTGGCTAGAGTTCAGCTTGAACAAAAGTCATTATGAACGTATCCAAATCTCCTGGAGCATTTATCTAATTGAATCAAAATCAACAAGAAAAGATTTTATATTCTTTGTAGGAGACAATGTGTTGGTCTCTATCAACTCCAGAGACATGCAGCATGCAGAGATGACACATCTGACAGACTTCGCGGTGGAGGCAGAACGATTCTTAAAGAACTCAAGACGTGGAAGGGACATAAAGAAGATATCTTTATTTTCAGAGATCAAATCCAACGCGCCATCAAAGAATTGATCAAAATGAAGGAGTAAGAGAGAGAAGTCTCAGTTGGGGAGATGATTGATGCTCTATACGACTTGGAAGGATTCTAGGCGCTGATCCAGACACGCATCATACCCGGCATGGACGAGCGGATCACATCGAACATGTCATTTATATAGTTTGTATTTATTGTAAAAGTGTGCGGTGGAAGTTTCGCGGTAGTGCGGTCCACCTTTTGCCCGAGAAGCTGACTCGATACAGGACAAACAAAAGTAAAGGTAAAAGCATAAGAAAAAGCAAAAGGTGGACCGCACTACCGCGAAACTTCCACCGCACACTTTTACAATAAATACAAACTATATAAATGACATGTTCGATGTGATCCGCTCGTCCATGCCGGGTATGACGTGTGTCGGGATCAGCGCCTAGAATCCTTCCAAGTCGTATAGAGCATCAATCATCTCCCCAACTGAGACTTCTCTCTCTGACTCCTTCATTTTGATCAATTATTTGATGGCGCGTTGGATTTGATCTCTGACAATAAAGATATCTTCTTTATGTCCCTTCCACGTCTTGAGTTCTTCAAGAATCGTGTCTGCCTCCACCGCCAAGTCTGTCAGATGTGTCATCTCTGCATGCTGCATGTCTCTGGAGTTGATAGAGACCAACACATTGTCTCCTGCAAACAATATACAATCTTTGCTTGTTGATTTTGATTCAATTAGATAAATACTCCAGGTGATTTGGATACGTTCATAATGACTTTTGTTCAAGCTGAACTCTATCCAATCTTCATCGCTAAACTGCGAGTCTTCGATTGCTTTCTGGACAGGTCCTTTAGTCCAGTGCCCTGGGCACAAGTTCCATAGCATAACCACTCTGTCCGCTAATCTGATAGGTTCAATATGTGCAACCAACCATAACAAACATGGATATGCATTGTTCAGAACTGTTCTGACCATCCTAGGTACCCAATTGAATGTGGAATTTATTTTCTTAAATCCCAAAAACTGTACTGCTCCCATGTTGAAAGCTTTCTGGCATTCAATGAACTCTTCTGGTTCTAATGCCGTATCTGGTATATGGAGTTTTGGAATCCCTGTTCCTGACATTCTCCAAAACCTCTTCAAAACTGGATATTCTTCCATTCATGTTTCCTTGATTCTCCTAACTTTGTCAAGGAGTCCTGAAACTTAGACTTTCAGCCTGATCTCTTCAGTGATGATCATACTGATCATATCTCGATCAATATTTTTATAATCCTCCATACGATCTTCAGATTCTTCAAGCATTTCCAAAACATGGTTCATACCTCTTTTGAATATCCGATCATCTTTACTTTTCTGGATCAGATTATACACGGCTGTGGACTTATTTCTTGAAATATTTGGAATCCTTTGCAAATATTTCCATATCTCCATTGCTGGATTGGGCTCTTCATCTAGCTCATCATCCAGACTTTCTTGATCTTTTTCTTCCTGAACATTCTGTCGTTGAGGTTCTCTCTGAGACCTTTGATACTTCTCAAGTTCTTCATCTACATGATCAGCCCAACTCTTAATGGTTTTCTCTCTTCCTTTAGAGATTTCATTCATCTCAACCTTCTGGTTCTTCCGAGCCTTTCTGTTTCTCGGATTATCCACACATTGAGTGCTGTAATGGCCTTTCTGACCACATACAAAGCATTCAATATGGCTTTTATCCTTAGACTTACTGTCTAGAGGTCTTTTCAATGCATTTCCTTGTTTTTCAGCTTTTCTAGCTGAGGAACCTGTGCTTTCTGATCTTTCAACCTTTCTGGATGAAGATCCCCTCTTCTGAAGGTTATTCTCTGCTAGAATCCCCTTCCTTTGTTCAAGTCGATCAACCCTTTCATGCATTGCTCTGATAACCGGGCATTCTTCCACAGAATGATTATCTATGCAAACAGGGCATCTTCTTGATTTGCTACTTTCTGCCATTGCACCTGCAAGAGTCAAAATAGCGAGTTAGTGCATCTGGAATGATATTGTCTTTTCCTTTAATAATTTCTATATTAAAGTTATAATATTGCAATTCATTCCTCCACCGTACAAGTCGTTCTTGTGTAAACCTTTTCAATTTAATTCTCATAAAATTCTTTATATAAGAACTATATGTTCTTATAGTAAAAGGTTTTCCCAAGAAAAGCTCGTTAGCCCTAATTCCTTTAAGGACAGCAAGCAATTCTCTTTCGTGGACAGGATAATTCTTCTCTGCCTTGTTAAAACATCCACTCCAGTATCTTTTGATACTATCATTATGGTTTTTACTTTTCTTTAAGATACATCCCCATGCTGAGTATGATGCATCTGTTTCTAAGATAATCTGATCTTCACTCCCATCTGGATACTCCAATTCTGGGAGGTTCTGTGCTTTCTGCTTCAGAATTATGATTACTTCAGAATCCTTTTCTATCCAATCCCAAGGTACAGAGCGCGGGGGGGAGAACAAAGCCAGCCAGAGCGCTGCTTTCACGGACTTTCCAGTAAGGAATTTCTGTATCCCATGGTTAAAGGTCTTTATTATGAGCAGAAACAGCTAGAAGGAAGGGTACGATATTACGAGAACAAAGCCAATCATATTTGGCTTAGAAAGTATCGTCAAATTCCAGAAGCCATATTTTCTTTTGAGAATTTACCCGAAGTAATCGAGTTAGGGCAGAAATCCCAGGAAACTCGTGATAAGCTTGAAGGATTAATGGCAGAAATTAGGCGTACAGAGTCTCAACTTCGACAGGCCAAGTGGTTAGTCGAAAACCTAGAAAGAACTCTAGGAGATCCAGAAGGAGAAGTATTTTTCTTTGAACAGTAAAATATGGCCGGAAGAGGATCTGGTGTCGGACCAAATATCTGAGATATTTGGCAGAGGCTTGAAGGGAGAGCTTCAGGAGAAGCTTCCAATCAGCCCGAAGTCACTGTCTCTGATACAAACCCACACCGAGATACAGAGAGAGCAAGTTTATCAGGACGATATACTGCAGAAGATTATGCATGGCCTTTAGCAGGAGAAGCTCAAGATTATCAGGAAGAAGTTTCGAGTATTCCTCAAAGTATCCAGGAATACTAGAGACAGATCCATGATATTAATACTCGGGAAAAATGGGAACTTGGGGATATAGAGCGTGTCTCCAAAAACCTAAATGAAAAACTCAAAAAAGTTGAAGACCTACAAGCCAAACTCGAAGAGAAGAGGAAAAAGAAATAGAGAAAGTTATCTCCCACCGAAAGACTCGGTGTAAAACCTTGGGAAGTCAAGCCAGTATGGCAAACAATCTCCCAGAAACCAATTCCTTGGGAACGACAGAAAGGATCGTTCAAGGATTTGTTTCAGAAGATCAATAGGGAAGCCAATCCCTCATATCCCAAACATATTCAGGAAGAATATAGGCCAAAGAAAGCACATCCAGAAGGTGTTCCTCAACATGGGACGATCCTAAAGCTAGATTGTGAAAAGGATCCAGGAGCCGCCATAGATGAATGGACTCTAGACCTTAGATATTATATGCTATCAGTTGGTTTACAGTCATGGACCATAGATAGTGCACTTAATTTCGCAGGAGCTACCTTAAGATGTAATGCAGGGAAATTTTGGGATATGCTGCTGAGACACTCAGAAGTGAGAACAGCTATCCAGGAATATGTTACATTCCCAATTGAGGTTATACCAGTAGTTGCTGATTTCCTTAAACAAGAGTTTGCTGGAAATTCAATGGTAGATCGGGATGGAGCATTGATAGAAAAAGCTAGAACAGCTTTAACCAAAATCCAAATTTGTGACATGTGCTACTTTGAAGAATATCTTTGCGAGTTTCAGCATTGGTATTATCTTCTTGGACCAGGAGATCAAGCATATGCTCTAGATGTCTTTATCCAGAAGCTTCCAGGCAGTTGGCCTGAAATTGTTCAACAAGCGTTGAAGACTCGTCTTTCTCAGAGTGAAGATTTGCAAGACACTCTAGGAGTTCGAGCAGAAACAATAAGGCAGGTGATAAGACTCTATTGTATGCAGAGACATGTCTTACAAAATGTAAGAAATATGCCATATATGAGTTCTTCTTGTTGCCCAAAAGTAGAAGGTGTTGCAGGAAGATATGGGTGCGGTCCGACCAGGCAGGAGCTTGGAAAAACCCCACAAAGAACATTCAAAACACAGTGCCAGGATGGCCTGTGTGAACGAAAAAAACCATTCAAAAAGGTCTGGAAAAGATTTGGAAAAAGAAAATCATCAAGTAGATTTTCAGGCAGAAAGCCAGAAAAATCTAAGAGATTTCTTAGACCAAATAGGATCCAGAAGGATATGAGAGAAAACTTTAAAGCCAAATATGGGAAGTATCCCAAATGCCCTCAAGGAAAATCTCTATCCAGTTGTGATTGTTGTTGGTTTTGCGGCAAGAAAGGTCACAGAGCTGACAGTTGCCCAGATGCAGATAAACGAAGGGGTAGTCTCAAAACAATAATGATGGAATATTCATCAGAAATATTGTTTGAGCCAATCTGGGGAGAAGATATAGATTCGGATGATGAGAGTTTATATTCATTATATTCAGAGTACTCAGAAGAGGAAGAATCTACCTCAGATGAAGAAGAAGGAAGTAACCCTATTTTAAGCCAGCTTCGAATATCTATGATTCGAACAGGAGCTAGTGTATCAGAAGACTCTCCAGAACTAGTAAAACTAGAGGAGATGGAAGGAGATCCGGTTCATTCTTCAGAAACTGAAATCCCTTCAGAAGGAAGAGATTTTCAAGAATGGAATATTCCTAGAGTTTATTGGTCTGAGGTATACCAGAAGTCTTGGGTACCATATCGAGAAATGACCAAGATCTTTGAAGATGAAGAGACAACTAAAGTCTATAAAACAGATAGAGGATTATTTTCAATGCCTTTGCTAAAACCAGAAAGGGTTAACAAGGCAATCCAGAAAAATGCAAAGTATGTGCATTTTGGAATAATCCAGATAGGAGTAGATCCTCTTGTCAGAAAAGGACAAGATCTACCTGTTCTAATTGCAGTTGTAGATGGCAGTTTAGCCAATTTCTCCAATGCATTATTAGGAGGAGCACATGCAAATCTGCATGCAGGAGCAGCATGGGTAAAGGTAATACCGGACATACATGTTGTTCTTATGGACAGAAGTATTAGTAGAACTCTAGAAGTAAAGATCAACATGAGGAACTGGCAGAAGACATTGGGATGTCCACCCGACAGGAGATGTGTCAGAGTAATTACTCGTCTCTATGTGAAGTTCTATAATACTGGAAGGCCAGCTCTATGGAAGGGTGTGGATAGATTTAAACATCTTTTTCAGGATGAAGGAACATCAATTAAAGCAATGACACCATAGGTGATAAACCCCAAGAGGCTAACTTGGCCTAAAGAATGGGTTTCACAAAATCCAGAGGAAGAAAGAAGGCAGAAGCTACTTATTCCAGATGTTATTAGACAAGTTGGAAATAGACTTGTTATCTTTGAGGTTAGAGATGATGAAGATGATCTTAGATCAGAAGGATCAAGATCAGACAGATCAGATTTGAAGATAGAAGACTTCAAATCAGAAATACTGGAGAACCATCTAGAAGATCCAAGGATCTCAATTGGAAACGATGAAGGTACTTCAGTAGAAGCACCTAGAACATCAATTTCCAGAAGGATAGTTGGACAGAGGACTGTTCGACTATCTATCTATGAGGATGAAGAAACTCATGTAGGATATATGGGATCTTCATTACTCAGTGAAAAGATAGAGGAATGGGCTACATTAGTAAAATTAAGTATTAATGAAACAACATGTATTGCCCTAGTAGATACAGGATGTACATTCTCTTGTACAAGAATTCGATTTTCAGGAGTAACCTGGGAATCTTCAGAGTTGGAAGTTACAGTTGGTAAAAATGCAACAGTTCTGATTCAAGAAGTAGCCAAGGATGTTCAGATTGAACTCAATGGTAGGATATATATAGAGCAGATGCTTTGCTTTATTCCTCCATTTCCAGATGACTTCTTGATTTGAAATAGGTTTCTTAGAAGATATCAGCCTGTAACGATATTTTCAGAAGGAATTATCCTTAACAACTATTTGATTCCAACTGCATCTGGAAAAACCAGAATGGTCCCAGATAAGAAAGTATCTAATGTTAAAGTGGAAGTCTATCTAGATAAAGATAGAGAATACCACAGAAAGATTGAGCAGTGGAAAGAACTAGTTGGAATAAAAGTCCTGAGGATTAATGAAGAAGAGGCATTGGCCAAGATAAAAGAATACTTATCAGAAAATTTGTCAGAAAATCCTCTGAAACTATGGCATAAGGCAATGCCAGAAGCTACCATCACCCTGAAAGATCCTTGTACAGTGATCAGAAGTAAGGGAATTGCCTATCTAGATGAGATGGTTAAGGAATTTGAGAAACAGATTCCGGAATTAATCATTCTTGGACTAATCAGGCACAGTGAAAGTCCTCACAGGAGTGCGGCATTCATGGTAATGAATCATGCAGAAAAACAGCGTGGTAAGGCCAGAATGGTTATAGATTATCATGATCTCAACTGTGCTACAAAGGATGATGGCTACAATCTTCCTAACCAAGAAGCTTTGAGAAGCAGGATTAGGAATGAAAGGCCGATGGTATATTCTAAGTTTGATCTCAAGTCAGGATATTGGCAGATAAAGATCAAAGAAGAAGCTATACCATTGACAACATTTACAACGACAGTTGGCTTGTTTGAATGGCTAGTGATGCCATTTGGACTCAAGAATGCACCAGGAATATTCCAGAGAAGAATGGATAAGGCATTCAATAGATTATCACAGTTTGTGGCAGTCTATATAGATGATGTGCTCGTATTTAGTAAAAATACAGAAGAACATATAAAACATTTGCAGAAGGTGGCTGAAGTGTTTATAGAAGAAGGGATGATACTTTCAGAAAGAAAGATCATTTGGATGCAACCAAAGATAGAATTCTTGGGATTGCAGATCCAAGGAAGTAGAGAAAAGCTTCAACCGCATATTGCAGAAAAGCTACAAACTTTCCCTGATGAGCTTACAGATCGTAAGCAAATACAGGTGTTTCTCGGTATACTATGTTATGTCAGAGCATACATCAAAGATTTAGCAAAAATCTCAGTTCCAATACAGAAAAAGGTATCCAGTAAGGTACCTTGGGATTGGACAGAAAATGATTCTGAAGTAATCAGAATTCTGAAGCAGAAAGCACAGAACCTCCCAGAATTGGAGTATCCAGATGGGAGTGAAGATCAGCTTATCTTAGAAACAGATGCATCAGACTCAGCATGGGGATGTATATTAAAGATAAGTAAAAACCATAATGATAGTATCAGCAGATACTGGAGTGGATGTTTTAACAAGGCAGAGAAGAATTATCCTGTCCACGAAAGAGAATTGCTTGCTGTCCTTAAAGGAATTAGGGCTAACGAGCTTTTCTTGGGAAAACCTTTTACTATAAGAACAGATAGTTCTTATATAAAGAATTTTATGAGAATTAAATTGAAAAGGTTTACATAGGCACGACTTGTACGGTGGAGGAATGAATTGCAATATTATAACTTTAATATAGAAAATATTAATGGAAAAGACAATATCATTCCAGATGCACTAACTTGCTATTTTGACTCTTGCAGGTGCAATGACAGAAAGTAGCAAATCAAGAAGATGCCCGGTTTTCATAGATAATCATTATGTGGCAGAATGCCCGGTTATCAGAGAAATGAATGAAAGGGTTGATCGAATTGAACAATGGAAGGGGATTCTAGCAGAGAATAACCTTCAGAAGAGGGGATCTTCATCCAGAAAGGTTGAAAGATCAGAAAGCACAGGTTCCTTAGCTAGAAAAAATGAAAAACCAGGAAATGAATAGAAAAGACCTCTAGACAGTAAGTCTAAGGATAAAAGCCATATTGAATGCTTTGTATGTGGTCAGAAAGGCCATTACAGCACTCAATGTGTGGATAATCCGAGAAACAGAAAGGCTCGGAAGAACCAGAAGGTTGAGACGAATGAAATCTCTAAAGGAAGAGAGAAAACCATTAAGAGTTGGGTTGATCATGTAGATGAAGAACTTGAGAAGCATCAAAGGTCTCCGAGAGAACCTCAACGACAGAATGTTCAGGAAGAACAAGATCAAGAAAGTCTGGATGATGAGCAGGATTAAGAGCCCAATCCAGCAAAGGAGATATGGAAATATTTGCAAAGGATTCCAAATATTTCAAGAAATAAGTCCACAGTCGTGTATAATCTGATCCAGAAAAGTAAAGATGGTCGGAAATTCAAAAGAGGTCTGAACCATGTTTTGGACATGCTTGAAGAATCTGAAGATCTTATGGAGGATTATAAAAAGATTGATCGAGATATGATCAGTATGATCATCACTGAAGAAATCAGGCTGAAAGTCCAAGTTTCAGGACTCCTTGACAAAGTTAGGAGAATCAAGGAAACATGAATGGAAGAATATCCAGTTTTGAAGAGGTTTTGGAGAATGTCAGGAACAGGGATTCCAAAACTCCATATACCAAATACAGCATTAGAACCAGAAGAGTTCATTGAATTCCAGAAAGCTTTCAGCATGGGAGCAGTACAGTTTTTGGGATTTAAGAAAATAAATTCCACATTCAATTGGGTACCCAGGATGGTCAAGACAGTTCTGAACAATGCATATCCAAGTTTGTTATGGTGGGTTGCACATATTGAACCTATCAGATTAGCGGACAGAGTGGTTATGCTATGGAACTTGTACCCAGGGCACTGGACTAAAGGACCTGTCCAGAAAGCATTCGAAGACTTGCAGTTTAGCGATGAAGATTGGCTAGAGTTCAGCTTGAACAAAAGTCATTATGAACGTATCCAAATCGCCTAAAGCATTTATCTAATTGAATCAAAATCAACAAGAAAAGATTGTATATTCTTTGCAGGAGACAATGTGTTGGTCTCTATCAACTCCAGAGACATGTAGCATGCAGAGATGACACATCTGACAGACTTCGCGGTGGAGGCAGACACGATTCTTGAAGAACTCAAGACATGGAAGGGACATAAAGAAGATATCTTTATTTTTATAGATCAAATCCAACGCGCCATCAAAGAATTGATCAAAATGAAGGAGTCAGAGAGAGACGTCTCAGTTGGGGAGATGATTGATGCTCTATACGACTTGGAAGGATTCTAGGCGCTGATCCAGACACGCATCATACCCGGCATGGACACATTATATGATATCCCATAAATGAATATCCCTCATTTAGTGTTTGCTTATATATATTTGTGTGTATATCTAATCATCAAAGTTGAAAACTGGGACATTACTTCATATAACCCCTTCAACTATTTAACAAGAATTTCCCAATTCGATATGAATAAAAAACATCAAGAATGCAATTCCAAACATGCATTTATTCAAAATACAATATTATTCAAAAACATGATGAGAAACTCAATAAGAATAAATATTCCAAATGGTATTTATTTTCATTAAAAAAATACCAATCGTTCTTTATGCAACACAAAAAAGGCTATCACATTGAAAATCACACTTGAAAATGCATTGAGAGACCACTCAATGGAACCAACACACCATTTGAGAAACTGAGGATCAATGTAAACACCATGATGAGGTTCCATCCTCATTTGAGTGCACATCCATATGTGCACCTTTTTCACTCATGTATGTTTCATAATTAAATAAAATCTTTTATATTTTATTTGAAAACACCCCAAACAATTTATAAAACCAAAACTCACTTTTTAAACCAAACCCAACAATACAACATAATAGTGAAACATAAAAAACCCCTTTTAAGACATTCCCACAACTGTTATCATGTCATATAAATACAATTTCACACACATAATGCTAAAAACACAATACAACCATTTTTATAAAATATCCTAATGGGGAAACATCAACCAAATCACCAATTTTTTTTGAGAAAAAACTAAAATCACTTTATCACAACCATTTCATATAAATTAATGTACACATAAACATTGAATCCCCTAAAAATCTATTTTTGACAAACTATATCAACATTAAAACACTACAAAAAACTATCCACATGAGTTATCAAGGTGAAAATAATATTTAAAAAATTATCAAAACAAAATTTGGCAGTTTATAAAACACCTAAAGTACACATTCCCTTAAGTATAATTCAATAATCACTTGAAAACATGTTTTTAAAAAATATATAAATTCCAAAACATCATAATAAGCTAGGAAAGGGTCAGATAAATATACAATTCACGTTCAAAAATTATTTTAAATAACTCAAGCACTATAGGTATGCATCAAAAATGAAAAAAAAACAGATTCACTTACCCCAATGGTGAACGAATGCAACAAAACACTCGGAGGAGGAAGAGTACACCCTGAGAAACAATCGACACACCCTAGAATCTATTAATATTAAGAAAAATATAAACCCTAAATATTATAGTTCTTCTAAACCCGAAACACTAAATGAAATCAATGGAAACCATAATATAGGGGAAGTGGAGGGGAGAGGATACTCACTAGAGGGGACTGCACACCAAACTGTCAGAAGATGCAGTTATAATAGGGAGGGATCGGCTTGCCAGAGGGCCACATCCATGGGTATTAGAGTACTTTTAGGGATCCCACATGGAGGAGGGGACACACAAGGGGGGAGGCATCCACCGCAGGGGGGGGGGGGGTTGGCATGCCGTCGGGTTCCAACAGGAGGGGAGAGGGTCACGAGCAGGGAGAGGGGAAGGGGGTCAGGTCATGCATTATAGAGGGAGAAAGGGAGGGTGTGTCACATGAAATGGGTGAGGGATAATGAAGGGTGGAAACCCACTTTGGGTAAATGAAAATAAATAATGAAAAAAAGAAAAAAAATATAGTAAACTAAACTATACATAATAATAATAATTGAAATAATAATTACAATAATAATAAAAATAAAAATAAAAATAAAAATAATTATTATTGTATTAATATAATAATAGTAATAACATAATAATAATAATCTTACTAATAATAATAATAATCCTTATAATAATATTATTATTCCCACAACAATGTTAATATGATTATTATTATGGTTAAAACGTCCTCTTTGCTTAATTTTAATTTTTCTTCATTTTTTCATTTGATTTTATTTATTATGAATATTGGGTAGCAGGATGGTATCCTAAAGCCATACATATGGTTGAGAAAACCTTGTTCAAATAGTTTCCCTCGACACTGTCCACTTACAGATCCATTTCACATGCTTGTTGTATAGTTTTATAAATCACGTGTAAGAGTGTTCCATAACATAGACCCATATAGGAACTTGTACAGGAATGTCATGGTTACCCCAAACTATGTGGGTTAACCGTGTTGTAATAAAATATTTTATAAATTTGAAATTTCACCTAATGACAACCAAAACTCAAAATAAATTCTAAAAATAATTGAAATGATTATAATAATTGATATTCAAAAATCGGGTGTTACAATTCTCCCCACCATAGAAACCTTCTTCCCCCAGAAAGTCACCAATCCCAAAAATAGCCCAAACTAGAATGCATGATTAGTCAAGAATGAGGGAAACCAAGAACATTATGGTGACCTTTCACTCTACAAGTCACACCCTACCGATCCATAAGACACCACAACAAAAGAAAAAGAGATAACATTAAAGGGTTCTCCCCGCCACAAGGACTTAACTAGCATGAAAATTAAAACCCAAACACACCACCCTAGGTTGGGCGGCCAATGTGGGAACTCACAACTTGAACATACATAAATTCTCTGCATGATATGAACAACACTTCTGAGACTTAAACAGAAAACCCACAATAAGAAACCCTGAATATCGGGATAATGAGAACTAACTCACCTTCTCCATACAAACGGAACAACACCATCATCGCAACTATGATCGAATAAATTATGAACATGAACTAACCACCCTCTGCATAGGGGAGAACCCCAAAACAACTAAATCAAATAATCTTTATCCATACTGATAAGGGAGAACCACAACACCACCGACCAAAACTTCTTAAATTACAACAGAACATGTCCATCATAGTCTCCCAAAGAAACGAAGAACATACAATGATGGAAAAAAATCAATATTATACAAAAATAATGATAATAATTTAAATGATAAATTCCCATCAGGAAACAAAAATCCTGGACTAAGGATTCACACACCCCTAAAAACCGATGATTGTGTGTGATCTTAAGCCTATGACCAATGGATGGGGATATAATGGATGAAGAATATCCCACCTCATAGTTAGGAACTAGAATCCTCCAGTAAAACTACCTTATATAGGAATCACTTCCTTCAAAACTTCTCTAGATGACCCAGATAGCCAGAGTGATGGTCTGTCTTTAGAGGGATGAGATAATATTGTTTTGAATGCCCAAACTGCCACACTGATGGAAATCAACTGAATGGTCTGATGAACTAGAATCCATCCCCAATGGAGTGGAATCATTAGAAATATGATTCTTCTTAATCTTCTCCTCACCATATAGGGAACCTTCATAAACAACAAGAGGAACCAAATCTCCAATTTCAGAAGCTCTAGAAATCAATTTAGCTAGGAACGTTACATCCACCAGCTCATCATAACAAAGTTCCTTAGAAGAGAGGACCCACTACATGATATCTATATGAAGTCCTAAAGGAAAAGATAATCCTTTACCAAATCATATGATTCCACCTCCAGAGAAAAGGAATGATATTACCTGAAATGGTCAACAAATGCCGTCACCATCAAATGACCTTCTTTAATACAAATGTGTTATTACATTTTCCTCATATTCACCTAATATGGTATGAACCATTGGATGAATAAATACCTAAAAACATCAAAAATCATCCCATATCATAATGATGGTGGGGAAAACATATCTCATTCACCCAATGATGGACCTTCAAAAAAACACCATGACAACTCTAACTCTAACAGCTTCAGGAGTTCCCACCACCACTAGGACGCACTCCATTTCATCAATAAACGTTATTTCCTCCTAATAACCCCAATCAAATCAAAGGATAGGTAGCACTAGAGGAGAATAATTAATTTTAAATGAATAATCAAAACCATTGGGAACCTTTCTAGGTGGAATTGTTTTAATAAGACAAGAATTTAAAGTCTAAAAATGGACATCAAACCATAGGGTAATAAAAAATTAACATCCCAAGAAATAGGAATTGGCTCACAAACTGAAAAAAAAACAAAATAAAAAATCACCCCTGAATAAAATGTCATTTTCATTTTATTTCTTAGGACCAACATATTTTTAATCTACATCCCAAACAAAAATATAGATTCTATCCAATTAAAACCCTCATCACAAAATAAAAACACATTTCTGGAAACATATTCCCTTCTAAAAATAATTTTAGAAAAAAACACAAAAATATAGTTTCAAATACACACCCATCGAATCCCATGACCATTTTCATGTGTGTTCATCTGATTCTATCCATACGTTCCAATGTGCACATTCCATGAACACCCTCACATGTGAAAATGCTTATAAGGAGAACCCAAGGTTTCACCCAACACATTTTTTGTAGCTTCTACACATTTAGTGAATTATTTTATACTGGTGACCCTAATTCATTTAAATCAACAGAAAATGTAAATTATTTAATTCTTGAGGTGGAGTTAGTGAGCGGGGTTATGATGATAGGTACACCATTGGGATTATGGTCAAGAAACACATATTTTTTTAAGGAGTGTTCTCTCGAGGTTAGGGAGTATCATTTTGAATGGGATATTTACATCCTTGATATGATAGTATTTGATATAATTTTGTATATGAGATAGTTTTTAGAATATTGATCCCAAATACATTATTACTTCCAATGAATGGATTTTATTTCTCCTGTGGGTGAATAGTTTCCATGTCGTGTAGAGTGGGATATCCATGCGGGCCATGTTGGTCTAGTTCATCAGCAACTAAGGGAGTTCACCAGACATGTTTATAGTCATCTTCTTGATGATGTAGGTTTAATTTAGGGTGTCTATCCACCTATGGTGGATAGGGTTTGGGATGTCATTTTTGAAGACATATCAGGGTTTCCACCTGAGATATATGTGGTATTTATTATTGATCTCATTAATGGGTTTGATCCAATTTCTATTCCACCATAATGAAAGGTATTGAATGAGATTCAGGATCTTAAGATACAGTTTTATGAGTATATGGATAAGGTCTTTATCCAATCATGTACATCTCCTTGGGGTTATCATGTTTTTTAATAAAAGGATGAAAAAACTCATCACTTTTGTGTTGATTACCAGATGTTAAAATAGATGGAAGTGATGAACCAATATCCTCTTATATGTGTTGATGATCACTTTGATCACTTGATTGGGGCATATATTTTATCAAATATTTAGAATTGATCAAGGTATCATCGGTTGAGAGTTTGATATTCTGATATATCATGTAATTATTTTAAAATAAGGTATTTCCTTTATGAGTTTTCTATAATGATGTTTGAGTTGATGAATTCTGTAGCTATGTTTATGGACTTCAGAAATAGAATATTCCGTCTTTACATAGATTGGTTTGTGGTGGTGTCTATGGATAAAATCTAGTTGTACTTATATACTCATAATGGTCATTCCCTAGAACTTAACAACATCTTAAGTACAGTGAGATAACATCGACTATACACCATGCTATCTAAGAGTTATTTTTGGATTGATCAAGTACACTTATTAGGTAAAATCATCTCGTAGGAAAGTGTGTCTGTAGACCAGAAGATATTTCATGCAATTGATTCTTGGGAAAAATAGGAGGTCGTTATAGATATCTATATCTTTGGGGGATTAGTGAGAAATTAACATAGGTTCTTCCATGATTTTTCCAGTTTGGAATCACTGTTTTAGGGATTGACCATGTTGGGGATTCCATTTGAATGGACATGATCATGTGATAATTCCATGCAAGAGTTGAAGAAGCACCTAGAATAGGCCCTAATTTTTATCCTACCTGATCCAGTTGTGAACAATATAGTGGTCTATGAAACATTTTGGATTGATATTGGAGTAGTGTAGATGTATGGATATTGAGTTGTGTCATATAGATCTTAGCTGCTGAGGCCACATCAATGGAACTACCCTAAGAAAAACTCAGAATTATCAACATTGGTTCATGATTTTAGGTGTTGGGGGAATTATGTTTTTGTCAAAACGTTTACTATTTTTATAAATCATATTATCATAAAGTATATCTTTTCATAGCGATACTTGAATCTCAAGCAGCAAAGAAGGGTTTAGTATATTTAGTAATTTTATTTTGAGCTAACAGATATGTTCGTGAAGGGAAACAATGTGGCAGACACCTTATGTAAGAAATTAAAGTCTCTAGATGTTCATGAGTCTTGTGATGTGTGGATGGTGATGAATTTACAGGCTTAAATTCATATGGATATTCAGGAGAGGCTAGAGAAAATTAATCTTTTATATCATTCAGTGGAGTCTACACTTTTGAGAGATATTATGGATATGTAATATAAGGATATGAAATATTATTCCTTTTGGAATATCATTTATGGTGGGGATTCATCTTCATATTAGACTGTATTTTTGGTCGAGATCATCTATATTAGTAATAAGTTCATTTTATCTTTGAGTTTAAGGGAGGAGATAATGTGGGAATTTCATCCTCAAAGTGGGTGGTTTTCCTAGGTGTTTCCAAAATGTACTGTGACCTACAGTAAAACATTTTGTGCCTGGGACGGAAAAGGGAGATAGCATGGTCTGTGAAATGATGATACATATTTTAATAGGTGAAGGATGAGCATCAATGACCTGATGGTTTACGATTTCCACTTCTCATTCCATAATAGAAGTGGGATGAAATTACTGTGGACTTTCAGGTCAGTCTCTTGATGAAGGATAAGAATAATGAAACTATTTGTGTTGTAGTGGATAGGTTGAAAAGGATATAAAAGTTCTATTTGGTACATCATCTTTATTAGTGGAGGTATTGGGTGTTTTATATGTTTTGTAGATAGTCCATCTTCTTGGGGTTCCAAAGAATAGTTTCAGACCAGGACTCATGTTTTTCTTCGTGCTTCTAGAAGAGAATACAGAATATTCTTGGTACAATGGTTTTACTAAGTATTGATTTCCAACCATAAATATATGGATAGTCAGAGAATACTATATAGGTTCTTAAGGATAAGCTTCGTTTGTGTATTCTAGAGTAGGTGGGTCTTGGGAAATTCACTTACATCTCATTTAATTCCCCTATGAAAATAGTTATATAGTGACTATACAGATGGAAGTATATTATGAACATTATGGTTGGGTAAGAAAATCATCTCTATGTTGGATGGAGGAAGGTGGGTCAGAGCTATTTGAACTAAGTTATATTTATGAAACGTCGAATGAGGTACAACTAATTTGGAAACATATGTCTACCCATTAGAGTATATAGTACTAATATTCTTATATACAATGAAAAAACCTAGTGTTTATATAAGTTAGTCATGTATTCCTTTGGGTTTGACCTAAATTGGTTCACCACATGACTTGGAGATAGGGCATCAAGTTCCCATGTTCATTGGAACATTTCAGGGTGTCAAGAGAATCATGCTGGTGGTGTACCAGTTGGTTATTCAACATAGACACAATGTTATGCATGATGTTTTCCAGGTGTCCGAAATTTTGTGGTATCAACCTAAACCTTCTCATGTGGTCGATGTGAATGATGGTGAGTTTGAGACTGATGAATCCATTTAGGAGAATATGAATCATGTGTGGGATTGCAGTGAGAACGTATTTTGGTGAATGATTACGTTGTTAGATCATGTATTGTAGTTGCATTGGCCTATATAGTAGGAAAATGGGAAAGATAAGTAGACATTAAGGCTTAGGAAGAAAATGTTTTTTACTCAGAATCATATATATTCTTGCAAGTACAACTCAAGTATGATATTTTATAATGTTGGGAAATTGTAATGTCCCAATATTTTATAGATATGTTTTTGGCTTGTTTTCAACTACACATTTTTCTTTGTTTTGTGTAATATTCATAGGTTGTTTCTTTGGTGTGTTTGGACAAAAGAAATTGAGAAATTTGGAAATATATTGGGCAGTGCATTTTTGGCACACGATTATTCAAAACCTTGTGCCCTTCCCTAGATAAAAATGATAACCCAAATGATGGAGGTTTTCATGATGGGCGAATGGGTTTTCATATTGCAAACCCCTTTTACGAGAAACCAAACATCCCCAAAGAAGAGGTGCACGATTAAGGCACACAATTTGAAAAATTTTGTCCCTATTCCTAGGAATGGATGTCCATGTTTCAATTTAAACCGAACTTTTGTTTTAAATATCCCAAACCCCATGTATTAAACCCTAATCATCCTTTGTTCAAACCTAAAAATAATGTATCATTTTTTGAGGCTCCAGGATACATTCATAGGGCTCATGAACTCCGTTCATGGTGAATCAATGGGTGGATTAGTGATCTTTACCTCCACAAGAATGTGTTTTATTTCCATTTTAATCACACACACTCTCATTCTTCCCCACTAATAGTCAATGGAAATGAGGGTTTTTTACCAACTGTTGGATCTTGATATAGATCTAGGATTTCCCAATATTTATTCACATGGTTTTGGATATATATTTCACATATATATTATATTTTTCATAATGAGTTTGACCTATCTATTTGAAATTAGGGATTTCCATTTGGCAATTGGTCATCAACTAATTGGGGTAGGTGGTCTATTATTTTAATCCCAATGTATTTAATTCAATTAAATTTATGTACTTTTAGAGTTTTTATTGTATTATTGGCAATTGAGTTTCCTAAATTGAATTAATTAAGTTGGATTGTTAATTATATTATGGATTTTGAAATTGGAGACATTGGGATTGTGGAATTTGATTAGTTAAATATTAAATTAATTAATAATTATTTTCTGGATTAGAGAATTTATTAAATTAGAATAACTAATTTTTGAATTGATAATGGGGTTATTAGGATTGTGAAATTTTATTAGTTAATTATTGAATTAATTAATGGAGAATGTTGTGATTATGTGATTGAAAAAATTAGATTAATTAAATACTGAATTAATTAAAAGAGACAATTTTTGTAATGTAATTATTTGAATCTGATTAATTAATTACTGAATAAATTAAAGGATGTTATTTTAATTATACATTTTTTGATGTAATTAATTAATTTTTCATATAATTAGTGGAATTTATTTAAATAATTAATTATTGAATTAATTAATGGAATTGATGAGTTTAATTAATTATTGGATTAAATATTGGACTTGTTGTGATAAATTAACCATTGAATTAATTAATTGAATTATATGAATGTTACAATTTTGATATTGATTAATTAATTGGTGAATTAATTAGTTGTGATATTATGATACATGTGATAAGAAGGTTAATGATGATAACCCTTGAATGATGTAGAATACATGAAATATATGTTTAATTGAGAAATGGATTTTGGGACATGATATGAAACTCCAAATACCCATTAGGGTACTAGACATGTTGTTCTAGACACAAATGGGTGCATGTGGATATTTTTATGGGATATGGACTACTGCGTGAATCACCCATGGGGATTTTGATGAGGAATGACAGATCAAATACCAACGAGCTTATGGACTAGACATTCTATTTCAAAAAGATTATCATTGTACTATGGTTCTAACTAGATGTTATATTGAATTAAAATGACATGGATAATGAAATAACTTGTTTTATAAGGAACTGTGAATTGATTATGCGATATGCTTCAGACTTCAGCATGTGATGATGCATGTATTGAGGTACTATTGTCCCTAGGAACCCAAGAAAATTTCTATGGTTGAATAAAGAGAAATTGAATAATTGTAATCTATTTACCTTATTTCATTTATTTATTTAGTATACAACTTTATACATGAATTTTCCTGGATATTATTATAGACAACGTTGTTGGAGACCAACTAAGTCTCACTCACACCCTACTAAGGCTATATGATTGGTACCTAAATATATTTTGTGGTTGCATGACAATATATGGTATGGAGACAATGTTAGATGATTGAGTTGGGACGAAACATGTATGAGGGATCCTAAATTGGATTTGGGACCAACATGGTAGTTTTCATTGTCTCTATTTATTTTTTGTTAGACATTGAATGTTGAAACATTTCATCTACTTGGAATGAAATATCATATATTTTAGTTGGATATTGTATTTCTCTTTTGGGCATCATATTATAATGGTATTGTTCTGGTTATGGTTATACGATTCAGTTAACACTGTTTATTTGAACTATTTTTTTCTTTGATTAAGAAGTTATAATATCCTTATGATTGATAGTATACCCTCACTGCTAGTCGATGGCCTCTGGAATATGGGGTAGCGTGCCTGAGGGCATGTAATCGATCAGCTCGAGGCATCTGTGCGTGTCATTTAGGTAAGGATGTTACAAAGAATCATTTCAATTTTTTTATAGAAAGTAAGAAATGGTTAAATATAAAATTTAAAAAACATATTTTATTATTAAAATAACTATTAATAATAATTTAGAAAACATTTATATAGAAGAAAATTGTTTTCTTACTAATGATAGAATTAAACCCAGTTTTCTATAAGAACATTCATTAAGTAACATAAGTACTTAATGTGAAGAAAATTGAAAAAAAACATGACTTATATATAAATAACTGAATGATAATAATATGAAATGGGGTTTATCTAAAATATAAAATATATTTTAATTCAATGGAAATAGAAGATTAAATAATAATGATGAAAAACTGATATTTACTCATAAATCCCTTACAACTTTTTGATCTTTCAAATCAAAACCTTATGAAATATAGAGCATTAAACGTACATGTATATCCTCAAAATTTTCATCATAATAACCGTAAAATAAATTATTTTTTAGTATATACACCACATGATGGAAACAAGTAGTGAATATTGAATAAGTATCACAAAAGTAAAAGTGCGATGAAATCCCCTTACCTCATGTTTGAATTTCATAGAAAAAACAATAAACTCATATATAATAAGATTGATTTTATAATTATTTTCTCCCATATTAAATTAATAATTATAATATCATATATCATCTAGCTTTATTATTTCAGATCCCATTTATTACCAAATCCTTATTAGAATTATCAATTTCATCTGTTAACTATATCGTTTTAAAGTGAATTTTGGGTTTGTAGTATGGGTATTTTGTACTTTGATCAATGTTATATCATTTAAAGAATGTTAATAATGATATAAATATCATATATATATTCTACAAATAATTATTTATATTAATCCATAAAAGGGAGAGAAAAAAAATGAATGACACCATTCATGTGGACATTAGACCATACTTACTCATAAATTTTATTTTCAAGCTTCAATAGATAGAATGAAAGAAAATTAAATTTTAATTAAATTTTTAAAAATCATCATTACATAAAATTTACTAATTTAATAAATACTTATTACTCGAAATGTAAATAGGATATGAAAATTGAATTAGATCATTTCCTGAAGGTGGTAGTCCACACGTACACAAGAGTGTCGTTATTGTTTCTAATGTATTGAAAGGTTAGATAGTAAATATGATATTATAAATACATAAGAATTATTATTTCATAAATATAATATATAAACATTATATCCATGATATTATCCATCCATGTAACTTTCTGATGAAATGAAGTACACTGCTACGTGGAGACAGAAAGTTGTATGTATGCACGCGTGATGTTTATGCATTCTGTTGGATGGTTAGACAGTGTGTATTGGTTTTTCCACCATAATAATAAAAATTTTGTATACGTATAACAATGAATTAATTATTTTAAAATATATAACATTTATTTATAGGAGTTATAAGAAGAAATAAAATTGAAAAAGACAAGTTAAATTTTATAAAGATTCGATGGGATACCAATTTTGGCTTACACATTGATTCTTGAAGGGATGGTATTTTGGAAAGAAAAAATGGTCTAGGATATGGTTAAATAATATCAAAAGGTATTATATATTTTATTGGACATGATACAAGGCAAAAAAATTTCGAGGAATAAAGGAGAAAAAATTCCATTTTTTAAGTGAGGTGTGGAAACTATTGGAATTGCATAATTTATTAAATTATCTTAAAATAATTCTATTATTGTTTTAATAAAAATTCACTTATTTTTTAAATAGGACAAATATAAGTGTAAATGATTTCACCCTATAAAAATTATAGATGTTTATGTGGTGTTTTAACTGTGTTGGCCTAGACCTTTCTAGTCCATTCCTTTGCGAAAATCTAGTGTTTGAGGTGTTCTAAGGGTCAAGGTGACCTATCCCCAACACAATTACAAATTTCTATTTCTATGAATAGTGTTTCTAGTTCTGTGAACAATGTTATCAGAAGGATTCTGTGAATAGTTCGAACGGTAGCCTTCTGTGAACATTGTCATCAGTTGGCTTATGTGAACAGTTTATATGGTAGCCTAATGTGAATAGTGTCATCAGTAGGCTTCTGTGAATAGTTCCAATGGTAGACTTATGTGAATAGTGTCATTTGTAGGCTTATGTGAATAATTCCAATGGTAGCCTTATGTGAATAGTGTCATCGGTAGCCTTATATAAACAGTTCCAATGGTAGCCCTATGTGAACAGTGTCATCGGTAGGCTTCTGTGAACAGTTCCAAAGGTAGCCTTATGTGAATAGTGTAATCGGTAGGCTATGTGAATAGTGTTTTCTAAATTATGAGGTTCCAATGGTAGCCTCTATTTCCATTACCAAATTTCGAGTTCATGAATAGTGTTTTCAGAATGGTGAGGTTCCAAAGGTAGCCTCTGTTACCTTTTCCAAAATTTGAGTTCATGAATAGTGTTTGCAGAACGTTGAGGATCCAACAATAGCCTCTATTTCTTTTTCTGAAATTTGAGATCATTAATATTATTTCCACAATGCTGAGGTTCCAACGTTTGCCTCTAATTCTTTTTCAAAATTTCGAGTTCATGAATACTGTTTCAAAAATGGTGAGGTTGCAACGATAGCCTCTATTTTATTTTCAAGAATTTGAGTTTAGGAATAGTGTTTCAAGAACATTGAGGTTACTATAGTAGCCTCTATTTCCTTTTCCAAATTTCATGTTTGGTGTAAAATTCTTTCAACTTCTTACATTTTTAACCCTTTGACATTTCATATGACGTAAAATGAATTTCAAGCCTCATGTTAAGGACTCTAAGGCCGATTCTAGGCCATAAATAATATATTAATTTTCCTAATGCTCTGGATGCTTTTACTTGTTCAAACTATGTGGTTTAATGTAATCCACTTTCAATGGAAGTTACCTCATATCATAAACCAATGCTCCATTAAATATTCTAAAGGGACGAGATATATTCCTCCCTAGTTCTTCCTCATTGTTCTCTGATGTGAAGTGCTCCAACCTTATTTTCCTTCTCGTAGGAGTTGTGTGATCATACTTTCCACCTTGGATTGGTTCCCCTCAATTTTTTATGCAACCAAGCAGCATCGATCAATATTTGACATAAGGCATGATCTGTCGTTCTTATTTTTGGTTCATCTCATTCTATTTCTCCTTGCCCTATTATGGAATTCTATCTCCATGTTACTAATGGACTTTTCTGGTGTGTTGAACAGTGTGGTGGTGTATCTGTATCCTTGGGTGGATACAATTGTCACGGGGGGATGATATCATAACCCGTTTTGTGACTCGTTATCGTATAAATAACTTCAATAACCATTTGTGGTAGGGGATTAATTGATTCTCTTTTCAATTATGTGAAACTGTAGAGTTAACATGTTTTATCCCACTAGATCATAATGGAATTGATATATTATATATTTAAACTAGATAAATAAATCGATATTGTTCGTATGTTATTGCCTCTTGTTTTTCTATATCATTTTTATCTATTCTATCCTATTGGATTTTCATTTTTTATGGAAATTGGTAATGAACATAAAGATAAAATAAATTTATAATTGTTCTGATAATGAAAAATAGGTGTGTAAATGAATTTAGTTTTTGTTGTTGTTGGAATTTGATGTTAATAAAATAGATGCAGTAAGCATGTTTAATCAATTTGTGATAGCTTACTATTTAGGATTCCCGAATTAGTAACCTATGAATAATAAACCGGTTAATTCATGATGGATTAACGAACTGGTTGTTTGATAAAATATAATTCATTCTAGGGTTCTGATTTACCCTCTTGTTAATTATTGTCTATGATCCTAGGTGATATGATGTTTGTTTTCCTACTGCTTGTGTTGTGATGTGAGCCTGGAAGAATGTTGTGATATGTGGGGGTAGGGAGGCCAATTTGGTTGTGAATTTAGTTGACTGATAGAGTAGCAAGATTCATCGGTTAATGCATGTGGGTGTTGGGGAGGATAACAGAGATGATGAAATGGGTTGGATGTGTATGTTTGGATACCTGATGAATCTTTTTTGTTGTTTATATTTTTACTTTCCCCACTACTCAAGGAAGCTGGTCTTGCTTACCCTCCTTCAAAAAAGGGGCGAAGATGTATGAGGTATGCCACATGATTTCAGTGTCTAGCTTCTCGAAGGAGTAGGGGTCTATTATCTTGCTATTGGCAGCAAAGACTTGAGAGGTAGTTCATCTACTCACCGTGTTGATCCCCCTTATGTTTAATAGCTTATAATTTTTATCTAGATAGTATGGAAATATATTAATGTAATAATGTTGATAATAAATGATTGAATAAGTGATGTTAACCCATTGAGTTGAAGCATGCTGGGATTCAATGCTGATGTCGCAATTTAAAGGAACAATGTACTTTGGGAGTGATTCTATTGAAATATAATGTGGGAATTTTTAATAGTTAATGGGACACCCAGACCCCAGTTACCTTTCCAGTGCATTATTTTAATACATTATCATGATTACATGGAATCAAGTCCTGAAGGACCAATTGGTTTAGCAGTTTTGGAATGAATATTACATATGTGAATGTTGGATTACACTTCATAACATACAACACAACATAGATGGTTCTTTGAGAAGGCCATTATTCCCATTATCTTAACCCTGTATATCAATCATAATACACTTCTTGAAATCCTGGGAAAATAAAACATAAGAAATGGGTGAGATCAAATGCTCAGTAAGGGTAAGCAATACATCAAAAGATAACATAAATATTAGGCATGGTGAATAATCGGAAACACATACCTTTAAAAAATAATAAACATGAACACTTTTATGGCAGGAAAATGAGCTGAGTAAATAATTCCATAGTAATACATAGTCATGGGTCTTCTACTAGTCTAATAACCACATGAAATAACTAATTTCATAATGAGGGAATTCCAAACACCGAACATCATTACCACATAGTCAAGGCCTTGTTCCAAGACTACAAATAAAATTTTGGTCAAGGAATTGTGACAAGACACTAGTTTGTCTCATGAGACCTACCGATTCATCGAGGAGCTATAGTGGGCTCCACCCACCACTTACTATGTCCACTGCATTCCTTATATGAAAAAATTTAAATATAACATAAACATTCATATTAAAACTAGGAAACGAAATGTCAATACAAACCATGAATGGTATAAAAATAGAACATCCATATTCAAACATATCAAAAGCAATTCAATAAAATATAGAGGATAGTATTATAATAAATCAACCTCAATCAAAAATAATATCTAGTAAAGGATGTAGACATAGTTGAAAATGATGAGTAAATATTTTTGAAAGAAATATCCTTTTTGTAAAATCATATAATAGTCACACATTTATAAAGGAAGAAATTTAAATACATTTTTGAATCAAAGTGCCCCATACCACTTTGAATCTTTTCAAAGGAATTACCATTTTAAAAACATTCATGTCCATATAAATAAATCCTTAAAAATCATTTTGAAAACATGGAAATTAATGAGAACGATATATAAGAATAAATATTTAAAACATTTAAAATGATGTTTTAGTAAACATTACCTTAAAAATAATCATTTTTAAAAATATTTTATGAAACATGGACATGGAAAATAAATATGTCCCAGTAGATACGTAAAAACAACTTGGATAATAAAGAGATTGTGAAAATAACCCTTACCTTGCACTTTCCTTTAGTCGAGGGTATGTTTAACCTCATGTAGGAATATCATAGTATGTTATTAAATTTTAATACAACCATATTAATATATATGATATCATACACGATTCATTTTTGACTTTACACTAACCATTTAATAATAATTTCCATGTTAAATTAAAATTTCGGGTAATAATCGCTTTCTTTATCGTACGTGTTTTAACTTGTTACTCTTGATTAAATCACATAGATCAAGATTTAAATACTCCCAGAATATAAAACATTATATATATATCATATATATTAGGAATATAAATATGTATAATAGACATATATATGAAATTAAAAACACTATTTATGGAGATGGTAGTCCGTACGTACGCATAAACACTGTATCTGTTTTCATGTCGTATTAAAAGGAACTAAGTGAATAAGATATATGTAAGTATATATATATATATATCTCCAGTATCATTATTATGTCATATATTACATACTTATTAGTAATATATATTTTTATAATCGTCGATGAATGGTGAATGTGGAAATGAATCCCATCACGTTGTGGAGACGGTAATCTGTATGTACGCACGACCGACAATATCATTTCCATAAAGGTGTGGATTTGGATGGTATATTAATTTTACAGAGACATTATCATGTTATTTTCATTATTTATATATATATTACTCATCATTATATCCATCCAAATAACATAGTGTTAAATAAAAAATTACACCATGGCTTGGAGATGGTAAGTCGTACGTACGCACGCGTGGTGACATTATCTGTAATACCCCAGGTAAATAACGGATATGAAATTTTTTATATTTATCCCTATTTGTGAATAAAATGTTAATTTTACTTTAAATGGGTTGTCATAGCATACCCGATACACAACAAAGAGTTTCTTTGAAATCTTACGTTGCACATTAGTAATAAAATTATATTATTTTAAATGGTAGTTAACGCCTAGCCATTGTAATGGCAGGAAAGAACGGAAACTACTAAAAAATTATTATATATGTTTGTCAAATATTTTTACTTTTATCCAATAAATGTTAGAGGCGTAAAATGCAAATGAATCCAATTTTAAGCATAAATCTTCAAATATTCTTTAAAAGGTCGATTAACCGCCTTTTGATGGAGAACCATTTTTAAATATACTTTTGAAAATTTTATATTTTCTATTTGACAAAATAAAATCATTCTTTAGAATCTGGGCATCAAAATTTACTTTGTGTAAATTTTTGGCATTTTTCCGATAAAGTTCATTTTTTAATGAATAGTGAAAAATGTTGTATTTTAATTCAAAACCTTTTTTAATATATTTTTTTATATGATTATATTATCTTTTGAATTGGTTTTAAAGTGAAATTAGAATATATTTTTACCATTTAATCCAATAGTGGTCATTGGAATTAATTTCACTTTGAAATTGGACTTAAGATAGTGTCAATCTTTTGATACTTTTTGTTTCATAAAAACACGCTATTTGGTTTGACAGCAGGAATTAATTATTAAATTAATTAATGAAAATTATATGTTTTGAATTTTGTAAAATAGACATCATTTTTGAATTTGGAATATCAAATATAGCTTAGGGTGATTTTTTGGTATTTTTCTGAAAAACTTCAATTTTTGATGAATAGTTAAACCACTAAGTGGTACTTAAAAAAACTGATTTTTCATTTCAATGAAATTTTACCACGTCTATGTCTTAAATTTAAAAAATACGACATTCATGGTTGTAATTAGGAAGTAAAATGTGGTTCAATGGTATTAAAATAATTTTTTGGTGAATAGTAACTTTTATGTTTTTAATTGCGATTAGAGATAATTAGTGTATTTTAAGGTAAAAATAATGTTTTAATAATATGAAATGACCTTGACACCTGTCCTACCCTTATTGGATGTGTCATGGATGACCAAGAAAATTAATGGGTCAACTTGGGGACCCCATGGAGCCACTTGGGTAGGAAAATGACATTAATAACTTTTTATTTAAAGTTAAAATAGAAATATCACAAACATGAGTTGTTTTACTAAAACAATTTTTAAATGGATTTATACAAGTCATATTTTTTACTATAAATACTCATTAAAAGCTAAAAATATTTCCTACATCATGATAATTTTTTATAAATTTTAGACAGTAAATAAATTTAATTATTTATGACACCATGATGATGCAGCGATTACCTCATTATTTAACGATTTAAATAAAATGAAAAGATAATATAAACTCTAAGACCTACACTTGTCAAAAACCTATTGGATGTGTGTATTTCGAAACCTTATCACCTTATCCTCGAAATATATCCTCTTGGTACCTTTAAAATCTGAAAATAATTATATAATAAAGTAATATTTTATAACTTTCTAAGAGTGCCCCTCCTCTCCTCTTATAAAAGTCCCCCACCTATACCACCTTACCCACACCTCTCAAGCCTTTGGCTCAGCCAACCCCTGCCAATTTTGTCTCTCCACATCCATATATTACTCCTAAAATCCTCACTTTGGGCAGAAGTCTTCCCAAGGAAGCCTTTGAGCTCAAATCAAAAAGCGTTACCCGTTTTAAAGGTAGTGTCTTCTCTTGTGTTATTATGTTTTATTTTGCCTCTCCAACCCCCTAAACTCTTTTTATTTATTTCTTATGTAACAAAAATAGTATCTTAAATATACAAGGATGTTGATATATGAAGGATTTGAGCTACACTTACACACACCTTCGTCTAATGGTGAAAGAACATACTGTTTCTGTGGATGGAGAATTTCTGCCTCAAGAAATGATGATTGTTCAATATTCTCTTAACACCTTTCATGGTGGCCATTATAAGGTAAATATATTTTATAAATGATATATATGGTATTTATGTTTTTTATATGATTCTGAATTTTATATTTAAAACATGCCTTTATGATTTTCATGTTGTGCAAATGCGATAATTTCATACGAGGAGGTGTGGACTACCGCCCCCTCAAGTGATGTGACTCGTTCATGCAATACATGGAATGTATAAAGAATGAAATTAATTAAAATATGTGACTATATAACATATATATTATACTGGAATTATAATATATATATATATATATATATTTCTCTCAATTATTTTTAATTCCATTAATATGACAAAGAAACGAAAGTAGCATTCATGCGTACGTACGGCCTACCGTCTCCATGAACGGTGAATTTAATTTTTTTTTATTTCCAAATGTTATGGAGTAGTATAAAATGAATATTTACTGTATATATATGATATTTAAATCATTAATACTATTATTGAGATGATTTACTTATAACTACATGGAGAATCATTTTCAATCAAGTTCATTTTTGACTTATGTAGCAAACATTGACAAAAACATATGATAAGAACTCACATTAATAACAAATTATTATAACATTAAAATAAGTGATATGAACTGAAGAATAATCTTTAAAAGAGGTCCTTAAGCAATTATAAATTGACCAAAGTTTATTATTCAGGAATATAAAGATACGAACAAGACAAGTCAGACTTGAGGTAAGGGATCATACCTCTCTCTTTCTTTTTAAGTACTCCCTTTTATGTCATTTCTTTGAAGCTCATCTTTCTTATGTTTGGGGATGTTATATTATATTCCTCATTCTGTAATTTTTATTTTCATATTACGAGAGACCCTATTTGATCTCATAAATCCATTTTTGGAAGTATTAAGTGGCGTCGTTAGGCATCCGAGTTTTCGAAAGGGATTTTTCATCTCACTTTTATTCCCATGAGATTTATGCTACATTTGCCACCATTTCCTTTGAGTGGTGTATGTACTGAACATTATTATAATCTTTTTGTAATATAATTTCTTTTATGATTATTTACATCAATTTTTAATAGTCCTTCTTTCATGGGGTGTACGTTTCGAATGTTACCCAAGTCGGTAAGGGAACCTTTCACCTTCCTCTTTTTAAAAGACTTCTTTTGATATGTTTTTCAATATGCATCTTATTATGTTGGGATATGTTCTTCTATATCCTTATTGATGTAAAATATATTTCCAATTTATGAGATACCCACTTTTGTCCCATCAACTCATTTTCCGAATTTTAAAGTGACGCCGTTAGGCTGTCGAATTTTTACAAGGGAACTACTTAATCCAATTTCGATTTCTTGGGGTTCAACTTGTAGTTATTGAATATTTCATCCTATGAATATGTGTGAATGACCTATGATTGTTTTACACTTAATATCCACTTATATTGGGCGTATTTATATTTGTCACACATATTTATGAGATTGATTTATCCTTAATTTAAGGATACCATCTTTATAATGGATTTCATCTCAATTTATATTTCCATTGAGACTCCATTGTTTTTATTCACCAATTCACTCTTATATGATGTATTTACTGTCCTTTGACATATTATATCCTGAATCCCTTTATTCTCATGATATTATAAAGTTATGATTAAATTTTAGTCCTCATTTATTTGTATTCAAGTGTCTCTCATTTTGTTAAAAACTCTTTAACAAAAATATCATTTTAAATGTTTTAGAGATTAATTATTCTAAATATTTATCTTTAATATCCATTTTTTAAAAATGGTTTTCAGTATTTATTTATATGGACATTAATATTTTAAAATTATAATTCCATTAAAAACATCAAAGTGGTATGGGACACTTTGATTCAAAAATATTTTTTAAATGGTTTATGAAAATGGATTGATTAATTAAATATCTTGGAATTACTTATTGTTATTGCAAATGAAATGTTGTTATTGAAATGTTTATATTTTCAATATTTTATGTGTAATGATGGTACTTGTAAATTTTATGGGTGGTTACGTGATAAAATATATGATAGGTGGTGCCGTGAATACCAGGACTTGTGGTTACGTTATAACCTCCAATGCATTGGGTATGGAAGTCGTCCATATGGCGATTCCATTAAGTTTGTGTGGAGTTCGACCGTATGGTTATTCCATTTAAGTATGTTTATGTCCCAAGTTACCTTTATATGTTATGTGTTCTTTATATGGGTTTTATGGTAATCTTTTGGTTATAAAAGGGGTAAGTAATGATCTTTTATTCAGTGAAGAGTTTTTTTAATACTTCATAAGGGTGAAAAGTATTACTTTGATAAAGTATTCTTGGTTTACTTGTTATTTTGAAAAACTAACAGTTTTACTTCTTTGTGTATCCTTTACTGAGATTTTTATGCTCATCCCATGTTTTTGAAATTTTTTCCACATGACGTAAAGATGAATAGGGTCAAAGATGGGATCAAGGAATGACATGCTATCTAAAACATGGAACTAGAAAAGTTTCTTTTTAAGAGTTTTTATTTTATGGAATCTTAGTAGAAGTGTCTACTTTTCAATCTTTTGATATGTAATAGTTACATCCTAATTCTCTAAAACTCTAAACCTAAAAAGATCCTCTATGTGAATTATTCATTTAATTCAATAATAAGTAATGTTTAAGGTCGGGGCCTTATAGATGGTATCAGAGGTCGGTTTAGATAACATTAGAGGTTAGGGTATTCTATAATCATAAGTGAAATTACAATAATGTCTAGGATTTCAGAAAGATTCATAGTTTTTAGATAAAGTGAATGAGTAAGTATATCTTAGTGATTATCTTTTTCATTAGTACATGATGATTTTTTTGATATACTCACACTAACATTTTTGGTTTTAGTAAATGGATGGATCTAGCAGGCACCAAAGTGAAAATGGGTTTGAAGGAAACTGTGGTGGTTCTCTAATTAAGAGACTGGATGAAATGGGGGATTCAATGAGAAATCTCGTGGTTATTATAAAACAACTATCAGGAGTCATGATCAACCACTTGAACCTTGGTGAGTTCTGTAATGCATCATGTATGATAGAAGCAACTCAACATGGAAGTTCAGGTAATAATTATAAAGGTAACCATTAGGGTTTATATGATCCTTACTTTTTTGGTAATTATGGGTTACTCTATGATATGATGGAAAATGAAAGGCATGAGATAAACTTGAGGTTAAAATATTTTATGATCATTTTTGAAGATTTTATCTCGTTTTGGGGAATGTTTTAAGAATTATGCAGTTTTGGAAAAAGGACAACACGCATACCGTGTGACAACCTGTCGCGTCGGACAAATTTGTGGGAATCGAACCCACAACCAAAGTGCGACTGGTATTTATCTCCTACCACTGGACTACATTAAGTCCTTGGTTAGTTTGACGAATTCTTTTTAGTTAGATGATTTTATGAATAAAGAGTAAGTTTATTTTGGGTTATCTATGGAAATTATTGACCTATCATGGAGGATATATGATTAGGTTAATTACTTTTCAACACAAGACTTTATGAGAAACTGATGTTATTTGGGGATAAATGTTAATTTGAACCTTGGAAGACTATGTGATTGAATCCATCAAATATTTGGGTTTCAAGCTTAGTTTGGATTACTTTGAAGAATTTTATGGACAGCTGTTTATTGAATGGTCTTTGTTGAACTTTGGATAATGCTTGACAAATTTTTGAGATTAAGAGTAGTGTTTCTTTTTATAAAGTATTATCCTTTTTGGGGATTATCTGGTCTTGTTCTTACAATTTTGGTTTTGGTTAAGGTCTAAGGACATGGGAAATATATAGTTCTCTTTTTTGGATTAGTTGATTTACTAAAAGTTGATTATAGTGCTCTTAATGCGAATAAGTCATCCTAAATACTCATCTTTTGGAGAAAATATGAGTTTGTTTAAGAAATCTAGTAAGAGATGAAGGTCAACATGACAAGTAAGTATGTTTCGTTATGATTTAGATAAGATAATAAATAAATTCATCAATGAAAAGTAACTTAAAAACAAAAATGTTGTATGTTAACTTTTCCTACTGGGGAATCGAATACCGTTTAACCTTCCACACGTTTGTGATTTTCTTGTGGTTAACTTTCTCCTAAACATGTTTTCTATAAATCTCCCAAAGAACATGAACCTTTTCCTTTTCTTCCATATCAATGTTTTCTTACATGGAATCATAGTATGGGTTAACTCAGGTGACCTCAGTACTTCACTTTCTTTATTTAAAAGTGATTGTTTTACCGACTCTTGTTCTGATGTGGGACTTTCAATGAAGTTTTCGAGCCCAATTGTAAAATTGCGAGGATGCAATTCCCAAATGGGGGGAAGAATGTAACACCCTAGGTAAATAAAGAATATGAAATTTTTTATATTTATCCCTATTTGTGAATAAAATTTTAATTTTACTTTAAAGGGGATGCTATAGCGTACCCGATACGCAACAAAGAGTTTCTTTGAAATCTTACGTTGCATACTAGTAATAAAATAATATTATTTTAAATGGTAGTTAACGCCTAGCCATTGTAATGGCAGGAAAGAACGGAACTAACTACAAAATGATTATATATGTTTTTCAAATATTTTTACTTTTATCCAATAAATGTCAGAGGCGTAAAATGCAAATGAATCCAATTTTAAGCATAAATCTTCTAATTTTCTTTAAAAGGTCGATTAACCGACTTTTGATGGAGAACACTTTTTAAATATACTGTTGACAATTTTATATATTCTATTTGACAAAATAAAATCCTTCTTTAGAATCTGGACATCAAATTTTACTTTATGTAAATTTTTGGTATTTTTCTAATAAAGTTCATTTTTAATGAATAGTGAAAAATGTTGTATTTTAATTCAAAACATCTTTTTAATATTTTTTATATGATTAGATTATCTTTTGAATAGGTTTTAAAGTGAAATTAGAATATATTTTTACCATTTAATCCAATAGTGATCATTGGAATTAATTTCACTTTGAAATAGGACGTAAACTAGTGTCAATCTTTTGATACTTTTTGTTTCATAAAAACACGCTATTTGTTTTGACAATGAGAATTAATTATTAAATTTATTAATGAAACTTATATGTTTTGAATTTTTTAAAATAGACATCATTTTTTAATTCGGAATATCAAATATTGCTTAGGGTAAATTTTTTGTATTTTTCTAAAAAACATCAATTTTCGATGAATAGTTAAACCACTAAGTGGTACTTAAAAAAACTGACTTTTCGTTTAAATGAAATTTTACCACCTATGTGTCTTGAATTTCAAAATTCCGACATAAATGGTTGTCAGTATAATGTAAAATGTTGTTCAATGGGATTAAAATATGTTTTTGGTGAATAGTAACTTTTATGTTTTTAATCGCGATTACAGGTAATTAGTGTAGTTTAAGGTTAAAATAATGTTTTAATACTCTTAAATGTCTTTGAAACATGTCCTACCCTTATTGGATGTTTCATGGCCGACCAATAAAATCAATGGGTCAAAATGGGGACCCCATGGAGCCACATTGGTAGGAAAATGACATTAATAACTTTTTATTTAAAGTTAAAATAAAAATATCCCAAACATGAGTTGTTTTACTAAAAAAAATTTAAATGGGGTTATACAAGTCATATATTTAACTATAAATATTAATTAGAAAGATAAAAATATTTCCTACATCATGATAATTTTTTTATAATTTTTAGACATTAAATGAATTTAATTATTTATGACACCATGATGATGCAGCGATTACCTCATTATTTAACGATTTAATTAAAATGAAAAGATAATGTAAACTCTAAGACGTAAACTTGTAAAAAACCTATGGGATGTGTGGATTTAGAAACCATATCACCTTATCCTCGAACTATATCCCCTTAGGACATTTAAAATCTGAAAATCATTGTATAATAAAGTAATATTTTATAACTTTCCAAGAGTTCCCCTCCTCTCCTCTTATAAAAGCCCCCCAACTCTACCACCTTACCCATGCCTCTCAAGCCTTTGACTCGGAAAACCCCTGACCATTTTGTCTCTCCACATCCCTCTATTACTCCTTGAAGCCTCACTTTGGGCAGAAGCCTTCCCAAGGAAGCCTTTGAGCTCAAATAAAAAAGACGTACCCGTTTTAAAGGTAGTGTCTTCTCTTGTGTTTTTATGTTTTATTTTGCTTCTCAAACCCCCTAAACTTAATTTATTTATTTATTTTGTAAGAAAACCAGTATATTCAATATACTAGGATGTTTTTATGTGAATTATTTGAGCTAAACTTACACACACCTTCATCTAATGGTGAAAGAACATATTGTTTCTGTGGATGGTGAATTTCTTCCTCCCAAAACGATGATTGTTCAATCTTCTCTTAACACCTTGCAGTGTGGCCATTATGATGTCAATATATTTTATATATGATATATATGGTATTTATGTTTTCTATATGCTTCTTAATTTTATATTTAAAACATTCTTTTATGCTTTTAATGTTGTGCGAATGTGATAATTTCATACGAGGAAGTGTGGATTACCGCCCCCTCAAGTGATGTGACTCATTCATGCAATACATGTAATGTATAAAGAATGAAATTAATGAACATATGTGACCTATATAACATATATATTATAATGCAATTATAATATATATATCTCTCAATTATTTTTAATTCCATTAATATGACAAAGAAATGAAAGTAGCGTTCATGCGTACGTACGACCTACTGTCTCCATGAACGGTGCATTTCGTTTTTTTATCTACAAATGTTATGGAGTAGTATAAAATGAATATTTAATGGATATATATGATATTTAAATAATTAATACTATTCTGGAGATGATTTACTTATATCTACATGGATAATCATTTTCAAACAAGTTTATTTTTGACTCATGTACCAAACATCGACAAAAACGTCTGATAAGAAATCACATTATTAACCAATTATTATAAAATTATAATAAGTGATTTGAACTGAATAATAATATTTAAAAGAGGTACTTAAGCAATTATAAATTGACCAATGTTTATGATTCAGGAATATAAAGAAACGAACAAGACAAGTCAGACTTGAGGTAAGGGATCCTACCTCTCTCTATCTTTTTAAGTACTCCCTTTTATGTCATTTCTTTTCAGCTCATCTTTCTTATGTTTGGGGATGTTATTTTATATTAATCATTCTGTAATTTTTATTTTCATATTTCTAGAGACCCTATTTGATCTCATAAATACATTTTTGGAAGTTTTAAGTGGCACCGTTAGGGTGCCGAGTATTCGTAAGGGATTTTTCATCTCACTTTTATTCCCGTGAGATTTATGCTACATTTTCCACCATTTCCATGGAGTGGTGTATGTACTGCACATTATTCTAATATATGTGAAATATAATTTCATTTATGAGTATTTACATCAATGTTTTATAGTCCTTCTTTCATGGGGTGTACGTTTCGAGTGTTACCCAAGTCGGTAAGGGAACCTTTCACCTTCCTCATTTTAAAAGACTTCTTTTGTTATGTCTTTCAATTTGCATCTTATTATGTTGGGATATGTTCTTCTATATCCTTATTTATTTAAAATATATTTACAATTGATGAGATTCCCATTTTTGTCTCATCAACTCATTTTCTGAATTTTAAAGTGACGTCGTTAGGCTGTCGAATTTTTACAAGGGAATTTCTTAACCCAATTTCAATTTCTTGGGGTTCAACTTGTAGTTATTGAATATGTCATCCTATGAATATGTGTGAATGACCTATGATTGTTTTACAATTAATATCCAATTATATTGGGTGTATTTATTTTTGTCACACATATTTATGAGATTGATTTATCCTTAATTTAAGGATACCATCTTTATAATGGATTTCATCTCAGTTTATATTTCCATTGAGACATCATTGTTGTTATTCACCAATTCACTCTTATATGGTGTATTTACTGTCCTTTGACATATTATATCATGAATCCCTTTATTCTCATGATATTATAAAGTTCTGATTAAATTTTAATCCTCATTTATTTGTATTCAAGTGTCTGTCATTTTGTTAAAAACTCTTTAACAAAAATATCCTTTTAAATGTTTTAAGGATTCATTATTCTACATATTTTTCTTTAATATCCATGTTCTCAAAATGGTTTTCATTATTTATTTATATGGACATTAATGTTTTAAAATTATAATTCCATTAAAATATTCAAAGTGGTATGGGACACTTTTATTCAAAAATATCTTTTAAATGGTTTTTGAAAATGGATTGATTAATTCAATATCATAGAATTACTTATTGTGATTCCAAATGAAATGTTGTTATTGAAATGTTTATATTTTCAATATTTTATGTGTAATGATGGTACTTGGATATTTTATGGGTGGTTACGTGATAAAACATATGACTGTAGGTGTCGTGAATACCCGGACGGGTGGTTACGTTATAACCTCCAATGCATTGGGTATGGAAGTCAGCCGTATGGCTATTCCATTAAGTATGTGTGGAATTAGACCGTATGGTTATTACATTTAAGTATGTTTATGTCCCAAGTTACCTTTATATGTTATGTGTTCTTTATATGGGTTTTATGGTAATGTTTTGGTTACAAAAGGGGTAAGTAATGATATTTTATTCAGTGAAGAGTTTTTTTACTACTTCATAAGGGTGAAAAGTATTACTTTGATAAAGTATTCTTGGTTTACTTTTTGTTTTTAAAAACTAACAGTTTTCCTTCTTTGTGTATCCTTTACTGGGATTTTTATGCTCATCCCAAGTTTTTGAAATGTTTTCCAAAGGACTTAAATATGAATAGGGTCAAAGATGGGATCAAGGAAAGACATGCTATCTAAACCATGGAACTAGACAAGTTTCTTTTTAAGAGTTTTTATTTTATGGAAACTTAGTAGAAGTATCTACTTTATAATCTTTTGAGATGTAATAGTTATGTCCTAATTCCCTAAAAATCTGACCCTGAAAAAATCCTTTATGAGAATTATTCATTTAATTCAATAATAAGTAATGTTTAAGGTCGTGGCCTTATATTATCTTTCATAAGATAGATAGAATAATGAATATAGTTGTGCCATATTTATAATAACACCACATTATATGGAAGATATTGTAGTTATTATTTTTGAATTGAAACAACAATGAATTATTAAGTGGAAGAATAAGAGAACTTGAAAGAGGGTGGTGAAATCATTACCTCTTCTTCGGGTTCTTCCTTTTCATTTGATCAAAATGGCTCTTTATGTTGTCTTTATAACCAAAGTAATGACTCTAGTATAAAGGTATTATAGTTGTGAGGATCTTTAGGTAGAGGTTTGCTGAGCCAAAAGGCATCGAAGGCGTGAATTAGAGTGATGGGTAGTTCCCTTTTATAAGAGGGGTGAGGGGCACCTTAGGAAAAACATAAAATATTATTTTATGATAAAATAATTTTCGGTTTCTAATGGCTCCAAAATGTATTATTTAAAGAATAAGGTGAGTATGGGTCCAAAACTACTCAACCAATAGGTTTTAGACAGTTTTGGGTCTCCATATTAACCATAAAGTTTATATTTATCTCTTAGTTAAATAGTTTGACATTTACCATGTCTCTTTGTATTTTTATATTATATTGTTAATAAACATACTATAAAAGGCTAATCAAACCCCAATTGGTTCATTAATGTCATATATATTATTATATAAGACTTTTGGACGAACCGTATATTTTTAGGACTATTTTATAAAATAATAATATAATATTTGTTTTAAAAACTATTTTATGTCAATTTTGACACTCTTTGGTATTTGTTTTTTGATAAAATAATAACAGCATGATTACTTAAAACAAAATACATTGAATCAATCCTAACATGTCATATTCATCTAAAAAATTCGTGTATGTGGTAAAAACTTTGAAATTATATTTATTTTAATATTTATAATACCATTTATCTGATTCTTTCATTAATAATGTAATTACTGCATCCCCATTGTGTCATTAATAAATTTAATAATTTAATATCTAAAAATTACAAATAAAATACCATTATTTAGGAAATCAATTTATATTTCTAATGAATATCTATAGTTTAATTTATCTTTTGTATAACCTTATATTAAAAATGGTTTAGTTATTAATCTTTGATTTTAACTCCTTTAACTCTTCTTTAAATAAAATAATAATAAATATCTTAATCTAACCCAAGTGGACCTAAAGGTTAATATTTTATTTGTAAGGTTGTTTTTGTTTTAATTAAATTTATTAAATAGAATTAGGAAATGTGTATGGGTAATAATAATATCGTTTTTACCCTTAATTACCCTATTTACTTTTAACAGTGGTAAATAAATGTAAAAGTTACTATTCACCAAAAAAAATATTTTTATCTTATTGAACAAAATTTTACTCCTTTATATTAACTGTGTCTCTCGTATTTTTGGAATTCAACTCACATAAGTGGTAAAATTATGTTTTATGTGAATTTTCAAATTATACTAGGAGGCAGGTAAAAGACGGTGAAAAGTTCAATAAAATTTTTATATATCTAAAATTATTATAAAAAGACTCCAATGAATTAAATTGAAATTATATGGGATTATGTATATATTTTTACAAAAATTAATTTAAATAAAATGAATAGTTATTTAAATAAAAATTCGGTTTTAAACTATTACTCAGTGTTTTTCACTATTCATTAAAAATTGAATGTTTTCAGAAAAATACCAAAAATTCACCCCAAGCTAGTTTTGAAATTCCGAATTCAAAAATGAAATCTATTTTGAAAAATTAAAAACATAGAAGTTTCATTTATTAATTTAAAATTAAGTCTCGTTTTCAAAACCAAAAGGCGTATTTTTAAGAAATAATAATTATCAAAAGATTGACACTTGTTTATGTCCAATATCAAAGTGAAATTACATACAATGACCAGCATTGGATTAAATAGTAAAAATATAATCTATTTATACTTCCAAAACATTAAAATGTATAATTTAACACTGTAAATTATTTCAATTAAAAAAGTTGTTTTTAATTAAAATTTAGTATTTTTCACTATTCACCCAAATATGAAACTTATCAGAAAAACACCAAAAATTTATTGAAACTAAATTATTATGTCTGAATTCCAAATAAGAAGTTTATTTTTTCAAATTTAATTTATAAAATTTTCAAATATTGGATTTGAAAAGGGATCTCCATTAAAAAGCCGTAAAACTGCATTTTTTTGAAAAATACTTCTTTTATCTGGAAAAATGTATTTGTTCTTACATTATGTGTAAGAAACTCATAATATGGATTCTAAAATTATAAGGATTATATAAATTTAAAAATTAAGTTAATACTATTCATATCCACTTTTTAACGGCTAGTTTGGTAAGTCGTGGTGCACTTGAACTCATTGTCGTGTGTAGTGAAAGTTATTGAATTACTTTGATTAAATAACGTACTATAAAAGCTTGGGGTGTTACATTCTTCCCTACTTAAATAAATTGCATCCCCAAAATTTGAAATTTTTCTTCATAAATAAAAGGTTGAAAATAGAAAATATCTTTGTGGGAAAACCAACATCGAAAATTGGGTATATAAAATTTAGCCTTAATAAGAGGAATGGGGGAATGAAAAAGTCACCACTAAATTATGATCTCGATTGGGAGAACATTGGTGGGAATTAGAGATACATTATTGGAGGAAAAAACATAAATATTTATAGGGAGTGATTGAGGTCATCAATCAAAAACAATTGTAGAATTGAGGGCCTCAAATATATCAATCTCTGATGATTTAAAATATCATCAGTTCAAAAAAACCTAAGGTATTAGGATAAAACATTTTTAGTTTTAAGATCCCTTACATAAAGTATAAGAAATAATTTTTTCATAGAATAAGAGAAGAAAAAAAAATACTTGACATGTAGAGTCTCATCCTTTAACTAATTTTAACAACAAACTCATATTTCACTCTATAAGATAATAGAAATTTAAAAAAATTCTATTTATCCTATTCGTATAGGGTTACAAAAAAATGTATTTACAATTCACCAATCAAACGCTTTTAAAAAAAGAAACTATATTATACAATCCAGGTAATTCACGTAGTCTAGTGGTATGCAATAAATTCCAATCTTACTATGGTGTGGGTTTGATTCCCACGGCTTTGTCCGACACGACGGGTTGTCACATGGTCTGTATGTTGTCCATTTTATAAAATTCCAAAAAATAACCTTAACAATAGTATCTTAATCCTTTACAACCATTACACTTATCCAAAATAAATCTATCCAAAATCACATTTTAAAATTTATATGGAATTTAAGAACAATGACGATCCTTTTTTCCACGTAATAACATGTGAACACCTTCATCATATATTATTTTAAAACATGGTAACACCCTGAATTTCCATAAAACCATATTGATTACATTCATGCTCTCTTATTCCTTATAAAATACTGGATATAATCCTTCTATCCAAAAAATATGTAAACTCCAACAATGATGGAATATAAAATTCATTAATTTTTTTCAAGGAAATCAAGAATATTGAATATAATATATCCAAATCAACCATCTCTTATTCCAAAATCACTACCTCATTATCAGGACCATATTAAAGATTACCATTCCTTCAACCATGTATTTTCCAAAAAGTGTATCTTACTATTAATTCACTTTTCCTTGAACCATATAATCTCAAATCAACAATAAAATAGTATTGTAGTACAATCCTTATTTATCTCCATAATTCATGTAACCAGTATATTGCTGATACAACACTCAAATGAAATAATTCTATAATAAAAACATAAGAACACTAGTCATTATTGTTCATCTGAGGTAGTATGATAACTTGCTTATATTCCAATAACATCATTTGTGCTATACTCTTATAGATGGGACATTGATTCGCGTAGTGCCTCAACGCCTTGTAGATGCAGCATTCTACATTTGAAAACTTTTTCTTACCCTTGAAATCACGTACTTGGTGTCCTTTTCCTCCACACTTATAACAAACTCCCATTCCCTTCAAAAATTTACCAAGGTGATTCTTTCCACATTTATCACATATTAGAAAATCTTTCTTTTCCATCTTCCCTTTATCCATCTTTCTATCTTCCACCATTGTCTTCTCTTGCTTCCCTTTAAAGCCATATGACTCATGGAATTTTTTAATTATCTTATTAACACATGATAATATTTCTTCATATGTTGAGAATACATGGGAGACTATTTCCCTTCTAAATTATGGATTAATACCATGAAATATATGATCCTTATTACTCTTTGGATCATACGTACTGCTGGAGTTCACATTCCTTCTACTGGGAACCATTTCTATACAATGCCATAAACTAGATTTGTTTATGAATAGAAATACATAATTCCAAACTTGTAAAATACCTAACATAAATTGAATAGTTTATGGATATAATCGATAAAAAAATTTCTTTTAGGAGGTATATACTCGTAAATCCTTTATAATTATTTTTAAATAAAATGAGAATTATCCTAAGCATATCCCCCGAGAGTGTCATAACCAAGAGTGAAACAATGCCCATTGTTGTGAACCAGTTCCCATTTGAGTCTAGCTCAAAGCGTTGTTTTCAGGTTTTACCCCTAGGTACATCTGTGCCAGAGCCACCTTTACCTGCACTTATCCAGATAGGGATGTATTTTCTTGGAAAAATAAAATAATCTCTACATAACCAAAATTCTAGAATGTTCTTCTATACTAATCCTCAAAGTATATCTTATGGTAATGTGATCTAATTAGAGATTATCTAAATCTAGTTTCCAAAGTTATTACTAAACTTCCTCTTATACCAACTTTAACACCCTGACCCCAGTTACCTTGAGCCAGTGCATTATTTTAATACATTAGCATTATTACAAGGAATCAAGTTCTGAAGGACCAATCGGTTTAGTAGTCTTGGAAAATAGAATACATAAATGAATGATACATTAAACTTTATAACATGCAACAAAACATAGAAAGTTCTTTGAGAATTCCATCCTTCCCTTTAGCGTAACCCTGTATATCAATCATAATACACTTCTTGGAATCTTGGAAAAAAACATAAGAAAGGGGTGATCTCAAACATTCGGTAAGGGTAATCATTACAGCGGAAGATAACATAAATATTAGGCATGGTGAATAATTGGAAACACATGACTCTAAAAAATAATAAACATGATATATTTTATGGAAGGAAAATGAGATGAGTAAATAATTCCATAATAAAACATAGTCATGGGTATTCTACTAGTTAGATAACCAAATGAAATAAATAATTTCATAATGAGGGAATGCCTAATGATGGACATCATTACCACATAGTCAAGGCCTTGTGCCAAGACTACAAAAATTTTTTTTGTCAATGACTTGTTCCAAGACACTAGTTTTTCTCATGAGACCTACCGATGCATCGGGGAGATTAGAGGGCTCCACCCATCACATACTAATTCCACTGCATTCCTCATATGAAATAGTTGAAATATAACATATAAATTCATATTAAAACTAGCATATGAAATGTCAATACATTAACCACAAACCATGAATGGTATAAAAATAGAACATCCACAGTCAAACATATCATGAATCATTCAATACAATATAGAAGATTGTATTATAATAAATCATCCTCAAAAAAATCATGTAAAGGATGCTGACATAATTGAAAATGATGAGTAAACCATTTTGAAGGAAATATCATTTTTTTAAAATCATTTAAAAGTCACACATTTTTAAAGGAATAAATTTAAATAAATTTTTGAATCAAAGTGTCCCATACAACATTGAAACAATTCAGTGGAATTAAGCTTTTAAAAACATTCATGTCTATATAAATAAATCCTTAAAAACCATTTTGAAAACATGGATATTAATGAAAACGATTTAGAAGAATAAATATTTAAAACATTTAAAATGATGTTTTAGTAAAAAGTACCTTAAAAATAATCCTTTTGAAAAATATTTTATGAAACATGGACATGGATAATAAATATGTCCCAGTAGATACTTGAGTAAAAACAACCTCATATAATAAAGAGATTGTGAAAATAACTCTCACCTTACACATTCCTTTAGTCGAGGGTACGTTTAACCTCTTGTATGAATATGGTAGTATGTTATTAAATAATAACATAACCATATTAATAGTTATGATGTCATACATGATTCATTTGTGACATTATAATAACCATTTAATAAAAATTTCCACGTTAAATTAACATTTCTTGTAATAATCACTTTCTTTATCGTACGTGTTTTAACTTGTTACTCTTGATTGTATCACTTAGATCCCTATTTAAATAATTCCAGAATACAATTTTTTTTATATATCATATATATTTTGAATATAAATATTTATTATAGACATATATATTAAATGAAAAACACAGTTTTTGGAGACAGTAGTCCGTACGTACGCATAAACGTTGTTTCGGTTTTCATATCGTATTGAACGGAACTAAGTGAATAAGATATATGTAAGTATATATATATATATATATAAATATTTATCTATAGTATCATTATTATGTCATATATTACATACTTATTATTAATTTATATCTTTATAATTGTCGATGAATGGTGAATGTGGAAATGAATCTCATTGCGTCGTGGAGACAGTAATCTGTACGTACGCACGACCAGCAATATCGTTTCCTTAAATGTGTGCACTTGGATGGTAAATTAATTTTACAGATACATTATCATGTTTTTTTAATTATTTATATATATATTAATCATCAGTATATCCATCCAAATAACATAGTGTTGAATAACAAATTACACAACGGCGTGGAGACAGAAAGCCGTATGTACGCACGCATGGTGACATTATCATTCATAAGATAGATAGAATAATGAATATAGTTGTACCATATTTATAATAATACCATAGTATATATAATATAATTTAGTTTTTATTTTTTAATTGAAACAACAAAGAATTATTAATTGGAAGAATAAGAGATCATGAAAGAGGGTGGTGAAATCATTACCTATTCTTCGGGTTCTTCCTTTTGATTTAATCAAAATGGCTCCTTAGGAAGGATTTATGACCAAAGGATAGCCTCTAGGATGGAGTTATGATTGTTTGGAGGATCATTGGTGTAACACCCTGAGATTTTATGAAAAATATTCTTTTAATTTCAATAATGTCTTGTGTTGTATTCTACACCAAGATTACCTTGCGCTTTACGCAACACCGTATTAGCTTGTAGTATACGCAACACTATTCTTGGATTGTGTTACACACAATTTTGATAATAGTTATTCTAAGAAACATTGAGTATATATATATATATATTCAATGTATAAATGAAATATGTTTGGATTCTGTTATACAAAACAACGAAGGATTCTTTCACAACACGCAAACCTGACTTGGCTTGCATTACACGCAATCACGACCTTCCTTGATAGCGTGTGTTGTACGCAATACCCGGTTTTAATAAACAATGATATATTATTATAATATTATCATGAACTAGCCGTTATGAATAGTATTAACTAAATTTTGAATTTTATAACATTATTATTCATCTTACACATTTTCTAGAACATGGTATAAGAACAAAATAAATTTTTTGGGTAAAATAAGTATTTTTCAAAAAATATAGTTTTGCCGCCTTTTGATGGCGCACCCACTTTAAATATAGTTTTTGACATGTTTATATGTTCAATTTGACAAAATAAAATTCTTATTTTGAATCAGGATATAAAAAATTACATTTGATAAAGTTTTGATATTTTTCTGATAACTTTCATATTTTAATAAATAGTAAAAACACGCTATATTTTAATTAAAAACATCTTTTTTCATCATAATATCTTATGTGGTTAAATTATAATATTGAATGGTTTTAAAGTATAAATAGACTATATTTTTACCATTTAATATAATGTATGTCATTAGCATTGATTTTACCTTGAATTCGTAGGTTAAAACAATTCAATCTTTTGCAATGTTTTAAAGAAAAACCCATTTTCTTTCGACAATGGGATTAATTTTAATTTAATTTATGCATCTTTTGTGTATTTAATTTGGAAAAAGGGATTCCATATTTTTATTAAGTAGGTCCAAATTATGTTAATAAGCTACTTTTTATTTTTGGGCATTGTGAATAGTAACTACGGTAAAATTTTATTTACTATAGTTAAAGGTAAATCGGGTAATTATGGGTAAATATAAGATTATAAAATCACCCTAAAACATGGAAAAATCCTATTGGATGGATAAAGGTAGACCCATATAACCTAAGGGTCGGATTAGATTCAATTTACGGACTTTTTTCCATGAAAATAATTTAATTATTTTTATAACCAAAGAATGTGACAACATGTCACTTTCTTAAATCTTATAAGTATAATAATTTTAATTTAGTGATAAACTTCATTAAACTTCAAACATTAATAGTCTACAGAAAACTAATACAATTATCTACATCATAGGAATTTATTTAGAATATTTAGGGATTAAATAATTATCATTTATTATGACCCAAAGATGATGCAGTAATTGTCTTATTAATGAAATATTGACATAATTTATGTTATAAATGCCCAAATAAATGTAATTTGAGACTTTTTATGACTTACATTAATTTTATAGGTTAATATGACATGTTATTGTTGATATAAGTAACTTTTTTCGAACTTATCATTCTGTTATGAATTTCATAAAAATCATGTACCAAATAGTGTCAAAATTGACATAAATTATTTTTTAAAACAAATATTATATTATTAATTGTTATTTAATTCCTAAAAATCTAAGGTTCGGCCAAATGACTTAGATAAGGATATATATATTAATAATAAACAACTTGGGGTTCTTTTGGCTTGATATAGTAAGTTTATTAACCTTATAGTGTAATAAAACAAGAAGACACGGTAAAAGTAAAATTATCTAACTTAAAGTTAAATATAAATGATAAGGTTAAAATTGATACCTAAACTTGTCTAAATTCTATTGGATGAGAGGATTTCGACCCATCCCCACCTTAGATTATAAATATATCAATTTGGAGCTATTTAAAACCGAACTTGACTTTATAATAAAATAATATTTTTAGTTTTCCCAAAGGTGCCCCTCTCCTCCCTTATAAAAGGGCACCTCCTCCCTCTCCTCCTCACACCAATTTGAGCATTCAAGCTCGGACAACCCCTACCAAAATCTCTTCTCCACTTCCCTAGTATCATCCTAGAGGTCCTGGTCTTCTTCAAAGACCATCCTTAGTTCTTTAAGTGGAGTTTAAGAAAAGGCGCGTCAAAAAGAGGAGGTTCGGACACTTACGAAGAAAATCAGACTTAAGGTAAGGGAAATATCACAATCTCATTATTATCTGAGATTGTTTATACTTTAGAATTTACTGGGGTGTATTTTATCATCCACATCCATGTTTTCTCAATATGTAATATTATTTCCACTCACCTACAATTGTTTAAATCCTATTTTACCCTTCGGTGAGTTTTTAGTAAAATATATGAAAGGAATCTTTTGTCGTTTTTCGTACGTGGTACTTTTTTGACTTTTCCGAAAAAAGTATGAGAAGAATGTTTTTTTAAACTTATACAACATGAATTTATTTTTAAAACATTATTTCCAAGAAGCTTCCTTTATAAGTTTTCAAGTTTATTTTTAATCAACTTCTTTTAGTTTAAAATCGTATCACATGTTATGAAAGGATAAATGTTTTTGAAGTATAGAGGATATTTTCCTCAAGAATGGAGTTCAAGAGTTTTATCAAAATTATTTTCCATCTAAGACAATATAGGGTTCTATTTATATCCCTATTATTACATGGATTTTATTATGTTGTGATGGAGATATTTTTATGAATTCCTTTATCTTATATGAATTGTTTTATGATGTCACAATGTTTATGATTCCCATTTTTATTACATGGGTTATGTAATGATGTATGATTTATGATTTTGTTTCACACATAAGAATGGTATGATTATGAGATGGGTGGGACCTATATCTCCCTCCAATGCATTGGGTAAAGATTTTATATCTCATGAGATAGACATGGCTGGAACGGTAGGTTATACCGGTTCAGTGAAACAGGACTGAAATGAGGGTGACTCAGTTCAGAAATGGACTTTGTCCACTATGATAGTCTTGGAAATGAGTCTTGACTAATAAGATATGATTCTCTATGATTATGTGTGTATGCCACAAAGTTTTATGTTTTAAGTTATGATTATTGGGATTACATTTCACTACTATGATTTGTCCCATGTTATGAAATTATGATCTCTTTTGGAGGTTAAGATTTCAAAAAGATATGTTATTATGAATATGACGTGATTGATATTTCTTTTTTTTACCCTTACTGAGCATTTGAGCTCACCCTTTTATGTTTTCTTTTCCCCAGGACATAAAGAAAGGATTTAGGTTAAAAAAGAAGATCTTTATGGGAGATGTTGAATATCTTTCACCACGATTAGAAGATTATATTCCTAGTTTCCAAAGACACTAAACTATTACAGTCCTTGTGTGTGTGTTTTTGTTATGTACTAAGTATTCCGCAAAAGTAATGTAATGTCCATGTACGTCAAGCTTCGGGTCTCTACAGTTGGTATCAGAGGAAATGTTTAGTCAACCTTTGGAAACTAGGATGTGAGAACGTTAGTGAGATCCCTAGAGATATTTCTAAGGTATGTCTAGGGATGTCTCTAAGGATAAGTATACGTATAGGATAGATTCCTAGACCTATGGTAACAATCTTAGAATTTAACCTAAGATGTTAGATATTAAGGGTACTCCCCCTTTATTATGTTGTTTTCCCTAGCATGATTTTTGCCTCTCACACTATTTTTTTGGGTTTTAGACGATGGATGGAACCCAAAGGAACCGTGTTGATCACTGTAATGGACAATGAAATGATTGTCCTCCTGAACAAAAAAATGTTATGGGAGATGGAGTACAAAATCTTATTTCTATACTTACACAAGCTATGAATCATTCTGGACTTTCAAATGAGCAGAGAAGGGAACAATATTCTATTGAGTCCTTCATGAGGCAACGTCCACCTTCTTTCAGTGGGTCTTCTGATACACTTGTTTCTAAACAATGGATTAGTACCACTGAAAAGATATTTTCAGTTCTTCAATGTTCTGAACATGATAAAGTCATCTTAGCAGTATATCGTTTGGAAGGTGAAGCTGATCAATGGTGGAATCTTATCAAGAATACGAGGCCAAGAGATAAAATTGAGTCCACGGAATGGGATGAGTTCAAGAACTTGTTTTTCAGTAAGTACTTCCCTCGTATTCTTCGAACAAAGATGGAAAAGGATTTTCTTGAGCTGAAGCAGAAGGATGATGAATCTGTTGGTATATACGAAGCGAATTTTACAAGACTTTCAAGGTATGCATCTGGTATTATCATCCAACCTGATAGTAAAGTTGATCGTTTTTTCAGTGGCTTAAAACCAAGTCTTCGAAGGGCATTAGCTATAAGAGACTTCAGTAGCTATGAATAAATTGTGCGTTGTGCTATCAAGTTAGAAATGGAAGTTGGTGTTACATATCCATCTCATGGTTTTGACAAGAAACGAAAGATGGAGTTCAAGGAGAAATCTCAGAATAATGGTGAAAAGAATATAAATGTTTCCTTATGCACAAAGTGTGGAAAGAAGCATGGTGGATATTGTCTTAAAGGGACTAGAAAATGTTTCAAGTGTGGAAAAGAAGGTCATCGAGCAGCTGAGTGTCGAAGTAATGTAAAAAGGGTTTTTAATGATGTGAATAAAGAAAACACTACAGAGAACGCACCACCAACACTTCAATGCTTCAAGTGCAAGGAAATGGGGCATTATGCTAATAAATACCCTAATCCAAGGGTTAGTGATGATCGACATGAGCAACCACTTAAGGCAAAGGACAAAGGGAAGTCACATGCGATCACTATTGACGATGTTGAATATGACAACAATGTGGTGGAATGATTAAGTGTTTATGTAATGGGATTTCAAAATAGAATCATGGAATCTCATTTATGGTATTGTGGAATTTTGGAATATCTACATATTGGTTTTCAATAATTATATGATACTGGTAACCAAGAAAAAAAAGTGATTGAAATATTTTTGGAAAGTAGATGATATGCGCATAATGAAGGGACACGAAGATAATGAGATGTTTGATTGTATTCATGAGCTCATGATTGATATAAGGACTAAGTATATAGAATTTTGAGGATTTTGGTATGTGGAAAGAGTAATATTTTGACAGCACTCATGTTTTCACTAAGATTCAATGGGTATTCATTTTTCAAGAGATTACATGATTATGGTATTCACATGACTGGAATTTGACGAAAAAGATATATGAGGGATAAATGATGGCATTCACATGATCATTTTCTCTATAATATGAGCTTGGACCGAAGTACTTTAGATAAGCCTAAATATTGGAATGGATTATGTTGAAAATAAGTTCGTATTGTTTAAGGATAAAACTTTTTTTAATATTGTTGATGGGATGTTATAATAATGTAGTTTTAGAAAAAGGACAACCTGCAGGATGAGCGACAACCCATCGCGTCGGCCAAGGCTGTGGGAATCTAACCCACAACTAAAGTGTGACGGGCCTTTATCGCATACCACTGGCCTACAGAAAGTCCCTGGTTAGTAGAAACTAGTTTTATTTTATTAAGCGGTATGATATATGAAGTATAAGTTCATTTTTGGAATCGTATATGATTAACCTCACCAAAGACGGACTTATGTATATTTGATAACTATTGCTAAACTTTTGTTTGAAACAGATGGAATGACCCATCATTATATCACATGATCTGTTAACACTTCACGAATAACAAATTCAACTTCATTTCTTTAAGAGATGAAGTGGAAATTGTTCAAAGCACAAACAACAGTGAGATTGTACCAAAATAAAGTAAGTAATTCAAATTTTTCAACTTTAGGGAAATGATATATAAAACCAAAAATGTTTTCCTAGTGATCTTATATCTGATGAATCAGATGGTACCCTAGATTATCACAAATTTATGGCTTTGCGATTGATGGCTTTTTCATAGCCATGTTCTCTACCACTCTCCATCAGAACTTGATGGATAGATTTTTCTTCCATATCCATATTTTCACCTATGTTCTCCTACATGGAAACCCAGTGATGAGTTAATTTGGGTAACCATTACATTTCATACTTTAGTTTTTAAAGCCATATTTTGGTATTCATTTTTACGATGTGGGTTTCTATTAAACGAACTTTCGAGTAGTAAACCATTTATAACCCCGAAAAATTTCGAGGGCGAAATTCATTTTAAGGGGGGTAGAATGTAACACCCTGAGATTTTATGAAAAATATTCTTTTAATTTCATTAATGTCTTGTGTTTTATTCTACACCAAGATTACCTTGCGCTATACGCAACACCGTATTAGCTTGCAGTATATGCAACACTATTCTTGGATCATGTTACACACAATTTTGATAATAGTTATTCTATGCAACATTGAGTATATATATATATATATATTCAATGTACAAATGAAATATGGTTGGATTCTGTTATACGAAACAACGAAGGATTCTTTCACAACACGCAACCCTGACTTGGCTTGCATTACACGCAATCACGACCTTCCTCGATAGCGTGTGTTGTACGCAATACCAGGTTTTAATAAACAATGATATATTATTATAATATTGTCATGAACTAGCCGTTATGAATAGTATTAACTAAAATTTGAATTTTATAACATTATTATTCATCTTACACATTTTATAGAACATGTTATAAGAACAAAATAATTTTTTTGGGTAAAATAAGTATTTTTCAAAAAATGCAGTTTTGCCGCCTTTTGATGGTGCACCCACTTTAAATCTAGTTTTGACATGTTTATATGTTAAATTTGACATAATAAAATTCTTCTTTTGAATTAGGATATAAAAATTTACATTAGATAAAGTTTTGATATTTTTCTGATAACTTTCATATTTTAATGAATAGTAAAAAAACGCTATATTTTAATTAAAAACAACTTTTTTCATCGTAATATCTTATGTGGTTAAATTATAACATTGAATGGTTTTAAAGTATAAATAGAATAAATTTTTACCATTTAATATAATTTATGTCATTATCATTGATTTTACCTTGAATTCATAGGTTAAAACAATTCAATCTTTTGCAATGTTTTAAAGAAAAACCCGTTTTCTTTCGACAACGAGATTAATTTTAATTCAATTTCTTCATCTTTTGTGCATTGAATTTGGAAAAATGGATTCAATATTTGGAATCAGTGGGTCCAAATTATGTTAATAAGCTACTTTTTATTTTTGGGCATTGTGAATAGTAACTCTGGTAAAATTTTATTTACTATAGTTAAAGGTAAATCTGGTAATTATGGGTAAATATAAGATTATAAAATTACCCTAACACTTGGAAAAATCCTATTGGATGGCTAAAAGTAGACCGATATAACCTAAGGGTCGGATTAGATTCATTTTATGTACTTTTTTCCATGAAAATAATTTAATTATTATTATAACCAAAGAATGTGACAACATGTCACTTTCTTAAATCTTATAAGTATAATAATTTTAATTTAGTGATAAACTTCATGAAACATCGATCATGAATAGTCTCCAGAAAACTAAACAATTATCTACATCATAGGAATTTATTTATAATTTTTAGGGATTAAATAATTATCATTTATTATGACACAAAAATGATGCAGTAATTGTCTTATTAATGAAATATTGACATAATTGATGTTATAAATGCCCAAATAAATGTAATATGAAACTTTTTATGACTTACATTAATTTTCTAGGTTAATATGACATGTTATTGTTGATATAAGTAACTTTTTTAGAAATTATCATTCTGTTATGAATTTCATAAAAATCATGTACCAAATAGTGTCAAAATTGACATAAATTAGTTTTTAAAACAAATATTATATTATTAATTGTTATTTAATTCCTAAAAATCTAAGGTTCGGCCAAATGACTTAGATAAGGATAGATATATTAATAATAAACAACTTGGGGTTCTTTTGGCTTGATATAGTATGTTTATTAACCTTATAGTGTAAGAAAACAAGAAGACACGGTAAAAGTTAAATTATCCAACTTAAAGTTAAATCTAAATGATAAGGTTAAAATTGATACCTAAACTTGTCTAAATTCTATTGGATGAGAGTATTTAGACCCATACCCACCTTAGATTCTAAATTTATTAATTTTGAGCTATTTAAAACCGGACTTGACTTTATAATAAAATAATAGTTTTAGTTTTCTCAAAGGTGCCCCTCTCATCCCTTATAAAAGGGCACCTCCTCCCTCTCCTCCTCACACAAATTTGAGCATTCAAGCTCGGCCAACCCCTACCAAAATCTCTTCTCCACTTCCCTAGTATCATCCTAGAGGTCTTGGTCTTCTTCAAAGACCATCCTTAGTTCTTTAAGTGGAGGTTAAGAAAAGGCGCGTCAAAAAGAGGAGGTTCGGACACTTACGAAGCAAATCAGACTTAAGGTAAGGGAAATATCACAATCTCATTTTTATCCGAGATTTTTTATACTTTAGAATTTAATGGGGTGTATTTTATCATCCACATCCATGTTTACTCAATATGTAATATTATTTCCATTCACCTAAAATTGTTTAAATCCTATTTTACCCTTCGATGAGTTTTTAGTAAAAGATATGAACGGAATCTTTTGTCGTTTTTCGTATGAGGTACTTTTTTGACTTTTCCGACAAAAGTACCAGAAGAATGTTTTTTTTAAACTTATACGTCATGAATGGATTTTTAAAACATTATTTCCAAGAAGATTCTTTTACAATTTTTCAAGTTTATTTTTAATCAACTTCTTTTAGTTTAAAATCGTATGACATGTTATGAAAGGATTAATGTTTTTGAAGTTGAAAGGATATTTTCCTCAAGAATGGAGTTCAAGAGTTTTATCAAAATTATTTTCCATCTAAGACAATATAGGGTTATATTTCTATCCCTATTATTACATGGATTTGATTATGTTGTGATGGAAATATTTTTATGAATTCCTTTATCTTATATGAATTGTTTTATGATGTCACGATGTTTAAGATTCCCATTTTTATTACATGGGTTATGTAATGATGTATGATTTATGATTTTGTGGCACACATAAGAATGGTATCATTATGAGATGGGTGGGACCTATATCTCCGTCCAATGCATTGAGTAAAGATTTTATATCTCATGAGATAGACATGGCTGGAACGGTAGGTTATACCGGTTCAGTGAAACAGGACTGAAACGGGGGTGACTCGGTTCAGAAATGGACTTTGTCCACTAAGATAGTCTTGGAAATGAGTCTTGACTAATAAGATATGATTATCTATGATTATGTGTGTATGCCACAATGTTTCATGTTTTAAGTTATGATTATTGGGATTACATTTCACTACTATGATTTGTCCCATGTTATAAAATTATGATCTCTTTTGCAGGTTAAGATTTCCAAAAGATATGTTCTTATGAATATGACGTGATTGATATTTCTTTTGTTTACCCTTACTGAGCATTTGATCTCACCCTTTTATGTTTTCTATTCCCCAGGACATAAAGAAAGGATTTAGGTTAAAAAAGAAGATCTTTAAGGGAGATGTTGAATATCTTTCACCACGATTAGAAGATTATATTCCGAGTTTCCAAAGACACTAAACTATTACGGTCCATGTGTGTGTGTTTTTGTTATGTACTAAGTATTCCGAAAAAGTAATGTAATGTCCATGTACGTCAAGCTTTGGTTCTCTACAATTGGGTAGTTGTTGGCCGAGAAAAAAGTCATTGAAGGTGTGAATTAGAGTGAAGGGGGAGTGCCCTTTTATAAGAGGGGTGAGGGGTACCTTAGGAAAAACATAAAATATTATTTTATAATAAAATAATTTTAGGTTTCTACAAGCTCAAAAATGTATTATTTAAAGGATAATGTGGAAATGGGTCGAAAACTACTCAACCAATATGTTTTAGATAGGTTTGGGTCACCATATTAACCTAAACATTTTGATTTAGCTCTTAGTTTAATAGTTTGACATTTTTCCATGTCTCTTTTTATTTTTATATTATATGGTTCATAAACTTACTATAAAATTTCAATAGTACCCCAATTGGTTCATTAATGTCATTTTTATTATTATATAATCCCTTTGGATGAACCGTATATTTTTAGGACTATTATATCAAATAATAATATAATATTTATTTTAACAACTATTTTATGTCAATTTTGACGCTCTTTGGTATTTGTTTTTTGATAAAATAATAGCAGCATTATTACTTCAAAAAAAACACATTTAATCAATCCTAACATGTCATATTCATCACTAAAATTCGTGTATGTCCTAGAAACTTTGAAATTATATTTATTTTAAAATTTATAATACAATTTATTTGATTCTTTCATTAATAAGGTAATTACATCATAATGATTGTTTCATTAAGAACATTAATAATTTAATATCTAAAAAATATAAATAAAATACCATTATGTAAGAAATATTTTTAGCTTTCTAATTAATATTTATAGTATAATTTATCTTATGTATAACCTTACATTAAAAATGTTTTAGTTTTTAGTCATTGATATTAACTCTTTTAATTCTTCATTAAATAAAATAATAATAAATGTCTTAATCAAATCCAAGTGGACCTAATATGTCATATTTTATTCCTATGGTTTTTTTTGTCTAATTATTGTTATCCAATAGAATTAGGACATGTGTTAGTGTAATAATAATTTCATTTTTACCCTTAATTACCTTATTTACTTTTAACCCTGGTAAATAATTGTAAAACGTTTCTAATCACCAAAAATTATTTTTATCTTATTGAACCAAATTTTAATCCTTGATATTAACCGTGTCTCTCAAATTTTCGAAATTCAACTCACCGACGGTAAAATTATGTTTTATGTGAATTTTCAAATTTTCCTAGGAGCTCGGTAAAAGACGGTGAAAAGTTCAAAAAATGTTTTATATATCATAAATTATTATAAACTAACTCCAATTAATAACATTGAACTTATATAGGTAGTATTTATCTATTTTGAAATAAATTAATTTAAATAAAATAAATAATTATTTAAATAACTATTAGGTTTTAAACTATAACTCATTGTTTTTCACTATTCTTCAAAAATTGAAAGTTTTCATAAAAATACTAAAAATTTACCCCAAGATAATTTCAATAATTAAAATTAAAAAATGAGCTCTATTTTACCAAATTCAAAACATAGAAGTTGAATTTTTTAATTTAAATTTAATTACCATTGTTAAAACCAAAAGACGTATTTTTAAAAAATAATAACTATCAAAAGATTGACACTTATTTATATCTAATTTCAATGTAAAATTACATGCAATGGACTGAATTGGATTAAATGGTAAAAATATAATCGATTCATACTTCAAAACCATTAAAATTTATAATTTAACACTATAAATTACATCAATAAAAAAGTTGTTTTTAACTAAAATTTAGTATTTATCACTATTCACCAAAATATGAAAGTTATCAGAAAAACACAAAAATATTATTAAAACTAAATAATTATGTCCTGATTCTAAAGAAGAAGTTTATTTTGTCAAATTGAATATATAAAAGTTTCAAATTTTGGATTTAAAATGGGTTCTCCATTAAAAGACGGTAAAATTTCATTTTTAAAAAAATACATCTTTTATCTGAAAAAATGTATTTGTTCTTACATTATGTCTAAGAAACTCATAATATGGATTATAAAATTATAAGGATTATATAATGTTCCAAATTCAGTTAATACTATTCATAACCTCTTTTGAACGGCTAGTTTGGTAAGTCGTGGTGCACTTGAACTTAGTGTTGCGTGTAGTGCAAGTTATTGAATTACTTTGAAGAAATAATGTACTATGAAATCTAGGGGTGTTACAGTTAATTAATGTTTAATGAATTAATGAACTTAATGTGAAACTGTTAAAGAAGTAATGAAGGAATGTATCCTAGATCTTCTAAAGGTTGTGTGCTTATTGGATACCTAGTCTTAGAAGTGGAAGTCAGGAGTCCTAGAGAAGTTAGCTATAATTGATTCTAAGACTACGTTATGCCCATAGTATGGTTTGGAATTAAATTATATTTTGTAAATTTTGTGTTTCTATACTCTACAACACCCCGTGAGTTAGAAAAACTGACACCCCAGGGATTCTGAGACCTATGTGGTTTTTTCCCCAACATTATGGTGGGAGGATGGATGGTTGACTACCCCCTTTGGCCATGCTCTCTTATCTAGGTAGTAAATTTTTTTGGTAAGCATATCCGTTAGTTTTCCCCATATATGTGTGTAAAGGGATGTAATGGCTTGTTGTTATTCACACACATATATTCTTTATATTGATTACAATGGTTAACTATAGGTGTAACGTGTATAGGCTGTGATGGATGGAGGATAATTACTCAGTGAATGGGATGTAATGGCTTGAGGAATAATATCTGGAATATGATACATGTTATGCGAGCTGTGGTGGCCCTCGAAAACTAGCTGGTTACTTTTATTCCATGGATGTGGTGGATTTGTTGCACGAGGTTCATGTTATTGTACTTCGCCCAGGTGTATGCGGGAAATCCTTTTTGGAGAGAGATGCTTAGGATGTGCGACGTTGGGGAAAAGTGGAAAACTAGTGGGGAATTAGAAGAAGGGTACCCTTGATATTATTTATTTTATTATATACTCTTGTATGTGTTACTTGGTGAGAGTATCCATGGTGATGCATAGAACATAGTATACCTGTTTAGGTGACAAGTTAGTTTCACTTTTTGATCACTATGCTTTAGCATGGTTTTCATTAATTTTTCACAAGAGGCTCCGGGGAGGATCCTTCTGAGTATACTATTATACTCACCGAATGTATATATAAACTATTTTTCAGTTCACATGGAGTAGGTTGGAAATACATCAGGTTTCTACTACATTGGGGTGGCAGGAGCTGTTCGGGCTAGTGGTTGTTGCTGTTTTTTACTTTCCTTTGGTACATGCAGTTTTCCCCTTTCATTTGTAGTAGTTTTTCATGAAATTACATATGGGTACTCATGATTTATTTTATATTTTAGTCTGAGTTCTAGTTGTTTGGTGTCTATATTTTCTCTCTCTTTCACATGTGACCTCTTAGAGGGTAATGCATCCCATTTGTGTGTTTAATATACCCTCGTTGCTAGTCACCAACCCGGGGCGTACTGAAGGCGGGACTCGGGGGAAATTATATCCCTTCTAAAATTGTTGGACCAGGAGGGTTACATCATGTGTGGAGGGGGTTGTGACAGAGTGGTATTATAGTTCTGGTTGAGGGATAATATGGAGTTTGCGTTTAGGCACAGGTGAGGTTGCATGGGTTGGTAGGGCAACAATGTCAGTCAAATTTAGCAAGTGATGTAACACTGGAGATCGGCTGAGTCATAGGCATTTATCCCCCCTATGGTCTGATGCCCATACCATTCTGATTACAATGGATACTAAACTAGGTGATACTAGTTGTAGGGTAGAGACCTAGGAATGGACGATACATCATTCTTCATTATTCCTATGTTGGAATGGTTATACCTTGAGATAATTTAACCTAAAATGAATAAAAGATAACAATTAATCAATTAATGTTGAGTCTTCCATATTCTAGGTTTAGGAGCTCTAACTATATTTTATTTTATAGTTATGGATCATGGTCAACATCCTCATTAGAATCACATAAAATATGTCCAACTGGCTATGCCAGAAGATCGCAGTAGCGTAGAGGATGACGATGACAACACTTGGAGGAGGACACTCTTAGAGTATCAACACCAGAGTCTGTAGAAGTATGAGGCCTCCATTTCAGATGCAGTCACCGAAGGCTGGTTGAAGGAGGTCGATATAGGCTTCAGTTCGATCCATTCTCAGAAGGAGCAATGGGTGTCCTTGGTTATGATTATGTTGTGTGGAGCAGTGAGGTAGTGGTGGTTCTTATTCCTCAGGGATCACGAGGAGTCAACGATCTCATGGGAGGAGTACTAAGACAAGTTTAGAGTCCAGTTTCTTTCTTCGACTACAAAGGCATCCAGTCTTTTGGATATTATTACCCTTAGATTGTGGAGATCCGGTGTGTGATAGTTTAGAATCTGTTTCAAGATGTTTTTATGATATTATTTGGTCCTTTATCCAGATGAGGAGGCTAGACAAAGGTATTTAGAGGAGGCTTTGCATCCAGAGATCTAGCGCCATGTCACCCCATTTATGTTGAAGACATATCTTGAGAAACTGGCGAGGCTAGAGGTCGCTGGGAGTACATTGTCCAGAACTTGATCATCATGAGAGGGAAATCATCATGATTCCTCACGAAGTAATGTTATGGTCCAGGGTTCCTAGTTTTCAGGCTAGAAGAGTTTTCGTTCGGTCGGGGGTAGGTCCCAACCTTTTCATTTCATTTATCTGGGGGAAATATATCTCAGGCCTATACCATGGGTTCATGTTCTTGTTTTTAATGTGGTTGTCAAGGTCATCAGTAGCGAGAGTGCCAGACCTTTCAGATTAGTCATTATACACCAGGTGTTCTGCTCCTGATTCCTCCGTAGAGGCAGTTCCAGCCGAGGCAGCAGTAGGAGGATTCACCTGATTTAGATCAGCAGAGAGTGGATGGGGAACACAGAGGACATCCTCGTGACGCTAGTCATCCTTATAGATCAGAGATCAACCACCGGGGAGGTCATCATCAGGGCCAGATAGTCCATAGAGGATGTCATGGTCAGCTTCATGCTTTATTGTTGCCAGCGCCAGGCGATCCAGACGTCATTCGAGGTACCCTTTGTTGTGTACTAAATTGGTGCATTCCTCGTTTGATTCAAGAGTGAAACATTCCTTCATATCACCTACCCTTGTCCATTCTTTATTACTTAATGTAGAGAGTATTCACGTTCCCTTTGCGTTGACTACGCCAGTTTGAGATCGAGATGACTTTTTTGAAGTACGTAGATACTATGAGCTATTGTTGGGGAAATACTTCTCTTGGGGAGATTTCCTATGATTATGGATACAATCATATGATGTCATCCTAGGCATGGATTTTTTGTATTTGGAGCAGGCTATTGTGGATTACTTCAAGAGGTAGGTAGTGTTCATTGTTGTGGCTGGAGAGCCAGTTGTGTTTGTTGGCAAGCGAGACCCTTTTATGGCTTATATGCATGTTCCATCCTTATCATCCATGATGGATGAAATGATGTTGAGTTATTAATAGGTTCATTAGTTGGTGTTTCTAAGGGTCGTAGAAGAGTACACTAATGTTTTTCCAGATGAGGTTGTAGCATTACCCCCTCAACAAGAGATTGAGTTTGGAATCGAGATACAATCAGGAGAATATCCTATCTCTATGTATTTATATTGGAGTACCCCTTTGGAGTTACGAGGGATACATATAAAGCTTGATGGTCAGTTACAGTGCGGTTTTGTTCGGCTGAATGTGTCATTGTGGGGTGCACCAGTCTTGTTCATGAAGAAGGCTAACAACAGTTTGCGATTGTGTATTGATTATCATTGGATAAATAAAGTGATAGTGAAGCATCACTATACTCTTCTTCATATTGATGATTTGTTTGATCAAATGAAAGCTAAAAGTTGATTCTCAATGATCGAATTACGATCATGATATCATCAGATGCATGTGAATGATGGGGATATCCCAAAGTCTGCTTTTCTTTATCGTCATGGGCATTACATGTTCATTGTAATGAAATTTTGTGTGGCGAATGCCCCAGCTGTGTTCCAGGGATTGATGAATGAGGTGTTCTATGAGTTCTGAGATAAGTTCTTTATTGTTTTCATCAACGGAATCCTTGTGTACTCAATGTCTGAGGAGGACCATGCAGAGCATCTACACGCCATTTTGGGAGTTCTTCATCAACATCAGCTGTTTGGGACGTTTTCGAAGTGTGAGTTTTTGGCTCAAGAAGTTAATATCATGGGACATGTTGTGTCCCAACACTAAGTAACTATGGATACATCAAAGATAGAAGCAATTGTGTATTAGGAAGTCCCCATGATAGTGGTAGATGTGTGAAGGTTCCATGGTCTTGCAGGCTACTACAGGATATTCGTAGCTGATTTCTCTCGGGTTTTGACTCCTCTGATAGCATTGACAAGGAACGATCAGGCATTCATGTGGACTAATCAGTATTGGAAAGCTTTCAAGTATCTAAAGGAGAAGTTAGTAAGTGCCCCAGTTCATTGTCTTCCAGTTTAGGGTGTTTAATATGATGTTTTATGCAATGCTTCACATCTAGGGTGAGGTTGTGTTCTAATGTAGAAGAGATCAATTGTTTCTTATCGGTATCAGTAGTTAGGTCCCCATGAACATAACTATACCACCCAGGATCTTGAGTTGGCAGTCATGGTTTTTTTCTTTGATGTTGTGGAGATATTACCTCATTGGAGGGAACATTTTGGTTTTCACCAATCATAATAGCCTATGATATGTTATCTCCCATTGTGACTTAAACCGGTCACAATGTCAGTGGATGGAGTTCTTATAGGAATTATACTTTGAAATATCATATACCACTAGTAAGGGCAATGTTGTTACTGATGTGATGAGTAGGATGTCACGTAGTAATACAGTGCATGAATCAGATGATTCTTGGAGATTTATGAAAGAACATTGATCATTACATCTTGATATCGGAGAAGTTGGGGGCAGTGGTTGTCTTTTTCAGATGACAATGTTGTCATCTCTTGTGAAATTGGTGGAATTTTCCCAGTTGGGGGATCATGAGGTGGAGGTATGGAGAGACCGAATTGTTTGTGGTGAGGCCCTTGATGGTTGGTCTGAGGATGAACAATACCGAGCATTGTATCACAAAAGTATATTTGATCCTTTGATGATGAGCAAGATGGTTCTCATAGAGTTCCATAGTTCTCCTATAGTAGTGCATCCAGGCGTGACAATGATGTAACGAGCCTTGAGGAGTTAGTTTTGGGGGCTTGGGTTGAAGCATGCAGTAGAAGTGTTTGTGTCTCGATGTTTGGTTTGTCATAAGTACATGTCTGAGCACCGTGTCCCCTGTCATTTTCTCCAGCCATTAGATATTCCTCAATGGAAGTGGGAGGACATCTCAATAGAATTGTTACTAGTTTACCTCAAACTCAGGGAGGAAATGATGTTGTTTGGTTTTTAGTGGATTTTTTAACAAAATCATCCCACTACATAGTGATCGAGGAGTCAGGCCGAGTGAATGATTTTTTGAGACAATATGTAGAGGAGGTGGTGAGATTTAATGGAGTCCCAAGGGTGATAATTTATGATCGATATCCTTTTTTTACCTCCAGGGTGTGAATATGTCTACAGCAAGCTTTCAGTTCTCAAATATTTCTTAACACTTCTTTTCAACCGAAGATGGATGATCAGACAAAGCGGACTATCCAAATACTTAAAGGCATGTTATGCTCTTGTGTCCTGGATTTTGGAGGGTATTAGATGAGGCACTTACCTTGGTAGAGTTCTTGTACAATAATAATTTTCACTCTGCCATCAGTATGGCACTGTTTGGAACCTTGTATGGATGAACATTCCGTTCTCCATTATTTTGGACAAGGGTCGGAGAGATAGAAATTCTCTGACTGGAAATAGTGAAAATTACAACAGAGATGGTTCAGGTGATTCATGAGAGGATGAAGACAACACTGGATCATCAGAAATCATATGTCGATCAAATGATGAGACCCATAGAGTTTAATGATGGGGATCAAATGTTTTTGAAGGTGACTCCCCGTCAAGGGAAGCGAAGGTTTGGTCATGGGAGTAAGAATTATCCCCGCTTTATTGGTGATTTTGAGGATTTGACTCATGTCAGAGCCGTGGCATATCGTGTAGCACATCCCCGGTAGATGAGCTGGATACATGATTTTTTTCGTGTTTCAGAGCTCCGTTGTTATCTTCCTGATGGCATACACGTCACGATTTGGGTGGAGATCGATTTTGATGCTGATTAAACCTTCGAGAAAAGGCCTATGGAGATCCAAACTACAAATAGAAGGTGTTGTGCATGAGTTTTATCCCCTTGGTTTGTGTCTTGTGTTGACATGGTGGCGTAAAGGAGAGTACCTGGGAACGTGAGTCACAAATACATGCTCAGTACCCAAAGTTATTTGATGTTTAACTCTTTTCATGTTAATAAAAAATGTTTTCTTTGTGGTCGTAGACCTTTCATGTTTTTTATATGACTTATTTGGTTTCTTCTTATAGAATGCTCTCTTTTTACATGTATCTCGATGGGTGGTTGTTTATACCTCGTTCAGTTTACCTTTTGGAGGGTTTTGAATTCTTGACGATGAGAATGTTTTCAGAGGTAGAAGATGTAATTTCCTAGACCTCTCTGGTCTATTCCTCTACAAAAATATGGTTTTTAAGGTGTTATGGTGGTCAAGGTGACATATCCCCAACACCTTTCCTAATTTCCAATTCTACGGATTGTGTCATTGGTAGGCTCCTGTGAACATTTCCAATAGTAGTCTTCTATGAACATTGTCAAAGGTAGGATTATGTGAACAGTTCCAATGGTAGCCTTATGTGAAAAGTGTCATCTGTAGGCTTCCGTGAACAGTTCCAACAGTAGCCTTATGTGAATAGTGTCATCAGTATGCTTATGTGAACAGTTCCAATGGTAGCCTTATTTGAACAGTGTCATCGGTAACCTTATGGTGAATAGTTCCAATGGTATCCTTATGTGAACAATTTAATTTGTGGGATTTTGTGAACATTTCCAATGGTAGCCTTATTTGAACACTTTCCTCGATAGCCTTATTTGAACAGTGTATCCAGAATAGTGAGGTTCCATTGGTATCCTCGATTTACATTGCCGAATTTCGAGTTCATGAATAACGTTTCCAGAATGGTGAGGTACCAACGGTAGCCATTATTTTCTATTCAAAATTTGGAGTTAATGAACAGTGTTTCAAGAATGATTTGGTTCCAATGATTTCTTATATTTTGATTTCCAAATTTTGAGTTCATGAATAGTGTATCCAAAATGGTGAGGTTCCAACTATAACCTCTATTTCCTTTGCCAAATTTCAAGCTCATGAATAGTATTCCTAGAACGGTGAGGTTCCAACGGTAGCCTCTATTTCCATTTCCAAAATTTGAGTTCATGAATAGTGTTTCCAGAACGGTGATCTTCCAATGGTAGCCTATATATTCTTTTCCAAATTTTATGTTGGGTGTAAAGTGTTTCCAAATTCCTACAGTTTCACCCCTTTGACGTTTCCTTTGATGTAAAATGAATTTAAAGCCTCATTTTAAGGTCTCTAAGGTCTATTCATGGCCATAACTCCTATATTAATTTTACTATGTTTCTGGATACTTTTACTTGGTTAAACCATGTTGCTTAATGTGGTATGCTCTTAATGCAAAATCCAGCGTATCTTAAGCTGCTGCTCTGTTAAATCATCTAAAGGAATGAGATATCTTCCCCCTAGTTATTCCTCATATTTCTCTGATGTGAAGTGATTGAACCTTTCTTTCATTCTCATAGGATTTGTGTGATCAAAATTTCTTCTTTTGACCAGTTCCCCTCTATTTTTAATGCAACCAAGCAGTATCGATCAATCTTTTATATAAGGTATGATCTGTTGTCATTCTTTTGGGTTCATCTCCTTCTGTTTCTCTTTGACCATTTATAGAATTCTATCTCCATGTTCCTAATGGAATTTTCTTGGGTGTTGACCGGTGTAGGGGTGTCTTTGCATCCTCGGGTGGATACAGTTGTCATGGGGGGAGGATATCATAACCTTTTATGTGGCTCATTCTCAAATAAGTAATGTCAAAAAACTTTTGAGGTAGGGGATTCATTGCTTCTCTTTTGGTTTACGTGAAATGATATAGTTAGCATGTTTTATCCCAATGGATTACAATGGAATTGATATATTAAATATTTGAATCGAATAAATAAATTGATATTGATTGTATGTTATTGCCTCTTATTTTGCTATATAGTGTGATATCTATGATTCCTTGTTAGATTTTCATTGTTGATGGAAATTGGTAATGAACATAAAGTTGGAATTAATTGATAATTGTTTCACTAAAGTTAAAGAGGAATGAAAATGAATCTACTTGTTGTTGTTGTAATTTGATGTTAATAAAATTGATGTAGTAACCATGTTTAATGAATTTGTTATAGCTTACTATTTAGTTATCCCATGGTTTTAACCTACAAATAATAAATTGGATAATTCAATATGGATTATAGAACTGGTGGTTTGATAAAAGATAATTTATTGTAGGGTTTTGGGTTAGCCTCTTGATGTTTAAAGGCCAAGAGCCCAGTTGATATGATGTTTTTTTCCCTGTTGCATGTGTTATGATGTGAGTCTAGAAAGCAGTTGTGATATGTGGGGATAGAGAGGCCTATTTTGTTGTGGTATATGCTGAGTCCTAGAGTGGCGAGATGCATCATTTTATGTATGTGGGTGTCAGGGAGGACACTGAAGACGATGAAATGGGTTGGATGTGAATGTTTAGATACCTGATGTATCTTGTTTGTTATTTATCTATTTTACTTTACCCACTTCTCAAGGCATATATTTTTGCTTACCCTCCTTCCAAAAAGAGGCATAAAGGTGCGGGGTATGCCACCCGATGTCCTTGTTTATCATCTCGAGGGAGGATGGGTCTACGCTCTTTCTATAGACTGTAAAGACTCGACGGGTAGTTCATCTACTCACTGTGTTGAGCCCCCTTGTGTTTAGTAACATAGATTGTTTTTATAGAATTCTTGGGAAAATAGGAAAATAATAATTCTGTTAATAAATGATTGAATAAATGATGTTAACCCATGGGGTTGGAGCTTGATGGGATGTAATGACATGGTTGCAATTTAAAGTGACAGTGGAATTTGGGTGTGATGCTAATGAAATATAATACGAAAATTGTTGATAATTAATTAATCTTTAAAGAATTAATGAATGTAAACTAAAACTAATAAAAAGTAAATGATGGAATGTAATCAATATCTTTAAATGGTTGTGTGTTTATAGGACACCTTGTCTTAGAAGTGGAAGTCGAGAGTCTGAGAGATGTTAACTGTAGTTGAGTCTAAGACTAGGTTATTCTTATAGTGTGGTTGTGAGCTATATTATATTTTTTACTTTTTTGTGTTTCTATATTCTACTCCACCCCATCAGTTAGGGAAACTAACACCTTGGGGATTCTAAGCCCTGCGGGTGTTTTCCCCAACATTCTGATGGGAGGATGGATGGATGACTACCCCCTTTGTCCCTGCTCTCTTATCTTCGTAGTTACTTGTGCTGGTAGGAATAACAGTTAGTTTTCTCCAAATATGTGTATAGAGGGTCATAATGGCTTGTGGTTATTCACACACATATATTCTAGATATTGTTTCCTATGGACTACTATAGGAATAACATGAATTAGTTGTGATGGCTTGGGGATCCTTACTTAGTGAATGGGATGTAATGGATTGAGGTATAATGCTCGAAATATAATATATGTTATGAGAGCTGTGGTGGCTCCTATAAACTACCTGGTTACTTATCTTCTGTGGATGTGGTGGTTTTTTTGAACGAGGTTCATGTTGTGGTGCTTCGCTCAGGTGTCTATGGGCAAGCCTTTTTGGAGAGAGATGCTTAGGACGTGCAATGTTGGGGAAAAGAGGAAAACCAATGGGGAAGTAATAATGAAGTACCCTTGATATTATTTATTATACTATATACTTTTTTATGCGTTACATGGTGACATTATCCATTGTGTGGTTGGATACTTAGTATACTAGTTTAGGTGATGAGTTAGTTTCACTTATCATTCACTGTGCTTTAGGATGTCTTTCTTTAATTTTTCACGAGAGGCTCTGGGAAGGATACCAATGAGTATAATGTCATAATCAAACTATGTATATATAAACTATTTTTCATGTCACTTGGAGTAGGTTGGAGATCTGGCTATTTTTTACTAGCTTGGGGCTGTAGGAGCAATTTGGGATTGTGGTTTCTGCTGTTTTTTACATTCCTTTTGTACTTGCAGTTTTCCCTTTTTAGTTGTAGTAGTTTTTCATGACCTTAAATATGTGTACATGGGATTTAATTTATATTTCAGTCTGAGGTGGAGTTGGTTTGTGTCTGTCTTATCTCCCTCTTTCACATGTATTCTCTTAGAGGGTAATGCCTCCCATTTGAGTGTTTACTATACCCCTAGTGCTAGTCACGGACCCATGGCCAACAAGAGACGGGACACAGGGGGTCATTATCTCTCTTCTCACATTTCCGGCCTAAGAGGGGTAAACCTGTGGGGAGGGGGTCTTGGAATTAATGCTATTCTTTTATTTTTAACACCCATTAATCATTTTGACAATTACTGTAAAGTCAAATATTTCGATTATTTAAGGTTTATAATGATATATTAAAAGGAAATGAGGCCTATAAATGGCCCATGGATTATATTTTTTATCATATGAAATTATTGTTCCATAATATATAATTTTAATGAAGTCTGAATCATTTAATAAAATATTGATTATTTTAAAAAATCATTAACGTCACTTTTGAAAATACCTGAAATATTAAAATATAATTTTATTAATTTATTTAAAATGTTTCCAATATTAAATTTAGTTTAATATATATAATATAAAATCATAAAATAATCATCCACTAAATTTTTTAAAGGATTAGGTATTTTTTTGAATCTTATATTTTTGTGTAACTTCATGGCTAACCAAATCTATACTTAAATGCAGTAATTCCCCTTTCAAAATAAACTATCAATAATTTTACTTATAAGTTAAATATTGGGTTATAAATGGAAAAGGGATGACATTTCAAACCATTTATAATCATAATTTTACCCTTCTAATATTTTTATATTTTTTAAATAATTTAAGAAAATATACTAATCGTTAAATACTATTAATGTATTTTTTATAACAACTCCCATAATTTGATTTTGAAAACAATAAGAAATTAATTGAATTTGAATAAATCATTTTCCAAAATACCAAATAAATAATTTTTTTCATAAAAAATAGTGAAAGAAAACACATTTTTTTATTTTAATTACTATTAATTATTTTGAAAAAATTTATTTTTTTATATGAATTGAATTATTTTTACTTCAATGTTGTGTTAGATTCTTTGGTAATTATTAAATCACTAAATATAAAAAAAACCATGATTCAAATTAATTTTTCTATACAAAAAAATTATAAATGAATATATCATATTCTTGTCATTATTTTATTTTTTGGGAGAAATTAGAGTCAAGAGAGTAAAAAAATTTAATTAATTTCTTAAAATAATATAAATTTCATAATCAATGAGAAATGAAACAATGTGTAATAATATTAAATAATTATATGGAACTAGTAAAAGTAAAATCACACAATTAGATAAATAAGTTTTGTATAATAAATTTATATCCTTATACCAATGTTTTAACTCAGTTTTACCCATTTTACCCTTACCGAGGAGACAAATACTCTCATGGATTACCGTTCACAATGAAAAAAAAATAAAAGGGACCTATTTAAAAATTTTGATCCAAAAAATTTAAAATATGTAATAAATTATTGAAGATTAAATTTACATAAGTGGATGGATTTAATTTAATATCAAACCCATAAGATGTGATGGAAAGGAGTTTACTAGAATATTTTTCTAAAGTATAAAAAGTGGTTATACCCATATATATAAAAAACAATTCTAATAACTCTCATAATATTATTAAAAATAGTAATTTACTCAGGATACTTTTAAATCCATTAGAAACAAATCCTACATTGTAAATTATTTAAATGAAAAGATAATTTTTGATAAAAAAAATTCATATTTTTCATTATTCCGGAAAAAATATATCTATTTTTTAAATTTAAATAAAATTCAACCTACAAATTACTTGGAATTATAATTCCATAAATGAATTTGATTTTTTTAAAAAATAAAATTTATAAATATGTAAGAAACTAGTAATAATTCACATGAAAAATATTAAATAAAAATATCTATTGAAGAGAATGATTTTTTTAGCCTAAGATGAATTTACTAAAAATTGAGCCCTCATTACCTTAGAAATTATCAATAAATTTATATTAATTAGAAATACAACAAATATTTTTCTATTATTTTTTACTCATATTCATACCCATCAATTCAATTATAATGAAACATTAATGGAATAATATTGTTATAATATATCTCAATTCACATAAAGCTTGGCGTTGTGTGTTAAGTAAGATATCAAGAATATTATTATTTTAATATAAATTTTCTTGGTGTTACAAAATCCCCTAGTTTAAATAAATTTCACCCTTAAAATTTTATCAAGATCAGTATATGTCCAATATTTGATAATAACTCTATTGAAAACTCACATCATATATAGGGATAATAAAACATACATTCAAATGGGAAAGTGGGAAACATAAATGTTAACTAAAATAACATATAATAGCATTCCTAGATAACAAAAATTATCATGGGAGGTTAAAATTCACACATGGAGGAGAAATATATCATCTAATTATTAATAGAGAGTTAATGATATTTTTTTCAAGAGAATGTTTACGAAATAAACATAAATTATTGAGGGTTGAAATGAACATCTATTTATTAATAATAAAGGTAAATAGAGTATATTTTATTTCCTGGTCCTTTTACTAATGCTAATGGATTATTTTTCTATAAATATATAAAACATAAGAAAATATATTTTTTTGACTCCTCATGTGTTAATCATGTTTTAATGATCACAAATCTGATTGATTCTGCAAAACTTGTTAATCCTGTGTAATCTATCTCAAATAATATGTACAAATGATTAGTTTCTTTATGATTTAAATAGTTGTTGTAAACTTTGTTTAGTTTGAGATATAATAGATTTCCATGATAAATGATTCAGTCTAATCCATTCTATGAATATCAATGTTTTTGTCTGTGTATAGATATTTTTCTAAATTTGAGAAACCGTGAATCTTCCAAGGATTATGTTTTTCTAGAAAATGACCTAGACACAATGACCTAGACACAATGACCCATACACTGTGACCCAAACACCATGACCTAGACACCGTGAACAGACACCACGACCATCCAGACACCGTGACCATCTAGACATTATGACCAGACATTGTGATTAGACACCGCATCTGTGCTACTTGTTCCTGATATCTATACAACAATTCCATCATGAAGGTCTCATCATTCAATAAAAAAGAAGGAGACACCATTTCATGGAGACACCGTTTCATGGAGACAATGTCTCTATAAAAACTATGACACCGTTATTTAATATGTTTTTTCAATTTCCAATTTAATTCTAATGGTCATATTTGAGTCCTTTAAATGAACTGACACAATTAATGTTTCTTTTTAGACATGTCACCAGATAGTATGAGGTATGAGGTGAAAAATACATTCATCATGTCAGCTCCAACACATGCACTCCAAGAATAAAAATAACAGCATGGCCAGAAACCATAAAAAAAGTGGATAGGGAAACAAGTGTGTACGATAATAAAGAAGAACTAAAATTCATGAGAAAAGAACCGACATGTGAAACTCAACACTTCTAGAGAACACAAAAATAATTATCGAATCCAAAAAGATGGGATACCATAGATCATCATTTAGAACAACTTCCCTCTATCAACTCCACGAAGAACAAAATCTAGATCTTACTAACTTGTGATACTATGTTTTCTACAAGAGGACTCTATTATTGCATCTTCTTCATCCTATAAGTCTAGAGCTTCAGAGACTAACACTCATAGCACTTATAACCTTTTCTCATCATTTTTTCCTTAATGTGTATTCTTTCTAGATTTCAAGTAGTGTGTGCATGTCTGTATAAAAACCCACACTCTCTCCTGCATTAAACTAATAGATACAAGATATCTTACCTGTAACATCTTTTTATGCTTGTTTATTCTTATGGATAAGTGTTGAAGAGGTCCCTGTATGACCTGATATTTCATACCCATGATGAACTATGGAAGAGGTTATGTGACATGGAAAGTCTTATGTACAACTTTTTACCTTGATCTAGTGTGTGGATCATGTTTATTAATATAAACTACTTTGTGGAAGCTGATCACCAAGTGGGGTAGATTAGGTCTTTGATTGAGACTGAACAACTTGTTTATATCTGTTGTGTTGTCTAAATTAGTTTCCTTTGTTTTATTATATAATTCATAAATCAATAACATTACATTGATAATTAATCTTGGAAAGAAGTAATAATTTTTTTCCTTAGCAGAATAGCTTCAAAAGTAATATTAATAACTAATATTAATATTACTGATAGTTACTCAATCTTATGAGAAGTTATATTAACGGTCAAACATTCATAACCATATTACATTGATTAACAGGGGTGTATTGAATATTTTTGGGGAACCTTTTAAGAATAATTTTCAAACATAATTTTTATAGATACTCAATTCACCCCCTCTTGAGTACTCTAATCTTACCAACATTTGGTATCAAAAGCTGTTTTTTGTTCCTGTTAAGACTGTTTTGACCCTATTAAACTGTGATTTTAGTTGAACATTAATGATCTATAAATTTCTGTTAATTATAAATTTCTATCTCTTTCAAATTATTTCTTTATTATGGATAATAGACTGAATGGTGCTACAACAAACAGACCACTATTATTTAATAGACCCGACTATGCTAAATGGAATATTAAAATAAAAATTAATTTAGAAAGTATGGGTTTTGAAATTTTGTCTTAAATATAGATGAGTATAAAATTATTTCTACTGATAGAATCACTTGGTATGACACTTCCAAAACTACCTATAATAGAAATTGTAAATTCATGAATGCTTTATATTTCTCTTTATGAGATGAGGAATTTAACAAAATTTCTACATGTAAAACTACCCATGAAATTTCGGATACTTTTTCTATTTCACATGAAGGAACTCCTAGTGTGAATGAAATGATACTTAATACTTATACTATTAAATGTGATAACTTTAAAATGGAACCTGATTAGCATATTTCTAACATGTATCACAGGTTCAACGAAATTGTCAAAACAATGGTTTCTCTTGGAAGAGAAGTTACTACCAAAGAACAAATTATGAGGATTCTTAGATGCATGTCTGACAGATGGAGAGGAACCTCTGTCTCTATTAGAGAGTCATGTGAAATCAGAAATTTACCTGTAAAATAACTCATTGGGATACTTATGATGTATAAAAAGTAGCTGAATGTCAACAAGGAACAAGAGGACGAACCCAAAAGAAAATCTATTGCATTTAATACCACCACATCTAAACACAAAGAGAAAGGGAAATTGGAAGCCTCTATAGAATGTTCCAGAAGGGAACAATCATCTCCTAAAATTGATGAGGATATGACTCAATTAGTTAGAATGTTTAAGATATTTTACAAGATGAAGAAATTTTTCCGAAAGCCTAACTTCAATGGAAGATATGATCAAAAAGGAAGTTGGGAGAAAGATTGTAAAATAAGTGACAAGTATGATGAGATAGTCTAATATGAATGCAAGTGAATGGGATATATAATGTCTAAATATTCCAAGATCATGTACTAAAAGAAAAATGAGGACAAAGGTAGAAATTATAAAAAGGCATTGAAAGAAACATGGAGTGATTATGAGGATAGTTCCAGTGACTCTGAATCTTCACATGATGAACAGGCTAACAAACCCAAAATGTGTTTTATGAAAAACGCATATGAGTTAACACTGGAATCTCTTATGCACAATTCCTATTAATATAGAGATTATAGTGACTCCGAAAATATGTATGTTGAATAAATGTTTGAGTATTTTAATATTCTTGAAGAGATATGTAATGAACTAAAAGATAAATACAAGTCATTAAAGAAACAACATGATCATACCTAAACTGTTAAAACTAAACTTACTATAGAAAGGGAGAAAAATTCTCAACTACTCAATGAAAACAATGATATAAATATATCTATTGATCAATTGAAAAAGGATCTTGAAAGGTTTACTAATAGTAAATATAATTTGGTACAAATTATATATAAACAGGTTTATCCTGAATATACTACTAGAATTGACTATCAACCTGGTAAAAGAAATTTTGTACGAACTAATTTAGTTTCTAAGTCCAGGACATACCACTTTACATCTATTTTTGGAAAACCTTTAGATAGTTCATGTTAGGATACACTCTCTACTGATTCAATCTTTTCTTGACCAAATAGAGTTTATTTTTTCATGAACATTACATAATGCTTATTGGAAACCTATGAGGCAGATATGGGTTCATAAATCCCTAGTCACAAAGATTACAGGACCCAAATAAGTATGGGTACCAAAATCTGTTTTTATTTGACTATTTTGTAGGAATGTTTCTTGAAGAGATCTTGTAAAAGTTTATTGTACTTGGACAGTGGGTGTTCAAGAAAAATGATAGAAGAATATTCATGCTTCAAGAATTTAATAAAAATTAATGGTGGACATGTCACATTTGGTGACAATTCCAAAGGAATGATCATTGGCCTTAGCCAAATCGGTAACTCTAACTCATTTTTAATTTCCAGAGTAATTTTTTGTTGATTCACTGAAATATAATCTTCTTGTTATTTCACAACTATGTGTGGATGGATTTCATGTTTAATTTAAAAATTATTCTTGTAATTTTTTCAATTCTAAAAATGAATTAGTATTTTTTGCTTTAAAAATGAAAAATTTTATTATGTTAAATTAGATTCTTTAGTCACTCAAAATGCTTCATGTTTAGGTGTATTTCACAAAGAGTCTTGGATTTGGAATAGAGGACTATGACACTATAATACTGACTCTTTTACAATGTTAACTATAAAAATCATGGCAATAATCCTACCCAAACTTGAGTTTCCAAATTGAAAATGTTTGATAACCTTCTCAAAAGCGAGGGCAACAAAAAATTTTATTTACAGTAAATAATAAGGTATCAACTTCTCAACCTCTCAAATTGGTTCACATGGATTTTTTGGACCATCTAGTGTTTCTATTTTAAATGACAAGCATTATGTTTATGTTCTTGTAGATGACATTTCTAGATATACATGGACTTTATTTTTGGCTCACAAAATTGAAGCCTGCTTTCATTTTTCTAAATATGCTGAAACAGTAGAAAATCATTGTGGGCTTAGAATTAAATCCTTAAGAAGTTATCACGACAATGAGTTGGAAAATCATGAGTTTGATTCTTTTTGTTCACAAAATGGCTATAGTCATAACTTCTCTTCCCCCAGAACACCTCAACATAATAGAGTTATAGAAAGATGAAATAGAACCTTTTAAGAAATTTCTAGAACCATGCTTAGTTAATATGACTTACCTATTTATTTTTGGGCTGAAGCTATAAATACAACATGCTATATAATCAATAAAGTGTTAATTAGACCTATTTTTAAAAGTACTCTAAATGAGTTATGGAACAATAGAAAACCCAATGTAAGAGACTTAAAAGTTTTTTCTTGAAAAGTCTATATCATTAATACTAATAAAAATATTGAATAATTTAAATCCAAGATTGATGAAAGAATATTTCTAGGATAGTCAATCTCTAGTAATGCATATAGAGTGTTTAACAAAATAAATAAATGTGTGGAAGAATCTATCCATGTAAAATTTGATGAAACAAATCCACATGAGCCTAAAACCACTATAGGGAACCTGGAGGATGGTGTTTAAATCTGGAAAATAATTCAAAATCCTATAACCATTCTGTGAAGTAATCTTTATATACTTCTAATTTTGGAAATTCTTTAGATTCAAGTCACAATGAACTAGAACCTATTTATGAACCGGAAATCACCAGTCCTTATTTTTCTAGAGATTCTAGAACTCTAAAGAACCATCCTTTAGAAGATGTTGTTGGAGATTTAGATAATATAACTCAAACTAGAGATTCTATTAGAAATAAGGTTAAACATCAAGTATTCTTGTCACAACATGAACCTAAAAACATTAATGATGCTATAAATGATGAATTTTCTGTGATGGATATACAAGAAGAGATTAATCCATTTGAATGAAACAATGATGGGAAACTTATTGACTGACGAATAGACCCATTCACCATTGGTAGTATGTGGGTGTTCAGAAATAAGGTAGATGAAGCTGGTAAAAAATTTAGAAATAAGACTTTATTGGTTGCACAATGATATAGTCAAGAAGTAATTGACTATGAAGAGACCTTTTCACCAGTAGCTAGACTTGAGGGCATCATATTTCATCATACTTATGCTATACATCTGAATTCCAAACTATATCAAATGGATGTTAAATGTGAATTCCTAAATGGGTATATAGGGGAGGATATCTTTTTTGAGTAACCCCCTGGTTTTACAAAACCTCATTTTCGAAATCATATTTTTAAACTGTCAAAAGATTTATATGGTTTGAAACAAGCTCCAAGAGCTTGGTATGATAGTCTGAGTACTTTTCTTATTTCCAAAGGTTTTACAATAACTTTAGCTTATCCTAACCTTTTTATAATATGAATTTACAATAATCTTTTAATAGTTCAAATAAATGTATATGAAATTATCTTTGGATCTTCAATAAATTTTTTATGTATTGAAATCTCTAAAATGATGCAAAACGAATTTGAAATGAGTTTAATGGGTGAAATAAAAATCTTTCATAGATTTCAAATCTTTCAAAATAATGATGGTATTATTTTAAACCAAAGAAAATATACTAAATATCTTCTAAAACGTTTTTTATTTGATATCACTAAAAGTAGTGACACTCCAATGAGTACTACATGTAAGTTGGGTCTTGATGAAGATGGAAAATATTTTGATCAAACCACTTATAGAGGGATGATTGGAAGTCTACTCTACCTAACTACTAGCTCACCTGCCATTATGTTTAGTGTGTATATGTGTGTTTTTTTTAAGAAACCCCTATGGAATCTCATTTAAATGTTGTTAAGATATTTTTCAAATACCTCAAGAATAAACCCAATCTAAGACTGTTCTATCCCAGAGGAAAATCTTTTGAGTTTGTTAGTTATTCTGATGCTGACTAATGTAGTTGCAAGTTAGATAGAAAAACAACCTTTGGAACATTTAACTTTTTAGGCAAGTCACTATTATCATGGTGTAATAAGAATCAAAAGTTTGTTGCATTATCTACTGAAAAATTTCAATACATATATTTTGGTGGTTCTTGTGAAAAAATATTGTGGATGAATCACACATTACTAGATTATGGATATCAATTCATGAATGTACCTATAAATTGTGACAATACAAGTGCTATGAAAATATCAAAAAATCCGGTTTCACACTTTAGGAAAAGACATATTGATGTATGACATAACTTTTTGAGTGGTAATTATCAAAAAGGTGACATATCATTGGAATTAATTGGAAATTAATATCATCTAAATGATATATTCACCAAACCATTAAATTTTTAAAGAATAAATTACATCATACATGAATTGGGAATGCTAAATCTTAAGTAGTAAGCATACTGTTTCAAAGCTTACTGTCTCATGTTTACGGTATCAGAATAAATATCTCTTTGTTACTGTCTAGCACTTACTATCTCAAACAATATGGTTCCACAGATTAGAAATCCCACAGTTATGGTCTCACTGTGAAAATCTGTTACGATCTCACCGTGATTGCCAGTTCTAGTCTCACTTTGAAATCCATTTATGATATCACCATATGGAAAATTTATTATTTTATTTACATACTATAACCCGTCTCATGATATTTTATTTTTACATTCCCGTGCTTTTGTTTTTACAACACATGGTATCCCTAAATGATAAAATTGAAAGAAGATTCACTCCTTTCATCACCCAAGCTCTCTTCTCTCAAACTGTAACGCCTATTTCAACATTTCTCTCTATCGAACCTTGTCTAAATGCGCAGGATGAAATTCCAATCATCGTCAACCACTGAGAAGTGCAGTTCAAATAAGAAAATTAAAATAGATCCAAATTTAGAACCTAGAGGTCCTTTGAATCTGAACCTGGTAAACAGAGTCATCATTACTGAAAAGGAATTTTTCCCCAAGTGGGTACTATCAATTAAGTCCTTATTATCGAAAGTACTAAAAGAGAAAGGGTGGTTGGATTGGTTCACAAAGGAGGATAGACCGATTTACCTGAATCTAGATGCACAATTTTATCTGTTTGTTCAATTTTCTTTTGATAAAAAAGATGATATTATTGTCAGAAGCTAGATAAATGGATAGAGATGTAAATTTTCTTAGAGGTTATGGATGCATGACTAAGGATACATCATGAGGGTATTTGTGGGGAATATAATAGAGGTCCTCCTCCTCCTAGTGTGATCTTTGTTTTCAAATAATCATTGCGAAGAATAATTGTAAATGAAACAATGTGAAGAGCCATAACTTCTGAGCTAGATGATAAAACTAGACTTTGGTTTAAATATTTTCAGAATACGATTTCCCTAGAAAAGGTTATTTTTCTACACTCAGGTATCAGGATGTATTCATGATATATCTCATGAAAGATGGACACATGATTAACCTATGAAAATATGTTATACTTCATACATCTGAGTTGATCAAGACAACCTCTAAGCCAGCCTCATTGTTCTACTCATGATTAATCTCAACTATGTATCATGCTAAAGGGTTAGTTGGATTCAATTATGAAGTCATTAAGGACTAATTTTTTCTTTCAAAAGTTAATGTCATGTGAATGAAAATTAGTTGGAATCCATGTTGAAAAGCATGGGTGGAGGATAATGAAAAGGTTTATGAAAACTTCAACCTGGTTCAGCACTCTTAAGACATAAGGACCTTTTTTATCTAGGTTTGGAACCAAATGAAATAGTGGACTATTTTGATGAAGAAGAATTGGAAGATGCTGATGTACATGTAGGGGAAACTGTTCATGATGAGAAAGACAGTGAACCTGTTCTCTATGACTTAACTAAGAAGGAAATTCCTCTTCCTATAGAAGTTTCTAATATGGAAGAAAAACCTACTTATAAAGAAGAATCTGTGGCTTATGTAAGAGTAAATTATATTTTAGAAGAGAATATAGAAGAAGATCCTTCCCTTATTCAAGAAGCTGCTTATGATGAACATGTAGAAGAATAGGATGTTCCTAAAATTATCCAATCCACTGAAGAGAGAATGATGTAAGCCATTCAATTAGCTAGAAAGGAAATGGGTTAAGATATTAGGGAAGAAATCTTGTAAATAGATCAAGGATCTAAATCTATCAGTCCTGAGAAAGATGCACCTGTTGAGGGGGAGCATCAGCCGAATATGGATAGTTTTGAAGTGCCAAATAAAGTTTATTCAAGATCATTAGATACATGGTATAAATTACCTAGTTATTTTTTTTGTGAATGATTCTTAGGAAGTCTCAGTTAAAGTTATATTTCTTTCTACTATGTTTCAATTGAAACATGCATCTACTTATGAAATTATAGATGCAAGGATCCTGAGCTTGTCTCAACTTTTATCCCTGAACCTTCATAAAAACCATCCACCTTGGTGAGTATGGATGATTTTAAAGCATTTAAAACTACCCTATTAGATGGGGTTGAAAATCACATGAATACTCAACCTACTCCTATGACAATCTTGAGTGGATGAGATGGTTCCCTATTGTTAGAGAAGATTATTTGGAAGATTCATCCCAAGAAGCTTCATGAAATTCATTAATTCAGAGTTGAGAACAAACATTTAAGTGATGAAGTGAAGTATCTCAGAGGTATGGATGACGATATGCAGAGAGTGATGAAATCTAGACCAGGACATATTTCTCATCCTGTTGAGGATATTAGTAGTCAAATTCCACAAGAAGTTGCATCCCTAATTCAACCTAATATGAAATTCTTAGCTGACAAGGTGGCTGAAAGAAATAAGAAAATTGTTCAAGAGATGCATGAACTTTTTATTGGTCATAAAAAGTTGACTGATGAGTATAAGGGATTTCTCAAGAAATTTCTCAATAAACGGAAGTCCCTTTCATCAGCTGTTATAAATTATAATAATTCAGGATATTCCTCTCAACCCTCTTTGGTCAGTGATCTGCTTAGAAAAATTTTAAAAGAAGAAATCTAATCTATGCTCAGTGGCTTAGACAAAGACTCTCTATCTTATGTTGTCAAGAAGTGTGACCGAGTTCTTGATTTGGTGAGAATTCATTCCAAAATAGAAAATGATGCTTAGGAAGATGTTACTAAGAAGGTGTAACTTTACTTCAATAAGATATTATCTATGCATGACATGACAAACAACTTCATGTACCTTGTCTATAATATGAGAATCCATCATGTCACTCAAGATTTCAAAATTCAAGTTCCAAAGCTTATGAATTTCACTCCCTTGTTGGACAAGTTAATGGAGTACCTGAATGACCTTGAGAAAGAAATGCAGTATGGTGGTGAGATCATTGTTGACTTCCTCAAGATTTTGAGGCCATATATTCATGTATAGGGTACTACTATTGTGGCTCATACAACTGCACCCTTGAGACCTTGTTTTCATACCATATCCTCCTATTCCCTTGACTCGACTTCGATGTCTATCTCTTGGGCTCTATGCCAGACCAGACCTGTTATCCTTGACCAAAAATTGCCTCAGTCTTCCACCAAACTTACCTTGGCCCCTTTTGTTTTTTATAGACTCCCTCTATCTTCACTATCAGTTTCTTTACTCCCCTATTCCACTTCTACTTATACTCCTATGGATATTTCTGATGCTACTACCATTGGAAATGATAAGATAACCGATGATGAAGAAAAATGAACACTCTCTTTTGATAAGGATGATTTCTGTATTTTTTGTTGCATACTGTTTGTAATGAAACTTTTCATCCATCTAATGCATTCTGCAATCTTCTTATCTATTCTTTTATTTAATTTTTTATTCTTTCTGATAAATCCAAAAGGGGGAGAGATATGGAAGATGTGAGAAATGAAAACCAATGAAAATGATGAGACACATTCACTAAGAATAGATCTCTCCCTCACATGTTTTTTTATCATAAAAAATGGGGATATTGTTGGAATCCTCATGTGTTAATCATGTTTTAATGATCAAAAATCCTATACATTTTGTAAAACTAGGTAATCCTATGTAATATGTCTCAAATCATGTGTATAGATGATTTGTTTCTTTATTCCTTACATAATTATTGTAAACTATTTCTAGATTGTGTTATAATGGATTTCCTTGATAAATTATTGAGTCTAATCTGTTCAATTAATTTCACAGTATAAGTCTAAGAACATATATTTGGCTATGTCTGAGAAACTGTGAGTCTTCCACTTATTACATTTTTATGGAAAAGGACCAAGACACTATGACCAAGACACCATGAACTAGGCACCATGACCTAGACACTATGACCCAGACATTGTGACCCAGACATCGTGACCAGACACCGTGACCATCTAGACATTCTGACAATCTAAACACTGTGACCAGACAGTATGACCAAACACCGTGATCAGACACCGTATCCGTGTTACTGGTTCTTGATCTCTATACAACTATGCCATCATGATTATCTCATCACTCAATGGAAAAAAATAATACACCATTTTAAGGAGACACCATTTCAAGGATACACTGTTTCATGGAGTCACCATTTCCAGACTAACTATGACACCATTATTTAATATGTTTTTTTTGTTTTTTAATTTAATTGTAATGGTCATATTTGAGTCTTTTAAATGAACTGACACAATTAATGTTTCTTGTAGACATGTCACATGATAGTACGAGGTACGAGCTGAAGAATACATGCATCTTTTCAGCTACAACACATCCCCTCCATGAATAAAAAAACAATGTTCCCAAAAATGAAAAAAGAGGATAAAGAATCAACTATGTGAAATAATGAAAGAGCACAAGAATTATTGAGAAAAGAACCGACACATGAAACTCAAAATATTTTAATAGGACACGAAGCATTCTTGAATCCAAAACTCTAGGATACCATATACCAGATTCAAGAACATCTTTACCTTGTCAACTCCATGAAAAATATGAGCTAGATCTAACTGACATGCGATACTCTGTTTTCCATGAGAGGACATGATTAATACATATTCTTTATCCTAGAATTCTATAGTTACATAGAATAATAGTCATAGAACTTTTAACTTTAGCTAATTATTTTTCTTTATTGTGTATTTTTTAGCTTTCGAGTAGTGTGTGCGTGTTGGTATAAAAACACACGTTATGTACTACATTAAATTTAGGGATACAAGATAAAATTCCTCTCATATATTTTTATCTATGTTTATTCCAACAGATAAGGGTGGAAGAGGTCCCTGTGTGACCTGATAGTTCATACCCACGAATAACTATGGAAGAGGTCGTGTGACTTGGACAGTCGTGTGTGATGTTGTTTACCCCGATCTAGGGTATGGATCAATTTGATTAATATAAACTTCTTGGTGGAAGGTGATCACCATGTGTAGTGGATTAGGTCTCTTTTTGAGACTAAACAACTTGTTTTATATCTAATGTGTTATTTAAATTATTTTTGTTTGTTTTAATGTATAATTTAGAAATAACTATCATTACAATGATACTTAATCATAGAATGAAGTTATAATTGTTTTTCCTTATTAGAATAACTTCAAAAGTAATATTAATAAGTTATATTAAGATTACTCAGAATTAATAAATCTTCAGAGAAGTTATTTATACAATCAAACATTCATAACTGTATTACATAGACTAACAGGGCTGTATTTAAATTTATTCAGGAAACTTTTACGAATACTTTTCAAACAGAAATTTTTATAGATACTCAATTCACCCCCATTGAGTTCACTACTCCAACCAACAATTTTTTTTATATCTTTCTTTATTTCCTAAAAAAATCCATCCTATGATTTTCTTCAATAAATTTTGTCTTCATATCTTATTCGAATAAGCGAATATTGAATATAATGATTTCATTCTTCAAGTGATAAAATTTACTTTGACAATAATAAGACCCATAAAATAATTTAAACTCATTCCTTAAATTTTTAAAATATTTAAAAAATTCAAATGGTTAGATAATTTATTTAAATATAGATAAATATAATAAATTAGTCACTAATACCTCAACAAAAATACAAAAAATAAATATCAATGCATTCTAAAAATATAAAATAGTATGACTCCACAAAAATAGGTCAAACAAAATTCATAACCATATTATCCAAAAGATAAGATCACATTTTATTTTAAAATAAAATTCAATATTTTTCCTGAGACAACATAAATTAGTTCAGAATGACACATACAAATATGTGAATGCCTTGATCATTTATTCTACTAAAACATACTAATAAATTTCCCAAAATTACTATAATCCCAATAAAAATATAAAAAAACATAAATTATTCTATATATTAACTCCATATAATATATTTCATTATTCCAAAAATGAAATAAACACCATTAAAGATGATTTAAATAACATTTTTATCAAATTAATAATCAATCCCAAGGTTACCAATACTATCCCATTTACTTATTCAATTTCAATCGTCTGTTTCATTAAACTATACATTATTATTAAAACATAACGAACATATTAATGGTTATGATTTCATTAATCATATGTTCCCCAAAAATTTCACCTTACCACTAAAAAAATTTTCTTGGTTATCAATACCATTCAAAAAATGTTCTCAAATACTTAAAGATAAACTATTATGGTATAATCCTTATATGTCTCTCGATTTTAATAAATATTATATCATTTATATAAAAATTATATAATATAATTCTTAAATACAAATAGATACACATTTTAATCCATTTACTTCAATGATTCGCATAACAATGGTATGAGTTAACCATTTTATTAAGTCATTGACTTGGATAATTCCCAAGTTCCCCATAAATAATAAATTGAATTCTGAAAAAATAAAAGTTTTCTATGACAATCATTTCTATATTGAAATTTTTTCTCCCTTAATTATATACATTATCGTATTCGATCCTTAATACATTACTGAAATAAAGAATATTCACATTTCTTTCCTCTATAAATCTAAATAAATGTCTATCTTACTCATATTTGGCATGGTAGGAAACTCATTGATGTTTAAATTTTTTGTAACATCCCATGTAAGTAATGAATAATATATATTTTTATCTATGTCTATGTATGAATTATATAGGGTTTTAGAGGCTTAAAACGAGAATAAATCCAATCTTAAGCATGGAATACACTAATATTTTTAAAATATTGTTTTACTGCCTTTTGGTGGAATTTTTTTTTAAATAAAACTTTTGACAATTTTAAAATCTCTATTTATCAAAATAAACTTATTATTTATGACTGGTGCATTGAAATTTACTTTGGGTAAATTTTTTGTATTTTTCCGACGATGTTCATTTCATAATGAATAGTGAAAAATACTGCCTTTTACATCAAAACTGCTTTTTAATCTAATTTAATTATATGGTTAGATTATCTTTTTAATTGGTCTTAAAGTGTAATTAGAATATATTTTTACCATTTAATCCAATGGTGGTCATTAAGATTAATTTCACTTTATAATTGGGCATAAACTAATGCCAAACCTTTCATAGATATTGTTTAAAAAAAACCCGCTATTTGTTTTGACAATGAGAATTATATTTAAATTAATTATTTCAATTTCTGTGTTTGTAATTTGGTAAAATGGATTACATATTTGGAATCATAAGGTCCAAATTATTTAATCAAGACTCTTTTGTTTTTGGACATTATGAATAGTAACGACGGTAATTATCTTTAATTATCTTGATTAATTAGTAATCGGGTAGTTAAGGATAATAAAATAATATCATATTAATAACAAATTACCCCAAAATGTGTCCTAATACTACTTTTTGTGTCATTTCCGACCATGGGATTCCTTGTTCTAAACTTGGGGACCCCATGGAATCACTTTTGTGTGATAATGACTTTTTATCTTTTTATTTTTCAAGGAAGTTAAATATAACAAAAATGTATCACCTGAGTAAAAAAATTTAATTTTGTCTAAATAAATGATATATTGGACAATAAATATTAATTGGAAATCGTAAAATTTTTCCTACATCATATTTTTTTTATAATTTTTATAAATTAAATTATTTATGGCATCATGATGATGCAGCGATTACCTCATTAATAAGGGATTTAAATAAAATGAACAGATAATGTTAAAACTATAACATAAACTTTTAAATGACCTATTGTATGAATATATTTTGAACCCTTATCACCTTATCCTCTAAATACATCAATGTGAGACCTTTAAAATCCGAAACTCATTTGAAAATAAAGTAACATTTTATACCTTTCCAAGAGTGCCCCTCCTCTCCTCTTATAAAATGCCCCCACCTCTACCTCCTTACCCACACCTATAAAGCATTTGGCTCGACCAAACCCTGCCCATTTTGTCTCTCAAAATCCCTCTCTTCCTCCTAGAAGCCTCACTTTGGGCAGATGTCTTCCCAAGGAAGCCTTTGAGCTCAAATCAAAAAGAGTTACCCGATTTTAAGGTAATGTCTTCACTTGTGTTCTTTTGTTTTATTTTGCTTCTCAAACCCTATAAACTCTTTTTATTCCTTTACTATGTAACAAAAACAGTATATTAAATATAATATGATGTTTTTATGAGATGTATTAGAGCTACACCTACACACACCTCCATCTAATGGTTAAAGAACATACTGTTTCTGTGGTTGCCGAATTTCTGCCTCACGAAACGATGATTGTTCAATCTTCTTTTAACACCATTAATGGTGGCCATTAAGATGTCACTCTATTTATATATGATATATATTATGTTTATGTTTTTCTTTATGCTTCTTTATTTTTCATTTGTGGTATACCTTTATGGTTTCCATTATGGGTAAACATGATAATTTCATTTTAGGAAGTGTCGACTACCGCCCCCTCAAAGTGATTTGATTCGTTAATACCATATGTGGGACGTATAAAGGATGGAGTTAATGTTATTATATATGATTTTATAATGGAATTATAATATACCCTTATATAATTATGATTTCACTCCATTAAATATGAAATAGAAATGAAAGTAGCATTCATGCGTACGTACGACTTACCGTCTCCATGAATGGTGCATTTCATTTCTTATCCCCAAATGTAATGTACTTTTATAAGTAAATATATATAATAGATATATATGATGTATGTTACATCTAAATGATGAATATAATTCTGGAATTAAAATATACATATCTCTCATTTATTTTTAATTACATTAATATGACATAGAAATGAAAGTAGCGTTCTTGCGTACGTACGGCTTACCGTCTCCATGAACGGTGCATTTCATTTCTTACCTCTAAATGATTATATAATATTATAAATGCATGTATATACTAGATATATATGATATATTTTTCATCTAAATCATGAATATCATTCTTGAGATAATATATATTTGACTACGTGAACAACTTGTAAATATAAGAAGTTCACTTTTGACTCAAGTACCAAATATCGACAAAACGACCGTTATTAACTTAAATGATTACATAATGTTCATAACATGGTAATAAGTGATATAAAAGTAATAATTAACTTGAATAAGGTTCTTAATCAAGTAGAAATTAACTCAATTATATTATTCACGACATTAAAGAACGATCGAGTCAAGTCGGACCCAAGGTAAGGGAATTCGTCTCAATCTCCATTCATTGAGGCTTATTTTGTTTTATACACTACTTTATTTTATACGGTGTATAAACCCCTTTGTCTTTTACGCTTATTCAAAAGGAATCTTTTTTTATACGAAGCATTTACTAAATGAAAAAAGGGAATGTTTTTTTTGTCGTACGTATGCGGCGACAACGACTTCTCTGCCGCCGTGACCATTATTTGAGTTTCAGCTTCCTCTACAACCCATAACCTTTTTTGAATGAAAAATAAATACCATGTTTTAGTTTTTTTTATTTTGGTATTGAAAATGGTTTTCATAATTTTTTTATATCAATGTGTAGTATTGATATCTTTTGATTGAAAAGTGTAAATGTTATGTTTCCTTTATGCATGTTTTATGTGATACTATTATGTTATGGTTCTTGGGCATTGTTATGAAGATGGGTGATTCCGTGATAAACTAAGGGCGGGTGAGCCCGATATTGCTCTCAAATGCTATGGGTAATGCGAAGGAGTTAAACGTTAAGGTTTCTCTGAAGAGATTTAGGGAATATACTGTGATGGGTATTCCAAATGTAACCAAGAGGGTTACTCCCTGCGTAAGAATGTTATGAATTCCACATGTTACCTTTATGTCTTATGATTTCTATGATTTATTCCTAATTTGATGATGTATGTTAAAGTGCATATGTTTTATGGGTAAAGTATGATTTCATTGATTCTTATGTATGTAGGATCGAAATAGTGATGTAGATGCTCAATATACAAGAGCGGGGTGAATTGTATACTTTAAAAATTCCTTTGGAACCCTTAAAGTTAGTTAAGAATAACTATGTTTTCCTTAAAAGAAGGAAAGGGCTAGGTTTAACAAAGTTAAACTAAGAAAATTCACAACACCTCTAACTCTAAATGCAAACTTGGAAAGAGATACCGAACGTGAGTTCCGGAAATATGGTTCCGGAAATTGAACCCTAATAAAAGATTACAATATGAGATTCTAACTTAAAGCGTATAGAATCTAAATGAAATAGAGTACAAATAAGGAAGTATAAGAAAGTTATACTTTCCTTATAATACAGAATGCAGCGGAAATTAAACAAGTTGTTAAACTACAAGTAACAAGATAATAGTCTTTTAACCCAAAGAGAAGGGTATCCAACAACCTTGGATAAGGGTCCCTTGATTTATACTTTCAAGAAAGTCTGTCTTACCCACACCAGGGTAAGCCCTCGATACGAAGATCGGAGTCTCTGTCTTGCTATCCTCGCAAGCCCTCAACTTTAAGGTAGTTGGAAACCTCTGTCTTCATCAGCAAGGAATCCCTAGAACTTCAAGGTAGTCGGCACCTCTCTCTTCCTATCCCTGGAAGTCCTCGAATGTGATCACCAACATTCAGAGTCGCATGAAGCTTTGAGAGTTAATAAGAGCCTCTCTCTATAGAAATCACTTCAAGCATGTAATCACATGTGTCGAAGATCTTTCAGCCTTTCAGGACTTGCAACAGCACCGAACTCTTTCAAATGAGCTCCCATTTATAGGTAAGGTCGGCTCCTTCTCCAACGTTCATATTTTCCTTAAAGATCGTAGGGACCTGTACACGTGTCACTTAGACAACGGTTAGTTTATAAAAAAATAGATGACATCGTTTTATAACAAAACAATTGTAACAGAATGTACGACATCGTTTTAATTCTAACTCAAAAGTTCGGAATGAAAACTTAGGAGTGAAGGTTCAGAGTGTAATGAAAATAATAAAGAGTAGACAGATTATAGAAAAGTAAGCAGAATAAAAGTTCGTAGTCTAACCAAAATATTTTTCGGAGTCTGAATTAATTCAGAGTGTATAAAACAAAGATAATCAGATTCTGTTTAATTGGTGAATTCGGAATGGGAATTCAGAATGGGAATTCGTCATCAGAATTCGTAATGAGAATTCATCATCAGGATTCGGAATGATAATTCGTTATCAGAATTCTTAATGAGAATTCGTCATCAGAATTCGTAATGAGAATTCTTCATTAGAATTCGTAATGAGAATTATTCATTGGAATTCATAATGAGAATTATTCATTGGAATTCGTAATGAGAATTCTTCTTCAGAATTCGTAATGAGAATTAATCATTAGAATTCGATATCGAACTTCATAAGAATGCGTATCCTGAATCTGGAATAGAACTTAGTCAGAGTTTATATTCGGAATTCAGAATGAAACTTCCTTATAGTTCTTATCCAGAATCCGAATCCTAAAACAGAATGCTTCATATCAAAGTTTCAACGATTCTGAGAAAATAGAAATGAATCCGAATCTCATACTTAAGAAAAATATGGATGAATATAAGACAAGGATAATTTTTCTTATAAAAGCAATTTTCCTTAAGAAAACAATTTTCCTTATAAAAGCAATTTTCCTTATAAAATTCAATTTTCCTTATAAAAACAATTTCCCTTAAGAAATAATTTTTCCTTATGGATAAGGTGTTTGTGATTTTTAAAACAAGAAGGAATGAAAAAGTCATAAGAAAAACCTTATTGACTCAACAATCTCCCCCTTTTTGGAAAGCAAAAACATCCTTACGAAAAATAAATTCTAGGAAGAAAGAAAAACAATAAAGCTTATCTCCCTTTGCTTTAAGGATATTGATGAATACGACTAACTCCCCCTTAGGCCTTGAAACTCTAAGGATCGTATTAAGATTTCCGGATTGACATTTCATTATGAATAAGAAAGTCTTCTTAAATAAAAAACTCCCCCTTAAACAAACTCTTATTAGAATTCATTTTCCTTATGGATCTTTTCCTTCTCCCCCTTTTGATAAACTCTTATTAGAGTTCTTATTTTTCTTAAGGATCTTTTCCTTCTCCCCCTTTGTGATTTTCAAAAAGAAATTGAGGGAATGGGAAAAAAAATAACAAAGTACCTGAAACATTAGTAGTAATAACAAAAGAAAGGACAAGCACAAATTTCATTGAAATCTCGGCAACAAAAAAAACAACAAAAAGATCGGATTTGGTTATTTCGGATCTTTTTCCTTTGAAATGAGCCCCTTAAGAATAGTCTTGATATTCTTTAGGTCTTTATGATCTTCTTCAGCTTGCTTTTCTAAGACCACTATCCTTGCAGATTGAGCTTCAATATTTTCTTCCTAGACTTTCATCTTTTCTTCCTGAGCCTTGATCTTTTCTTCCTGAGCCTTCATCCTCTGTTCAAACTCAATCCGATGATCCCTTTCAAATTTTCAGTTTTGAGAAACGGAATTCAACTTCCCATTCAGATCTCTGACTTCTTGAATCCGGAAGTTCTTTTCATCAGTCAGCTTCTCTTCAAAGGAGGAAGTCAGCTCATTTATCTTCCTGTCCTCAGTCTCGAAGGCATCTTTAACATTATCTAGAAACTCATCAAATAACCTCATCTCCTCAACAGTCTTCTTCGACCAGTTTGTCATCTTCTTACAAGATTTTCTATGAGCTTCGTAGCCAACAATGAAGGTTTTGAACTGAGCCTCAATCTCAACGCACTTGTCCATAACCATAGATACAGAGTCAGTTTTCTGAATCAATGCATGTTGGAGCATCTGGCACCTTGAGTCAATACTTGAGAAGGTCGGAATGGATCCCACCAACTTCTTTAAAGACTGGACAACAAAGTCATGCCCACCGAGGATGACTCCGAATCCTAAACTCTGCTTGGAGAATTTTCTTCCTCAACAAGGTCAATCTTTCTCTTTGAAGAACTACCAACTTCCTTCCTCTTCCTCACTCTTGAGCTCGGAGTATCAGAAAGAATTTGCTTCCCCTTGTCTTTTTTCAGAACCGATTCTTGATCAGGGGTTTTCTGCTCGCCAGTAGAAACTTGAACAATATCATCAACTAGTTTTTGAACAACATCTTCCTCATTCTTATCCTTATCTGGAGTTACTAACTTAGAGGATTCAGCCTCTGAAGTTCGGAGTGACAGGTGTTCCGAAGGCGACCCCTTATACTCATCTACTTCTTTCAATAAGTCTCTTGTTTCACCACTTGCTTCAGCAACCTGTTCTTCCTCTTGCACTTATTGAACCTTCTCGAGTTGCTCAACATGTTCGGTTGTAACCTCTTCCGGAAAATCAAGGTTTCTTCCTGGAGTCTCAGGTAGAGATTCCAGGGAGAAAGATCTCAGAACTGGGATGCTTCCGGATACCATCTCATTAAATTTTAACAACACTTGGACTGCCTCGGCTTCTGACATCTTCTTCTTGAGCTTCTTCTCCTTTACTTGTTTTTCAAGATGATCAGCCGTTCTCTCCTTTAAGGCTTTAGCTTTCGTAGGGTCCAATCTGAACTGCGGATCCCCTTCTTTCCTTTTCTCTTTATCTGCTCTCCACTTGGCAACAACCTCATCAGGAAAAGCCTTCTTCTTCTTTGGTTTGGGAGGTGCGGTTTGAGCTTCCTTAGATTTTGGATCATGTACCTCAGCTGCAACTTCCTTCAACTTTCTTTTCTTTACTGGCTTGGACGATTCCGGTTCAGCAGTTTTCGGAGCCGCTTCTTCTTGACTAGGAAAATCGAAGAACTCACCAGTCTCCTTGTTGAAAGCCACATCCATCCTCTTAAGAGTATCATCACTGACCAACAAAATTTTTCAAACCCTTGGCATAGATCTGCAAGCTTCCTTGAAGGAGTCAAGGCACCAAACTATCAACTTTGATAATATTGCTGGGTAAATTACGATCTGGGCTCTGAGATTTCCTTTCTTAAGATTCTCGATGGTTATAAGAATGTGCCTCATGAAGTTAAACTTCCATAGATTTATCAGGAAATATAAGATATAGATCTCACTCTTCTTCAAGCTGTCTTTATCACCTTTCCTTGGTACAATAAGACCTTGCACCCACAATTCTAGAATTCGGAAATTTGTAGGCAAACTTGCAATTTTCGGAGCTTTTTCATCTGAGAGTCCGGGAGTTTTCAAGGCTTTTTCTTTATCGAAGCTACCCTTAGAATCTGGCAAAACGTGAGATATGAACTCGGCTTCTCCTTCATAGGTCAGACCTACCAAGCTTGCTGCCTTGGTATAAGAATGTTTGTAGGTCTTTCCATAAGACTTAAAAGAGAACTTCTCCTTATTATCTTCCTAATAGAAGGAGACTGATTCATAGAACTCAATAAGTAACTCCGAAAAGACATCATCTTGATTCCCCGGTTTGGACACAGCAACATCTTCCCAGCCATTCGATTTAATATTCTTCGAAATGAGAGAATCGTAGTTACTGAAGAAATCCGGATGGACTAACCTTTCTATGTAGACTAACCATTGTGAAATAGGCTTAGTGGATGACATTTCTTGAGAAGCTAACTCCGCAGACATTCGGAACTGAAGTCCTCTGGGAAGTTCGGAATGGAGAAAACTGATGTTCGGAAAAGCCTTAAATCAGAGAGACAGAGATTCGGGACGCGAGAGCTTGAGAACGATGTGGGACGAGTATTTGGGTCCCCTTTATATAGGCAATGGAATGACGGTTCAGCTTCCTCGGTTGATCTAACGGTTGGGAGAAGCTGAGATCAGATCTGACGGTTGAAAACTTGAATCCGATCTTTTTGAAGTTTTTATTAAAACAAGGAATTAAGAAAACTATAATCAAAAATCATAATACAAGAAAATGCTAGCAAGTAAAATATGACTACGAAAACTTGAGTAAGGTAGTCATACCTTTCGGATTAGCTTAGGAGGATTATTCGTAATGGGTAATATAAAAATGACTACAAAAAAAAACTTTATTATGAGAAGACAGAGTTCTCAAAAGCTTCACTATGGAAAATAAACTTAGTACGAAAAACTCATTATGGAACACGCATTACGGAAAACTCAGTATGAAAAAAAAACATAGTAAGGAAAAACATAGTACGAAAAATTCATTATGAAATTTTGAAAATGAAAAACTTATTATGAAATATTTAGTACGAAAGTTCCATTACGAAAATACCAGTACGAAATTTTCTATTCCGGATGTTTCCAATACAAACACTTTCAATCTAGAAGTATTTTGTACGAAAATGTCTATTCTAGAAAATTGTAGTTCCGGAAATTTCATTCCGGAAATCTCCGTTCCGAAAAATTTGATAACAAAATTTTATAAAAAACTTTGTTAAACTAACAAACAAATGTACTCCCCCTATGAAAAGGAGTTTATTGCTGTAAGGAGACTTTTTCAACAGAAACTTACTTAAGGAGAATTAACTTACGGTTATCATCCCTAACTTTTGTTTGATATATTCAAATCTATCAGAAGGCAAAGATTTTGTGAAAATATCAGCAAGTTGATCTTGCGTTCTGATAAACTGAAGAATAATATCTCCTTTGAGTGTGTGATCCCTAAGAAATTGATGCCTAATGTCTATGTGTTTTGCATGATAGTGATGTGCATGGTTATTACTAAGGGAAATGGAACTTGTGTTATCATACAAAATTTGAGTTTTGGTAAAACTCAAGCCATGGTCTGTGAGTGTGTGTTGCATCCACAAGACTTGAGCACAACAACTTCCAGCTGCTACATATTCAGCTTCAGCAGTGGAAAGTGCTATAGAATGTTTCTTCTTGCAGGACCAAGAAACTAAAGAATCTCCTAAGAAATGACAAGTTCCGGATGTACTTTTTCTATCCATTCTACATCCACCGAAGTCAGCATCAGAAAAGATTTTTAGAACAAAATCATTTCCATAAGTATAAAATAATCCTAGATCCATGGTTCCCTTAAGGTAGCGAAAAATTCTTTTTACTGCCTTTAAGTGAGATTCCTTAGGATTGGATTGATATCTTGTACATAAGCATACTGAAAACATTAAGTCTGGTCGACTAGCTGTTAAGTAAAGTAAACTTCCTATCATACCTCTAAAAGCTGTTTGATCTACTGGTTTACCAGCTTCATCAAGGTCTAGAAAATTTGAGGTACCAATAGTAGTACTTATACTCTTAGTATTGTCATAACCATACTTTTTAAGAAAATATTTAATATACTTATGTTGAGATATGTAGGTTCCTTCTGGTTTTTGAGAAATTTGAAAACCAAGGAAAAAAGTTAACTCACCCATCATACTCATTTCAAACTCATATTTCATTAGACTTGCAAAGGAGGCAGTCAAAGATTGCTGAGTTGAACCGAATATAATGTCATAAACATAGATTTGAACAATAAAAACATTTTTCTTATCTTTCTTTATAAAAAGGGTTGGATCTGCATTTCCTTTAACATACTTATTTTGAAGCAAAAATCCAGTAAGTCTATCATACCATGCTCGTGGGGCTTTTTTAAGACCATACAAAGCTTTGGTAAGTCTAAAAACATGATCAGGATGTTTTGTATCTTCAAAGCCAGGAGGTTGTTCAACAAAGACTTCCTCTTGAACATAACTGTTATGAAAAGCACATTTCACATCCATTTGGAAAAGTTTGAAATTAAAGAATGCTGCAAAGGAAAGTAGAATACTGATAGATTCAAGTCTAGCTACTGGAGCATATGTTTCTTCATAGTCTATTCCCTCTTGCTGATTATAGCCTTTAGCAACAAGTCTAGCCTTATTTCTTACTATGATTCCATTTTCATCACATTTATTTCTAAAAACCCATTTTACTCCAATAACAGATGTTTCCTTAGGTCTTTCAACCAAGGTCCAGACTTTGTTCCTTTGAATTCATTTAGTTCATCTTGCATGGCTTTAATCCAATCATCATCACCTAAAGCTTCATCAGTGCTTTTAGGTTCTAATTGGGAAAGAAATGATAGATTTTCTACTTCATTTCTTAAGGAACTTCTAGTCCTTACAGGTTGATTTAAATCACCAATGATACTATCACTGGGATGATTCTTAAGAAACACCTGATTTGGGTTTTGTAAAACCTGTTCATCAACATAGGGTAGAAAGTCTTCTGGGGTAAATTTTTCAGAAGTATCTTCTTGAATAATTTCTTTATCAGAAGGTTCTTATATAAAAGGTTGACACTCAGTTTTCGAAAACACATATGAGGAAGAAGGTAGGGATGGTTTAAAAACAAAAGGATCTGACTCATCAAATTTTACATGTACTGTTTCTTCAACAGTACAAGTATTTTTTTTAAAAAACACTATAAGCCTTAGAAGTTGTGGAATATCCTAAGAAAATCCCTTTATCATATTTTGGTGCGAATTTATGTAAGTTATCTTTAGTATTCAAAATGAATACTTTGCAACCAAAAACCTTGAAGTAGGATACTCTCGGTTTTCTACCATTCCATAACTCATAAAGGGTTTTATTAAGAAAAGGTCTAATCAAAACTCGATTTATAGTATAGCAATAAGTACTTACAGCTTCAGCCCAGAAATGTCTAGCAATAGAATATTCACTCATCATGGTTCTAGTTATCTCTTGAATAATTCTATTTCTTCTTTCAACTACACCATTCTGTTGAGGAGTTCTAGGTGCTGAAAAATTGTGAGTAATACCTTTCTTACTACAAAAAGTTTCAAAATCAGAATTTTGAAATTCTCCTCCATGATCACTATGAATAGTTATCAATGGAAGGTTTTTCTCATTTTTAACTTGAGCTCTAAAACTTTTGAAATAAGAAAAAGCTTCGGACTTCTTTGCTAGAAAATAGACCCAAGTAAATCTAGTGTAATCATCGACTAGAACAAACACATAATATTTTCCTCCAATACTTCCAGTTTGTGTTGGACCAAAAATATCCATGTGCACTAACTGTAATGCATTGGTTGTTGAGACTTCACCAATTGATTTAAAAATAGATTTATGTTGCTTTCCATATTGACAAGGATCATAAACTTTAGAAGAATCAAATCTAAGCTCCAGTAGATCCTTAACTAGTTTCTTCTTAGAGATTTTACATAGGTTCCTAAGGTTACAGTGACCTAGTCTTCTATGCCATAACCAGGAATGATCTTCTATTTCACCAAGGCAAGGTAAATCTTGGCTTCTAAGATCTTCTAAGTGTAAGGTGTAAACATTCTCTTGCCTATTGGCTGAGAGAATAAATTCTTCCTTGGAATTGTGAACTAAACACTTATCATTCCTAAAATTCACAAGGTAACCTTCATCACATAACTGACTTATGCAAATAAGGTTGTGCTTAATACCTTTAACAAAAAGAACATTTTAAATCAAAGTTTTACCAAGAAGAACAATATTACCAATACCAACAATCTCTCCCTTAGCATTATCTCCTAAATTTATCTTTCCTCCTTTCGTTTTGATAATATTTTCAAAAAATCTTTTGTTACCAGTCATGTGCCGGGAACATCCACTATCCATGTACCATGTATTGTTGTTGGTACTCTCTTTGTTTTCCTGAAATCAAATAGAAAATTATATTTTCGGAATCCAAACTTGTTTGGATCTGAGATTTCCAGACAATAAAATTTTAGGTACCCACATTTTCTTAGAAAAGTAAGCTTTGTGAAATCCTAGAGATTGGGTTTTGTTTAAGGAACAATTCTTTGCCGAGTGACCACCACATTGACACTTGGTACAAAATGGGGCACTTTGAGGATCAAAATAATTGTTAATGAAAATAGGTTTTGCATGGGTATAACCAAATCCGGATTTATTTCTTAAAGGTCGTATTTGGGAATACATCTTATCAAAATTTTCCTTACCATGGGTAAAGTTTGATAAACACTTATTTAAGGAAAAAATTTCGGACTTGAGTTTTATAACCAAGTTTTTATCCTCAAAATCATTAGTTTTAAAACTAGATCTAGTCTCAAAAACATTTTTATCAGAAATTACTTTTTCTAATTTTTTAGAAAGTTTGTTCTTCTCAGAACATACTTCCTCAAGATTTTTTGAAATACTTTCAAAATCAGCATTTTTCTTATCAAGATCTTTAGAAAGATCTGATATCTCTTTTGTAAGAATAGAATTCCAAGAGTTTGGCTTATCAAGTATCTTATTGAGTTTTGAACTCTCAATCTCAAGAAGTTCAGCAAACCTAGAGACTTCTTCATAAGTGGGTAAAGTATTTTCCTCATCAGAAGAAGATTCTTCATCATAAGAGTTATAATACTTTCTATCATTGGAATTTAAAGAAACATTGGTCAATGATTCAACATTTCGTACCTTAGCCATAGAACAATGATTATCAATAGGTAATCTGGCTATAAGACCAAGATTCTTCTGTCCTGAAGATTCATAATCAGAAGATTCATCTGAAGTGTCACCACCACTGGCACTCCAGGTGTCATTAGCTTTCAAAACTTTCTTAGCTTTAGCTTTGTAATACCTCTTTCTTTTCCTGTCTGAATGCTTTTCTTTTCTTTCTTTCTTTTTGAGCATAGGGCAATCTGGTCTAATATGTCCAGATCTTTTACATTCATAACAAGTAACTTCTCTATCTTTCCTATCTTTCCTGTCCTTTTTCTTATACTTTGATTGGAAATTTCTCTGGCCAGCTATCTTGTTCATCCTTCGAGCAAGATTTTCTAGTTCATTTTCTGAGACTTCACTCTCACTAGATTCGGACTGGAAAATAACTTTCTTAGACTTAGACCTGGTTACTCTCTCAGGAGTCTTATCTTTCATCTGATTTGAAGTTGTAGTAAAAGCAACAGTACCATTTCCATTCTTCTTCTTGATGTTGTCTGCATCTCTCTTCATTCTGGTTTCATGTTGTAGAAGAGTTCCAAAAAGCTCATCAAGAGATATCTGGGTGACCTTGCTGTTCTCATCTATATCTGTTCTTTTGGATTCCCACTCATTGGGCATAATATCAATTATCTTGTCCACAAGAGCTTCATCATCTAAACCTTTTTCTCCCATAGACTATAGGCTATTAACTATAGTCATGAATCTCTGTTGAACTTTACAGATTGGTTCTCCATAAGGAAAATTGAAACCATGATATTCAGCTCTCAGCATTGCTCTTCTAGTCTCAATCACTTTAGAAGTCCCAAAGTGTGTAACCTCTAAATTCTTCCATATACAGTTAGCTGCTTCACAAGAAGAAATTTGTCTATATATATTTCTAGTCATTGAACATAGTAGAGTATTGCGTACCTTATAGTTTAGTTGATATTCTTGCTTTTCCTGGTTAGTAAAATTTCTGAATTCCTTTTCAGGAATTTTATAATCACCAGTAAGCATAAAAAAAATTGTCTACTCCAGTGTTGATAACAAAAGTCTTCATTCGATCTCTCCAGTACTCATAGTCATTACCATCAAATATTGGTGGTCTTGTAAGATTTAGATTATCAATCGAACCAACATTAATTCCTGCCATACTTAAAATAACCTTTGACACACAAACTTGTTAGTAGCAAAGATTCGTAATAACAAAGTTCGGAATGGGAATTTTGGGAATAGAAAAGTTCAGAATGAGAGAATGAGCAAGAAAAACTTATTCGTAAGTATAAGTATTTCAGAGACCTCCTCTGATACCAATTGTAGGATCGAAATAGTGATGTAGATGCTCAATATACAAGAGGGGGGTGAATTGTATACTTTAAAAATTCCTTTGGAACCCTTAATGTAAGTTAAGAATAACTATGTTTTCCTTAATAGAAGGAAAGGTCTATGTTTAACAAAGATAAACTAAGCAAATTCACAACACCTCTAACACTAAATGAAAACTTGGAAAGAGATACCGAACGTGAGTTCTGGAAATATGGTTCCGGAAATTGAACCTTAATAAAAGATTACAATATGAGATTATACCTTAAAGCGTATAGAATCTAAATGAAACAGAGTACAAATAAGGAAGTATAAGAAAGTTATACTTTCCTTATAATACAGAATGCAGCGGAAATTAAACAAGTAGTTAAACTAAAAGTAACAAGATAATAGTCTTTTAACCCAAAGAGAAGGGTATCCAACAACCTTGGATAAAGGTCCCTTGATTTATACTTTCAAGCAAGTCTGTCTTACCCACACCAGGGTAAGCCCTCGATACGAAGATCGGAGTCTTTGTCTTGCTATCCTCACAAGCCCTCAACTTCAAGGTAGTTGGAAACCTCTGTCTTCCTCAGCAAGGAAGCCCTCGAACTTCAAGGTAGTCAGCACCTCTGTCTTCCAATCCCCGGAAGTCCTCAAATGTGATCACCAAAATTCGGAGTTGCATGAAGCTTTGAGAGTTAATAAGAGCCTCTCTCTCTAGAAATCACTTCAAGCATGTAATCACATGAGTCGAAGATCTGTCAGCCTTTCAGGACTTGCAACACCACCGAGCTCTTTCAAATGAGCTCCTATTTATAGGTAAGGTCAGCTCCTTCTCCAACGGTCATATATTCATTAAAGATCAGAGGGACCTGTACACGTGTCACTTACACAACGGTTACTTTATAAAAAAATAGACGACATCATTTTATAACAAAACAAGTGTAACAGAATGTACGACATCGTTTTAATTCTAACTCAAAAGTTCGGAATGAAAACTTCGTAGTGAAGGTTTGGAGTGTAATGAAAATAATAAAGAGTAGACAAATTATAGAAAAGTAAGCAAAATAAAAGTTCTTAGTCTAACCAAAATATTTTCCGGAGTCTGAATTAATTAAGAGTGTATAAAACAAAGATAATCAGATTCTGTTTAATAGGTGAATTCGGAATGAGAATTCGGAATGGGAATTCGTCATCAGAATTCGTAATGAGAATTCATCATCAGGATTCAGAATGATAATTCGTTATCGGAATTCTTAATGAGAATTCGTCATCAGAATTCATAATGAGAATTCTTCATTAGAATTCGTAATGAGAATTCTTCATTGGAATTCGTAATGAGAATTCTTCATTGGAATTCTTAATGATATTTCTTCTTCAGAATTCGTAATGAGAATTAATCATTAGAATTCGTATTGAGAATTCTTTATCGAAATTCATAAGAATTCGTATCCTGAATCTGGAATAGAACTTTGTCAGAGTTCATATTCGGAATTCGGAATGAAACTTCCTTATAGTTCTTATCCAGAATCCGAATCCTAAAACAGAATGCTTCATATCAATGTTTCAACGATTCCGAGAAAATAGAAATGAATCCGAATCTCATACTTAAGAAAAATATGGATGAAAATAAGGCAAGGATAATTTTTATTATAAAAGCGATTTTCCTTAAGAAATCATTTTTCCTTATAAAAGCAATTTTCCTTATAAAATCAATTTTCCTTATAAAAACAATTTTCCTTAAGAAAGCATTTTTCCTTATGGATAAGGTGTTTGTGATTTTCAAAACAAGAAGGAATGGAAAAGTCATAAGAAAAACCTTATTGACTCAACAATGTATACATGTACTCATGTTTCCTTTCCATATTTTTATATCCCTTACTGAGCTTTTTATGCTCATCCCAAGTATTTGAAATGTTTTTTCACAGGTCAAGAGAAAGGTACATGATTTTATGATAGTGTCAAGGATGTGTCAAGAAATAATCTATGTTTTATTTTAAATATGTTTCCATTTATGGAAAAAATGAATACTATCTTTTATGTAACAACTTTGTTTAAATGTGGAATGTAATTCAAGTTTTATGATCCAATTCTCTAAAACACTAAACCTGAAATGATCCTCAATGTCTAATCTTGTAATTACTAAAGATTAAGTAAGGTTTAAGGTTGGGGCCTTATAATTGGTATCATAGGTCAGTTTAGATAACTTTATGAGTTAGAATTCTATTAAATGATTATCCAAAAATATTTTTTTTATAGTCAAATTGAAATGATATTGCATTTGAATATTACCATGTTTCTTCATCTAAGACATGTTTGTTCAGAATGGTTTTCTGCAGATGAAACAGGGAAGCAGTGCTAGGAAGGCATACAGAAGGAAATGACCTTCCGAATCAGCATCCTGAGATGGTCGGAATTGGAACTAAACAGTTTGTTGAAGTAATGGCACAATTGACTCAAGCAATAAATGGTGGTAGTATCCATGCATGAGATCAGCCAGATCAACCGCGGAGGAACATGTCAGTGGTGGAACATTTCATAAGGCAACATCCCCCATCATTCATAGGATAATCTGACCATGTGCTAGCTGAAGAAGGGATTAAATAATTGGAGAATATTTTCGATGTCATGGGGTGTTCATACAATCAAAAGGTTAGTCTTGCTATTTACCGTTTGGAGGGTGAAGCAGATCAGTGGTGGTCGATGGTTAAAAATATCAGGGACGCTGATGAGATTGATGCTCTCGACTAGGATGAATTCAAAGGTATGTTTCTTGAGAAGTATTTTCCTACAGCTCTTCGACTTAGGATGGAAAAATAATTTATATAATTGAGGCAAGATGAAGACTCAGTGGCTGCCTATGAAGAAAGGTTGACTCGATTGGCAGGGTATGATCCAAATTTTATCTGAGACCTTGATAGTAGAATCAATCATTTTTACTCAGGATTAAAGCCAAAATATCGAAGGGCATCAGCTTCTCATGAGTTCAAAAGTTATTAAAAGCTGGTTCGATGTGCTGATAATGTGGAAATGGAGTTTGCCGATGATCAACTGTTCTATAACAACCAACAGAAGTATAGACTGAGGTGGTGGGAGAAAGGGAAGAATTCTTCAAAAAAGTATGATGGTAAGAAAAGTAAGTTTCCAGTTTGTGATAAATGTGGTAAAAGGCATGCTGGGGAATGACTTCTGAATTCTGGAAAGTGCTACACATGTGGTAAGATGGGACATAAGGCTCGTGATTGCACTAAAAAATATCAGGGTGATGGTAAGACCAAATTTGATTTACAGTTAGTGAAATGTTTTAAGTGCAATCAGATGGGTCACTATACAAACGATTTTCCGATAAAGAGCTCGAGTGATGGGAAGCAGTAAGACTACAAGAAGAAATGGGTGGTGAAATCCTTTTCAACTACTTTAGCAGATGTTGGTCCATCCAATGAAGTGGTATCTGGTACTTTGTTTGTTTGTTTAGATTATTCCAGTGTGTTGTTTGATTCGGGGTATACACATTCTTTCTTCTCTAAAAACGTTTCTAGTAAAATGGGAATACCATCTCAAGAAATGACTCCTGAACATGTGGTAAAAACACCTGGGGGAAATGTTGAGGCAAAATGAATTTATAAGAATCTTCCTATCCTTATCCATGGAAAGATCCTACATGCAAACCTTATTGTTTTACCTCTAGTAGAGTTTGATGTTATCCTGGGTATGGATTGTCTCTCTATTTACCATGATAAGATTGACTGTAGAGCTAAAGAAGTTTCTTTTCAGAAAGACTTTCAGTTTGTGTACAAGAATGAACCCTTACTGTTGATAACATATCAAGAGGCCAAGAAACTTTTAAAATATGGAAATGAATGTTACCTTGCACATATCGTTGAAAATAAGGGAACTGTCCATATTAATGATGTGCCAGTGGTAAATGAGAATCATGATGTTTTTCTAGATGAGTTCCCTGGAATAATACCAGATTGGGAAGTTGAATTTACTGTTGAATTAGTTCATGATGCTAAGCCAATTTCAAAACCCCTTATCGAATGGCTCAAACTGAACTTTTAGAGTTGAAGGATCAATTGCAAGATTTATTAGATAAAGGTTTCATTCGACCTAGCACATCACCATGGGGTGCTCTTGTTTTATTTTTTAAAAAGAAAGATGGTTCAATGAGACTTTTCATTGATTATAGAGCCTTGAATGACATCACTATTAAGAACAAATATCCTTTTCCTCATATTGATGATTTTTTTGATCAGCTCTTGGGAGATTAGTTTTTTTCAATGATTGACCTGAGATCGGGGTACCATCGGTTGTAGCTAAAGGAAGAAGATGTTCTGAAGACCATGTTTCATACAAGATATGGCCATTATGAATTTGTATTAATTTCTTTTGGGCTGACCAATGCACCTGCTGTATTCATGGACCTTATGAATAGAATTTTCCATGAGTTCTTGGATAAGTTTGTGCTGGTTTTCATTTATGATATTTTGGTGTTTTGTAAAAGTAAAGAGGAGCATGAAAGATATTTAAGGTTTATCTTGAAAACCTTGAAATAAAAGAAATTGTATGGAAAATTCAGCAAGTTTGAGTTTTGGTTTCAAAAAATTTCTCTCCTTGGTCACATTGTTTCTAAAGATGGGATAACTGTTGATCCTGCAAAAACAAAGGTTTTTGAAGAATGGAAAAGACCCACAAATGTAATTGAGATTTGTAGCTTCCTTGGTTTGGCAGGCTATTACCGAAGGTTTGTTAGAAATTTTTCCTGGTTATCTAGTCCAATGACTAAGCTAACTCGGAAGGGTGTTAAGTTTATCAGGACAAAAGAATGTGATGATTGTTTTCAGGAACTGAAAAGAAGATTGGTGAATGCTACGGTTTTGGAACTACCTTCTTGGAAAGGTAAGTTTGTTATCTAAAGTGATGCTTCATTGAATGTACTTGGTTGTGTCATAATTCAGAATGATCAGGTAATTTCTTATGCATCACATCATTTGAAAACTAATGAGGTAAATTACCCTGCACATGATTTGGAATTAGCTGCTGTTGTTTTCACTTTAAAAATTTGGAGGCATCATTTGTATGGAGTAAAGAGTGAAATATATACCAATTACAAATGTTTAAAGTATATATTCACACAGAAAGAATTGAACATGAGACAGAGGAGATGTCTGGAATTAATCAAGGATTATGATTGCACAATTAATTACCATCCGGGAAAAGAAAATAAAGTGGCTGATACTTTTAGTCAAAAAATTAATGCTTCATTAACAATGTTGCATTTGGAACGTGATCCTTCGGTTAAGGATTTGATGAAATTTGGAATAAAAGTTGTTGGTGCAGGATGTCCTTCTGTTTTGTTTCAGGTATTAGTGAAATATTCTTTATCAGATAGAATCAAGCAAGCACAGAAGCAAGACAGCGAGTTGCAGAAAAATGTAGAACTGGTTCAGAAGGGTATGTTTCCTGAATTCAACATTGATAATGATTCTGTTTTGAGATTTGGGAAGAGATTGTGTGTGCCTTGTGATTCACAGTTGAAGAGAGAGTTGTTATGTGAAGCTCATAGTTCTCCATTTTCAGTTCATCCAGGCAGTACTAAGATGTATAAAGATCTTCGGGAGTATTACTGGTGGGATGGAATGAAAAGGGATATTGTTGATTTTAATGTGAAGTGTTTGACATGTCAATAGGTTAAATCAGAGAGGCAGTTACCGAAAGGGATGCTTGAGCCTTTACCAGTGCCAGAGTGGAAATGGGAAAATATATCGATGGACTTCGTTGTGGGATTGTCGAAGACACCTCGAGGTAATAATGCAATCTGGGTTATTGTTGATCACTTGACTAAATATGCTCATTTCCTTGCTATACAAGATACTTTTTTCCTATACCATCATTATCGTTCATATCTTAAAGAGATATTTAGGTTACATGGAGTTCCTATCTCCATTGTATCTGACCGTGATCCCAGGTTCACTTCTAACTTTTGGAATGGCCTTCAAAAGTCGTTGGGTACTGAATTAAATTTTAGTACAACTTTTCATCCTCAATCAGTTGGGTAGTCAGAACGAACAATTTAGACTTTGGAGGATATGCTACGTGCTTGTTGGATGGATTATCAGAGAATTTGGGACCACCATATTTATTTGGTTGATTTTTTTTATAATAACAGTTTTCATTTTAATATACAGATGGAACCATTTGAGGTGTTATATGGGAAGCGGTGTCGAACTCCAACTTTCTGGGATGAAGTGGGTGAAAGGAAGCTGATGGGACCAGAATTGTTAGAAGCGGTGGTAGAAAAAGTTCAGTTGATTCAGAAACACATGAGAACAGCTCAGATGAGGCAGAAGAGTTATGCGGATAACCGGAGGAAGGATCTATCTTTCGAGGTAGGTGAAGATTTTTTTCTCAATGTTTCACCACGGAAAAGTGTGATGTGATTTGGTAAGAAATGAAAGATGAGTCCAAGGTCCATTGGACCATATGAAATTATGGAGAGAGTTGGATTAGTTGCATACCGAGTGGATTTACCTCCGAGTTTATCTCAGGTACATAATGTTTTCCATGTTTCAATGTTAAGGAAGTACATGTCAGATCCATCTCATGTTTTGAGTCTAGATGTAGATCAGCTGGAAGAGAATATATCTTATGACGAACAACCGGTCAAAATTCTTGACCACATGAAGCAAGTGTTGTGGATTAAGGTGATTCATCAGGTAAAGGTTTTGTGGAAAAACCACATGATTGAAGAGGAAACATGGGAATATGAAAATGCAATGAGGGATAAATACCCCCACTTATTCGATAAGTAAATAAATTGCGGGGATGCAATTTTCTAAAGGGGGGACGGATGTAACATCCCAAGTAAGTAATGAATAATGTATATTTTTTATCTATGTCTATTTATGAATTAGATAGGGTTTTAGAGGCTTAAAACGAGAATAAATCCAATCTTAAGCATGGAATACACTAATATTTTTAAAAGATTGTTTTACTGCCTTTTAGTGGAAACCATTTTTTTAAATAAAACTTTTGACAATTTTATAAGATCTATTTATCAAAATAAACATATTATTTATTATTGGTACATTGAAATTTACTTTGGGTAAATGTTTGGAATTTTTCTAACAATGTTCATTTTTTAATGAATAGTGAAAAATTCTGCATTTTACATCAAAACTGCCTTTTCATCTAATTTAATTATATGGATAGATTATCTTTTTAATTCGACTTAAAGTGTAATTAGAATATATTTTTACCATTTAATCCAATGGTGTTTATTAGGATTAATTTCACTTTGGAATTGGGCATAACCAAATGCCAAACTTTTCATAGATATTGTTTAAAAAAAACCTGCTATTTGTTTGGACAACATGAATTATTTTTAAATTAATTATTTCAATTTCAGTGTTTGGAATTTGGTAAAATGGATTAAATATTTGGAATCATAAGTTCCAAATTATGTAATCAAGAATATTTTGTTTTTAGACATTCTGAATAGTAACGACGGTAATTATCTTTAATTATCTTGATTAATTAGTAATCGGGTAGTTAAAGATAATAAAATAATATCATAATAATAACAAATGACCCCAACATGTGTCCTAATACTACTTTTTGTGTCATGGATGACCATGGTATGCCTTTTTCCAAACATGGGAATCCCATGGAATCACTTTTGTGTGGTAATGACTTTTTATCTTTTTATTTATAAAGAAAGTTAAATACAACAAAGAATGTATCACCTGAGTAAAACATTTTTAATTTGGTCTACATAAATTATCTATTGGACTATAAATAGTCATTGGAAATATAATAAGATTTCCTACATCATAGTACTTTTTTTATAATTTTTAGACATTAAATAAATTAAATTATTAATGGCATCATTATGATGCAGCGATTACCTCATTAATAAAGGATTTAAATAAAATGAAAAGATAATGTTAAAACTATAACTTACACCTGTCAAAGACCTATTGGATGAGTATATTTAGAACCCTTATCACCTTATCCTCTAAATAAATCAATGTGGGACCATTAAAATCTGAAACTAATTTGAAAATAAAGTAACATTTTATACCTTTCCAAGAGTGCCCCTCCTCTCCTCTTATAAAAGGCCCCCACCTCTACCACCTTACCCACACCTCTCAAGGATTTGGCTCGGCCAAACCCTGTCCATTTTGTCTCTCCACATCCCTATCTTACTCCTAGAAGCCTCACATTTGGCATAAGTCTTCCCAAGGAATCCTTTGAGCTTAAATCAAAAAGAGTTACCCGATTTTAAGGTAATGTCTTCACTTGTGTTCTTTTGTTTTATTTTGCTTCTACAACCCTCTAAACTATTTTTATTAATTTATATTGTAAAAAAACCAGTATATTTAATATACTAGGATTTTTTTATGAGAAGGATTTGAGCTACACCTACACAAACCTCCATCTAATGGTTAAATAACATACTATTTCTGTTGTAGGCGAATTTCTGCCTCACGAAACGATGATTGTTCAATCTTCTTTTAAGACCTTTAATGGTGGCCATTAAGATGTAACATTATTTATATATGATATATATTATGGTTATGTTTTCCTTATGCTTCTGTATTTTTCATTTGTGGTATACCTTTATGGTTTCCATTATGGGTAAACACGATAATTTCATTTTAGGAAGTGCGGACTACCACCACCTCAAAGTGATTTGATTCGTTAATACCATATGTGGGATGTATAAAGGATGGAGCTAATGTTATTATATATGATGTTATACTGTAATTATAATATACTCTTATATAATTATTATTTCACTCCATTAAATACGAAATAGAAATGGAAGTAGCGTTCATGCGTACGTACGGCTTACCGTCTCCATGAACGGTGCATTTCATTTCTTATCCCCAAATGTAATGTACTATTATAGGTAAATATATATAATAGATATATATTATTTATGTTACATATAAATGATGAATATAATTCTGGAATTAAAATATATATATCTCTCATTTAGTTTTAATTACATAAATATGACATAGAAATGAAAGTAGCATTCATGCATATGTACGGATTACCGTCTCCATGAACGGTGCATTTCATTTCTTACCTCTAAATGATTATGTAATATTATAAAGGCATGTATATACTTGATATATATTATATATATGGAATCTACATCATGAATATCATTCTTGAGATAATTGATATTTGACTACATGAACAACTTGTAAATATTAGAAGTTCACTTTTGACTCAAGTACCAAATATCGACAAAACGACCGTTATTTACTTAAATGATTACATAATGTTCATAACATGGTAATAAGTGATATGAAAGGATTAATGAACTTGAAAAAGGTTCTTAATAAAGTTTAAATAAACTCATGTTTATTATTCAGGACATTAAAGAATGACCGAGTCAAGTCGGACCCGAGGTAAGGGACTTCGTCTCAATCTCAATTCATTGAGGCATATTTTGTTTTATAAAAAAATTTATTTTATACGGTGTATAACCCCCTTTGACTTTTACTCTTATTCAAAAGGAATACTTTTTTATACGAAGAGTTTACTAAATGACAAAAGGGAATGTTTTTTTGTCGTACGTATGCGGCGACAACGACTTCTCCGCCGTCGTGACCATTATTTGAGTTTCGACTTCCTCTACAAGACATAACCTTTTTTGAATGAAAAATAAATACCATGTTTTAGTTTTATTTTATTTTGGTATTGAAAATGGTTTTCATAATGTTTTTATATCAATGTGTTGTATTGATATCTTGTGATTGAAAAGTGGAAATGTTATGTTTCCTTTATGCATGTTTTATGTGATACAATTATGTTATGGTTCTTGGGAATTGTTATGAAGACGGCTGGTTCCGTGATAAACTAAGGGAGGGTGAGCCCGATATAGCTCTCCAATTCATTGGGTAATACGAAGGAGTTAAACGTTAAGGTTTCTCCGAAGAGATTTAGGGAATATAGTGTGATGGGTATTCCAAACGTAACCAAGAGGGTTACTCCCTACGTAAGAATGTTATGAATGACTCAAGTTACCTTTATGTATTATGATTTCTATGATTTATTCATGATTTGATGAGGTATGTTAATGTGCTTATGTTTTATGGGTAAAGTATGATTTCATTGATTCTTATGTACACATGTACTCATGTTTCCTTTCCATATTTTTATATCCCTTACTGAGCTTTTTATGCTCATCCCAAGTTTTTAAAACATTTTTTCACAGGTCAAGGGAAAGGTACATGATGTGATGATAGTGTCAAGGAAGTGTCAAGAAATAATCCATGTTTTATTTTAAATATGTTTCCATTGATGGGAAAAAATGGATACTATCTTTTACGTAACCACTTTGTTTAAATGTGGAATGTAATGCATGTTTTATGATCTAATTCTCTAAAACTCTAAACCTGAAAAGATCCTCAATGTGTAATCTTGTAATAACTCAAGATTAAGTATGGTTTCATGCTGGGGCCTTATATTTTTAATCCTATATCAGTATAGACGATTAGTTATAATCAAAATGTTTCACCTTCATAGTAATATATTATTTTTTCTCATAAGGATAGCCATCCCATTTTGTATCTCATTTACTATTAGAATGAGTCATCTATGTTCCAACCATTTTCTATATTTGGAAACCATAGTGTGATAAGAATTAATAATAGTGAGGGATGATAAAAAATCATTTATATGATGTCTAAATTATATCACCTTATTTTTAATTTATGAATCCATAGGATTATCCCAGTCCATCCAAGTTATCATCTGTTTAAATACTTCATATTTGTTCATAATGAATATATGAGTTAACATAATCATATTATTTGGGTGTGTCAAACTTTGTGATAAGTAAGAGAACATTTACCACAAATTAGAATGCACGTTGGGTTATAATAGAAGAACTTTTTTCACTGTTATTACACTATATGAATCTATTCCATAAGCACATCTAGTTGTAGTATCTTGTCAGTGATGTATTTCTAGGAAATCCACATAATCTCTTCTTTTCAATAAAATCAGGATGTTGTTATATACATAAACCCATCAACTAGGTTTTCACTATAGTTCTTTAATCCCAATATCTAAATATTTACAAAACCATAATTTGATTCCAAATATAGTGACCCAATATTTAGATGCCTAAATATTACATTAATTAAGATGAATATTCAGTACATAACATTTTTATCCACACTAAAACCATAAATGTACATATTGTTTGTAAAATTGGATACATAAAAAATGAGTTTATATAATATCTATTTCATCTCATGCTATGTTATTCATAAATATAACCCTTCTTAGACATATCATACTTTAAACCTTTCTTCAAAATTTAGTGGAAAACATAATAAGGGGTTATCTTATTTTCTTAGTAAGTGTTTGAATGGGAGATATTTTTGAGGACATACACCATAAATGAGAATAAGATTATAAGATTATGATCACAAATTATAATGAAAATATCCTATCTTTTAATGAGTATAAACAAGACTCATGAAAAAAAACATTTATCAAAATAATAGATAATATTCATAAGAGTGTGGAATTATTATAATAAAACATGAGACATGAGATAATTACATAGACATATAGATGTGGAAAAGGCATATGATTATCACATTTTGAACAAATATATGTAGATATTGGTTGACTCATTATGTTATAGATATGAAATTAAGATCCTATATAAACTTATGGACATAAAACCAAGTCCATGAATAATCACATGGACATTAAAACCATGTCTATATATAATATTATGGACCTGAAATCCAATTAAATGCATAAAATTGTGAATATGAAATATAGTTTGTTCATAACATATTTGTCTCATTATTTCTCTATCATTAAATAATGCTTTGGAGGGATATAATAAACCTAATTGTCTTGTTATCATAATCCATTAATATATATGTAATAAGATAATGAAAACAATAAACACATTATTATAACATAACCCCTATATTTGAAAATTCTATCCATAAACATTTCTCCATAAAAACAATAAATAATGAAGACAAAAAATAAGGATTATTTAATAGAATTATAACCCATGTGAAACAAAAGTAACATCAAAGAATGATAAGAAAAATTAAAATACCTTTTAATGATCACATTGAATAGTTCTTGAGGGAAATAAAATTTTAATCATGAAGGAATTTACATAAAATAAAAATATTTAAAAAAAATTTAAGGTAAAAATTATGTCTTATATAACCCATGGAAAATTGAAAAATAATCATTAAAGCATTGAGAGGTCATGATAGAGTGAAATTTCGTTCAATTCATATATAATAAAAAGAATATTTCATTTACATTTTGGGTAAAAACTCAAAAGTTCATTTTTTGGAATATAATGAAAATATTACTTTTATATATTTTTATAGAAATAAAAAAATGGGAAAAATTAATTTAACAAATCATCTGAGATAAGTAAAAACATTCAACAAAACATTATAAAAAAATTCATGTGGGTGAATTTTTTTTTTGACCAATGAGATCATTATAGTTGGTTTTCATAAAGAATAATCATTCTGTATATCGTGTACATAATGTGAGGATAATAGAATATTTTTACTAACTATCAGTAAAAATATAAGAAGAAAACTAAATTTTTTTCACCATAAATTGATCATATAATTTCCTTCAATTAAAATTCAATCGGGTCAATCCCAATTAAAAAGAGATCGAATCATAAATATCATACCACTTTATTAACATTCAATTCCAAATATAATGAAATTGAAAACCATTTCTGGACATTTATATACACATTATTGTTATTATAATCACCATTAAATACATTCATTAATAAAATATAAACCACATTAATGAAATAAGTGGTTAATATGACATGTGTTTTTTATATGTAATTGTGATAAAAAATACCTTACCTCAAGATTGAATTTCATAAAAATCACAATAACCACCTATATAATAAATACAAATTGTTATAATACAATAAAATAATAATTTATATAATCATAATATAATATAAATTCCAATTATAGCATTTTAACAACAATTTATTTATAATTAATTGTTCAATTCATTGTTTATGGGTGTTAATAATTTTGTTCTTCATGAGAATCTCGATTTGGTAGTTTTATTTCTTATTATTTGAACATGGATCAATAATCAGAAGAATGTTAATCATGAAATAAATTTTACATATATTAAATATATATATTTATATATATTACTATTCATCCGTAAAAGTTTCATATAAAAAAATTAATTACACCATTCATGGAGACTGGGACCATACATACACATGAGTTTCATTTTAAATTTTTGATGGATGGAATGAAAAGAAAATAATAATTAAACATAAAAAATAATTATTATATCAAAAATATCATTTATATTTTTTATACATATCCTTACTACAATCTATATAAATAATAAAATAAAAATTATTCAAATCACTTTTTAGAATAGGTAGCCCACACGTATGCATGAAGAATATTATCATTTCCAAAAGATATGAAGGTAAGAATGAAGATATGATATTATAATTCCAGAATAATTATTATTTCATGAATATAACATGTCAAAACTAAACACATCATAATAACCTTTATAGTAAATTGGTGACGAAAAAAATTACACTCCAATGTTGAAATGGTTTGATGTACGTACACACGAGTGATGTTTTTTTTCTTTCTGTAGGTTGGGAAGAAGGTGTGTAATGGTTGATGCATAATAATTAAAAATTTAGTTATATTTATGATACTTTATTAATTATTTCTAAATGGGTACCATGTATTTATAGGTTTTTAGAGGAAGAAAAAAATGTTGAAAACATTCGGTTAAGAGTTATACCACTTAATTGAGAAACCTTTTGTGGCTTACGAGTTATGCCTTAAAGGGATTGTATTTAGAAATATGGGAAGATCTAGGATATGTTGAAACAATATCAGAATGTATTATGGAAGGTATTTTCCATGACATAATTATAAAAATGTTTGAGAAATATAGTAGAATATGTGACCTTTTATATGTGATAGGGGGTACTCTTGGAATTACTTATTGTATTAAATTAATATAATGTGATTTTTAAAATTATTTTACCCAAAAATCATATTTATAATATATAATTTCTATGATTATAAATAATTTAATCTAGAAAATTATACACGTATAGGTGATTTTTTTACCATTATTTTTTATTTTTAATCACGTGTTAATATTTAAGACAATTATCACAAAGTCAACGTTTTCTTCTATTTAGGGGTTAATAATAAACCCATAAAATGATATATTGAAACATAAATGAACCATGATTGATTTTTTAAACCATATCACATTTATGTTTCAAAATAATAGAATTTTAGGATTTTTTACATCAATTAATTAAATATCAATTATTATAATATATCATTTAATTAACTTCTGGAAATATGTGGAATATTATAATATAATATGTATCAAACTCAAGTAAAATGGTTAATAAATTAAATTTAATCAAATATAATAAATATATGGTCATAATATAATAATAAAATTAAAATTTCATACGATTAGATGTCACTTTAAACGTTATATATTTGGTCTAACCCCTTGGATATCCAATTTTAACCATAACAGTTGTAATAACCCTTTTAGAATTAAATGTTTTTAATTTTACTTATATGTTTAAAATTGGATAATAAATGAATATTTTATTTAAGTTTAAACCATTTATCATCATAATTATCCTATTTCAATATTTTTATTTTTTTTAAATAATTTAATAAAATACATTTAAACGATACTACTAATGTAAATTTATGAAATATTTCTATAATTTAAATTAACAATATGGAAAAATGAAATTAAAATATAAACCTTCCACACCTCCCAATTATGTTATAATTTAATATTAATAATTTATAACAAAATAATTCATCCAAACTATTTTCCTTTTAATATTTTTATAATTATTAATTTTATTTTTATTTTAATTGAATAAATACATTGTCATTGTTGCAAAAGACTTTAAGGTAACTATTAAATATCTTAAAATTAAAAATAAAATTCCTTGAAAATAGGAATTAGAACATATATAATAGAAAAATCTATAACCTATCTTTTAATCATCTTATTCTTTTGATATATTCTTAGAGATATTAAAGTCAAGAGAGTGAAAAATTATATTTATTATTTTCTTAAAATAATACAATGTTCATAATCTTAAAAATTGGCACCAAGTGGCCGTATGTTAGATTCATGGATTAAAATGTCTAAAATAAATTCATAAATTAGTATTAAGGTTTTTGATATATATATTTTAAAGCATTATTCCAATGTTTTTACCTAATTTTACATGTTTTTTCCATATCGAGGTGATAAATATTTACAAGGGTAACTATTCAAATTGAAAAAAATAAAACGACCCATTTAACAAATTTCTTCCTCCTAATTCCTAATATAGAATACAATATAATGATTCAATTCCTAAAATTGACTGATTTTTTTTATAAAATTAAACCATCAAAATGTGATGAAAATTGATTTTCTATAATTTTAATACCCTGATGTATAAATATTTTATACAAAATATACAACATAAAATTATTTATAATGTCTGTACTTTTATTATTATTAATATAAATAAATAAATTATACTTTTGAAATAATTTAAAAAATAAAATTGAAGATTATAATTACATTAAATGAAAATAAAATTTTCAATAAAATATATATATTTTCAATATTCGTCAAAAAATAATTCCCATTAGAAAATTATCAAAATTTACCTGTAAGATAATATTTACATTTTTATTCCCAAATTTAGGTTCATTTTTTTTAAAAATAATTTCTAAAAGTGTCAAAATGAAATTTATTTTCAATGCACTAAATACAATAAAATTCAGTTTTGAACAAAATGCATGTTTGAAGTATGAAATGACTTCATAAGTTTTTTGTCATCATTTTTTATGTATTAATAAAGAAATTAATATTGATTGTAGATAGTATATATATTTATTTATTTATTTTATAGTGAATTTAATCATGTTCATACCTAAAAATTGAGCGGTTAAATTGCATTAAAATAATAATAATTTTATAATAAAACTCAATTATATTAATGTATAGAGTTTTGTGGTAAATAATTTATCAAGCATATTATTATTTAAAAATAAATTTGGTTCTATCTTACATGGGCATAAGGATTTTGATCAATTTTGTTCGTGTGTACGTAATTTGTTTTTTCACTTATGTGTGGTCATAATGAGTTGCCTCACAACTGTTTTCCTATGAATATGGTTTTCAAACATTACCATGTTGTTTAAAAATATATGACACATCTCTATTATGAAATTTATCTTCATGACTTTTTACAATTTCATGTTACACCTTATTTTAAATGTGTTATACTGTCTTATGTCATTGTAACATGTTTTATGTTTATCATGATGTATTTTCGGAAATGTCATTTGTTTTATGCTCCACTAACATTATTTTTATGATCATACACTACTCTATAATGTTTTATAATTATATAATATGGTTTAGTTATGTTTTATTAATATATTTATCCCATCATAATGTTCTCTTTCCCAATTATGATTTTCTACATTATGATATGTTATTACCTTACTGATCTTTGAGCTCACTCTTTTTTTATGATTCAATTACCTAGGTTATTAAGATATTTATATCATGTGATATTTTGAAAAATAGATCTACAGATTATTGATTAATTATCACATGTGATGTAAAATAAAATATTGATATAGAAAATCTATAAGAAACTAAATCTTTAGGTCCTTAGGGTTTTCAACTATTTTTTAGATGAATTATTTAAATCATTATATTAATGAATTATTTAGGTTATGATTATCCTTGGTCTATTTAGTTAGTATCAAATGAATGTTAGCATATTTTGGTGACTAATTTAGAGAATGTAGGAGAAAACCCTAAGGGAAATTCTAAATGAATTGTTTATGTTTTGTACAACATAATGAAACATTGATAATGTGGATATTATGTGGGTTTCCAGGAAATAACATCCCTTTCAAGAATATAAAAGTGGATGAAGGATTTGGAATAGATGTAAAAGTGGGTAATTTCAATTAAATGGTTGTGTTGAGTTTTAACACAATTGTCACTTATTCCATGCCAAAGTGGAAAAACTATACACCAAGTTTAATTCTCCTAGTTGATATGACTGGGTTAATTCAAATTCTCTTTATAAACCATTATAATGTAATTGAATATATAACTATTTTAATTAGGAAACTCACTATGGGTAATCTACATTGGAACTGTGAGAATTAAATGGTATATTATGAATACAATTTATTAAATACACATTCAAATTTCATAGTTACATTATATATATATTATTAATTTATGTATACACAATCCCAATATTTTTTTAGTCAAGGTAATGGTAGGAACCCAAATGAACTTAGTTAATATTAGTTGCAACAGAAAATGTGGATATTTTCCCAATGAAAAACCTAATGAGACTAGGACTAGAATGATATAAATCATGGAAATGATCAATGATCTTTCTCAAGCTATTAGAAATAATGAAATTAAGGTTGAGATCACAAACACTCCAATGAATGAGAAACTCACTAGTTTGTAATTCCTGAGGCATCATCTACCCTCTTTTAGTAACTTTTCTGATCTAATGGTTGTTGACTAGTGGGTTAATGCAATAGAAAAGTTATTTTCCACTATCCGATGATAATAAAATTAGAAGTTACTTTTGAATTTTTAATATTTAGAAGGTTATATTTACTAGTGTGGTACTACATAATACCTTAAAACCTTTTTAATGTATATCGTAAAAAGATAATCTAGATAAAATCTTCTATAATAGTGATCATGTGTACTGAATTTGTAATGGGATTTAGAAAAACCAATATAGCATTATTCCATTGATTTATTTTTATAATTCTGATAAAAAATACATAGTGGTCTTTTCTAATTTCCAATCTAGTACGGGTAATATCTATAACATTCCCCTTAATGTTTTTCTACCAGCCTTAACTAGACGAAATTCCAAACACTATGATACATATTCTAAAATATCCCTCTTTACACCATAACACATGAACCACTATTTTAGATATCTATACATTCTCACACATATAGTATAAATATAAATAACAAACTAGGATCCTACACTAATATATTATACATTAAATATGGTACGAATGGAACATATACAATTTTTCTGAACATAATCATTCCTTCCTGATCAAGGTTGAACGTAGGAATATTTTTGACCATATTCAATTACTATATATCTTTGTTTTTTTCACTTTAATATTCACATGGATAAATAATTTTATATTTTTTTATGAAAGATAATATTTTCCAACTTCCATTATGATTTCCAGATATATCCTTTACATGTTTAGTTATATTGGATGTTTTGTGATACTCTTCATAGAGAAGCTGACATGACCATTTCAACTCAAAGAATCAGCCACCTTGTTCCCATTCGTAGGGTGGTAAAGTATTGAGCATTCAAAACCATTAATAAACTCCAAACATATTATATGGAACATTATAATTACATTCTATGTGAATATATAAATTAATATTTTATTTTTAGTATAGATATATAAAACTTTTATCTGCAATGAAAATTCCTCAATATTTTTAATACATATATTACCATAGAAAAATATGAATCATGTGTTGGGTAATTTTTCCCATGAACCATCATTTTTTACGAGGCATTAGCTATAACCATGTTATTTTAAAATCCAATGATTATATCTACTATAAATTATATATTTCCAAAATCAACATTATCATTATCAATTACACCGTGTAAAAATTAATATCATACTAATCAAGATATTACATTGGTCATTGGTAGAAAATCCCACATTATCTCTATTCAGTTTTGGGTTCATGCCCCATGACCTTTAAAAATGTGAGATGTTATACCTTTTTTACTAAAACCATCTTAATATAATCATTATAACATCCATATTAATATGATTAACATCCTTCAAAATAACTATAATAATCAAATATCATACAAACCCTAAAATTTATCATTATCTATAAAATTATGAGAAGATAATTATACCCCAATAATAATTCAAATTGAACCTAAAAGTGACATATATATTATAAAAATTAGACTTATCCCAAAATTTCATTAATCATCATAAAATTCAATCACTTAAAACATAATGAGTGGTGTTATATACTCTTAACATGTGATCAACCTAGAACTCATGAATTCCTGATTGTATCCCTAACTCTTATTTTAATATAACATGAAGACGAATATGTTTCCAAAATTAACACATTTTATTTATGTTTCAAAATTATTATAATAAAAACACTATTTTTAAAATACATATTATAAATTATTTTTGAATATTAATATATATATAATTAAAATTATTTCACTTCAATGATTGGAATAAAATAGGCACTAAAATTTTCTAGGGTCCTTCCCTTAGTTTAAGGCATAAATTGGATAATTACCATGTCCCCCACATATAGGATGCATAATTACTTGGAAACTCATTGATATATAACATTCATTTAAACATATAAAATATCTTCCATAATATTTTATATATTCTTCTAGGTCCTTATTCCCTCCATCATGACATCTAAGAGGCATAATCTTCTTTCCTTTTAATTCATTTCCCCAAAAACATCTATAATAGTTCATATTCATCTTATTTGAAAAATTAGGAATCTCACTGAATTTATCATTTTCAATCATATAGAAAGATAACTTATTAGGTATAACAACTCCAATATTTATGAAATATTTGTTTCTAGAAAATAATAGATTTAATCAATAATTATTTTAAACAAAACAATGATCTTGAATGTACCATAATATAATAATATTATTATTATCTAACCATTACCGTTATAAAATAGTAATTTAAATTTGAAGACTGAATAAGAATAAAAAATTAAAAAAACTAATTATAAAGGTTTTATATTATTATATCATATTTATAAAATATATTAATCATTTAGGGAAGTCTTTATTTGACTGAAAAAAATATTTTCTCAATTTTTTTTGTTTATTATTTAAAAAAAACAAAATTAATTTTTAACAATTATAGAAAATTTATTTCATTAAATAAACATTATTTCTAAAATCTAAATTCTAAAATAATATTAGGTTGAATATTTTATAGCATTCTACCAAAATAAATTATTTGATGAATACTAATAATATTTTATATTTAAATATATCATTTAATTTTACAAAATGAAAAGGAAATTTGGATTTTAATATATTTTTAGATGTATAATTTGTTTAATAATGTATCAATTAATCCAATTTACATAATTTTTATCAATTTAAAATTTATTTTTGATATAAAAAATATATATACTCATATATTTTTTCTCTTTTGAGAAACACTTTTTCATCACCTCTATAGGTTTATTTTTAAACTAAAATCTTATAATTATGTGAATAGAATTTATAAAAATAGATCCAATAATTTGAATCTGAATTATTAATATTATATATCTATTTCAACTTAATTTTACATCAAAATTTATATTAAAAATTTTAAAAATTAATTATAACGGTTAATGTTAAAAATGGTTTTTGTGGGTTTAGTTAAAATCAATATGGGTAAAATAGCCTAGTAACATGTCTAAATCTAATAGCGTTGAAATAATTTGACAAATTATCATCTAAGAATCAATTATGAGATACTTTGGATAATTTTATTGTTCTTATAATGTGGGTACACCTTTTTATTTTAAAAAATTCCAACTTTTCCCTTTCGCCATCTTATAAAAGGGCACACACTCTTCTTTACTCTAAAAAAATAAAAAACATTTGGTTCCGAAAATTAATACCCAAATAAATTCCTTAATTAACTAACCAAATCCTTGGGGAATTTTTTTTATTAAACCCCCATTATATAGCTTTAGGTGTATGGCTAAAGGAGTTTTCTAATGAAGAGGTATAGAGCTTAACCATGCATTTTCATTTTATTTATTCCTCTAACTCATTAAAATAATATTAAAAAAAGATTATATAATAACAAAAATATATACCATGAAATTATATTTTAATATATTTCAATAATGACCTACATCTATCTCCTCTTCCATCAGGTGGGAAATGAAACGGTTAATTTTTTCTACGATGACCTACCGCCTCACAAACTGATGTAATTCATTTTTCATCGCGACCTCTGAAATATAGAGATAATGATAGATTTAATATTTTTATATTATACTTATGAAATAATTATACATTTCATTTACGGTATCATAAATAATTTTTTGTGTTCCATTCTATAGGAATATAAAATTGTTTCTTCTGTGTATGGTGGACTACCGCCATGGAAGGTTATGTGATTTTTTACACTTATGATTTACATGGATGGTAAAATGGATAGATTTAATGAATACATGTGAAATAAATGAAATATTAATGACCCCTTAGAGTTGATATATTATTTACCTTCATATTATTTCATCTATAGAGAAAATTTAAACAACATTCATGCATACATCGGACATTCCTGCTCCAGGAATGGTGTAACATATTTTTATCTCTAACATTAAAGGATTACTGTAAGTAAATATAATATATATATGTAAAAATATATATATATATATATATTATAGTAATGTAATTTGTAATATTTTATAGATTATGGAACCATGATTAATTAAAAGAAGATAAAAATAAAAAACAAAAACATAAATGAAAAATAATGTAGTTATTACCCAAAATGTAATTTTAACAATAAATTTATAACAATCCGGTAATAAAAGTTCATAATTAAATCATATATGATATGATATATTTAGTTATATTTTTTAATATATTTATCACAAATTTATATTTATTATAGATGATGTTTGAATGTGTTTGAAAGATGTTGTCATTCAGGTAAAGAATTTTTTCGTCTCATATATATTTATATGGGTTACATGCCATATTCACCACTTATTTATTATGATTGATATATATAGTTCACATGAATATTTTTTATTATTATTATAATAATAATTATGGTATAATTAAATCCTAATATGTTTCATTCTTTCATGTGTCATATGATTTATAGTTTACATAATTATTAATAATTTCATGTTACAATCGTAAGGACCATCCAGATTATTTATGATTATGATCTATTAATAAGGTCTAATGATCTAAATACATATAAACCCATGAAATTTAATATCATTTAATTATTTCTATAAAATACATGATTTTTATTTAATTTCAATCTATTTTATGATTAAAGTGATGAATATAATTTTTTTAATAAAAATCATATTTATTTCTCTCTTTAGTAAAAATATATTTTTCTTTCATGTCCATGATTTCTAAAAATAATTTAAATACTGCTTTTAGTATTCCCCAATGTTTTTTAAAGAAATTTTTTCATATTTTTTCATTTTAAGAAATGGATTTAATCGAATATTTTTATCCTTCTCTGAATAACACATTTTTGTCTTTATATTAAAACATTTAAATAACTATTTGATCTAACTTGTATGGTATGAAAAATATTTTCTACCATCCTTAACACTCAATTATTCGATGATTTTTTTATATGTACAAAATATTATTCTTAAAATAATATGTTTCCTTTTATTATTGTTTATTTTTTTTTGATTTTAAATATGTTTTTCTGATGTGGAACGGTTATATTCCTCGTGATATGTTCGATGTAATCTTTTATTATAATATTACACATAACATAAAATCATTATATTTGGCATAATATTTAATGGGGATATGATCAAATGGAAACAACCATAATATTTATATAGATTATTTATAATGATGATGATTTTTTTATGAAATTCCTTTCTTTCCCATGTGGTATTCTATGAGGAAATGTTTATTAAACATAATTTCATTTAATGGGTTATACAATGATGAACGTTTTTTAAACATGTGGCAAATGAAATTTTGGATTATGTTTTTGGTGGGTCTTATATATTTTTATAAGGAATTTGTTGGTTATTAATTTTCTAACAACTTAGAGGTAATGAGAGGTTATCCAATTCTTGATAAAGGTTAGGTGGGAGTTTCTACCAAGCCTAAATGAGGTATATTTGAGGATATAATACTCACAAAAGAGATTACATTAGAGGCTATCCAATTTCTGAAGTAAGTACATGATTTCCAATCCCATTACTAACATCCTATGGATGTCTTGGTGGGTGTCCATGATATAATATTTTCTATGATTATGTATATACCACAACCCTATTTCTTATTCTAATGTTATGTTCTCATGAATCATGTTTCATGATCCCTTTATGATTCATGTGTTATTAACTACATATATTTATGATAATCCTCAAGTTTTTCATATATGACATGTAGGGTATGGTTTTTAAATGTTAATCTCGTGTCTTGTTAATATCTCCCTTTTTTAACCTTACATATCATATGATCTCATCCTTTATTATGTTTCATTTCCCCTAGTTATGAATAAATTTAATATGTATGAAATGTCTTAGAAGGTTGATAGTTATGAATAAATAATTTGGAGATGATGTAGTTCACTTAAGAAATAGCAGTTTATGTAATCTATCTTCTAATGGAACTGGATCAAAACGATTTTGAAATGGATCATTATGTTATGAAATTAATATATCTCTATTTATATGTAAAATCTATGTATGTGATGTGATTTTCATTAAATTTTCTTTCAGGAAATTTTTAGTTAACCATATTAAACAATGATGAGAAAACATTAGCGATATCCATGTGTAAATGTATAATGATAAGTCAATTTATATTCCAACATGTCATAAAATGCACTGGGGTATTGGTAAAGGATATAGTGATTAGTTTGTTGAAAATTTAATCTCTATCTGGATAATAAAAATGGATATGGCTCAAGAGCAGATATACCCAGGGGTAATAACTCCAAAAAGGGTGCATTGGGATTTAACTCAATCATCACGCAGTGCACAATAATATGAATTATTTAACACCTAGTTTTACAGTTCTTGGGGATTTTTTCATGAAATTCACAAACCCTTTATAAACAATCATAATAGATTTTTATTTATTATAACCATTAATTATCTTATTTAATACTATTTTCCATAGGTTGAAAAGGTGTTACAATTTATACATCCTATGACTAATATTTGATGATTAATAACTATGAACTTATATTCCTGATGGTCAAGATAAATATTTTGGGTTTAGAAATGGATTAGATATATAATTATCAAGGTTAGGTTGTAATAGTTATTCATAAATATTGTAGTACCCTATTTTTTCATTTTCATATGAATTCAATTATATGAGGAAAATTTATTAGGAGCATCAATTATTATCCACAATGATTAGATGTTGAGTTATAATAGAAAATAAAAAATGGTATGATTGTCTCATCTCAAGAATAATATTATTCTCCAGTTGATGTTTTTTGGAATTTTCTTCCCATAAAACTTTTTATTCTCCCTCTCATTGAATTTGATTTTACCTTATGAATGGATTTTATTTATCTATATAAATCACTATTAAATTTATACTAGAAGTAAGTTACGATTGATATTCCAAAACAAAACTAGGATCATAAATCATTTTGATGATAAATATGAACTTATAACACAAATAACATCCATTTTTATGGGTCTTGATTCCAATTAAAATATAGATATTTATCTATGATAGTTGGGGAGAAACACTACATCGATGATATTCCTATTATGTGGGAGTTTGTTGATGAATTTATAGAATATTATCCTAGTGTTACAAAAAATTATGATGATATGTCCTCAATATAGTTTTTACCTAGTGAACACCTATTTCAAAGACTCTATATAGAATGTCCCTAATTGGGATTCATGAATTTAAGAAACAACACTATGAGAATCATTAAAATAAATTTATTCATACAATTATGTCAGTATAGAGTAATCATATATTTTTAATTAAGAAAAATATGGATTGAGGTGACTTTTCATTGATTATTAGTAACTTATCAAGTTCAAAATCAAGATCAATTATCCTTTACCAAATATTAATGATTCCATGGAAAAACTGTAAAGATCTTAATACTATTCAATGATTTACCTTGATTTTAGATTTCATCATGAAGGGGTCATGAAGGAGGATATAAAAATAACAACATTATATAAATGTTATTTAAAAAATCAACATATAGTGATTCCCTTTTTACTTATTAATTCCACCATTATCTTTATTGTTTTAATAATTATTTTCAATAGATATTACCATGATTAGTTAGTTATAGTCTTTATAGAAGACATCTTTATCTATTTAAATGGAATATAAGAGCATCAATATCACTCTAGAATTATAATTAAGACCATAAATATGTAAAAATGTATAAAAAATATACCAAAATTGAATTTATACAAAAAACCCATTAATTTTTATGTCATATAATCTCTAGTGAGGGTATATTGGTGGATTCATCAAAGATAGAGGCTGTAACACCCCGAGCTTTCATGATACGCTTCTCATTCAATAATGCAATAGCTTGCATTGTACGCAACTTCGAGTTCTAAAACACCGCGACTAATCAAAGTAGCCGATATGAATAGTAATAACCACTTTTTAAAATTATAGAAATTTTATATTTCAAAATGGACTTCATTTTTGGATTCAGAATATCGAAATTAGCCTATGTGGAATTTTTGGTATTTTTCTGAGAACTTCTAATTTTTTATGAATAGTGAAAAATACTTAAAAAAAACTTCTTTAATCAAAATAATTTATAGTGATAAATTATACTATTTAGTAGTTTTAAAGTATAATTAGAATATATTTTTACCATTTTATCCAATGATGGTCATTAGAATTAATTTAACATTGAAATTGGACCTAAACAATTGTCAATCTTTTGATATAAATTGTTTCTTAAAAACACGCTATTTGTTGTGACATCGGGAATTAATTATAAAATTAATTAATGAAACTTATATGTTTGGAATTTTTTAAAATAGACATCATTTTTGAATTCGGAATATCAATTATAGCTTAGGGTGAAATTTTGGCATTGTTCTGAAAAATTTCAATTTTTGATGAATAGTGAAACCACTAAGTGGTAGTTAAATAACTGATTTTTCGTTTAAATGAAATATTACCACTTCTTTGATTTGATTTTCAAAAATCCGACATACATGGTTGTCATTAATAAGTAAAATGTGGTTCATTGAGATTAAAATAATTTTTTGGTGAATAGTAACTTTTAAGTTCTTAATTGCGATTAGAGGTAATTAGTGTAGTTTAAGGTAAAAACAATGTTTTAATAATATGATATGAGCTTGACACTTGTCCTACTCCTATTGGATGAGTCATGGCCGACCAAGACAACCCATGGGTCAACTTGGGGACCCCATGGAGCCACTTTAGTTGGAAAATGACATTAATATATATTTATTTAATGTTAAAATTAAATTGACACAAACATGAGTAGTTTTACTAAAACAGTTTTTAAGTGGGGTTACACAAGTACAAATTTTGACTATAAATATTCATTAGAAAGATAAAAAGATTTAATACGTAATAGTATTTTTTTTATAATTTTTAGACATTAAATAAATTAAATTATTTATGACATCATTATGATGCAGCGATGACCTCATTATTTAACGATTTAAATAAAATGAGAAGATAATGCAAAATCCAAGGCTTACACTTGTCCAAATCCTATTGGATGAGGATATTTAGAACCCTTATCACCTTATACACGAATTATATAAGTTTGGGACCTTTAGAATCCGAAAAGCATTGTATAATAATGTAACATTTCAATCTTTCCAAAAGAGCCCCTCCTCTCCTCTTATAAAAGGCCCCCACCTCTACCACCTTATTCACACTTCCAAGCCTTTTGGTTCTGCCAAACTCTGCCCAAATACTCTCCCAACTTCTCTCCCTTCACCCTAGAAGCTTTACATTAGTCAGAAAGCCATCCTAAGGAGTCCTTTTGATCAAATCAAAAGGAAGAACCCGAAGAAGAGGTAACATTTTCATCACCCTCTTTCAAGTTTCTTTCTTCTACCACCCCCTCTTTGTTTATTATTTCAATTCTAAAATTATAAATCCAGTATCTTCTATATACTGTGATGTTATTATAAATATGGAACAACCATATTCAGTATTCTACCCATCATTTGAATGACATGTCACCATACGTGCGTACGTACGGCTTACCGTCTCCACGTCGTGGTGTAATTGTTATTCAATATATTATTATTTAGATGGGTATAATAATGACATGTAATTCATTTAAATAATAAATATAACATTATAATGATTCTGTATATATGATATACTATCCAATTATATATTATTTTAATATCAAAATAATGATATTGTCGCTCGTGCGTACGTACGGACTACCGTCTCCACGAATGCGATGAGATTCATTCTCCGTCGTATCCATTCAAGTATAATTATCATTTGATGATTTAAAAATAATGTTTAAGGACATGATATCATTCTGGATATGAATAAGATACAACCTTTCCATGAAAAACACGACTTACGTAACAAAACATATAAAAGAAAACGAGTAAGTTAACACCTGAAACAACGATAAATCTAAGATATTGTTAACAAAGCAATGTTAAAAGATCATATATGATATCATATGAATGTATATGATTCTTGTATAATTTAATAACAATTATTTCACCATTATACAGGAGGTTAAACTACCCCAACCAAGGAAAAATACAAGGTAAGGGTTTACTTCACAACCTCTTCATTATCCAAGGTTGTTTATACATAATTATCTACTGGGACCTCGTTATCATCCACATCCATGTTTCTTAAAAATGTATTTCAAAACATTTTTACTATTAAATGGAAAATGTGTTAAAGTCATTTATTCCCTTATACATTTTTTAAAGGAATCTTACCGTCGTTTTCCAAACAATGTACTTTTTGACCTCTTTGACAAATTTAAGGTAAGAATGTTTTTTTAACTTATACGGCGGGTGCGGCTATTTTCCGCCATTATAACTTCGTCGAAGCTTCCCTAACAAGCTTATAAGAATATTTTCAAAGTAAATGTATTATTTTATAATTATGAGACTTTTAAATGATTTCAAAAAGGAGAGATATTTCTCTCAAATAGCTTTGATTTCATCCATGTCAACATCCTTTGATGGGTTTTAAGTTTAATTGAAATTGATTTATGATACAAAACTTCCATTGAACATTTTGTGAAATATTTGACTATGGATGTGTTATTTTATACCATCCATAGTTTATGGAGAAATTGTTGACATTTCGTATGCTAGTTTTAATACGAATATTTATGTTATGTTTAAACCTATTCATATGAGGAATGTATTGGACTTAATATGTGACGGGTGGAGCCCGCTATAGCTCCTCGATGCATCGGTTGGTCTCATGAGACAAATAGACGTGGAATTGGCCGAGGCCCTTTCCCAAATTGATTTATGGTTTTGGCCGAGGCCTTAATCATTTTAGACGTCTTGGAAGAGGCCTTGACAAAGTGTTTCAGAATGTCTGGCATTATACATTCCCTCATTATGAAAGTGGTTATTGATATTTCATGTGGTTATTCGTCTAGTAGAATATCCATGTGAGTAAGTAATGGCATTATTTTATTTTACTTTTTCCATATTATGCTGAAGTTCAAGTTCAATAAGGCTTTTGTTTTAGTTATACATTGCCTTGAATGATTATGTTTTCTTATAAAAGCTTCCGCAATATTGTTATCCTTACTGAGCATCTGAGCTCACCCCTTTCAATGTTTTAATATTTTCCAGGATGTGAAGAAGTGTTTTATGACTGACTTGCAAGAATAGTCAGTGAGGATATGAGTGTGGACTATGAAGACCATGTTATTGTAGTTTGTTTACTTTTTTGATGTAATGAAAGACTTATGAATGTATCTAGTGTTTCCAAGGCTACTAAACTAATCGGTCTTTTGAGACATGATCTTTTGTGATCATGCCAATGTTACGAAGTAATGCACCGGCTCTGGGTAGCTGGGGTCGGGGCGTTACAGTTGGTATCAGAGGCAGTTTAGTACTATCCTTGGAAGCTTGATTTAGATAAACTCTGATTAAAGCACATATCCCGAAGATAGACTTTGAGGATTAGTATAGAAGAACTTCCTAGAATTTTGGTATTGTAGAGATGTTGTGAGTTTTCCAAGCAATACATCCCTGTCTGGATACGAGCAGGTACAGGCGGCTCTGGCACAGATGTACCTAGGGGTAAAACCCGAAAACACCGCTTTGATCTAGACTCGAACGGGAACTGGTGCACGACAACGGGACTTGCTGCACTCTTGGTTACGACACTCCCGGGGGATATGCTTAGGATAATTCTAATTTTCTTTACAAACCACTATTAAGGGTTATGAGTATATACTTTATCAAAGAAAACATTTCTTTTTATGATTATGGATTATATCCATAAATAGTTCAATTTATGTTAAGTGTTTTATAAGTATGGGATTATGTATTTTGATTCATAAACTGATCTAGTTTATGCCATTGTTTAGAAATGGCGCCTAGTGGAAGAAATGGAAACTGTATCAATGCACGCACTCCATGTAGGGATTTCCCTCCTGCTCAAGATAATTATAGTGGGGATGGTGATGCAACTGGTGCCGATCAGCTAATCACCATACTGGGACAACTTACTCAGGTTATGAATGATAACCTTACCCGTATGGAGCACCCTGATCCACAGCGTGGAGGATCAATGTTAGACCGCTTCATGAGGCAAAAACCACCAACCTTCAATGGGAGTACAAATCCTATAGTAGCTGAGCAATGGATAAATTCCTTAGAGAAAATATTCCATGCCTTGGGGAGTAGTGAAAGGGAGAAGGTTGTCATGGCAGTTTACCGCCTCACTGGAGATGCCGATCAGTGGTGGTCGCTGATTCAAAACACAATGTAAGATGCTGACGTATCGAATATGGAATGGAGGGAGTTCAAAGAGCTTTTCATAGAAAAATACTTTCCTCGTGACCATCGAGCAGATATGGAAAGGCAATTTCTGAGTCTGAGGCAGAAGGAGGATGAGAATGTCGCAAAGTATGAGGCTAACTTTACAAGGTTAGCGAGGCATGCTTCCGATTATATACGTATCCCAAGAAGTAAGATTGATCGTTTCTTTGATGGGTTAAAACCATTTCTCCGTCGAGCATTAGTATCACAAATCTTCTCATCATATGAAGATATTGTCTCATGTGCTATCAAGACAGAAAAAGAATTCTCTATGTTTTATGACAACAAAGTAAAGCAAGAGAAGAAGAGAATGGTGGAACAAGAAACGGATAAAGGGAAAAAGGGAAAGAAGTATTTTCCATTCTGTGATAGTTGTGGGAAGAATCACCCCGGTGTTTGCCTAAAAAGAATGGGAGTTTGTTATAAATGTGGAGAAAAAGGTCACCAGGCGCGTGATTGCAAGGGAAAGAAAGAGGCTATCAATGTTGAATGTTACAATTGTAGAGAAATGGGTCATTATGCAAATGAATGTCCTAAGCGTCAAGGAAACTTACCTCAGAAAAGGCCAAGGGATCAAGGCCAATCTTATGCAGTGACTACAGTTGAAGCGGAATAATTATTGTATTTGTGTTTTTGGACTCAAGAACTAGATTATGGTTATAAGAATAATGTGATATATATAAGGATTGTACTGCAGTACTTGTTGTTTTCATTAAGGATTTAATATGATTAAGGTAATCATATTTTTAGTATGTGACAATAATAGAAACTTTTCTTTGTTTGGGGAATCTGATGTTATAATTGATTTTGGAATTTAGAGACCTTTTAGAGAATGTCTGGACGGAGGTATTTTGGATAACTATTAAGGTTGGAATGGATTAAGTTGAACCATGGATAGTATTGTTTAAGGTTAAAAAATTTATGAAGATTATTTTTGGAATATTATGATACTATAGTTTTAGGAAAAGGACAACCTGCAGGGTGGGGCATAACCCGTCACGTCGGACAAAGCTGCAGGAATCGAACCCACAACCATAGTGCGACAGGCCTTTATTTCCTACCACTAGCCTACAGGAAGTCCCTGGTTATTACAAAATAATTTTACTAATCTAAATGGTATGTGTTAACATTTGTAACCTTATACAATTAGGATAAGTATAATATTTTTGAGTTCTATTATCTTTTTGAGTGAAAGATGAGTTGAAGGTTGAAACTGTAATTGTCTAGCATAAATATATATACCTATATCTTATTCAATGAATAAATTAATTCTTCAAATTTAGTAAAGGGATATTGAAACAAAAAATGTGTTATCCTAATACCTTATGTCTTGTTGAACTGATGATATTTTAAATCAACATAGATTGAAGGCATTGAGGCCCTTAATTTGACAGTTGATTGTGATTGATGACCTCAATCACTCCCTACAAATATTTATGTTTTTCCTCCAATTATATGTCTCTAATTTCCACCAACGTTCTCCTAATCGAGATCATAATTGGGTGGTGACTTTTTCATTTCCCTTTCCCTCTTATTAAGGAAAAAATTTATTAATCTTATTTCCGATGTGGGTTTTCCTCAAAGGTATTTTCTATTTTAAACCTTTTATTTTCAAAGAAAAATTTCAAATTGTGAGGACGCAATTTATTGAAGGAGGGGAGAATGTAACACCCCGATCTTTCATGATACGCTTCTCATTCAATAATGCAATAGCTTGCATTGTACGCAACTTCGAGTTCTAAAACACCGGGACTAATCAAAGTAGCCGCTATGAATAGTAATAACCACTTTTTAAAATTATATAAATTTTATATTTCAAAATGGACTTCATTTTTGGATTCGGAATATCGAAATTAGCCTATGTTGAATTTTTGGTATTTTTCTGAGAACTTCTAATTTTTTATGAATAGTGAAAAATACTTAAAAACAACTTCTTTAATCAAAATAATTTATAGTGATAAATTATACTATTTAGTGGTTTTAAAGTATAATTAGAGTATATTTTTACCATTTTATCCAATTATGGTCATTAGAATTAATTTAACAATGAAATTGGACCTAAACAATTGTCAATCTTTTGATATAAATTGTTTCTTAAAAACACGCTATTTGTTGTGACAGCAGGAATTAATTATAAAATTAATTAATGCAACTTATATGTTTGTAATATTGTAAAATATACATCATTTTTGAGTTCGGAATATCAATTATAGCTTAGGGTGAAGTATTGGCATTGTTCTGAAAAACTTCAATTTTTGATGAATAGTGAAACCACTAAGTGGTAGTTAAATAACTGATTTTTTGTTTAAATGAAATATTACCACTTCTGTGATTTGATTTTCAAAAATCCGACATACATGGTTTTCATTAAGAAGTAAAATGTGGTTCATTGAGATTAAAATAATTTTTTGGTGAATAGTAACTTTTAAGTTCTTAATCGCGATTAGAGGTAATTAGTGTAGTTTAAGGTAAAAACAATGTTTCAATAATATGATATGAGCATGAAACTTGTCCTACTCCTATTGGATGAGTCATGGCCAACCACGACAACCCATGGGTCAACTTGGGGACCCCATGGAGCCACTTCAGTTGGAAAATGACATTAATATTTATTTATTTAATGTTAAAATTAAATTGACACAAACATGAGTAGTTTTACTAAAATAGTTTTTAAGTGGGGTTACACAAGTCCAAATTTTGACTATAAATATTCATTAGAAAGATAAAAAGATTTCCTACATCATAGTATTTTTTTATAATTTTTAGACATTAAATAAATTAAATTATTTATGACATCATTATGATGCAGCGATGACCTCATTATTTAATGATTTAAATAAAATGAGAAGATAATGCAAAATCCAAGGCATACACTTGTCCAAATCCTATTGGATGAGGATATTTCGAACCCTTATCACCTTAGACACGAATTATATAAGTGTGGGACCTTTAGAATCCGAAAAGCATTGTATAATAATGTAACATTTCAATCTTTCCAAAAGAGCCCTCCTCTCCTCTTATAAAAGGACCCCACCTCTACCACCTTATTCACACTTCCAAGCCTTTTGGTTCGGCCAAACTCTGCCCAAATACTCTCTCAACTTATCTCCCTTCACCCTAGAAGCTTTACTTTAGTCAGAAATCCATCCTAAAGAGTCATTTTGATCAAATCAAAAGGAAGAACCCGAAGAAGAGGTAACATTTTCATCACCCTCTTTCAAGTTTCTTTCTTATACCACCCCCTCTTTGTTTATTATTTCAATTCTAAAATTATAACTCCAGTATATTCTATATACTGTGATGTTATTATAAATATGGAACAACCATATTCAGTATTCTACCCATCATTTGAATGACATGTCACCATACGTGCGTACGTACGGCTTACCGTCTCCACGTCGTGGCGTAATTTTTATTCAATATATTATTATTTAGATGGGTATAATAATGATATATAATTCATGTAAATAATAAATATAACATGATAATGATTCTTTATATATGATATACTATCCAATTATATATTATTTTAATATGAAAATAATGATATTGTCGCTCGTGCGTACGTACGGACTACCGTCTCCACGAACGAGATGAGATTCATTCTCCGTCGTATCCATTCAAGTATAATTATCATTTGATGATTTAAAAATAATGTTTAAGGACATGATATCATTCTGGATATGAATAAGATACAACCTATCCATGAAAAACATGACTTACGTAACAAAACATATAAAAGAAAACGAGTAAGTTAACACCCGAAACAACAATAAATCTAAGATATTGTTAACAAAGCAATGTTAAAAGATCATATATGATATCATATGAATGTATATGATTCTTGTATAATTTAATAACAATTATTTCACCATTATACAGGAGGTTAACCTACCCCAACCAAGGAAAAGTACATGGTAAGGGTTTACTTCACAACCTCTTCATTATCCAAGGTTATTTATACATAATTATCTACTGGGACCTCGTTATCATCCACATCAATGTTTCTTAAAAATGTCTTTCAAAACATTTTTAATATTAAATGGAAAATGTGTTAAAGTCATTTATACCCTTATACATTTTTGAAAGGAATATTACCGTCGTTTTCCAAACAATGTACTTTTTGACCTCATTGACAAATTTAAGGTAAGAATGTTTTTTTTAACTTATACGGCGGGTGCGACTATTTTCCGCCATTATAACTTCGTCTAAGCTTCCCTAACAAGCTTATAAGAATATTTTCAAAGTAAATGTATTATTTTATAATTATGGGACTTTTAAATGATTTCAAAAAGGAGAGATATTTCTCTCAAATAGCTTTGATTTCATCCATGTCAACATCCTTTGATGGGTTTTAAGTTTAATTGAAATTGATTTATGATACAAAACTTCCATTGAACATTTTGTGAAATATTTGACTATGGATGTGTTATTTTATACCATCCATAGTTTATGGAGAAATTGTTGACATTTCATATGCTAGTTTTAATACGAATATTTATGTTATTTTAAACCTATTCATATGAGAAATGTATTGGACTTAATATGTGACGGGTGGTGCCTTCTATAGCTCCTCGATGCATCGGTAGGTCTCATGAGACAACTAGACGTGGAATTGGCTGAGGCCCTTTCCCAATTTGATTTATGGTTTTTCCTGAGGCCTTAATCATTTTAGACGTCTTGGCCGAGTCCTTGAAAAAGTGTTTCAGAATGTCTGGCATTATACATTCCCTCATTATGAAAGTGGTTATTGATATTTCATGTGGTTATTAGTCTAGTAGAATATCCATGTGAGTAATTAATGGCATTATTTTATTTTACTTTTGCCATATTATGCTGAAGTTCAAGTTCAATAAGGCTTTTGTTTTAGTTATACATTGCCTTGAATGATTATGTTTTCTTATAAAAACTTCTGCAATATTGTTATCCTTACTGAGCATCTGAGCTCACCCCTTTCAATGTTTTAATATTTTCCAGGATGTGAAGAAGTGTTTCATGACTGACTTGCAAGAATAGTCAGTGAGGATATGATTGTTTACTATGAAGACCATGTTATTGTAATTTGTTTACTTTTTGATGTAATGAAAGACTTATGAATGTATCTAGTGTTTCCAAGGCTACTAAACTGATCGGTTTTTCGAGACATGATCTTTTGTGATCATGCCAATGTTACGAAGTAATGCACCGACTCTGGGTAGCTGGGGTCGGGGCATTACAGAGGCTATTGAATGTCATCCTATAATAACTACAGTGACTGAGATCCCATTTATTCTAGGATTGTATGGATATCATCAAAGGATTATTGAAAATTATAAACAAAAATTTAATCAACTAACCAGGTTATCTTGAAATGGAGCCAAGTTTCACTAGATAGATGAATGTGAGGAAAATTTCACGGAACCAAAGGGAATAATAGTTAAAAAAATAAATTACATTACTCTATAGTGTAGATGGTTATGTAATCTAATGTTATGTATTATTGAAGGTAATGGGATGTGTTCTTATATAGAGTGAAATTATGATATATTATTTTGCACAAAAATTGATGTCCTAGGATAAAATTTAAACAACTCATGATTTGGATTTATCTGCAATAATTTTTCAATTAAAAATATAGCGGTAATATCATTATGGAGAAAATTGTTATTTATATACCAATCATAATAATTTAAAGTATGTATTAATATAGAAGGATTTTAACATGTTCTAGAGAAGATGGTCTGAGTTGATTAGAGGTTATGACAGATCAATACATTAACACTATAAGAACTTTAACATGGTGGATGATTATTTGAGTCCAAAGGATCATGATAAATTATATAAAATGAGGATTAAAAAAAATCCAATATTTATGGATATCCAAAGGATGGATGTAGAAATTGTTATGGAAGTTGGAAAATATTATCTTTCTCAAATAAGTGTTCAGCCATCTATTAAATAGAAGATTAAAGAGACATAGAATTAATATATAATGTTATAGAAGAAGGAACTAAATATTGCAGTGTTTAATATTGATTAGGATTTAATGATAATGTTCTTGGAACATTGTATGTGTTCTATCCCTTCACGATTTAAAGAAGGATCTATTAGGGGAGGATCATTATGACTTATCCTCTATTAATCCTCAATGTACGAAGATGCATCGATATATGAAAGATTTTTTATATTGGGATGTAATATAGATAGATATTACAAAATATATATCTCATTTTTTTGTATGTAATCATGTTGAGGATGAGTGAAAAATTTATAAGGGGACGTTATAATCATTATCCATACCAAAATAAAATTTGAATCTTAGAATTATTCATTTTGTTATCAGACTCCCCCAAACATATAAATTGAATAATGTTATATGTGTTATAACAATCACTTTAAAATGAATTCTATAACATCTCGTTAATTACTTTTTTGTATTTTTCATCACATTTCTCGTTTTCCACTTGAATTCGGTGTGTTTCGGGACTCCTGAGGATAGAGGAATTTTTCAGGAGAAAAAATGACCTAATGTTCTGTGATGTAGGTTTTTTATGAATTATTGGATTCATTGTATAAATATGATAATATATTTGTGGGGTTCTCCCACATGTTTGAAGAATTCCCGATTTGGTTAGTCGTTTTTGGATAGATTCTATATTTTTTCCAGTCTGTAGAAGAAATATAAACTGTTTAATCGATGTAAATGATGTGTATGTCTTTATATGAAGATTTCATGAACCTATTTCACAACATTATGTGAGTAGACACCCTTTTATAGATAAAGGTCGTGTAATGTTAAAAGATCATTTTTAATTAAAAGTACATTGGTTTTTTAGAATATGTGATTCCTAAGAATTACATGATATTTAAATGGATAATATGATATATAAAAAACCTGAAAAAAGAATTTAGGGTGCCACATCAAATTATTCTTATCTCATTATTATATATCCCTCTATTCTTTCATCATATATCCCTTCAATGTTGATCATGGGAGCATCTATTCAGTTCAAATTGATTTTTTCGGTATTTGGTCACCGTTTTGGGTGGGATACATATCACCAGGTGTGTAAAAGTTTCTCCATATATATTTTATCATCTGAGGTTGTGATTCTTCATTGATTTATTGTATTAGTGATCCATTATGATGTCTCTTTTTATTTTATTCTAGTTCTATTATGAGGTATTTTTTCAGAGATGATCCTTATTAGTTGTGGGGTGATGAGTGTGCAATCTGGAGGTATGTATTTCTTCTTTTTATTTTCATAAATCTTTTTAATTAAATAAATTCATAATGTGTAGATTCATTCTAGGACTAGTGTTTTCATTGTTTAGTCTTCTATTGTTGTGGGTTATCTTGTGAGTGTGTGCAACCTGAGTTCTTTGGTAGGTGGTTCCGTCTCTAGACTGTATTGCTAAATTTTTTATTAAATTGATTTATTAAATGAAATGGTACGATATGACTAATTTTTTGGTGTACATTTAGAAAGGGGTATTTGTAAAATATTTTTTTTTGTACTTTTGTAAAACCAAATGGGTTTCAATGAATTGTTAATTGGTACTATGAAATGATTTTCAATTCATGGTTTGATGGAAATGGTTTGATGAATTGGTTTGAAAAATATAGAACATGGTAAACCTTAGGTACATATGTGGATGGTATAGTAATATGTATGGTCTAATGTTAGGGTGTTTTATCTTGGGGAATTCTTCTTCTCTCTATGTATATTGTTATATAGACTTCTTTCACATATTTGGGGGTTCACCTGTTGGTGTGTTAATCTAATATATATACATGGTGGATATGTCTAGTTTATTGATGCATAATTGGTTCTCTATGTTAGGATATAGTGTCCTAGCTATCCCAACTTAATGTGACCCTTGGGATGTTGTTACATGTTCTTCTTGGTCAATTTTGGATGATTATGTCTTGTATTGGTTTGATTGTACATCCATGGAAATGATATGATATATGATTGATGATTTGGTTTTCTTACAAGATATATCTTGTTATATATAATGATTTTAAATGATTTGAAACTGATTTATATGATTCATTCACAAATGATGAAAAAATGAAATTAAAATATTTCTCAATGATTTTGATATAAAAACTTTTAAACTGTTATCATGCCTTGTTTTCTTTAATTATAATAATGCTTGGATTATTGTTTAGATATAGTGTATAGACAACCTGTATAATACCCCAATAGACTTATTATCTCACACCATTTATACCCCTTATATGGTGCATCTACCTAGTTATGTCTTTGGATTTAGGGAAAGGAAATCCATCACAATGAGGGAGTTAGGTTTTCTATAAGGTGGGTTGGGTAAATTGTAGAGTGATGGTGGGAGTCCTCCATTTCTATCATAAGGAGTAGTTGGATTTCATGTTTTGGTAGTACAATGTAGTTGGATATGTAGCTGTAGATTAATACTACACTCAAGTTGTTTGGTCTATATTGTTGTTTACAATTATGACATATATTAATCATTTATTTGGCTTTCTTGGTTTTCTAATATCTGTCATGTAGTTGCTTCATGTTGGGATAAATTTTTCCATTTAATTTTTTTGATGCTCAGGTGATCATTGCTAGGCTGTGTGGATTAGGAATTCCCATTTGGTATTTGATTCATATTATTGGGTATAAATTTGAGAGAGTATTCAGGTTGGTTCATTACAGTTTGGTATTAGATGAGGTTTATCATCAGGATTCCTTATCTTATGACATTTTATAGACATGAGATACAATTTTTGGGGAATGAAATATATATTTATGCGAGTAAAATGAAATACATTTCCATGATAATAATAATTTTATAATAGAATGTTGGGATGTGGGTCTTCTATTTTTAGTTTTTGATGTGAATCTTAGTTTTTGAATATGGGGTTTTTAGTTTGTACTGAGGTTGTTATGTTGTCTGATTGTATCTTTTTTTATGTGAAATAATTTAACTCTAAGATAGGTTATGTGAGTTCCTCAAGAGGGTTCCACTGATTCAACTCTAGGGAATACTTATATAGATTACAACATTATCGAGGTCATCAAGCTTATAGTTTTTTATGTCGACCAGAATGTACCACAATCTTATAAAACAGTTTTTATGTACAACCAGAAGTGGTCGGAGAAAGAGATTGATCATGAGTGTTCATTCATAAGAAACTATCATCCTTTAAAGGAATGCATTGAATTCAATATATGGAGGACTGAATTTAAAATATTTATCAGATCTATGACTTCATAGATACACATGTTATTATTATTGTGAAGTGTTAAATATTCAGACTTTAGGGTCCCCTGAAGCATTGGTCGAATTCTATTTTACAGGTTGATAAGAACTTGGATTAGACTGGGATGGTTTAAAAAAACTCTTATTCTAGTAGTTTTTCATTATTCGTTGATGATGGAAAAGTCTATATATTTCCTCTCTTTGATGCATGGAGACAATTTGGTGTCAGTATTGACTAATTAGTTTCACATGCTAGATTTTTTTGCATCGATTTTGAAGAATGACCATCTGAATGCTCATAAGTACATAAGGGGTATGTTACTGGATATCAGATAACTAGTATTTATGCGGAATAATTTGACCTATGCAGAGACAGTAGAGAATACTATGATGGAATAACATAACATGTAAGGAAATATTGGACATTCCAACACTTCCATTCCACATAATGGAAGATTTAGTGTTCCATGAGGGAAATATAGGAAGTGAATGGATCATCTTAGGTGTGGCGGAGGTGGTTATTAGAATAATGCATATTTGGCACTTTGTTTTCCAGCTAGTGGTGTTCCTATGACTTGCTACCAGTGTAGAAAGGTAGGAAACATGTGGTGTTCTTGTCCCTCACCTGAAAATATGGGTATCTTTTGTAGTGGATATGGTCATTTAAAATATTTTTGTAAGGCAATTTCAACACATTGATATGGTCAGGGATCTTCATCTCTAATGGATATTACAAGGAATTCATATTATTTAATGACTATATCGCTATATTAATAGGCCTCAGGAGTGAATCACCTTCACAAAATAGATGAGTTTCTAGCAGATGTATATTTTGGTCCATCGATAGTGGGAGGTACCATATTTGATGAATATTTGATAGAAGATACTTTATTTTTTACCATTTCATCCCACTCATTTTCATCCTGCTATTTCATTGTATTGTTAATCATAAAATTAAATCATGTACTTTATTATTGTGTTAGAGGCACAAAATTGGAAGAGGAAAGAGCATGGGTCTTTGTGTCCTTATGATGCAATATGTATAGTTGATGCAGATTTTGTATGATATGTTCGTATTTCTAATCTAGAACTATTTTTCCTCATCAATGGTATGGATTTTTCTAAATATCTTTGTGATAAGGTTTATTTTTATCTTTATGATGTTATATTTCTCATAGTTCATGGGGATTCATAGGTGTTTCAGGGAGAGTTGTAAATGAGGTCTTGCAGTGAAGGACCTTCTGCCCTGATCATAAGACTTTTATGTCTGTTATATCAGTTTTACCTAATGTAATTTCTACTTTTGTTGATATTTCTAGTATTTTATGGAATTTTAAAAACATTTTACCAGACTACTCCACTATTCCTCAAGAAATATTTGGGTGGTAGAGTTTACGATTGGCCTATTGTTAGTTACATAACTGATTTAGATACCTTCTTATCCTTTTGAATTAGTGGAAATAAAATAGATCAAGATTTAGTTTGAAGATATGGGGGTTAAGGGAGTTTTTCCACAGTTTATTTTCATGGGAAGCCCTAGTGCTCTTTTCCATGATGGAAAATGGTTCATTTTGATTTCTTGTGGACTATCAAAAGTTAATCTGATAAATTGTTAAGAGCAAGTTTAATTTTCCTTATGTGGATAATTTTTTGATCTGTTAATTGTGAAAGTGGTTTCTGGAAATTGGTCTTCGATCGGTATATCATCATCTAAGAGTTCTAGAGTTCGATATATTTATAAATGTATTAAAGAGCATGTGTGGAAATTAAGAATATATTTTTACAACGTTTTTGACTATCTCAATATCTATTATCTATTATGTATTTTATGAATTAGATATTCCACCAATGTCTTGACACATTTTTTGTATTGTTTGTGGATTATATGATGGTCAATTCATGATTTGAGCCCAAGAACAACACTATATGAGTATGGTTTTGGAAATCATGAGATGTCACTGTTTGTAATGAAAGAATTCAAATCTATCTTCTAGATTTAAGACGTGATGTTATATGGGAACATGATTTCTGATCATAAATTATTATTTGATCATGAGAAGGTGTTGGTTTCATTATCATGGGAAGATCTATAGAATGTATTTGATATTTATAGATTTCATGGCCTTAATGGATACTATAGATAGTTCATCATGGATTTCTCTATCTTAGTGTCAACATTGACTAATATTACTTGGTAATTGGTGAAATTAGTATGGGATGAAAAGTTTAAGTCTTCTTTTAATGAGTTGAAATGACTTTTGATGTCATAACTGATTCTGATCGTACCTAAGTCTAGTCAAGGTTATGTGATGCTTCTACTGATTTTTTGTGATATGTTCTAATATAGGATTATATTATGGTATATTAAGAATATATTCAACACATAATTTTGTGTATGAATTAACCCACCCTAGTATTGATTGAGTTATCTTATAATAGTAGTTATTAGTCATCAATCATCATGGATCATTTCAAAAAATTGCATGGTTCCATTTGTAGATAACTTCTTTTTCGGGAAGAGGTGGGGGAATATTCTTTAGTTGGACTGAGATTGGTTCATGAGACGTCCATTAGGATTATAGATATATTTTGGTATCTTATTGTAGCGATGAATCAGAAAAAAATCTTATGTGGATCAATTAAATATTCCTTGGGAGATTTACATAGGTGACTATGTTTTCTTGATAGGTTCTCCTCAGATGGGTCACTAGAATAATTTATAATTGGGTATGTTTTCATTTAGATATATTGTAAAATTTGAGGTCATTGATTGGATTGTGAGGTTTATTATATTCTTGCATTCCTGACACACTTAAATGATAGTCATAATGTTTTCCATGAATCAAAACTCATGAAATATCATCCTAAACCCTATTATTTTTCTACATAAAAGAAGATTAGGTTAGAGCCAGATGTTTTGGTAGTTGAGATTCTAGTTGAGTACATTGAATCTCAATAGAATTCTTTTTTTGGGAAGTCAATTCCATTTGTAAAAGTGTTATGGGGTCATAGATTAAGTTCTCATGATCATTAGGAGAGTGATACGTTGACAAGAGAGTAGTGGCCTCACCACATTACAAGACTTCATTCTTCCAAATGACTTCAAGGGAATGTAATTTATTATGGGGGATAGTTATAACATCCCATTATATGCATTCATTTATTTTCATTCTCTTTACCTGTTTTCCTCTTGTTTTGGGTGTTTTTGGGGACTGTCGAGGATGGGGAAAATTTTCAAGAAAATTACCTAAATTTTGGGGATGTATGTTTATTTCAAATAATGGAGTTATGGTATAAATTTATAAATGTATTTTAGGGTTATCCAAATGTTTTTTGGAGAATGAAAAATTTAGTTTGTTATTTTTATATTGAATATGCAGTTTTTTCATACTACAAGAGAAATAAAAATCATTGAATGAAAGTACATGACCTGTAAATTATGAAGGTAAGATTCCAAAAACATGGTACAAAACATGAAGGTAGTTCACACTATGTAATCGTTACATTCCTTATAATCCAAAAGTATCAAATTTTAATAGAAAATTGATGTTTTTTTCATCATATGTGATCCTCGAGAATTTTGTGATGTGTAAATGAACTACATATAATTTAAATGTCACAGAAAAGGATTTTAGTGTGCTACATCATTTGATTCTTATTTAACTCTCCAAAATATCACATTTCCCTCGAATAAGTTTCCTTCTGCAGTTATTTTGGGAGTCTCCATTGGATCTATGTTGGTTCATTCAACATTTTATCACCATTACAGTTGGGATGTATCTCTCTCATTGAGTAATCCTTTTTGTTTTATCATTGCTTCAATCGTGGTAGTCATGTTGCATTTTTTTGTGGGTTTTTTGATTTGTGGTGATGTTTTATCATGGTTCCTTCTAAATCCATTGTGTGATCTTGTTCCAAGGGCCAATACTTCTTTGTGGGGGATGTGGATGGTGTGTGTTCATGAGGTATGTGTTGTTTCTTCTTCTCCACCACCTTTTTTTGTTGAATTGAGTAAATTATATGATTTATATATTTATTCTAGGGCCTCTTTTGTCATTGATGAATAATTTATTCATGTGGGTTCTATTTTGGACATTTTAAGCAGAATTTGAGATAGTTAGTTCCATCTCTATTCTGTGTTGGTGAACTAATTTTCACATACTTTTGATAATTTTTTTTAATTAAATGATATTTCATGATAATACATATTTTTTTGTGTCCGTATGGGACATGATTTTTATGAAATATGAGGATCAATTTGTTTTAGAAAATGGTAATTGTTTTCAAAGAATGTGACCTAATTGTGTGAAATTATTTTAATTTTTTTATTATCAAAATGGTGTGATGAATTAGTTTGGAAAGTAAATCACAGGGGGAGCCTTGGGTACTTAAGTGCATTGTATAGTAATATGTCTCCTCCACTATTGGAGGTTTTTATCTTGGGTCTTTCTTATTCTCTCTATTCCTGTTGTTCAATGGATATTTTAGACTTGTTAGGGGGTTCACATACTTGGCTGTTCCAATACTCTCTTGAATAGAAGAATACATATAGTTATTGATGTGTATGTGATTTTATATGTTACATATGAGTGCCCTATCTATCCTGACCTTGTGTGAGCCCTAGCGTGTTGTTACCTGTCTATCTTGGCTAATTTGGAATGATTTTGGTGTTTAATAATTTAATTATATTATAATAAATTTAATATGATATGTGATACATGATTTGGATTGATTTGAAAATATACATAAAAAGAGAAATATGGATTTAAAATTCATTGAAACTGATTTATCTATTTTAGTTCAAAATATGGAAAAATAGAAATTAAATTGTTATCTATTATTTTAATGTAGTAAATATTAAACTATTGTCATGTGTTATTTTATTTACTGGTTATCATGATTTAATTATTTTTTAGATACATGATATGAAACACTTGGGTGAGAACCTACTATGCTTATTTTCTCAAACCATGCATTCCACTTCGGCAATGGATGGACTTAATTATGTCTCTTGAAGAAGGGAAATTAAAGGCTCCACCATGTACGGTGAGGTTTTTGGTTAGCCGAGTTGGTATTTATTGGTGAGAGAGTGGGTGTCTTTCCACACAATCACATGGAGTAGTTGGATTTCCTATTTTGGTCTTCCTTTGTTGTAGGACAAGTACTTGGAGATTGTTACTACTATCAAGTAGTTTGGTCGCAACTATTATTTTTAGTTAGGACATATATTTATCATTGACAATGTTGTCCATGTTGTATAAATATGTTCCATGTTGTTATTTCGGGTTTGTAGAAATTATTACCTCAAATTTTTGTTTGATTCATGGGTGCTAGTTTCCAGCCTGTGGTGATAGAAAACACCCTTTGGGTATGTGATATATCAAATTGTGTATTATTGTGCGAGTATGTTGAGTTAGTTGATTATAATATCACAAATCAACACCATCATAAAATATTTGTTTATAGACCAACATTAGATTATATGCATAATGGATGTGGTGAGGTTTCATAGAGTACCACATTCTATAGTATCCAATTGGGATTGAGACTTAACTAAATGTTTTTGAGAAGTATTTAGTATGATTTGGATACAAATTATAGTTTCAAAACTGCGTATCACCCTCATTCCGAAGGTTAGTCCAAGATGTCAATTCTAAACCTAGGGTATAATTTGAGATCTTTCTATATGGAATGAAAATGGTGTTTGGGATCAACAACTTCCTCTATTTTAGTTTTATTTTGAACATAGTTTTCACTTGAGCATTAAAATGGATCCTTATAAATCCCTATATGGAAAGGATTTAAAAAACACAAAATGATTGGATAATGAATTAAAAGTAATGATTCTGGGACCTGATATAGCTAATGAATTGAAAGAGAAGAATAGATATATTCTGGAAGACTTACATGAATCACAATGTCAGTTGAAAATTTATACTGACAACCACTGACATGATTTGGAATTTATAGATGGCGAAAAAGTGTTTCTAAAAACATATATATGGAAGAAGGTTATAATAATTGAAAATAATGTGAATATAATCCCTAGGAATATTTTCCCTATCGATATTATTGATCGAGTAGGGATGGTTTCTTATTTCTGGGTTCTTCCACTAAACATCCCTCATAACCATGATTTGTTCCTTGTATCTCTCATGAGTAAGTACATAATTGATCCTTAACATGTAATAAAATCATAGGTTTTATCTATGGTAAAAGACCATTCAATAAAGATAAACCCAATGAGATTATGGATCCTAGAGATAAAGTGATAAAAACTTGTACCTCTCACATGGTCAATGTTTTTTTTGGAAAAATGAAAAATTTGATGAAGATGTGTGGGAACATGGAGATTTGATATGGTACAAGTATAAAAATTTATTTATAATAGAGTGATTAATTTTTTAGGGTGGTATTCATTTTAATGGGGGAATAATGTAACACCTAGAGTTTTTATGGAATATTTATTTTGAATAAATTAAATTTATTTAATATCTTGTGTTACATGCAACACCGAGTTTTAAGAGAAAAAACACAATAATAATATTACTATTTTAGCATGATTATTATCACATTTTCAGTATAGATGGTGGAATGAATAGGAATATATAAATTTTAAAAATTATTTATAATTTTTTATATAAATAAATCATATTGAAAAAAGTACACAATTTTTAGTAATGTCTAAATTTTTTGAAAGTACTATTTTCTCAGAAAATGTAACAATTTATTTGTGAATAATAATAAATATAATTATATTTTCACTTTTAGAAAATTTATACTGAAAAATAATCTTTATTTTTGAAGTCTAAATGTAAAAATGATATTTGGGAAAAAATTAAAATATTATTTGAAGATTAATTTTTCAAAGAACAATAAAAAAATACTTATTTCTATTAAAAACTACCTTTTCCTTTAAATAATGTACAAGCTCTATATTATTATAAGATATTTTTAAGAGTATAATTAGTTCAATTATATATTTATTCATAACAACTTGGATTTTCTCGAGAAATTCCTTTGGGAAAATCCAATGTTTGGTGTGTTTTGGGGGCCATCGGTGACTCATTCTGAGAGTTAGCCAAAAATCCAGTTTGAACTATCATCTTCAACATGTTAGTACATCATAATTTCAGTGCGTTGATGATATGGGGGTGTCATCATCAGTGAGTTGAGGTGTCAGTAGGCCAGGGCGTATAATGTTCGAGGTGTTGGTGAGTCGAGTTGTTGGTAGGTTAGGGAGTCCATTGGTTGAGGCATCGGTGAGTCGAGGTGTCAGTAGGTCAGGAAATTAGTAGCTGGAGGAATCACTGGGTCATTTTTTCATCAGTTCATTGCATCGGTAGCTCATCGTCGGTGGGTCAGTATCGGTAGGTTGTGTCGGTAGCTCAGCGTCAGTGACTCACCCATCAGTGACTCATTTCTATAATTTTCAGTTTTTCCCGGTTTCTGAGTTCGGCCCCTCTTACATTCTATATGACGTAAACTTATTTTAAAACCTTCTTTAAGAGTTATATGTGAATTTCAAAGTATATTAAGTATATCTTTAATATCCTAACATCCTAGGGGACTTGATTAATTCAAAGCACATAATCATGACCACGAGCCCACAATTAATGTCTTTTAAAACTCATCTTCCTTTAGTATAAGATCTATCTCATCAAAGAATAGATGTTGCATTACCAATATGTTTTTATTCCTCTTGGTGCAGTTAGAGTCTTCCTCCCTAGATCCTCTTCTTCTCAGTTTTCATTGTGTCCTTCCCTACTGCTCACGTGAACCCCTATTCTTGGCCCAAAGGGAGTTTTGGTCACATTGTTTCAGGTAGAGATTCATCTACCTATCATAAATTGTGCATCGTGTGGGGTGGGTGTAAAAATAATTTCTTGTGAAGAACTGTTGAATATGTTTTTCTAAAAATATTAAATAAACAATAATAGAATATGGTCAGAATATTACATAGTCAATTAAATAACAGGCATGGAGTGGTTTGATGTTGGTTGACAGTTTTTTTATTTATCCTTTTTGATGTTGTGATCTGTTGTGCCTGTAATTACTTATAAATATCATGTTCGTTGATGATATTTATATATGAATCGGTGACACTGTACAACTATTGTTGTTTCTTTATGAACAATTAGTGTAAATTCTAATTTCACTAATCACATATACCAAGTTAAAATAAAGGAATTTTATAGTATGAATACCCATATATGATCATCCTTATTTATCAAATATGATTAAATAATTGTGTTTTCCAAAATCTGAATATATCCTATTTTATTTTTGTGGCTGAGTGCTGTGTTCTATTGGGTTTTTTTACCCTGTGTGAGTTGTGTGGTGCTGCTGTTGGCAGCACAGTTATGGGTACAAGTGTAGGTAGGGGATTTGGTTCTATGAGAAGGGTGTGGTATGTATGTATAGACATGGTCTAGTTTAATGGTAGTTTTAATGGGTTTGGTGTGTTGGGAAGCATATGTGATGTGTTGGTATCCCAGTTTGAGAGACTGATTAATTGTTGAATAGATGGACTTATAGGCAGTGGGACTGCCTTTGTTGTGTTGTGGTCGTCGAATGATGTTTTTATGTGGGACTGCAGTGTGGTTATGGCCTTGTTATATAGTGGGGCTGCATCATGGAAATATTTGTATTTTTTAGTTTAACATTGAAGATTGATAGTTGGCAGTGGTTGAATAGGGCCTGCAGTGAGCCTACATATCTAGTTTTGTTTGTTGTTTTTATATGGTTGTTATTGATAGTTTCCCGTTAGTGCTCGAATAAATAAAAGTTAATCCCTTAATTATGAAATGGAATTTGGTTAAATGAAAAGGGTTTGGGTTATGCTTTGGAAGTTTTTGTTGTGTGGTTTTTCATATAGGTGTAGCAACAAATGTGGTTCTATATGAGTTGGTAGTATGTTGTATGGAAAAGAAGGTTTTGATGAGTGTTTTCTTACCTATACATATATAATTTTTAGTTCCTTATGATTCCTATATGCACCCACACTTTTTTAGGACCTCATTCTTAACTCCCCCATTCATGGAGTAGGGTGTATTTTCTTATATCTCGGTAGGAGGAAGGATGGTTGGTTACTGGAATTCTTCATTGTACCCACTTCAGAGTTCTTATCGCTCGAGTGTATCGGAGATGTCTGTAATGGATTGTGGATTACCAGAGTCCTAGATCCTTTGGGTAGGTTCATTATAGATGAGATTTCTAGGAGTTTGCAGGACAGTAATATTTTTCCATTATCTTTGGGATGAGAATCAGGTGTCCTTAGGAGAGAGGTGTGGTTGTTCTGGACTAGGTGTATGCGGGTGGGATTTTGTGTGGTTTGAGGCCCAGTTCTGTGTGGGTTGGTTGTGGTAGTGAGAATTCATATTGGAAGAGTGGTAGCATCAAGACATTATCAATTATGAATGATAATTTAACCAGCTGGAAAGTGGTTCGAGGTACTCAAATATTGATGTGCTTATACTACTACCAAACTTGACTTGAATTATTTTGTGAGCATGGCTTCTTCGGGTTTGGCTAGTTAGTAATCCTTGGTAGGTGATTCGGGGTTCTACTATTTTATCATAGGTACATTTGTATGATCCCCCACATGTGTATGGGTAGCCTTAGTTTCTCTATTGAGTATACTTGTATGCTCACCATACGTATGTAAATCTTTTTTCAGGTTTTGAGGAGGAATTTGAGGACTTTGGTAGACTTTAGTAGCTTGGGCATCAAGATTAGTTTCTATTTATTCTTAGTCTCATTTCTGTTTGTACTTTACTTGGAATTTTTTTTGTACTTTTTATCAGGATTACCTTTGAACATGCATGTGGTAATGAGTTTTGGATTTACATTTACCATTTTTATTATGAGTTTCTTGGGATTTACCATCTTATCTCCAGATCATGTTCTATAAGAAGGGTAATTGCTTCTATTTTGTTTGAGATTTTATACCATTGGTTCTAGTCTCCACTCATGTGCCTATTTAATGTGGGACTCATGGGGTCATTATCTCTCTATAATCTGGAATAAGGAGGGTCATGGTAGTTGGATGTTGCTTCCCTCATCCTGAAGATGGACGGTCATGAAAAAGTGGTATCAGATGTGTGGTTTTGGGGGTTGAGAGATAAGATAGAGTTAGGATTTAGGGACAGTGAGAAATTAATGGGATGGTAGGGAAACAATGTATGGTGACATCGGTTCATGAAATAGGCTAGGGAAGACTAGCTAGGACAAGGGATTTTAGGGCCCCCATGATCTGATTCAAGGAATATTGACCTACTGAATAACCATGTGAGGCTACAACGATTATAGGGAAGAGACCCTAGGAAAGATATATGCATCATAATGACTTGTTTCATTGTGTGTCTTAGTTGTTTTGGAAAATTAATTAAATGATGAATTAAAATGAATCTAAACAAAATTCTATACTACCAGGGCATAGAATTCACTTGTTTACTTTTTAGCTATAGAACCCGAACATCATCCATGAGTGGTATGAGTAGTTGAGGACCATCAATTTGACTTGGTTGATCAATAGAGGTCCAATAAAGAGGATTAGGGTAACCAGTGGTAGAAGATGCTTCTTTCCTTCAAGCAGAAGACTCTGAGAATGTATTAGGGAATCATCTCAGACATGGAGACGAATAGTTGGCTCGAGGAGCTGGTGATTTAATTCAACTTGATCAGGGATATGATAGAGTATTGGGTTCCTCTAGAGATGATCTAGATGAGGGGTGTAGAACACCAGTGGGAGAAGCTTTACCTTAGGAAGAGTAAGGAAACTAAGGTTTCGTGGGCTGACATTGAGAAGGATTTCTAGGAGGAAATCCTTTCTTCCAAGATGAAGTCCAAGAAGAGGTAGGAGCTACTCTCCCTCTAGCATGGGAGTACGTTAGTAAGGGATCTATGGATCATGTTCAAAGATAACATATGCTTCACACCAGATCTATTTATAGATGAGTATTCCCAATATATATTCTTAGAGGAGGCACTCTGACCTTCTCTTAAGTATGTTGTTAATCCCTTTACTCTGCTAACATACGTAGAAGTTTAGAAGAAGGCCAAAATAGTATAGAGTATGCGCTCATAGTGTGGTGTACTATGAGAGGGGATCAAGCTGGGTTCATCAATGGGGAAAGAAAATAGTAGTAGTTCTCCATCATTAGGTCCATCTAGGGTTCGGAATGCGGGGAGTAGGACTCAGTAGTTCAACTAGGGTCATAGGTTTTTCATTGTATGATTATTATGTTTAGTAATATTACATGAGGTTTCTTTGATACAAGATATTTTCACTCATTTATTTCACCCAGTCTAGCCCATGCCTTAGGACTAGATGTGGAGAGACTTTATGTGCCCCTGGTGTTGAGTATGCCAGTCAGAGTCCTGACCAACCTGTTTGATGTGTGATGGGGATGTAGACCAATTATGAGGCCGCATTAGTCCCATGGGTATATTTTCATTCTACAAATGTATCCATTAGATGTCATCCTTGGCATCAACTGGTTGTTTTCTTTGAATTCTGTTTTAGATTGCTTCCAGACGAGAGTCATGTTTTCAGATATGAAAGGCCAACATGTAAGGTTCCTTGGTGAGTGGATCTTTTGGTTTGGAAGTCGGGGCATGGATCCTATTCACTCTATGTCAGTCTAGTTGTTAGTGGAATTAGAAGACTTAGAGATGGGGTATGTTCCGATGATTGTTAGTGAATTTATGGATGCCTTTAACGAAGAGGTTGTGACTCTACCCTATCGACAAATGAGTTGAGTTCAGAATAGACTTGAAACCTAGTGTACATCCAATTTCGATGTATCCCTATTGAATTGAGCCTTTTGAGTTTCAAGAGTAGGGGATTAAGGTTGACGACTAGTTGAAGAAGGGTTTTATCCAGCCGAGTGTGTCACCTTGGGGTGATCCCGTACTATTCGTGATGAAGAAAGACAACAGCTTAATACAATGCATATATTATCATAGACTAAATCATGTGATGATCATGAATCATTACCCCTAAAAAATGATCAATGATCTTTTAAACTAGTTAAAAGGAGTAGGTTGGTTCTCCAAGATTGATTTTCTATCTAGATATCGGCAGTTGAGGGTAAAAGAGGGTGAAATCCTGAAGACTGCTTTCAGATTTAGGTACGGGAACTTCAAGTTGTGGCCATTCCTTTCGACATTATGAATGCATAATCCATGTTCATGGGGCTCATGAACTCCTTATTCTATAAGTTCCTAGACTAGTTCATCATCGTTTTCATCGAAACCATCCTAATCAACTCAATGTCCGAGGAGGAGCACACCGAACACCTTAGGACTATCTTGGATGTTCTCCGATAACACCATATCTAAAAAAATTCACCAAATTCATATTGAGAACATGAAAACAACACTTACATATACACAGGTTATCCCAGCAAGGGATAGTAGTGGACCCATAAAATGTCAATCCAGTAGTTTTTTGGGAAACACCCAAGAACATGGAAGAGGATTGCAGTTTCATGGTTCTAGATGGCTATCATTGGATGATCGTATCTGACTTTTCTCGATTTGCAGATCCATTCAAAGATTTGACTAGGAAATACTAGGCCTTCTTGTGGAGTGAACAGTTTTATGAAGTTTTCAGCTATTTGAAGAGGAAGCTGGTCAATGCCCCAATTCATAGGCTTCCACAGGACGAGGTGATGTTTGAGGTATCATGCGATGCTTTCAAATTAGGTTTGGGGTGTGTTATACTGAGGAGTGATCTCTTATGGGTTTACGTAGTTTCTTCTTCATGAACCTTTCTATTCCACCGAAGATCTTCAGGATGGAGTGGTCATGTTCATACTAAAATTGATGTGGTACTAACTCATCACATAGAGTTGTGTTGTATTCACAGACCACAAGATCCTGAGTTATATTTTATCCAAGTGATACTTGAACTTGTGAAAGCATAGGAGAATAGAGTTTCCCTAGTACTATAACTTAGAGATCCCTTACACCCTAGGAAACGAGAATTTGTTTGCAGATTCCTTGACCAGGAAGTCATAGAAAAAGGTAGTTCATGAATCCAAAGATGCATGGATGGTAGTAGAAGAGTTTTTCACTTTATGCTTGTATGTGAGAGTGGATAGTGGCATGGGTTGTCTATTTCATATGATAGTGAAGTATTCCTTAAATTGGCATGTGGAGGAGTCTCAGTGGGGAGACTCAAAGAATAATGTGATGCATGTTCTTGTTATCCAAGGTGATGCTCTGAAATGATGGTCAGAGGATGGTGAGAATCATGCAATCATTTATGGAAAGTTATTTTACTAGTGGAAATGTGCATGGGAGTTGACCATGAGTTCTATAGATCACCCTAGTAGGTGAATCAGGGAGTTTCTTAAATGTGTCGAGGCTTGAGGGAAGAGTTTTAGTGGCCCATGATGAAGCAAGCACTGACAGAGTTTATAGAAAGGTGCCTAGTGTGTTAGCAGGTAAAGGATGAGAACAATGTTCTCGAAGGTATACTGTTGCCCTTAGATATTCCAGAGTGGAAGTTGTATGAAATCTAAATGGATTTCATCACATAATTACCCAAGGCTCAAAATGTATGAGATTCTCTTTGGGAAGTATTGGACTGGTTGACACATTCTAATCACTTCCTAGTAATCAAGGAGTCGAGCACAATAGATGCCTTGGCAAAGAGGTATGTAAACGAGTTTGTGAAACATCATAGAGTTTCATGATCCATGTTATCAGATCAGGATGCCCATTATATCTCATGAGTCTAGAGGGGATTGTAGTATGACATTGGAACCCAATTACGCCTTAGAACTGCATTCCACACTCAAATAGATGAGAAGATAGAGACAACCACCCATACATTGGACGAAATTTTGCGGGCTTGTGTCTTGGACTTATAGGGATCATGTTATGACACTTTCCACTGGTAGAGTTTTCATTCAATAATATCTATCACTCTATGTTTTCCCTGACAGCATTCGAGGCATTGTATAGAAGGTCATGTTTTTCACCAGTATTATGGATAGTGGTTGGGGAAGCAACCCTTCTGGGACTAGAGAATGTGAAAAGAAGGATAGTGAAGGTTCAACTTGTGTGTGAGATGATGAAGGTGGATCAGGATTGGTAGAGGTCGTATGCAGATCATAAGATGAGGGCTTTGGAGTTCAGGGTTGGGGACCGTGTTTTATTGTATATTTACCCTCTATGTAGGAAGCATAGATTTGTAAGAGTGGGAATGTTTTCTCCTAAGTTAATCATACCTTTCATGTTGTTGGGACAAGTTGGAAAGGGATCATATCAGTTGGAATTTACACTATATTTGGAGAGGATACACGAATTCTTTCATGTCTCTCAGCTCTATCAATAACTACACGATGACTCCCACATCATTGACTAGGGAGAGTTGGATATCAAGGATGATGCGACATTCATTCAGAGAATAATAAGAATTTAGGATAATGAGTATAAGGTGCTTCTTGTATATAAAATATCCTTGGTTTTGTACCCTAGAGGCATGGTGGCCTCAAGGAGAGTACTTGGTAATGTGATGCACATATGTGTTCCTAGTACCTGGAGTTATTCTGAATTTTTCTCTTTTTTTTCTTCTTTATTTTCATATGATGTAATGGTTGACCTCATTTTCTATTAGATGAGTTATTTCCCTATTCTCTGAATGTGTGTGAAAAATCCCTACATGTGAAGAGCGGAGGACCAAATCCCAAATCAATACACATTAATGTGGATGTGATTAAACCCATGCTGGTGAGTTAGTGCCGCCCAAAGCTGAGAGTATCTTAACAAGGAGGATGGGGCTACCTAATCCATGTGTCTGGTTAGTGTGAATTTTGGTGGTTGTGTGGTTTTTTAGGGAAGTGGGGCCTTAGTGTTTTTACATTTGTTCAAGAGATCGATGTTTAGGAGGTGTTCTTGGATGTCGAGGTTTTCTCTCCGGTTTTCGATTAACGCCTGGTAGGTTGTCCCTCAGTGGTATCAAATGAGGTGTTTTTTCATACAACTCTTAATTTTGGTTTAGTTTTGAATTATTGTGGATGAGAATAGTTTTAGAGGTATCTGATGTAATAAAACATATTTCCTCGAGCCATTCCTTTGTGAAAATCCAGTGTTTGGGGTGTTCTGGGGGCCATCAGTGACTCATTCTAAGAGTTATCCAAAAATACAGTTTGAATAATTGGAATAAGCATATTGGTATATCAACATGTCATTGCGTCAGTGAGTCTAGGGCATCAGCATCGGTGAGTATAGGCATCGGTGGGTCAGGGCATCTGTAGGTGGAGGAATAAGTGAGATGAGGAATCAGTAGGTCAAGGATTCAGTAGTCGAGGCGTTGTTAGGTTTTTGCGTCGGCAGGTCATTACATTAGTAGCTACGTATTGGTATATCAACGTCAGTAGGTCACATAGGTAGCTCAACATCAGTGACCCACCAATTGATGACTCATTTCAAATTTTTCCAATTTTCCCATTTTTCTTGTTTCATCCATCTTACATTCTATTTGACATAAACCATGTTTAACTCATTAGAAATTTATAAGGTAATTAAAAGTTATAAAGTATATATTTAATATCCTAACATCTTGGGGGAGTTGAGATATTGAAACCACATAATCTTGACCATAACCCAACGATTAATGGATTTTAATCCATTTTTTCTTTAGTATAGGATCTGGAACATCAATGTCGGGATCTTCCCATCCTAGTATTTCTTTAGTTCCCTCTGAGTGTTCCAACATTCATCCTCCCTGGATGAGTTGTGAGCCTTTTCGAGAACCACTTTTTCGCAGTTATCTTGGAGTTTTTCCCTACTACTCGTGCGATCACCTATTCTTAGCACATAGGGAGTTTTGGTCGCATGTTGTTTCATCAAGAGATTATTATGATTCTCTTAAATGTTTAATCTTGTGTATTGGGTGTAAAAATTATTAATTTTAAATAACGTGTGAATAATATTTTTGAAAACAAGAAATAAACAAGAATGGAATATTATCAAATGATAAAAAAGTCAATGAAATAATAGGTTGGGAGTGGTTTAACGTTGATCGCCTCTTTTATTTGTTATCATTGTTGTTGTTGTGATATATTGTGGTTGTAAAACCTTCTGAAAATCATAGCTATTAGTGGCCATTGTCTATTAATGGGTGACACATTAAAACTATTGTTGTTTCATTGTGAACAATTGTTGTAAATTCTAATCTGGCTCATCATGTATACCCGATTACATGAAATGAATTCCAGGGATTAAATCCCTTGTGTGAAAAACCATGTTTATCAATGTAGATTAAGTAATAGTTTTTCCTAAAATATGAATATATCCAATTTTATAGGTGTGGGTGCGTATTGTGTTCTTTTGGGTTTTGTGACCTTGTGTGAGTTGTGTGGAGAATCTGTTGGGAGCCTGGTTATGGGCACATGGGTAGGTAAGTGAGTTTGTTCTATGAGAGGGGTGTGGAATGTGTGTATATATGGGATGTGGTTTAATGGTATTTGATATCGTTTTGGTGTGTGGGGAATCACATGTGGTGTGTTGGTTTCCCATTTTAAGTGAAGGGTTGATTTAGGAATGGATAGACTTATAGGAAGTGGGACTACCTTTGTTGTGTTGTGGCCATATAATGACATTGTGCAGTGGGACTGTGGTGTGGTTATGGAATTATTATGCAGTGGGGGTACATTAGGGAAATATTAGGATTTTGAAGAATTATATAGAATAATGTTAGTCAGTAGTGTTTGAACGAGGGCGTGCAATGGGACTGAAAATCTGGGTTTTTTTGTGGATTTGATATAGTTGTGGTCGGTAGTTTCCTGATAGTGTTAGAATAAATTAAATTAAATACCTTAATTAAGAAATAGCATGTGGATAAATGAAAAGGGGTTGTTTTATGCTTTGGAAGTGGTTGTTGTGTGGTTGGGCATATAGGGGTAGCATCAAATGTGGTTCTGTATGAGTTGGTTATCTGTTGTGGGGTGCCATATGTTGGGCTGAGTGTTTTCATAACTATACATATAGAAATTGTAGTTCCTTGTGATTTTTATATTCAACCCACCATTGTTGAGAACCATGTGACGAACACCCTCATTCAGTGGGTAGTATGTCTTTCCAAACATTCTGGTGGTAGGATGGATGTATTGTTATTGAATTTCTTCCTCACACCCTCTTCCAGGTTCTTACCATTTTAGTGTATCGGGTTATGATGTAACTGATTGAAGATAACCATAGTAACAGATCCTTCGGGTATTTCTGTTGTGGATGAGAGGCCTCAGGGTCTACAAGCTAGGTTTATTTTCCCAATTGTCTTTCCGATGAGGCCATCATGTCTTCGGGCAAGCGGCATTGTTGTTGTTACCAAGGTGTCTGTGGGAGTGATTGTGTGTGGTTTGAGGCCCAAGTGTGTGTGGGTAGGTTGTGAAAATAAGATTTTTGTATGGGAATAGTGGATGTGTCAAGATGATAGCTTTTAGGAATGAGAAGTTAACTAGTGGGATAGTGGTGTTTGGTACCCAAAGATCGACGTGATTATACTAATAGAATTCCTGACTTGTGTAATTTGGTGAGCATGACTTAGTGAGGTTGGTCTTGTTAGTACTCTTGGGTAGGTTCTTTGAGGTTCTACTATTTTCTACAGGGAAATTAGTATGTTCCCCAACTTGTGCATGTGTATATTTAGCAGAACTAATGAGTATATTTTTATTCTCACCCTAAATATATAAAACTATTTTTAGATTTCTAGGATAACTTAGAGAACCATGATAGACATTACCTGATCGGGCATTAGGATTAGTTTTTGTTGCTACTTGTTCTCTTTTCTATTGGTACATTACAATGGAGTTTTTTTGTACTTTTTATCAACTTTACCTTTGAACATGAATGTGGGAATGATTATTGATTTACTTTTACCTTTAGTATTTAAAATTTCCATTGAATTAACATCTTACCTTCCAATCATGTTCTATAAAAAGGTTAATTCATTCCATTTTGAGTGAAATTATATATCCTTTGTGCTAGTCACCACTTTGGGGCCTATTGAAGGTGGGACTCGAGTGGTCATTATATCTAATTCATATTGCAGAGGGAAGGGCATGGCCATTTTCTATCCCTTCCCTCATCCTGAATAATGTGTTTCGTGACATTATTAATCCAATTTATTTCATTTAAACCAATTTTATATTGAATTTTTATTTTATGTCCTTCCATACTCAGGTGAATTTTCTCCTTGGAAAACAATTTTCCATCAAGTCAGTGCATTTATTTATAAAATATGATTTTAAATTATGTGAATGTAATTATGAAAAATGGATTCCATATTTTGAATTATAATAATTAATATTATATAATAACTTAAGCATAATATTTAGTGAAAATTAATAGTAAAAATAGTAAAAATCAATTACCATTGTTATGGTTGAAACGAATTAAATAGGGGTAATCTAGTTTGATAAAGGGTAAATAACCTATAAACATGTAAAAAAATTCCATTATATGGACATATTTAAACTTTTTATCCTATATTTTTTGATAATTATACATTTTTTATCATTATGGAATGTTTAAAACATTGGCACACCTTTTATATTCAAAAAATCCATGAGTCTCATTTCCCCCATATATAAATGGGAACCCCCTCTCATGTCCTATAAACATTTACAAAAACCTTTTGTATCATATATACCTAACCAAATGCATTCCTTAATTACCTCACCAAATAATAGATGAATAATTTTGATTATGAAATCCTCCTATGGTGGGTTTAGGTGTAAACCTAATGTTGTTTTCTGAAGAAGAGGTATAATGCTTAGCCATGAGTTTTTGTTTTTTTTATTCCTATAACCCTATAAAATATACTTTTAACATTATTATAAAATAAAATACATATATAAAATATATTTATATGTTATCAAGTTAATTTAATTACCTACAACTATATCATACTCCTCAATATGGGAAACAAAACCAGCGATCATGTGTATGGAAGACTATATGGCCACATAAACCAATGTAATCCTCCTTCTATCAACTCCTCTAATAACTATAGATAATGATGTATATAATGTTTTTATTTGTTTTTTGCGAAATAATTATACATCTAGAATTATTATACTATGTGTAAAATATTACTTTTCATAAATAAGAAATATGATAATGTTGCACCTATGTATGTCAGACTACCATATCATGATGGATTTGATTAATTTTCAACTTAAACGTTACAAGAAAGGTAACAATGACAAATTTAATGAATATATGTGATATATAAAGATTTTCTAATAGAAATAGTGTTCATGAATACATATGGTCTACTATCACTATGAATGGGGTAATTCATTTTTTGTCTATATCTCTAATGGATTACTATAAATACATATATAATGAATATATATTATAATTATACCAGGGTTAAAATTCTTGATATTAGGGAACTATGATCAATGTAAAAGGAAAAATAATATAAAAACAAAACATACATGACTAATGAAGCCGTTCTTACATGGAATGTTATTTTAGTAATGAATTATTTGTAAATGGGTAATGAAATGTCATATTTAATTAAAATGTAGTATGATACATAAAAAATTGTTCGGGAATAGATTTATAATAATAATATATTTATTATATAGTATGATTGAATGTGTAGGAAGAAAGTCAATATATAAGATAACAGATTCTATCATCTCAAATTTATTTCTATGGGTCACCTGACATATTCAACACTAATTTTTTTGTAGTGTATATAATGGACATCAATATATTTTTTTATTATTACCATGATAATTATGTGACATAAAAATATATATAATTTTATTTCATTCATGGGGATTATAATTCAAATTTCATCAAAGTGGTAAATGTTTTAAATTTCAAAATCATTGGCAACACCCCTGGATTTCAATGTACGTTATCTCTTTAAAGTAATTTAATATCCTGTATTACACACGACACTAAGTTCAAGCACCCCATGACTTACCAAATTAGACATTCAAAACGAATTCATGAGTAGTATTAACTGAATTTTGAAAATTATATTCTCAAAATAATTTTAACATCCATATTATGTATTTCTTAGACATAATATAAGAACAAATTCAATTTCTCAAAAAAACATATTTTTCAAAAATGAAATTTTACCACTTTTTAATGGAGAACCCTTTTTAAATCCAATATTTTACACATTTACATATTATATTTTACAAAATACACATTTTATTTAGATGCGGTACATAAAATTTTATTTTGGATAAATTTTTGGTGTTTTTCTAATAACTTTCATATTTTGATGAATAATGAAAGATACTAAATTTTAAATGGAAACAAATTTCAATAAATTTAATTCATAGTGATAAATTATACATTTGAGTGGTTTTGAAGTATAATTAGATTATATTTTTATCATTTAATCCAATATTGGTCATTGTAAATAATTTAACATTTAAGTCGGACATAAACACATATCAATCTTTTGATAGTTTTTACATCTCAAAAACCCACATTCTGGTTTTGAAAATGGAAATTATTTTTAAATTAATTAATAAAACTGTTATGTTTGTAATTTCTTAAGATATACATCAATTTTTTATTCAGAATATCAAAATTATCTTAGGGTTAATTTTTCGTAATTTTCTGAAAACATTCAATTTTTGATGAATGGTGAAAAAAATTCCGTTATTTTTTATAACAATCATTTATTTAAAAAATAATTATAATTATTTAAATTTATTTTAATGTCAATATTGATACATAATACCTATACTAGTTCAATTTAATTAATTGGAGTCATTTTATAATAAGATTAGATATATACAATTTTATTGAACTATTTAAGGCATTTTACCCACCTTCTAGGAACATTTTCAAATTTGTATAAAATGTAATTTTACCACTTATATGAATTGTATTTCAAAAATACAAGAGACACGGTTGAAATCAGTAAGCTAAATGTGGTTCAATAGGATGAAAATAATTTTTTTTGAATTGTAACTTTTGAATTTTATTTACCACAGTTAAAAATAAATAGGGTAATTAAAGGTAAAATGATATTATAATTAACTTAACACATGTTCTAAATCTATTGGATATGTGTTTTCAGAATAAAATAAACTTTAGGAATAAAATATGATCCTATATGATCCAATTGGATTATATTAGGAAATTTATTATTATTTTATTTAATGAAGAGTTAAAAGTGTTAAATTCACATTTTAATAACTAAACAATTTTTAGTATAGGGTTATACATAAGATAAATTCAACTATAAATATTAATTATAAATATAAAAATATTTCATACATCAAGGTATTTTATTTATAATTTTTAGACATTAAATAATTAAATGTATTTATGACAATGATGATGCAGTAATTACCTTATTAGGGAATTATTAAAATAATTGATATTATAAATATTAAGATAAATTTAAATTGAGACTTTTGATGCATTACACTAATTTTATTGGTTAATATGACATGTTAGAGTTGATTTAATGTATTTTTTTCGATGTAATCATTTTTTCTGACATTCACAATAACCAAATACTAAATAGTATCAAAATTGACATAAATGAGTTTGTAAAACCAGTATTATATTATTAAATGATATAATATTTTAAAAAATTTAAGGTTCAGAAAAAGGACTTATATAATAATATATATGTAATTAATGAGCCACTTGGGGTTATATTGGCCTTTTATAGTCTGTTTATGTACCATGTAATATAAAAATTCTAGAAGACATTGTAAAATTTAAACTATTTAACTAAGAGTTAAATCTGAACGATAAGGTTAATATAGTCACCAAAACTTTTCTAAAACCCATTTTCTGAGATGATTAAGACCCATCCCCACTTTATCCATGAAATAATTCTATTTGGAGCCATTATAAACCTAAAAATATTTTATAATAAAATAATGTTTCAAGATTTTACTAAAGTGACCCTCATATCTCTTATAAGTGGGTACTTCCACTTCTCTTAATTTCACACCTAAAAATCCATTTGAGTCAAAAAAAGCCCTGATAAAATATTTTCCCAAATATCCTCACTTCATATTGAAGGCCTTACTTTGATCATAAATCAATCCTAAGGAGCTCTTTTGTTCACATCGAAAGAAAGCACCCGATGAAGAGGTAATAATTTCATCATCTCTTTCAAAGTTCTTTTTATCTTCCTCTTACTCTTACTTTGTTGTCTACATACCCAAATAATAACTCTAGTACCTTATATATACTGTGATTTTATTATAAATATGGTATAACCATATTGTTTATTTTATCCATCCTATGAATGACCAAGTCACCATACATGTGTATGTATGGCTTACCGTCTCCACATCACGATGTAGTTTGTTATTCAACAAATTATTATATGGATGGGTATAACAATGAGTATAATTGATGTAAATAAAAAATATAACATGTAAATTATTCTTTATATGTAATATACCATTCAATTATATATTATTTCACCATCAATAGAATGATATTGTCTCTCATACGTATGTACAGATTAACGTCTCCACGAACATGATTAGATTCATTCCCCATCATAACCATTCAATTATAATTCTCATTTTATGATTAAAAATAATTTTTAGGAATTTAATATCATTATTTATATTAATCCAATACATCATATACATAACAAACATGACTTACGTAAGAATACATTTAAAGGAAAATGAATCTGTTAACACCCAAAACAATGATACAATAGAAATATTATTAACAAAGAAATATTAGAAGATCATATATGATATCATATTTATGTATGTGTTCTTAAGTAATTTAATATCATTAATTTAACTATTATACAAGATGTTAATGTACCATCAACTAAGGAATAATACAAGTTAAGGGTTAATATTAAAATCTCTTTAATATCCACAGTTGTTTATATGTAAGAATCTATTTGTAATTATTTATCAAACTCATTAGTGTTTCTTAAAAATGAATTTCAAAACATTTTTACTATTTACTAGAATATGGGTTACAATCATTTATACCCTTGTTTTAATTTTTGTAAAATTTTTTAAAAGTAATCCTTCTGTCATTTTCTAAATAAGGTACTTTATGACCTTTTCGACAAATTAATGTATGAATTTTTTTTTAACTTATATGGCGGGGGACTATTTTCTGCCATTAACACACCTTCAAAGATTCCCTTATAAGATTACAAGAATAATTTCAAATTAAATGTTTTCTTTGATAATTACTTGACTTTTAAATAATTTTAAAATAAAATGAGATATTTCTCTCAAATAGTTTTGATTTCATATTTGTCAACATCCTTTGATATAATTTACACTTGTTTGAAGTTTATTTGTTATGATACATTCTTCCATATTGTATTGATGGTTTTGTGATATGTTTGACTGTGGATGTTTTATTTTTATACCATTCATGGTTTATGGTTAAAGTATTAAAATTTCATATTCTTGTTTTAATACTAATGTTTATGTTATGTTTCAACATTTTCATATGAGGAATGCACTGGGCTTAGTAAGTGACGGGTGGAGCCCACTATAGCTTCTCGATGCATCAATAGGTCTCATGAAACAAACTAGTTTCTAGGAACATGGACTTGAAAAAATTATTATTTTTACTCTTGGCATGAGGCCTTGAATATGTGGTTATGATGTCTGACATTATTCATTACATCATTATGAAATTAGATATTGATATTAAAAGTGATTATTTGACTAATAGAATATCCATCCCGATAACTAAATGGAATTATTTTACTTAAATTTTCCATATTATTATGAATTTTAAGTTTATAATCCTTTTGTTTTAGTGTTATACATTCCTGTACATGTTTTTATTATTTATGAATGTTTCCTATATTATTATCCTTACTGAGCATATGAGCTCACCCCTTTCTGTGTTTTATTTTTTCCATGATGTGAAGAAGTATATTATGAATGACATATAGGGATAAGCTAATGGATATGTTTTTTTTCAAAGGAGACAAAATGTTGTTGGTTTCCATTTCATAATTTAATGTAAAACTTATGTATGCATCTACTACTTCCAAGGATATGAAACTGATCAGTCATTTGGGATTTGATACATTGTGATCATTCCAATGTTAAATAATAAAGCACCGACTCTGGGAGACTAGGGTTGGGGAATTATAGTAGGTATCAGATGAAGTTTAGTACAAAACCATTTAAAATAGATTTAGATAAACTCTGATTAGTGACCATTATCCCATGATAGACTTTGATGATTAGTATAGAAGAACATCCAAAAACTTTGGTAGTGTTAATATTATGTGGGTTTTTGAAAAAATTGCATCCCTATTTGGATACAAACAGGTAGAGGGGGCTCTGGCACAGATTTACCTTGGATTGAAAACTCTGACAAGGAGTTTTGGACATGACCTGGGGTATCATGGTGCATGACAATAGGCCTTGCTACACACTTGGTATTGACACTCTTAGGAAATATTCTTAGGATAGTTCAAATTTTCTATACATATCATTAGGAAGTATTAATGACTAAATACATCCTCAAATAAAACATTTTTATCATTATGTATTATGTGTATAAAATTTTCAATTTATGTTTCATATTTTACAATTTTGTAATTATGCATTGTGATTCATAAAATATCCTAGTGTATGCCATTGTTTAGATTTGGTGCCAAGTAGAAGGAATGAGATCTCCAACAATACACATTATCAAAAGAGTAATAAAAATCATATCTTTCATGGTCTTAAGCAAACATTTAAAAGGAAAATTGTCTCCCATGTATTCTCATCATAAGGAGAAAATTTATCATGTGTAAATATGGTTTTTAATGAATTCACTGAGATCTATGTATTTGTAGGAAATCCATAGAAAAAAAGGATGGTAGAGAGAAAAATGGATAAAGGTAAGAAGGGAAATAAGGATTTTCCCAACTACCCTCACATCAAAATAGAGCCCTTACATTCATCAAAAAGCAAACCTAAGGAGCCCTATATGTCAAATCAAAAGGAAGAACCCGAAAAAGATGTAATTATTTCATCACCTCTTTCAATGTTCATTTCATCTTATACTTCCTCTTTCTTTGTTGTTTCCATACCAAAATAATAATTCTAGTACATTCTACATACTGTTATATTATTATAAATATGGAACAACCATATTAATTAATCTATCCATCCTATGAATGACAAAGTCACCATTCATGCGTACGTACGGCTTACCTTCTCTACATCGTGGTGATGTTTGTTATTCAACACTTCATTATTTGGATAAGTATAATAATGAGTATAATAGTTGTAAATAATAAATATAACATGTTAATTATTATTTATATATAAAATATACCATCAATTTACATATGATTTCACTATCAAAATAATGATATCGTCGCTCGTGCGTACGTACGAATTACTGTCTCCACGACGCGATGAGATTCATTTCCACATTCACCATTACATGATAATTATAAAAATACATATTATTAATAATTATGTAATATATGACATGATAATTATACTATATATATATATATGTGTGTGTGTGTGTGTGTGTATTTACATTTATCTCATTCACTTACGTCCATATAATATGATATGAAAACGGAAAGAATGTTTATTCGTACGTATAACCTTCCGTCTCAATAAAAAGTGTATTGCATTTCATATATATATCAATTATACATATTAATATTCTATATTTATATGATATATAAATAATTTTTTATATTTTAGATTCAATTATATCATGATATAAGTGATACGATCAAGAATAACAAGTTAAAACAGTAATGATAATGAAAACAATTATTACCCGAAATGATACATGAACATGGAAATAATTATTAAATGGATAAAGTTATAAATGAATTATGTATGATATCATAAATATGAATATTGTTCTGGTATAATATAATAACACACTATGGTCATTATACAGGATGTTAAACGTACCCTCGACCAGAGGAAAGAACATGGTAAGGGTTAATTTTACAATCTCTTTATTATCCGAGGTTGTTAATATGTAGGTATCTACTATGACCTCTTCATCATCCACATCCCTGTTACGTAAAAATGTATTTCAAAACATTTTTACTATTTACTAGAATCAGTTTTAAAGTCATTTATACCCTTGATTGATATTTAATAAAATGGTTTGAAAGGAATCTTTTCATCGCTTTCCATACAAGGTACTTAATGACCTTTTTGAAAAATTAATGAAAGGATGTTTTTTAACTTATACACCATTTGTGGGTATCTTACACTATTATAACACCATTGAGGCTCCTATTACAAGCTTATAAGAATATTTTCAAAATAAATGTTTTGTTTTATAATTACGTGACTTTTAAATGATTTCAAAATTGAAATAGACATTTCTCTCCAATAGTTTTTATTCCATCTATGTCGACATATTTCGTTGGATTTTACATTTGTTTGAATTTGATTTATTATTATACAATATTCTATATTTTATTGAATGATCTATGATATGATTGAATTTTAATGAGCTATTTTTATACCGTTCATGGTTTATGGTTAAAATTTTGAGATTTCATATGCTAGTTTTAATATTAATGACTATATTATGTTTCAACCTTTTTATATGAGGAATGAGTTGGAATTAATAAGTGATGGTTGGAGCCTTCTATAGCTCTTTGATGCATCGGCAAGTCTCATGATACAAATTAGTGTCTTGGAACATGGCCTTGAAAAAACAATTACTTGTAGTCTTGGTACGAGTCCTTGACTATGTGGTTATAATGTCCAAAATTATGCATTTCCTCGTTATGAAATTAGTTATTACATGTGGTTGTTCGACTAGTGGAATATCTATGTGCATGTTTATGTGGTAATGTTTGATTTAATTTTCCTATATTATGTTCATATTTATGTTTAAAAGGCTATTGTTATTATTACTCATCTTGCCTCAAAATTTATAGCTTCTGCTAAATTTTTTACCCTTACTAAGCATCTAAGCTCAACCCTTTCTTATGTTTTGTTTTCCCAGGATTCCAAGAAGTGTGATATGATTGATATGTAGGGTTATGATAGGGGAATAATGGAATTCTCAAAAGATTATTTATGTTGGGTTTTATGTTTGAATGTGTAATTTAACTTTCATGCATGTAATATATTTTACAAGAATGCTAAATTGATCGATCCTTCAAGACTTGATTCCTTGTAATCATGCCAATCTATTAAAATAATATATCGGCTCTAGACTTCTGGGGTCCGGGCGTTACAGTTGGTATCAAGGGATGTTTTGTAAAAACCATAGAAACTAGATTTAGATGAACTATGATTAGAGTACATTACCCTAATATAGACATTGAGTATTTGTATTGAAGGACTTAATAGAATTTTTGTAATGTAGATATTTTGTATGTTTTCTAAGAAATACATCCTTGTCTTGATACAAGCAGGTAGAGGTGGCTCTGACACATATGTACATTGGAGTGAAAACTCCAAAAAAGAGTTTTGGGCTTGACCCAGGGTATCCTGGAACACAACAATGGGCCTTGTTGCATTCTTGGTTACGACAATCCTGGAGGAAATGCTTAGGATATTTCACATTTTCATTAAAACCATTATGAAAGATTTATGATTAAATATGTCATCAAAGAAACCATTATTATGATTATGAAACTAGATGTGTGAAAATATTCTATTAATGTTGAAGATTTTTCTAGTTTTTTGGATTATACATTATGATATGATCTAACATAGTGTATTTCTTCATTTAAATATGGTGCCTATTAAATGGAATGAGAACTCCTGTGATATGCATGATCCAAATAGTAAGAGAGATCATTTCTTTCATAGTCTTAAGCTAACATTTAGAAGGCAATTGTCTCCCATATATTCTCATCATATGATGAAATATCATCATGTGTTAAAAAGCTATGTAAAGAATTTTCTATGTCTTATTGCTTTGAAGGGAAGCTAGAGAAGAAAAGTGTGAGAGAGAGAATGATGGATAAAGGGAAGATGGGAAAGAAGGATTTTCCTATATGTGATAACTGTGGAATGAATCACCCTGGGAAGTACTTGAACGAAATGTGAGTTTGTTATAAGTTTGGAGAAAAAGGACACCATGTTCAAGATTTCAAGGGTGAAAAAATGTTTCAAATATACAATTATTCATCTACAAGGAGTTGGGACAATACGAGAATCATTGTCCCAATCATCAGAGTATAACCCAAATGATGCTATTGGATAATAATCAAGTAATTATACTACCACAGATGAAGAAGAATAATTAGTTTTATTATATTTTTATTAATGAATTATGTCATTTGAGTGTTATATCAATGATATACTGGTTATATTAATTATGTAAATAAATAAGGATAGTATTGTAGTACGATTTCATTGAGGATTTGAGATTATAGTGTACTAAGAATCATGAATCAACACCAAGTTATTTTTTTTGAAAATAAATGGTTTATAGAAAAATAAACCCTAATATGGTCTTGATACTTATGTAGTAATTTTGGAATAAGATATTTATTATTGGGATAAATTATATTGGATATTATTCAATACCTTGGAAATGAGTAATGGTTTGTTTATTCCATCATTGTTGAAGTATTCAACATTTTTGGATATTAGGAATATATCTAGTATTATATAAGGAATAAGGGAGAATGGGTGTAATCAATAAGGTTTTATGGTAATTCAGGGTGTTACCATGTTTTATGAGAATACATGATGAAGGTACTCACATGTTATCATGTGGCAAAAGTGATCTTCATTATGTTATGTTGGCCTTAGATATTTTTGGACTGTGAGTTTAGACATAAGTATTTTGCTTAAGTCTAAAGGACAAAATGGATCTATTTTTAAATTGGATAAAATGGTTTATGGTTAAAATATTTGATAATTTATTTTATGTTTTTTATAAAAATACCAACATGAAGGTTGGGAGACAACATGTCGCGTCTTGCAAGTTTGTGAGACTTGAACCCGCAACTGAAGGGCGACAATGATGCATCACCTACCACTGGCCAACGTGATTTACTTGTTGTATAATTATATTTTTTAAAATGATCTGATAGATAAATTATAAATTCATTTTTAAACCCTATATTATTAGGGTAAAAAAGAATATTTTTGAGTTCAATTATCATTTGGAGTGTAAGATGAGTTTTTGGTAGAAATTAGTTAAACGATGGAACTCTAATTGTCTAGTATTTTTTTATTATATGAATAAATTAATTATTAATCATTAGGGAAATTATCATAAAACCAAAAATGTTTTATCCTAAAACTTTATGTTTTTATGAACTGATAATATTTTAATTCATCATAGATTTATGGCTTTAAGGCCCTCAATTTTTAATTTATCGTAATCTTTTTTGTGATTGATGACCTCAACCACTCACTATAAATATTTATGTTTTTCCTCTAATTTTGTTTCTCAAATTTAAACCAATGATCTTATATTCAAAATCCTATTTTGGTTGTGACTTATTCATTTCTCTTTCCCTCTTATTAAGACTAAATTTTATAAACCCTATTTCCGAAGTGGGTTTTCCACAAATATGTTTTCTAATTAAATCCTTTTATTTTCGAAGAACAATTTCAAATTGCGAGGACACAATTTATTTAAAGAGGAGAGAATATAAAATTCTAGAATTTCATAGTACGTTATCTCTTAAAAGAAATTAAATAACTTTCTATACACACAACACCGAGTTTTAGCGCACCACGACTTATGAAATTTTCCATTCAAAAAGCAGTTATGAATGGTATTAACTACATTTTGAATTTTTTATACTCCATATAATTTTAAGATACATATTATGTATTTCTTAAACATAACATTAGAACAAATTCAACTTTTCAGATAAAATTCGTATTTTTCAAAAAATTAAAATTTTCAACCTTTTAATGGAGATCCCTATTTAAATAAAATATTTTGAAATTTTATTTATTAAATTTGATAAAATAAAATTCTTCTTTAGAAGTGGGATAGAAATATATAGTTTGGATAAATTTTGGTGTTTTTCTAATAACGTTTATATTTTGATGAATAGTGAAAATAGTAAATTTTAATTTAAAACAACTTTTTAAATCAAAAGATTTTATACTGTTAAGTTATAAATTTGAATGGTTTTGAAATATAAATATATTATTTTTTTATCATTTATCCCAATATTTTCCATTGGAAGTAATTTCACCTTTAAATTTGATATAAACCCATATCAATCTTTTGATTTTTTTTACTTCTCAAAAACCCACTTTCTAGTATTTACTATGGAAATTTATTTTGAATTATTTAATAAAACTACTATGTCTTAAATTTGGTAAAATATACATCATTTTTGGATTCATAATATCAAAAAAAAATTAGGGTGAATTTTTTTTATTTTTCTGAAAACTGCTATTTTTTTATGAATAATGAAAAACACTGCGTTATTGTTTAAAAATGACTTTATTTAAATAATAATTATTTTTATTTAAATTTATTTTAATGTAAAAATAGATTCATAATTCCTATGTTAGTTCAATGTAATTCAATGGAGTCATTTCATTAAAATATAGATATATTAAATTTTATTGAACTGTTTAATACATTTTACCCACCTTCCAGGGACATTTGTAAATTTGTATAAAACATAATTTTACCTCTTATGCAAATTGAATTTCCAAAATCCGAGAGATATGGTTGACATCAATAAGTAAAATTTAAGTCAATAGGATGAAAATAATTTTTGGTGAATAGTAACTTTTGAATTTTATTTATCACGGTTAAATGTAAATAGGGTAATTAAGGGTAATAATGATAGTATAATTACCCTAACACATGTCTTAATTTTATTGGATATGTTTTCTTTGAACAAAATAAACCTTAGGAAGAAAATATGATCCTCTATGATCCAGTTGTATTAGATTATGACATTTATTGTTATTTTATTTAGAGAAGAGTTAAAAGTGTTAAATTCAAATTTTAATAACTAAACCATTTTTTATACAGGGTTATGCATAAGATAAACATGACAATTAATATTCATTATAATTCTAAAAATATTTCCTATATCATGTTATTTTATTTATTATTTTTATATAATAAATAAATAAATCTATTTATGACACAATGATGATGCAATAATTACCTTATTAATGAATGATTAAAATAATAGATATTATAAATAGCCAGATAAATGTAAATTGATACATTTGATGAATTACACTATTTTATAAGTTAATAGGACATGTTAGGATTTATTTAAGGTATTTTTTTCCAAGAAATCAATTTTATTTGACTTTCACAAAAACCAAATACTAAATAGTGTCAAAATTGACAGAAATGAGTTTTTAAATTAATACTATATTAATAAATGATATAATATTCCTAAAAATATGAGGTTAAGAAAAAGGAATTATATAATGATATATATGTCATTTATGAACAACTTAGAGTTCTGTTGTCATTTTATAGTACGTTTATTAACCATGTAATATAAAAATATAAGAACACATTGCAAAAGTTAAACTATTTAACTAAGAGTTAAATCTAAATATAAGGTTGATATGGTGACCTAAACTTGTCTATAACCTATTGGTTGAGAGGATTTCGGCCCATCCAACGTTATCCTAAAAATAAATCCATTGAGATCCATTATAAACCGAAAATGATTTTATAATAAAATAATATCTCACGCATTTCCTTAAGTGACCCTCACTTATCTTATAAAAGGGTACTTACCCTTCTCTTAATTTCACACCTCCAAAGCCATTTGGATGAGAAAAAACCTAACCAAATATCTTCTTAAATACCCTCAATTCATCCTATAGGACATACTTTGATCATAAATACAACCTAAATATTTTTTTTGTTCAAATAAAAAATAATCACCCGATGATAAGGTAATAATTTCATCACCTCTTTCAAAGTTCTTTTCTTCATCCACATCCTATTTCTTTGTGGTTCCCATACCAGAATAATAACTTTAATACCTTATACATACTTTTATGTTATTATAAATACAGTACAACCGTATTCATTATTCTATCCATCCTATGAATGATAAAGTCACCATATGTGTGTACGTACGACTTACGGCCTCCACTTGGGGTGTAGTTTGTTATTCAACCCTTCATTATTTGGATGGGTATAATAATGAGTATAATTGATGTAAATAATAAATATAACATGTGATTGATTCGGTATATATAATATTGCATTCAATTACACATGATTTCACCATCAATATATTGATATTGTCGCTCGTGCATATGTACGGATTACCGTTTCCACGAACGCGATGAGATTCATTCCCCATCGTAACCATTCAAGAGTAATTTCCATTTTAGGATTAAAAATAATGTTTATGAACTTAATATCATTCTGTATATGAATAAAATACATCCTATTCATAACAAACATTACTTACGTAACAAAAAAAATGAAGGAAAACGAATCAGTTAACACCCGAAACAGTGATACTTCTGAAATATTATTAACAATGAAATAATATAAGATCATATATGATATCATATTTACTTATGTTGTTAATGTATTTTTTAATAAAAATGATTTAACTATTAGACATGAGGTTAATGTACCCTCAACTAAGGAATAATACAAGGTAAGGGTTAATTTTACAATCTCTTTATTATCCGAGGATGTTTATACGTAAGTAAATACTGTGAATTATTTATCATCCTCATCTGTGTTTCTTAAAAATGTATTTCAAAACATTTTCAATATTTCCTAAAATATGGGTTAACTTCATTTATACCCTTTTTTTACTTTTTGTAATTTTTTTTGAAAGGAATTTTTCCAACATTTTCCAAACAAGGTACTTTAGGACATTTTTGTCAAACTATGGTAAGAAAGTTTTTTCAACTTATACGTCTGGTGAAACTATTTTCTACTGTAATAACATCATTAAAGCATACCTTACATTATTATAAGGATATTTTCAAAATAAATGTTTTCTTTTATACAAATCTGAGTTTTAAATTATTTCAAAACAGAAAATGATATTTCTCTCAAATAATTTTTATTTCATCTATGTCAACATTCATTGATGGATTTCACACTTGTTTGAAGTTGATTTATTATGATAGAATATTCCATATTATGTTGATGGTTTTGTGATATGTTTGACTGTGAATGTGTTTTTTGTATACCATTCATGGTTTATGGTTAAATTATGAACATTTTATATGATATTTTTAATACAAATGTTTAGGTTATGTTTTATCTTTTTCATAAAAAGAATGAATTAGATATTGTAAGTGACGGGTGGAGACTGATATAGATCCTTGATGCATCGGTAGGTATCATGAGAAAAACTAGTGTCTTAGAAGAAGTACTTGGAAGGACACCCTCACAATTTGGTTATGATGTCCGATGTTATTCATTCCATCATTATGAAATTAGCTACGGATATTACATGTGATTATTTGACTAGTAGAATATCCACGTGTATAAGTAAATGGAATTATTTGATTTATATTTTCCATATTATGCTAAAAATTACAATTAAAATGATTATGTTTTATTCTTATACATTTCCTTAAATTTTTATGCATATTCATGAATGTTTTTGTTATATTGTTATCCTTACTGAGCATCTGAGCTCACCCCTTTCTATATTTTATTTTTCCCAGGATGTAAAGAATTATATTATGACTGAATTGTAGGGATATGAAAAGGGATATGAATACATTCAAAGGAGACATAGTATATATTTTTTTCATTTCATAATGTATTTTAAAACTTATGTATATATATAGTACATCCAAGGATACTAAACTGTTTCGTTATTTTGGATTTTATCCCTTGTGATGACACCATTGTTATGTAATAATGCACTAACTCTGGGTAACTAGGGTCAGGGTGTTAAAAAATTTCTTATTAGGTTATTTCTGATTATACATCCAAGGATGAGTTCGTATAATCTACATCTCAAAAAAATTGTTAATTTTCTTATCATATGTTTTCTTATAGTGAATACATTTTTTCCATTGACATCCCACTCGTTTATGATTAATGATATGAAAATAAAGTTTTTATGAAAAATAGATTTTATTTCCCACTTCGGTCAAATATCCTTTTCCATCCAAATCCATGTTTTCAATAATGGTTATAAAGAATGCTTTAACTATTCTCAAAATATTATATAAATTCATTCTAAATGTGTTTAAATTTTAAAAAAATGAATTGAAAATAATATTCTTATGATTTTAATAATGATTTAATTTTTACTTTTTACCAAAAATTATGTTGGAATATTTATTCTAACATTAGCAACATGAATTTTATTTTTCCACCATCATAACTGCTAAATAATTTAAATCTTCCATTATAGTATTCCATGGTTATTTTCAAATAATAGTTTTTCTAATATTTGTGAAATTTTTATATTTAAATAGCTTTTTTCAAAATTGATTTATTATTTTACTCAATAAATGTTCCAAATGATCTTTGAAAATCATTTTCTATCTAAGATTAAATCCATTTATGTTATTTAGGATATTTGGAGGTTATGATGAAATGATACATTTATTGGTCATTCTTTGGATGATTTATGATTATAATGAAAAATGATTATAAAACATATTTCTTTCCCACACATTATGATATGAGGAAATGTTTATGAAAACCATTTCTTTTTAATGGGTTATGATATGAAAAGTGTTTTCAAATCTTGTGGAAAATATAATATTTGTATTATGTTAAAGGTGATACCTATATCTCCATCCAGTTAATTTGGTAGAGATTAATGATCTATGATCACCAAGGTTAGAAGGGAGTTTCTCCCTAGAATAGATAAGGGTACACATGAGGTTATCTCCAGCCTGAAAGAGGGTACAATAGAGGTTATCCCAAGCCCAAAAGAGGATATGCTGGATGTTATCTGAAGCCTCATGAAGGTATATGGATGGTTATAAAAATTCTATCTTGATATGATTTTCTCAGTGTGTATCCTTGATATATGATTTTCTATTTTTCTTTTTATGCTAAAAATAATTGTCTTATTGTAATGTTATAATCTCATAGATCATTTTACTTTATTGAATTTTGATTAATGATTTATGAACTACTAAATATTAATGAAATGACTTCATGTTTATGGTATATGATATTGAAGGTATTGTTTAGAAATGTTATTCCAATGTTCTCATAACCTTATTCTCATGTTATGTAGATATAACATGTGTGTACAGTTAATGAGCATATGAGATCACTCTTTATTATGTTTCATTCCCCCAACATATTATGAAAGGCGTTATATATGATTTACTTAATAAGTGTTACAATTATGCTAGACTAAGTGGGTGAAAAGATAATTCAATTTTGAACTAGTTTTTACGTATCCATGGTTCTAGAAAATTTATTCTAAAATTAAAATATCATGTATCATTATGTTATGCAATTATTATTCATAAATTCCGATGTAATATCTATTAATGAGTGGTGTAGATATTTATATGTAATCTCATTGAGAATATAATAGAAACATAATAAGTAGAATATATAGAATTGTAAGAGTTCTAGAAGATGTTTTTCACTATGAATTTTACATATAATATTCTCAGGTATATAGAGATAGAATTATTGGAATTTAAGTGAAATAAGAATAAATCTATTGGATTTTATAATGAAAATTTCATAAGGCTTGTGAGTTATGCCTTTGGTTCTATCTTTAACACTGAACCAAAATATTATCATTTTTTAGTAGCTTAAATTATATTCCATTAAGGTATCTATCCATAAAAGATTTGGATATATATAAATCAATGGTTCAATGTGATCATAATGTAAATATGTAAACTACAAAATCTAATTATTTTAGGCAATAGAAAATGATGGCGAAGTATCCTGGAATCTCCAATGATAAGAACCATAGGGGAATAAATTTCTAATTTCCTAAATGAAAAAAATGATAAAGAAAGAACATTGGTAATTTCTTCTGGGGATTAGGGAAGTGTTTTGTGTGTGTTAAGGTGGGAATAAAATCCAACCACAACAAAATTAATTATTAGAAGATGATTAATGAAACATATGAGGATAATTTATGAGTAGATGATCTAACCACTCTGTAAAGATTCATGTTTAAGGATTTTGGACTTTATGTGAATCGAAAAACCTACCCTCAGGACAAAAAAGAAAGTTAAGACACACTAACGCCCCAAATTGAGGGAATAAGGAAGGGAATTCAAGATCACTACCCCTGAGATAGATAATGATGTTACTCAAGAAAAACATGATACATTTTCTAGATCTGTTAATAATTTATTTCACTATGGTTTAAATTTAAGTTTAAATCAATTTTTTTCTATGAATGTGATATAACCACATGAAGAAAATGATATTGATCCATCTATAAATAACCATTGGGAATAATTATAAAAAATATATAAATATTCTTTGATTGTGATTTTTTGGTGGAATCTTATTTCATATCTAATTAGTCATCTTTTCACTGAATTTTATATAATTTTGGAATGGAATGCATTTCCATACATAAAGCACATATCAAACTGTTTGGAAAAAGAAATATCATTTCCATTAAAGAATAATACTATCCACAAGTATCATTTAAAGGAATATTATCAAGTCCATGTCAAAGAAAAAACTATTATATGGGTTAAAATATCGAAAAATTGACTCTTAACACAATTTATTGGGGAGGAATTCAATATCGATGAAATATTTTGCAAGTGTATATAAATTTATATCATGATAAAATACATAGTTTTACCCAAGATATTGGGGCTATGTTTTCAATCATATTCAAACATGGATCCATTATTATCTCAAATATATATATAGAATAACATCAATTAAGTTAAAGGAGTTTAAGAATCAATTTAAAGAGAATGAAAATGGTTTTATATGATTTTTCTTCCCTATAGGCTACATTAATCCTAAATATAAAACATGGACAAATCATTGAAAATTTTCATTGATTATCATGATCTTAATAAAATATCAATCATGATCTAGTATCCTCTACCCCATATTGATGATCTATTCGATCAGCCTAGGGTATCTAGATATTTCTCGAAAATTGATATTTATTGTGGATATTATCTATTAAGGGATAAAAGGGAGAAGATTTCCCAGACAACATTCCCTATGAGGTATGGAAATTATGAATTTATAGTTATTCCCATTGAATCTAAAAATTATGCTACTACTTGTTTTCATATAATGAATATTGTTTTTAAATACTACCTTAATTAACATATGATTTTCTTTAATGATGATATTTTTATATTTTCAATAATAATATAAGATTATTTTTTTGTAATTGTGTTAGAGACCATTATAATGGAGAAAATATATTAAAATTTTAACTATATTGAATTATAGATACATAAATTAACCATCTTGATCCATGTAATCAAAACCTATATTATATAAGTAGATCTATAAAAGATGGAAGTTATCTAGAAATGAACCTGGTTAATCACTCTAATAGATTTATATAGTTTTATTGGATTAGAAATATTTTTTCCACCTTATAATAAATTTATTATTGATATAAAATACAATAACCAAGTTTATATGGAAGGTAGTGAAGATCCTTTTGATAGTAGATGTGAATGAAGTTTCAAGAAACTAAAAATGATACTGGTTTCCAATCTTGTAAAAACATTACCCTAAAATGTAACTGTTCATTTAATGTTCCATGACTCTTTAAAAATTTCATTCTGTTGTTTATTTATAGAAAATGATGAGGTAATTACTAATTCCTCCCAAGAATTAAAGACACATGATAAATATTATCCAACACATGATTTGAAGTCAGTAGACATTATATTCCCATTAATTTTTTTTTGAAAAATTAACTCTATAGAGAAAGCTGTGATATATACTACTCAAAAGAGATTGAAACATATATTCACACATATGGATTTGAATATGTTCCAAAAGAGATAGTTGGAAATGAAAAAATACTATGAATGATCAATAAATTACAAACCATGGATGAAAAATAAGGTGTTTTATAATATAAACCAAAATGACTATGCTGATATATCGATGATAAGGATTGAAAGAGACCTGACACCCCACGATTTTATAGGATGAATATTGAAGTTTTAATGTAAGGATATAAATCCTTGATTCCTAATTGAATACTCAACCTTTCATCTATATGATTATCCATGTACCCCATAAATATGATACATATATACAAAAAGAGAAATAAAGTTTTATTGTGTAGAACTATGATATATATTGGGTTATATGGGTTAGAAACCAGATATTCGTCTTATAAAATGTGTAATTAAAGATGTTTCTTTTTTTTTCATTCATTTAACTTACCCAATTTTATTCATAAAAAATGTTTGAAGATGTGCAAATATCTAAAACAAAAATTTATATGGTATAGGATGATTAGAAAAAAAATTTGAAGAGACATATCGATCCAAGGTTTTGAAAAAAGTTAATAATTAATAAAAAACACTAAATATGTGTAGAAAACTTTACCCATACTGATATGGAAATGGGAAGACATCACCATGGGTTTCTTCATTGGAATCCCTATGACATCAAAAGGGTGTATTAATATTTCTGTTGTATTCAATATCATTAAAAATTCATTGAACTTTATTTATATCAAATAATATATTTATATTTTACAACTCAACAAGATATAAATAATTTATTACCCAAAACTTTTTGTTTAAAATAATGCAATGCTGGATAACTTTCAAAATACCCAATACAAATCTTTAGGAGAACAATAATACGTTATTAAAAAATTGTTATTTAAATGTGACCATTACAAGCTAGCCGTTAATTTTTTTCTATGATTGAAAATAACCATATTATAAAAATATGTACAAATGTTTTATATAATACAAATATAAATTAATTAATAATAAATATGCACTTAATTTTCAGTAATGGCATTTTATGCTTCCAATGTACATCTTCATCAAAAATATTTTTATTTCTTTTTGTGTATGGATATTATTATTAGTTTATTGAAATTTTATAAATAGTTTTTTAAAAAATGGATATCATTTTCATAGTAATCAATTAATAATAGTTTTAGGATGATTTTTTGATTTTTTGTTTAAACAGTTGATTGTTGAGTGATTAGTGAAAAATTACCATTTTGTGTAAAACTACAATTTATTTTCTTCTTATCAATTAATTTAAAAAAACACTAATTTTTTTATTTTGGTATAAAATTAAAATATTTATCCTTTAATTCTAAATATTTAATTTAATTACAGATAAATCATCAATATACATTATTTTGTTATATGTTCATTTTTTATCTTAATAAAAATCTTTCTCAAAACTATTTTCCTCTAGGATTTATGTATTTATATTAACCTTGATTTCTTCCACTTATAAGAATTTAATTTCAAAAAAATAAAACTTATATTCATTTTCATGATGTTCAAAAAAAATTAATATCTCCCATTTTTTTAATATGATGAATATTGTCTATGGTAAAAAATTTCTCTATGGTAAATGTAAAACATGTTTATTATGTTTACAACTGTGGGATAAAGTCTCAAAATAAACAAAAAACACGATTTTCATCCTTTTATGAGAATAATTAATCCGAATCCAAATTCAATTTTTATATATCAAATTATTTTTCCATTTTCTTTTGATAATTAAAATTATATTATTTTAATAAATTTATAAATATAAAATTCCACTCTCTCGAATTTAATTTTTATTATATGGTGGAAAAGGGATAAAAGTTGTTTATCAATAAATGTCAATGATTTTATTGAACCTAAATAATTTTATATTTTTATGATAATTATTATATATTCACAGTGATATTATAATCACCTTAAATGATGATGTAAAGTCGATATAATGTTTGTGCAAAAATAGAAAAGTCAAGGTAAATTATTTTAAAAATATAAAAATTTATTTGTTTGGTCGAATTTTAGTAGTTCATGAATTTAATAGTTTATATAAAGAATGAATTATAGAAAAATTATTTATATCCTAGTTTCAATGTACTATTAACTTCACTGTAATCAAATTAAATAAATAGTAAAAAATGACAATAATGATATTTTATGATATAAAATATTTAATCAAATGACAATATAAATAAATTAAATAACAAGGCATGTCGTGTGGAATTATAAATTGTATAAAATTTCATACATATACCATTTTTAGTCACTTTACATTGTTCTACTAAAATTTTGTCCTAAAAAGACTAAAAATGTTTTATGATTGTTAGGATTAAAACATGGTAATGAGTGGGTGAAAATAAAAGTTAAGCATTATAATTTTACAAACACATGTAAAGAATTTATTGATTAAAATTATTTTTACATTATCTTGTCAAAAAATTAAATTATGGACATTTGGTTACACTTTTCATGATTATGAAACATAAGAAAGCTAATTATTTTTAATTAATTTTAATTGTGTCCTTTCCCTCACATATAGATTGGAATATCCACTTCTCATTTATTCACAATTTTTCATCAGTATATCTTGGAAATTCCCTACCATAGTATCATTGTATATTCCATCTTCACTCCCTAGAGCATTAGTCTTATACTAATACAGTCCTATAAATGCAGAAGGTGTAACTCAAATGTGGTTACTCAAAGAACATGTAATTTTATTACTCAACTCTTTCAAAGTTAATATCATATTATAATTAATATAAATCAATTTAATACACTCTAAAATATTGAATCAGTTTTTTTAATAAAATTGGATGTTATTATGTTTAGGTAAACCCATTTTCCACTTATTTTCCATCAAATGGTAAATTAAAGTATTGCTCATGTGTATGGGTTGGCTACCACCTCTTCTCCACGATATGATTCATTTTCCATAACTATATTTCATGGTTAGTAATTTTTATGAAATCAATTAATATATATGATATTCAAGAAATAATTATGATTATAGATAAATTTTATATTATTTACATTTTTACCTTTCCACCTATCAAAAAATGATAATATCACTCATGCGTACGTGAGGTCTACCACCTCCACAAGGAAATGTGATTTTTTTCAGGTTCAAATTTCATAAATGACTCCATAATTATATTAAATTTTTAAAAATGATAATTATTTCATTTTTATGATTCTCTATATGATGTTACCATGATCCTTTTAACTATTGTATACTAACCAATGTTGTTCTATGATTACAAAATGGGCATTCTCAAAATATTTATAATGAGCTTAAATGATTTAATAAATATATATGGGATGATAATAAATGAAATAAGTGGCATAAAAATAAGGTAGTTAAGGGTTTCATAACTAAATTGATTTTTTATAGTTATCATTAATTATACACAGTTAATGTTATACAAATTTTATGTATGTAATGAACTTTGATTATTTAATATTATATTTCCACTTATTTTATATGGATTTATATTTTTCACACAGAATCACATCATCAAGGATTTTTCACTTCAATTTTAAATTATTTTTAATTATTTCTTATCTATCTTTTTATTCTGAGATACATATAAAATATTAACCAATTATTTCAATCATGTGATGTATATACAACCCCTGTGATAATTTATATCATTAATATATTTATAATGATAATATTTAATGTTTAATTGGATTTTATTCCATTCATGGGTATATCATATATAATCCACCAACATGGAAAGGATTAATTCCAAAATATCATTTTTATCTAGGATCATATGTGTTTAATTTTCTATTGATGAAAATATAATATATTTTTATTTTTTACTCCATATATTATACTCTTATTTAGTTATATATGAATTATAAATGTTTTTATTTCATTTTCCTCACTTTAGTAATTAATACAATTGTGAAAATGTTTTTTTAAGAAAATATGACCTTATATCCACATTGGATGAAGAATTTCTTTTCCAATTGTTATTTTTTCTAAAAATGTTTCAATGATGTTCGTATATACATTTCATTGATTTATTAAGGTAATTTGAAACTATATTTGACATTATTTACAAATTATTAAAAATGTAATCTTTGTATCATTTCCCACATGGTACATTTTGACATTATTTATAAAGTAAAAAAAGAATGTTTTTTAATGTATGCTCCTCAATTGTATCATCCGACCATAATGAATAATCCATTCTGTGAATCAAATGGTACATGTTTCCATGTTTATTTACAATAATTTTTCCCTAATAGTCATGATTTTTTTTACATTTTAATGATGTTATTTAAAAATTAAGTGCATTTTTCCTTAAGAAATTTCTAGTGATATTTTAAAAGTATTTTTATTTATTTAAATATCGATATTTTAATCTTATGTTTCACTATGGATATTATTTAATGATATGATCCACATTATTTATTATGATGGATTATTATCATGATAAATGGTTAAATTATTAACATTTCATATGCTAGTTTTTTATACGATTGTTTAATTTGATTATTTATTAAATATTTACTCACCCATTTTATTTGTTTTATGCATTGGATTTAGTAATTTATGGGTAGATCCAGTTATATCCCCTTGCTGCATCATTAGGTCTCATGATACAACATATGATGGATGTTTGGAAAATTAATTAAAAATTTAGGTCTTATTTATTTTGAATGAGTCCTCAGAGGTATGATTAAGTTGTTCAACATTATTAATTCCATAATTATAAAATAATTTATTTTATCCATGTTATTTTCAAAATATTTATGATAACCTTTTATAAGATTAAATGGAATGTTATTATTTATATAGATTTTTTACCATCATTTATTCTTTAACTATTATTCCCTTCTTATTTTATATATGATAATGTATACTATGTATATTACCTTATTGAATATATGAGATCACCCTTTTATTTATTTTCCTTTCCCTAGGATGCTATGATGTGTACTATGATTGATATATAAGGCTATTCCAGATGGAATAATGACGTTCTCAATGAAAATACATTGTTTTATTTTATATTTGGAAATGTAATATATAGACAATTTAGGTATCTAGTTTTCCATGACTTTTAAACTATTCGATATTTCTAAATATGACCTAATGTATCTTTCTGAAATTTAGTAAAATAACAATAGAGTCCAGGTTATTAGAGTTAATGTTTAGTTATTGGTATGAAAGGATGTTTATTAGGACCATTGAGAACTAGATTCAAGAAAAAATAGATTAGATATAATAACCCTAAAAAAGATTCTAAAGATAAGCCTATGTATAAGATAATATCGTGATTATTTTTTAATTTATATATTATGTGGTTTTATAAGAAAATTCTTCACTAACTAGATAATATAATGCTAATTTGGATATTCAATAGATTCACATAGTGGTAGAAAATATGAATGAGGGAGGGGGTAGAGGATTAACTCAATCATCACTGGTTCATGGTGAGTGGGATTATGACTGCACAAATAGATATACACCTCTAGGGGATATTCTTAGGTTAATGTAAATTTTAATTATGAACCAATGTTTTCAATGAGAGGAAAACCATATTGAAACATATTAGTTGTGATACTAATATGTGATAAACTTAAATATTTTTGTTTTTATAAGTCTAAGGTTTATCATACGATTAAAGTAATAGAAAAACATTATATATTTTATGTGATTAGGGTTTATGATAATAATAGATATATTTATGGAATACTATACATTGGTTTATTTTTTGTTTTATTGATAAGGTTTTTTTGAGAAATAATGATTTTATATTCTATGGTCATGATAAAAAAGGTATTGATAACAATTATATTTAATTTGATCGTTGTTGTTAATATGTTTAATTGGTGTAAAATGAATATTATATTTTTGCAATATATGTTTTATCATATAGATATCCATGATGTTGAGAATTGATTTTATTATTCAATGATCAGTGTCATATCATATAAAGTTATTTATATTTTTAGGAAATAATATATGATTATATTAAATATAATATTACCTTTTAGGAGGATATTTCATTTGAGGAATAATTATTGACTTATCATGATGAATATTATATGTTTCTTTAGCTTTTTTATGGTGATTCTGATTATTTATGTTGATGATTATCATATTTTTATGAATATATGATTATGGAATATAAATTTTGGAATATGACAATTGTTTGTTCGCGATAAATGTTTGGATGATATTAAAATGATATGTGATCAAATATTTTAGATTATTAGTTTAGAAATATATCTGGAACATTTTTCACAATTTTTATGGTTAGTTATATATAGAATGATTAATGTTCTTTTTTGGATTTATTATTGATGCTTTAAGATTAATATTCTATTTCCTCATATAAAATTTTGTTTATATCCGATATTATCTTAACATTTGATCTAAATTTTGAATTTTTAAAGAGATTGGATAATTAATTTATAATATTTTTAATAGATATTATAAATAAAAAAAATTTAATTTTAGTTCTTAAGCTATGATAAATTCATCTTGAATATTTTTTCTTGCAGTAAGTGATGATATAAAAGATGAAATTTATCGAATCACAACCAAATTAAAAAAATTTCTTATCAAATGGAATGAAATCATGTATGAATAATTTTTCATGTTCAGTTTCATAATGGAAAAAGAATCAATAAACTATAGGAATAATATGTTGAAATGAAAATGTTATCATATTACCAAAATTAGTTTGGAATTGTTGGTCTTTTTATACCTTGTTAATTTATGGTTTTGTGGTCCCTATACTTCTCAGGAACATGTTTTCTATAACTATCTTTTATTATTTGGAATTAAAACTCGCATACATGTCTATATTTCACATTCCTATAATGTTAAAAATAACTGGGAATTATTTTATGTGTTATTTTATATAATATTCTTGTTTCTCACTATCCATTTTCAATGTATGTTTATTATCGAATTATACAATAAGAGTTTTCAACAAATGTATTTTCAAATATTTATCCCCTTAATACTGAGATAAAAATTTCTAGGTCACAATGTATCTGGGGGGTAGAATGTATCACCTTAAAAATTAATTTTAAAATAACCCCATTATCGATATATTTTTTAAAATGATAAACCAAAATTTAAGTTAACTATTATATATGATATAATTATTTTTAATTAATTGTTTTGGTTTCAACTAGTGAAAATTAATATCATCACCTGGATGAATAGGAGACAAAGGGAAATAAATATGTCAAAAGTGAATAATGTAATTGATTAAGGTAAACACATTAAAAATCCCCTAGGGACATTTTCTGACATATCACAAAGCACAATCATCGCTCTAGGTACTTACACAACAACCTGTGTGATCAGCCTACACATCATTCTATGCATTCATCCATCCCATCATCTTGCATGATCATATTGGAAAAGACACTAGAGTGAGATATAACTTTCACCCAATGTACAATAACTTATTATAAATATCACCCAAGGGTCATCAAGTGTAATAATGGAAATTTTCAAAGGCCAACCGACACTTAGTTCACCCATGTCTATTGCTCAATCCCTTTGAAACATTTTAGTCAGGATTCAAAAAAGCCGAAGAAGTCAGAATTAAAGGGGGATAAGTGAAATTATATTCCTTTTAGGGTTTCAAATAAACAATACCAACATGAGTAACTCTGTCACTCCTTGGTTAACAAAGACTAGCATGATGCATCCTTCCTAAAATAGGGACCAATGTGATTCACTTCTTAGAACACCTACTGACGCCCTTTATGTCTTGTGTAAATCCTCGCCATAATTTCCTCACCAGGTTGTCTGGAATTGAAGGTGCCACCAGTTCGCCCATGCCTACTTGTGTGGAGCACCCCCCCCCCTGCGTATTTCCTCATGGTTTGTCCTAACTTCCAGCATGTGTGAGCCACCCATCATGCCTTCTTCAAATCCATCCATGGTAGGGCCTCTCTTATTTTGGGTACATTCCTGAACAAGGACCATATTTAAGCCTCTATCGAATCCTCTGGACTTAAAAAAACGATGAAAAGTGGAACACCATCATGTCCCCTATTTGGGTGTGTATTTATATGGTTAGAGGTTTACCACAATTGATTGGTTGTCCGATTAGGGTCTTCGGGGTTAATGTGAGGGCATCTTCCCAATTTGAGAAGGACTTATAACCATGGGAAAGTGTTAGAGAGTTGTTAATCTTGGATATATGGGATATGATTGTGTCTTACCATTCTTTTTTCTAAGATATGAATCCATAAGTAGAAAATGGTGTGGGAGAGGATTACCCAGGATTTTTTATTTATCATGGAATGAAATACCCATCCCTCTCTATAATCACATTGTTGGTAAACCATATTAGACTAATCCCCATGACATTATTCCATGAAGTTTAACTCTTTATCCTATCTACCTCTTGAAAACCAGGTTAGAGAATGGATGGGCCCTAGATACATCTCCACTTTCTCTTACACCCTTCCATCATCTGTATCCATACCCTAGAACCATTACAGGGTAATGTAAAGAGAGGGAAGTGTCGTAACCCTGACCTCTTCCACTAGAGGAGTAGAAGTGCCTCTTATTCCAGATCTTCCTCTTCTTCCTTGTCAATCACATTCAAGCATGACTTATACTGACTCATGTGGACAAAAACGATATCCATGATTGAAGTATGCACACACATGGAAACATGTTTTGGTAGTAGATAATCCATTGAATCTTCCTCTTGACTTCCTTTAAAGTGCTTCCACAGTCCTAAGTCCTCAAGGTCATATATCTTGTTCAAGAAAAAGTAGATTGTCTAGTTTTCTAGATCTTGGTTTCCTCTTATTCCTCACACTGAGGATGACTCACATGGGATTAGTGGTTGACAGTGGTAATGACATCCACATGATCCCAAAATATATAGGCATCCTTCTTTATGTCAACCCCTAGTCCTACTAATCATAGGGCATCATAATAAGTGTAATCCAAGCCCAATACATGGGTATCCATCTCAGGAGTAAACCTAGTTGTCAACCCATTTAAAAAGAAAATACTTAGGGAATACACCCCATGTATTGAACTATGAGAACTCTAATTCCTGCTATAATCATGATATATAGGAAGCCCACATAGGCCCCCAGCTCAATGAGAATCCTCCCTAGTATTAAAACCTAAAACAGGCTTCTAAATAACTATTAGTTGAGACATATCTCATGGTCCCATTTTTAGGGAATCCTCATTATGAGTAATCCCCAATTTAATCTTCTCAACATTGTATAGTCCCCTGTGAGAAAAATGTGTGGGCCTCCATAGGTGTGTTTCCTCGCAACCGAACTATGTTGTCTTTGAATATCATTAAAATAGGATATGTAGGATGCATCCATGATTCCCAAAACCAACACAATAAATCAAACATATACTCTATAGGAAACATTCCTTGTATGGTCAAATTCATCATTATAATCCACATCTCACTCTGTTTCCTTTGGTCGCTTCTCAGTAAATCTCACCCCAAACATTAACTAGGCACCTTCCTCTTAGAAGTCACTACCTCATGATGTTAAACATTATAGTTAGTTTCTTATAATATGACCTAAAAAGGTTTGATATTTCCTATTAAACATGATCGATCTATGTGGTTTCTTAGTCCCTTTTTTAGGATATAATGGAATCCCATAACATAGGTTCAATCCCACCAAAAAAAATAGTTACTGTCTCCCTTGATAATGATAAAATAAAGGGAACCCCACTATCTAGATAGAAAACCAACATCATATTAACAATGACGAAAGAATAACTGATTAGTATATTATAGGAAACCTACAATGGGGAACCTCAAAGATAAACTTATGATTCTATGATCCATACATGTTAATAATTTGTTGGTATTATAGAGCATCTCACAACATACAGGGGAATTAATAAATGAATCATGATCATATCCTAAATCATTTAGAGAGTCCCAATGTATGAAATAATTCTTCCAAAAAGGGTGTGATGAGCCTGACCTCACATCCTCTAATCCAATTTTCGGTATTAATCCATTGTTCACAAAACTTACCGATGAGAACTAAATTTGGAAAGATGGTAAGCATGGATACATAGCCATTAAGTGTTTCATGTTTCATAAACAATCCCATTGGAAACTGTTTGGAAATAATGTTTCCTAAATCGAACATATCTATGAGGGAAACAAAAAATGGTGAACCAAACATTAATCGTTACCCAATATGGTATTGTCATCCGTCATTCTGGCCCCTTTCAATTGATAAAAGAGTGATAAAAATGAAATAAATAATTCATGTGATAATTCAAACGAGTTGATGAGTTGATAGTATTTTATTGGTTTTGTTTTTCATACATTCTAGGAAATTAATCTCAGATATCCCTTCAATCCAATAAATTCCTTCAACCTATTGTAGATGTACAATTTATCTACTACTCACACTGGGTCATCAATAGAGTAAATATTGTCATGACCAACCCAACATCTTCACCACTGGGTCTCTAATGCACAAGTTCAGGAGTACCATAAACATGATACCATCCTAATGTTGGAGGATACCTGATAGGACCTTTATCTCAACAAGGAATATTTCTCATTTGGTTATAGATGACTATAGTTCATGATGTAGATGACGCCAACTGATATCCTCAACCATTTTGGGAGTTTATCCCGAAAACACAACAACTAGTATCTCCCTTACCATTGATAGGTAGATCATGAGGCCACATATGGCCTCATCCCAAAGATGATAGGGTCCTTCTCAAGGTATACTTCCAAAAGTATCCACTTACAACATCATGTAGTAGTTTTCTCTAAACATTATGGTGGTGTCATCCTTGGACGATAGAACAAGGTCATCAAAATCCAAGCATGTAACATGGCCTTCTATGGGTAGTTATTGGTCAACAGGATATTGGGTAACCCCATTTCCCCTATATATAATCCCATCATCCATGTTTGGTGTAAAATTGTGAGAAGGCATATACACATGTCCACCTTCATTCAGCCATCCAGCAGACTCATTTGGAATCGTTCATGGAAACCTATCGTTGAAAACCGGCTAAATACCATGAGAAGGAACATATACCAACATATACCCACCAAACCATCAAGAAGACTCATATGGAAGCATTCCAAAAAGGCTTCAAACCATTTGTGGTGTAAAACCATGAGAAAGAACTCACACAAGCCCACATTTATCAATACTGCCAGCATCATTGTTTGGCAGCACCTGAAGAAGTCTGTTACAAATTGCCAATGAAATGTATAAGTACAACTCAATTTTTCCCACAAAAATGAATGCTGTTATTATCCAATAGAAGAAATGTGAGAATAAGATAAGGAACACACAACTATTCTAGATAAGGAATAGGGAAATATCCTCATTCCAATCACTTATGTCACCATGAATATCATAAAAACAGTAAATGGTAAGATAAAAATCCATGCCCACATCCAAAAGACTTGTGAAGGCATCATATTGACGATGGTCGTAGTTCCTGAGGGATGAACACATAACTCAATCCCCCACCTGTGAGATGGATCATCCACATACCACCACGAATCAATTATATACCTCTTCCCACATATTAGAGATTCATGGGGAAATCTTCCCCATAATATACAAATAACTGGATAATGAATACAAACCCTATCTAACTGGAGGAAATTTTACTATCCCACTTTCCACAACAAGGAAGGGAAAAAACACTTCCATTAAAACCATTTCCCCCAACATGTGGCCCTAGTAGCTCACCAGAATGAATCCAAAAGTTATCCTCTATAGTGAATTATGTAATGAAAGAGCTGATATACAATCTATCTCTAATAAATATTAGAGTTTTTAAATTCACTGGACACTTACTTATGTTTGATAATGATCATACCATCACATTAACATATTACAAGTTCAATATTAGTAATTTAGATGGTTCTCCTCAAGCACTTCATCATGAATGCATGAATCATGTCTAAAATCTGATTGATCTCAATAGCCCATATCCTGAAGTGATCCACAATAGCCCTTAGTGTGGGGAGCAGATCAAGGAGAAAGAGATTGTTCCCATTTATATAATTGACAATGGTAGACCTCAAAATTATTGAATTTTGTATGGAATCTCTCTCTCAATTAGTTTTTCACGTTGTAAATAGAATTTTATAGTAGGGAATATAGTGATAAAAATCCTAGATACTGTGAGAAACTTGTGATAACTTGGTCATTTATGTTTAATTACTTATCATTAGAAGGTGAAATACTTTCTCAATCATAAGGACGTCCAATGTGACCATCTTTTCTTTAACCACCCTATGGCCAGTTACCTTCTCGTGTGAAAGAGGATGTCTATACCAATCTCAGGACTTATGTGAAAGTGACCGAGAAATGTCTACTCTGGTTATACCACGTAGAGAAAACTCTTGAAAAAGATGAAGTAGATATTCTAAGAATAAGGATACTATATGATAGGCATGATATAATAGTAATGTTCTAAACTTTATCCACCACACAATACAAAATTTCGGAGGCACTTTTGAAAAATTTTGTGCACAACATCTACATGACAATATAAATAAATCTTCAACACAAAAAAGATAAATTAATAGTTTAAGATGAGTAACAAATTAATTTGAAGGTAATATACGGGGTTTAAAGTAAAATTTAGTTAGAATATATTCTAGTTTCATCACTCCCAAAGATAAAAAAAATTCAAGGAACCCTTTATTGGACATGCCCTAGCGCATTACTTGTATCACAATAGTTGATCAGTGATTCCCCATATTATATACATATTAGAAGATGGGGTGAAAATAGGGAACTAAATTTCACTACACTCCTTAACTTATAACTCCCATTGAACATGGTTTCATGAAATTTAATAGCTTGGGGCCAACTCCAATAAACAATATCTATTCATAACCACAGACATGCTTAACAAAATAAACCTTGATCGATTGTAATCGAAATCATTCCATGAAATAACTAGCTATTGAAATAATGTGGAATCATGCATATGAGAATATCAAGAAGGCCTCTTATTTGGGGAATATTCATTATCAGATAACAAAGTTGGTAGAAATAGAACAATGGTCATTAGAAATGGTAGATTTAAGTGAGTACCAAATCATGCACCAAACCCTTGATAGAAAAAAAGTCCATAGAATCATAATAGAAATTAATATAGTATCATCCATTGTTGATCGTGAGAAACCCCAACCCACAGGGCTATAGGATTTTGAAATCACCCCTCAAGGTCAAAAAACTGGACACAAATTGTTTTGAAAAAAGAATGGGAACAACCCCATCCTTCAAAGATGTCTACTTTTTTACCTTAATAATGTCCTCCACATCAGTAATCACTATTTTCCAGATTAGGGAAAATTATATAGAATGGATCCTCATAGTTCATCCCATCCTAGGATCTTGTGCCATCACTTGAAACATGCATGACTGAATTATATAATTATTCCCTTAAAATTAAGGTCCTCCAAGCATCCTAGAGAATGCCATCCATGGAAAGGGCAATGATTCATGGTGGGAAAAGAATAATATAGAAACACAAAGACACTGATAGTATTTATACAATGCATTCTGCACCATTAAAAATCATACATTACATCCTCTCAGATTCTAATGAAATCTAGGCCAATTCAGATGAGTCGTAACAATGTGTTCTTTTTCATAATGTGTATCACAGAGAAACAAATGAAGGAGGTGTGAATACCCAGAACTAGTAGCTTGTCCTAAATTTGGGAACACCCTCAAACAATACATCTTTACATCATCGAAACAAGGAGAATGGAAAAGGTAAAATGGTACCTCAATATCCAAGAAAATAGGTTTGGCCCTTTTAAATGCTAAAAGATTATCATGGGCAGTTGAATATACGAAATAATTGTGGTGAGTCATTATAGACCTTCTCTAAAATAGACATCCATCTAGAGACGTTCTGCATGAATATCCTTAACTTTCACTTCCAACTGAAGAACCTCAATAAAGGGAGTTCACTGAAGAAACTGAAGTAGATCCGGAAGATCAGGACATTGTGTGAAACCAACAACCTATATATTTTTATCCCATGGGACAAGATCAATAATTTACTCTATTGGGAGAGAAACCATAGGAGAGTTAGGTACATACTTACATGACTTCTCTTATAGGTTATCAACATTAGCTACCTGCACCACAACCACCAATGTCCTTACCCATTGATGTACCTATTCTGACTCTATCTTCCATGCCCATTCATGCTTCATCTCAACCATACATTCGACTAATTTTTATGCATACCATTGTATTACTAAATTCTTTATTCAAAGCGATGTAGGAACATCTCTCTCTGATACAACCAGAAAATAAGCCTTACAATGAATGAGTAGTTCCAATTCTACCCCCCAGAATTTTGGGAAACCAACATTTCTAATTTCTAATAGCTCAAAAGAACTGGATGAGAATTTTTTGCATTTCGTATCTCCTTGTGAACCCATGATGGGTACCCCTAAAAAATTGTAAGTGGTGTAACCCAGATGATTTGTGTAATCACTACAGAAAAAATCTTTCACATGATACTCTAGCTTGTAAAATCGGTTAATCACTAGATGGGAAGACCACTGTTAGAAATGTCTCTTATATTGAATCTCAATGATATAGAGAACAAGAATCTTATACCTCTCAATCTTTATGAAGTGGTATAATAAAAAGGTGTTTTATTTCATTGCTCAGTGGAAAGGATTGACATATTCCATGAATCTACCACTCCTTGTAGAAGAATTGTTTTCAATGTGTATATAGAATCTTCTTGATGAATTTCACATTTCACTCATCCCTATGAAGTAAACATGAGGGTTTCAGGAATATTCCATGATTTCCCAGATAGTGGAGGTCTCTGTTGTAGTGAATAAGTAAATGTACTGAGTAATTATATCAACAAATGGAAAATGAAATATAAAATCAAAGTATTCCACTATTACGCTTATGCATTCCCTATTCCCGATCTAACTACAATACCTACACCATAAAATGCATATCTATCTCATGAGTGTCGGAAAAAATACCTATCTTATCTGGATGATAAAAGAGGTCAGTGGTGAAAAAAACTTGTGGAGACGAAAAACATTGTCAATTATTTATTAATTTAAAATATACCTAAATAATTTCTCTCATCATTTGAAAATAAAATAGACTTGTTTCTAAAACCTAGGAAATCAAAAAAAATAAGGATATGAAAATCGCCCAAACTATTTCCCCTTTGATCAAACACCGAGGAACCATATCCTGAATTTTTTTCAATGAACACATGAAAAAATGGTGGACTCTTACCAGGTGATTCAAAAAAAATCTCATACCTAGACGATTTCCTTTCTACTACCAGTCCAAAGGTGGGATGTTATTAAAAAGAAATAAACAATGTGGGTGAAAATATATTCAATAATTGGATAGTAATAATAACGATCAAATAAAATCATGTTAATATTAGAACATAGTTATTATAGCCAGCCGTGACTTAAACCTCTCTTGGTAAAACAATAGAAATATACATCGATAAATAAAACCTTTGGAATCCAATCCATCAAAATTTTACATAGTCCAAAGAGTAAGGAAAAAATATTAGAATAGATGAATGTGCCAAAGATAACATATTCTCTAACTTTATATGATTTCATGGAAACAATCTTGAAAGCATGGGCACCACCCCACAAAATTGAACAACAAGTGTCTACCTATGATATGGAATCTTTATCTGACAATGAGTCAAATTTCAGTTCTATTAACATTATTTATATAATATATACCTTTTAAGATTATGAGAATATTTATGAACTTAATTTCTCCATACATGACTAGGGATATAGGGGAAGACGTAGCCAGATTCGAGGACACATGGGAAGACATGGTCATACCTAAAGTCACTTCATGAACCATTCACCTACTCAGACCATCTACATATCTTAATCTCATGGGAGAGAACTCCAATGAGCTTAATAAGAACAGGGGAATTCCCCCACTCATGAAAGGATCTTCCCTAAAATGATCATCTTGAATGATCATTTAAAGGATACTTCATCACCTGATCAACCCCAATGTGTGGGCATACCCAACCGACCTACCGCACTAAGATTGGAAGTACATTCAACTCATACCCTAAGGGATAGTCAATCAACAACATGAACATCATATTATAATGAATATATGAAGTAACATCCCCATGAGGGGAATCGAAGCACTATGGACTATAATTATGAGGTTTTGAAGAAACATGACCATGTATAGGTTAAGTTATAAATCCTAAATTCTCTATGAGTCTAAAAAATTATTCATGAAGCACCCATTGAGGCCTTTTCGGGACCCTTGTAGTTTTTTGTTGATGTTTCTACTGCCAAAATATATCATTCAGATAGTGATCCTGCATAATTTTATATAGTCCTCGACATCACTAAAAAGGATAATGATTCTATCATATAGGGAAAAAATGCACACTTGTATATATCTTGTAGGATAAATTAAATCGATATTCAATGAGCCTTTATTCAAAATGGACCTGGTTTTAACCTCATTACACTATAGAAAAATAGGCAACATGGACTCAATGAGTGTTACCTGTCCACTTCCACTCAGATGTTATAGTATTATAATGGTAATGAGAAAATATTATTTTAAAGATCACACTTAGAAATCAATATAGGGATCTCATGTCTGACTCAAAATTCATTGTTCTTGGGTAGCATAAAACTTTCAATGTTCTACAGTGAAGACCATTGAATCATCAGTATGAAGCTATTCCAAATTCACACAACTAATGTTTCAAATATTGTCTCAGTAATCAAAGGGGAGGGGATGAATTCAATAACTCATTTAGTGATTCCTGTAATGGAAGTCAAGACAACTAAACCTAACATAATATTAGAAGTTTTCACCTCTCTGAGTAGTGATGAAATATTAGATGAAAATGTATTAATCCCCCCTTCAATATTAAATGAATCCATGGTTCATCAGCTAAGATGGAGGATGTTTTCGTATCAATAGAAAAAAAAATATTCTCATTCATAATCCCTATCCTTTCCCCTAGAGATCGAAAAGGCCTCATCCCATTGATTGACCTGAAATCATTGAATAATCTTCTTGATATCCAAATGATTATTATTAACCAAACCTAGAGATTTTTGTTTAATCACCTACCTCTAATGGGGAGGTGAGATAATTAATGAATTATGTAGAGGAATAATGAGAATACCTCCATGATGACCCTCCATCATTTGAGGAAGGTGTTTCTACCAATGAGGATGATCTTAGGGAGGTTAATCTGTGTATAAAAAAACCCATGACCCACCTTGATTACTATGATAGTGACTTCCTAGGAATAATAGATATATATTTTATTTCTACAGTAACATGGAGATGTTTTTTCCTAGAACTACATTGAGATCCTAGGTATTGATCTAGAGGTGAAAACCCATCGCTTTGGTTTTCCATACGATCATCGGGGGTATAAAAGAGCAGTTATAAGAAAAAACCTGACACACGCCTCCAAAATAAATTGTAAAGTGGATAAGATCATCAAGTAAGACTTCACATAAGAGGTACAATATTCAAAATGACAGACCAATATTTTCGTAGTGAAGAGGGAGAAAAGGAAAATCATAATTTTCATCGATTTATGGGATCTCAACCAGAATTATACCTTAGCTGAATTCCCAACTCCAATCACGACACTCCTAATAAGTGAATCAAATAGTTACCATGACCACTCATTTATTAATGGATAGACAGGGTAAAACAAAATCTGGGTGGAATAATTAGATGAAGAATCCACATTCGTCAGATCCACCCAAGGGGTATTCTGCTATTGTGTAATATTATTTGTCTTAAAGAATTCACGTTTAACAATAAGTTGTGAAATGAATCATATCTTCAAACCCTTCTTTGGAAAGTCTTCTAAATTATATGTTGATGATATTATGGGTAAGTCTTAACATTGTTTTGATCATGTGGCCAATCTAGAAACCATATTCAACAAGATCCTACAACATATATTGGAGATGAACCCCTTGAAATGTAATTTTGGGGTATCCTTGGGGATATTTTTTGGCTTCATTGGATGCCATAAAAAAATAATCATGATAAAAATAAATCTATCCATGGAATGCCACATTTTCAAAACCTCAAATATTTTAGAGTACTTAAAGGAAACATGACCAACATCTTTCACTTTAGTGATAACCTTACAAGAATGTGTTTTCCATTCACCAAATTGATGAACAAGGGGGTCATATATTAATATACCATTAAAATTAATGAATAATTTTATAATGTCAGGAAATACCTATTTAGTCCAATGGTATTAAGTCCACCTATAGTGGGAAATCCACTCATTGTTTATGTGATGGTCTAGGAACAATAACTAGGTGACTTCCATGTAAAAAATAATGATATTAAGAATGAAAACATTGTTTATCATCATTGTTGAACCATGATCAATGCTAAGAATTGTTATTTAGATATCAAGAAGATCTGAATGGAATTAATGTTTTAAGAACAAAAGTTGAGGAACTATCTTTAGAACCACTAGGTACACATTGTTTCTTGAAATAACCTGTACAAATTTATCCCCATCCATCCTATGAAAACTGGATTTCTGGAATTATGGAAATTATTCTAAATTAGTTCGATATATAGTTTGTTACTTAGAATATAATGGAATGTCAGGATGTAAAATATTTTATTGTTGTACAACAGTCTAAAGAAGATATTTCATAAATTACTGAGTTTCCGGATGAAGAGATATTATCCATTCATAGATACACCAAATAAGTGAAATGTATATTGACATTGCATCCATGATGCCAACATGGAAGACAATGGAAGAACCTAAGAGTATGAATTTTTAGGCAGGTATTGTGTTTATCCCCACTAGATAAGACGAGGTCACTATACTCTTTCATGTTTTCAGAATGTTGTACTAACAATGGGGTGGAATCTCAGGCATTCATTATTGGATTGGTATTAGAACTCTAAATATTGGTGAGACACGTACAGTTGAAAGGTGACACATAGTTGGTAATCAAATACATCAACCAATATTACACTATAAATAAAGAATACTGGATCTCCTAATTTATTTTTTTGATGGTAAATGGAAGATTTCCCCTCAAAAGAAATAATGAATCACATATCCTGATTACCGAATACCTAAGATGATTAATTTTAAAATGAATCTACAATAATGGTAGATCCAAATGAGGATAAATAAGTACTCATTATTTCTTATTGCTGCATTATATCACCTTTTGGTCAAATTGTAATGGTTTGTTTTAATGAAGACACCCATTCTATGATACATGTGGTCTTACAATGGGATGGATGATGCCCATCATGATATACCACCAAGATAGAGTACTTCCACCTGAAAAAGTTGGTAATTAAAAAATATGGTGGTGATTATTCAATTTCACTATTTATGATAAACTATATCCCTATAAGTTCCTCTACTAGCCATGATTCGATGGAGTCATTATATAATAACCCTTTCTTATTACACACATAAACCAGATTTATTATATAAACTCTTGACTTGATAAAACATGGAAGATTGAGAGGTATAGTGTCTTTTGGTCTTAGGAACATTATATTACAACATAAAACATTAAACACATAACATAATCATTGAAAACGTCCTTTACATTAACACGACATTCCCTCATACTTAGCATTTCATGGGATAACCTGAGGATATACATGTGAAAAAGGTGATCTATAAAGCCTAGTAAGGGAGTAAACAAGGAATAACATGAAGAATACATTACATGTTTGGAAATAGTCATTTCAATTAAGGATAAAAGAATACGAACATAAAATAATGATATAACATGATTATCATAACATGAATATGTGGCAACCACACTTGACATGGAAGTAGCATGAGCAAAGGATCATTACACATGTAGAATTAGTAAACCCTCATCACACTTGAATTATCATGAGTAAATATTCATTTCACTTGAATTATCATGATTAAATCCTCATTTTACTAGACGTATCAAGATACTAAACCTTACCAAATGCATTGAAGTGCTATCATGACACACTCTTCTTAATCATTTCATTTCATACATAAGTATTCCACATAGATCATAAAAAATGGAATCATCATCATTTATTCCACAATAATGGAATTTTGAATTCATACATCAGAATATATAATCAATAATTAAATTTTCATAAATTTTAATATCCTTGAAACAGAAATAGGCATGGTATTCACTACACAATGACTTTGGTTTGGAAAAACGTGGTGCAATTTCAGCAACATAACGACATGACATAATAATACAAAAAAAAGTTTATGGGATAGAAATGGTTGTCTCATCATATTTACATGATGTGGATTGTAAGGGGGTCATATAGATACATGTCCCAACAAATGTAATGAAATATAGATTCATAATACAAAATAATGGCTTGAATGTAAACATGGAGAGATAAATTTATTACAGAATTTTGGCATGGTCACAAGTGTACATGGGAGGAATTAATGAGCGAGAAATGGGCCTCTCATCATTAAAAAATAAATATGGAATTATGGGGGAATTAAAAAATTATACCCAAACATTTATAATTGAAAATAAAAGGGCATAACAATATTAGGAAACATGGATAAAATGGGAAAGGAAGGAATCACTCAATTAGAAGTGTGATCCCAAAGGCTTAAGAGAGGCATGAGAGAGGATTCCTGGGAGATTGGGGCACCATGGGGGGATTCTTGAGATAGGAGGGCAGAGGATGGATGAACTCCAACGTCATTGAGGTAATAGGATGTGGTAGTTTGGGTGGGTTTTTATAAGAAATGAGAGGGAATTAATTATTATTTTGGGTTGGCTCACCACACATTAAACTAATCCAACTACATACCAGCCCAGGGTTTTTCCCATGGTTTTTTACAAAGGGGAGTCGAAAACCATATTTTATATGTCCAATGGTCTAACATCTTAAAATAATTGTGTTTTTTATGTGGAGGTGAGTGGCACTCTCGAGGAAATCAATTTAAAAAGCTAAAATGTTTTATAGGTCTTAGAGGGTCCACTAGGGCATTGTAAAATAAATCAAACAAACCTAAAATCACATTATTTTAATAGTAAAACATATATTAGACAAGAATAATATTTATAGAATTTTATTATATCACAATTAGGTCATTATGATGTCAAAAACACATTATATATTTAAAGGTATTTAATTTTTTCCCAAACATTTTATTGTAATAGAAAAGTATAAAAAATTAACCATTGGATAATTTCGACTTCCTGATTCCAAAAATAGTATTAATTTTGTCCAATTAATTTTATAAATATGTGAAATTTCACTTTTAAAATAAAAACTGACATTTATAAAATATTCATGGGTTTTGACAAAAACAACTTTCAAACCATAATAAAAATTACAATTGTACTCATAAAAATTATATGATCATTTATATTAAAAAAATTAATTTAAAAATAATAATATTTTATTAAAATATTATTTTATTAAAAAATACATTAATTTATAAAAATATATTCCCTAGTTGAATATTAACTAAAAATACTATTTGTGTTTTAAAAACTATTTACAATGTAATAATAATAAAATGAATGTATATTATTTATTATATAAAAAATAATGCCCATAATAATAGTGTTACGGTCATGTTACATAACCCTTTATAGAATCCTCATAAGACTGAATGGTAAGGTGTGTGATGCTGACAGACTCTTGGGGTGGCTCGGATACCATTGCTCAAGTTTGTAATATCTATCAACTTCCAATTATGCTGTAGGCGATTTCATTCAAGCTTGAAATGTTTAATCTCTTCTTGGTATTGGTCAAGAGAGAAGCCAATGATTCCATCTCATTCCCGAGCTCTGAAAAAATGGCTTCTTATGGGGCAAGTCTACTGGATGAGGCCATAAATTCCTTTGTCTCAGTAAATTGGATTTTTTAAAGACCTATATTTACACTAATCGTATGATCACTTTTCAATACCTATATTAGAAACAATAATAATTTGTAATGGTATTTTAAAAATCCGAAACTATAGTCCAAATAAGTGAATATGTTATATTACCATTTCACATAATAATACATTTAATTAGTTCAAGTAGAATTTAAATTATTAAAAGATAGGGTCGTTACACATTATCATATGTATCGATGGAGAATAGAATGTGGATTTCATATAAGATATACATGTAGGATCTATAAAGACCCATAAAAATTCAAGGAAATTATTTTCTTAATTTTATTTGGAAATTTACAAGAACGTAGTTTCTAACAGAACCTGATTCCGAGGCCCGGTGTGCCTGGAATCTTTTTCCAAAGTTTAGTTCAGATATGTTCAGTGAACAAACGAGCGGGTTTTTTCTAACTTTTGAACTGGTGCTCGGAATCAAATTTTGAGGGAACCAATGGAATCACAACGCCGGTATTTTCTTAGAAACACCGTTTCTGGAGTTGCGTTTGCTCAGATGTGGTTTTTAAATTTTTCGGGTTAAGTAAATGAATAAAATAAAATGGTGCGACCAAACTATTTTATTTTAAGTCGCTTAACATATGTTTAGTGGATGGTGTGGGACCCACAATATCCTACCCACTTGGTAAGATATTTGTGAGGTGGGGCCCACATGATCCCCACTGTTTCCTTCGCCTTTTTCAACCCCCCTCCTTTAATTAAGTAACGCACCCGCACCCCCTATTAATGAAGTCAACCCTTGCATTTATTCTGGTTATGAAACGCCTCATTAATGTGGCAGTTTAAGAATTGCAATTAATTCACTTAATTGTTTCTTTCGTTTTAAAATTTTAAAATGAAAGACTTGTGAAATAAAAATAAGTCAAATCTTATTTTATTAGGCTGGGGTGTTGAGAGGCTAGGGAGATTTCACTCAGGCTCTTGATGATCTTCTCTTCCTCGTAAAGAACGTGAAGAACGCGAAGAATGCCGGATCCTCGGAAATCAACGACGCTTCTTCTGTGACGCTTCTTCCACGATGCGACGATCCCCTTTCCGTGATGCCATCTTCCGCGACGTGCTTTTCCACGACGAACCCTCGCTCAATGAATTCGACGAGGTATGGTTTTTGATTAAATTAAATCCTTGTGATTTATACCCATGGAATATGTTTAAATATTTTTCAGAAGCCTTTTTAAACCGCTAACTCGGTGGGTGCGGACTAATGAACAAGTCTGAACCCACCGTACCTTAGTTCTTGGTGTGCGGATCGGCGGGCGACGATGAAGTAGGCCGCACATGCGTTGTGAGGTCCTCGCAGTGAAGGACGGGTCCCGGGAGGGCTATTGGTGAAGACGATAGGTAAATCTGACCACGGGAGCTGGTCCGATGGTCCGCGAAGCACTCCGCGAGCATGCCTCGTCGGCACGGCGGCGGCGCCCGGCGTGCCGCCGGGAGGGGCCACTACGGCTGAAGCCGCGGCGGCAGGCTTCTCGTCCCGCGACCGCGTGTGACAGAAGGAGGTGGGACGCGGCGCTCGTCCGAAACGTCCGAGCCACCCGACTGGACCGCCAGGCCGGGTCGCGCGTAGATTGGGACGGGCCGGGCCGGACAAGGCCCGAACCCTCCTAATACTGGACTTTCCGATCTGTTGTCCATAACATGAGCTACGGGACTCTGATCGATGCACCGTTAGTTGAGTAGTGATCCTTGGATCGAGACGGTCGTTTCGGTATATTACACTCAATGTTTTGGAGTACTTTGGATTCAACCGGATTGGTTCATACACGAAACCAACCGGGCCCTCGGAGCGGAAACACTTATAATTTGAGCTCCGGACGTCCGATTGATGTGCCGTTGACTTTTTTGGATTCCTCTTAGTGAGACAGACCTTTTGGATTACTCCGCTCGAGGTTTGAACGCAGGTGGAGTACGGTCGGGTTGGTTTTGACTTAAAAACCAACCGGGCCCCTGGGACGAAAAAGCCAATAACTCTCAGACCAGACATCTGATTGACGCGTCGTCTGTGACGTTGAGTTCCTGTTGAAGATACAGAACTTTTGGATTTATCAACTCCGGACTATGAGTCAGTTGATGTATCAGCCCCTCGGCTCGTGGAGCGGACCCTCCTGAACGAGCTTGCTGTGTGCGGGAACCCTAGAGCTGGTTGCGACTGCGACGACGATGACGACTGTGCAGAAATCCTCCTTGGATTCGACAGTGATGACTACATCACTCAACAATCCTACGTGGATCAGTGCTACCAATCCTGTGTGGGTCAGATCTTGTGTGGGTCTGCGCTCAGCGGTCATGTGTGGGACAGCACCTACAGATCCTGTGTGGGTCAGATCCTGTGTGGGTCATTGCAGGGGTTAGTACATATCGATCCTTTGTGGGTCTGACGGCTTAGATGAATTATCAGCTATATCTGATCATCTCTATCGTCATACGAAGAAGTATACATGTGTGATCTGAATCTTGACTTTCTTTCCTATGTGGATTACGTTATGCTTTCCTGTGTAGATCGGGTTGTGATTTCCTGTGTGGATGTGATTGATCTTGGGCTCAGAGGTTGGAGCGAACTGGAATTGATGACTTAGGTATATGTATGGGCATATACCTAATTTGAGTCGGATGTTACTTTGTGATTGTATCATTCCTTTGTGGATTATCCTTTGTGGATTCTGGGAGACCTTCAGGGGTCTCAGGGTCCCTACTGAGTAGCTTATACTCACCCCTGCACGGGCTATGCCCGCACTACGTTGTGTTGGTTGCAGACGACGGACAGCGTTGATCATGGTTGAGGCACAAGGAGCAGGTCGGTACCTGGAGGTGGATCAATGGGAGGGGCGTACTCGGAGCGAACGGCTGGATCTGAGGAGCTGTGGAGGATATCTGTACCCACCCTTCAGGTGGGACTTCCAGTGGACAGCTCGAGGCTGCGGCTTTACTTTCACTTGCTGTTTTTCCCTTTCAAGTTGTACTTTACTTTCAGTTTGGGTTTGTATTCTAGCCCACTTACCTTTTCCGCAATTAATGTTGTACCCGGGTTTTACTTAGTGTTAACTTCTTCTTGCTTGCTCTATGGTGTTTGTTTACATTACAAAGGCAATGCCTTCCATTTTTATTGGTAATTACGCCTTGGTGCTAGTCGCCAGCCCCTGGCCTATGGAAGGCGGGCTTGGGGTTGTCACGGCACGGGCCCCGAGGACAGGTCGTGACAAATTTGTATCAGAGGAGCTCGGTTCTACCATAGAACTCAGGACTCTAATCTTTTTCTATGTGAAGCAATAGTGTTATGAGTATTGAGTGTGGTTATCAGTCCAGGGAGTCCAGAGATGGTGCGGCGACCGATGTATCCGTACACAAAGACCCTAACTTCTGATTTCCGCCTTAATGCATGAAAACATTGTTTGCATTTGTGTTACAAGATTTCGTTGTTATTACTTTGTGTCAGCTCTCCAGGTATACTGTTTGACCATGACACACCTGTTCCCTTTTCATGATGGCCCCACGACGGTAGCCAGCTAGGGTTTCGAGCGTTGTACTTGACGACAGCCCACCGAGCGACGAGGCCTCGGTATAGGGCCCTTTGACAGCAGAGGCACCGGTGGTACCACTACCCGCCGAGCCACCGATGCTACCAGCCCCATCCACTGACGATGCACGTCGCCTTAGAGCACTGCATGAGTTTCAGCACCAGTGACCACCCAGGTTTCGCGGGGAGACAGACTCTCAGGCAGCCGATGATTGGCTGGAGGTAGTTGTACGAGTTTTCAGGTTAGTGAGGACACCAGCAGACCTCATGGTGATCCTCGTAACGATCCTCCAGCACGCGGCATCAGGCAGATGGTGGAGCTTGATTCTCCAGGTGCACGATGAGGCATTAATCCTTTGGACGGACTTTGAGAGCCTCTTTCGCTCGAAGTTCGTCCCATACACCCTCCGTTCGGTGCACATCCAGGAGCTTCTACAGCTGCGGCAGGGCATCTTGACGGTGGCCCAGTACTCAGCGAGATTTACCGATCTCTCGCGCTACTCGACGGACATGGTACGTGACCCACTCATCTGGGCCTAGACCCTTGAGTAGGGATTGAGGCATGAGATCAGGGCATCACTGATCTCCCTCAGCATTCCGACTCAAGCAGGGGTACTGGAGCGATCCCTTCTCATCGAGAGCTTTCTGGATGAGTCTACATCAGCAGCGTGACATACCACAGGGCAGCACGTAGCATAGTCTTCTACAGTAGGCAGTCGACGGATGACTCATGGGTCCAGGAAAACCAGACCCTCAGGTAGATGACCTCATGACACTGGCTTAGTGTTGCGGGGCACACAGCATGGAGCCAGTCTTTCGAGAGGCAGATAGTGCTACGGATGCGGCGGGCAGAGCCACATGGCTCGTGACTACCTGACCCGCCATGCCGAGGAGCAGCAGACGATTGAGGGGCCATTGAGGTAGAGGTAGAGGGTCGACCGTGGCGGTCCGCAGGGAGCAGGCGGACGAGGAAGAGGAGCTGGCCGAGTAGCAGGTGGTGGGTGACGCTTTGAGGCTCTACCACCACCACCACCAGGAGGTCCACCCCGACGACAGAGAGCTGGCGGGCAGAGACAGACACAACCCCAGGAAGCGGAGGCCTATGACCACGGCGCGCCTGAGATGATTTGAGGTACTAACTATGTCTATTCCTCCCTTGCTGTAGTTCTTATAGACACAAGAGCCAGTCTTTATTTCATAGCCGCTGCCCTTGTTCAGAGCTCGGAGTTTCCGACAGAGCCGTTGGCTCGATCCTTATGGCTAGAGACTCCTACAAGAGCAGTATCGACGATTACGCACTGGTTCCGGTAGTGTGAGATTACTCTAGGAGTCGAGAGCTTCGGCTGGGACCTTCTTGTATCAGCGTTGAGGCCTTACGACGTCATCTTGGGCATGGATTGGTTATCTATAGTCCATGCAGAGATTGACTGTATTAGGCGCAAGGTGCGGTGTGTATGCACCGACGGGAGCAGGTTCACCTTCACCGGTGAGAAGGGAGCCTTCGCAGTACAGGATGGACTCTTGTAGAGGAGAGGATATCCCATCACTCATCAGTTGGCTAGCCTCATCCTAGGAGCAGTTGATGTGCGAAGTCCTGGTTTTCCTGCAGTGGTGGATCAGTATGGGGAAATTTTCCCCAACGACGTTCCAGGACTACCTCCTCATAGAGAGGTAGAATTTTATATTGAACTGCACCCCGGGATAACCCTGATATCCACCCCAGTATATCGGATGTCTCCTGCTGAGCTTCGAGAGCTACGGGTACAGTTGGAGGATTTGTAGGGAAAAGGATTCATCTGACCCAGTGTTTCACCCTGGGCTTCCCCGATATTGTTCGCCAAGAAGGCGGACGAGAGCTTGCGACTTTGTGTCGACTATCGTCGCCTAAACCAGGTGACATTGAGGAACATGTAACCGCTACCAAGGATTGATGACCTCTTCGATCTACTCAAGGGAGCACGATGTTTCTCAAAGATAGACCTCTGGTCAGGCTATCATCAGCTCAGTGTTCGGGACGAGGATGAGCATAAGACGGCCTTTAGATGTCGGTATGGCCACTATGAGTTCTTGGTTATGCCATTCGGTGTAACGAATGATCCATCAGTGTTCATGGGCCTCATGAACTGGATATTTCAGCCATACCTTGATTAATTTTTCATGGTCTTCATCGACGAAATTTTGATATACTCGACCACTTAGGAGGAGCACGCCTACCACTTGCGGGTTGTACTAGGAACACTCTGAGAGCACCAGCATTATGGAAATCTCTCTAAGTGTTAGTTCTGGATACGTGAGGTCCACTACTTGGGACACGTCATCTCTGAGGCAGGAGTTGCGGTGGATCCTACGAAGATCAAGGCAGTGCTAGCTTGGGAGCCACCTAGGAGCGTGATGGAGGTGTAGAGTTTCTTGGGACTAGCTGGATACTACCGGAGATTTGTGCCAGACTTCTCCAGAGTTGCAGAACCACTCTCAGCTTTGACGAAAAAGGAGAAACCCTTTGTCTTGTCTAACAGATGTCAGCAGAGCTTCCATGAGATGAGACAAAGATAGACCAGCGCACCTATCTTGAGGATACCAGAGGAGGGGGTAGGATACGTAGTCTACTGCAATGCATCAGGGACCGGACTCGTATGTGTCCTGATGTAGGAGCGGGCAGTGATCGCCTATAGATCACGGCAGTTGAGGCCGCATGATTAGAATTACGCTACCCAGGACCTAGAGTTAGCAGCAGTGGTCTTCGCTCTGAAGATGTGGCGACACTATCTGATGGGCGAGTGCTTTACAGTCTATTCTGACCATTAGAGTCTCATTTACATCTTCTCTCAGAAGGACATGAACCTGAGACAACGGCGATGGCTTGAGTTCCTCCAGGACTATGACTTTAAGATAGTCTATACTCCTGGGAAGGGGAACGTAGTAGCCGATGATCTCAGCAGGAGGATGGGCATTCAGGTACTTGGGTAGGCGACAGAGAAGATATCCTCTTTGCATATATATTTCGTGGATAGAGATGGAGAAACCTTCCTTCAGTCACTCACAGTCACTCCTCCACTACTGCAGCAGGTCAGAGAGGCACAGTGTGGGGATGCTGACTGTGAGATGCGGTGTGAGAAGATATCCTCAGGACAGGCACCTGATGGATTCTCTATAGGAGGAGAGCACGACATCCATTTCAAGGGATGTACCTTGGTACCAATTTCTTTACGGGAGGAGTTTCTGAGAGAGTTTCACACTTCCCCTTTGGCGGTACATCCTGGAGTGGCAACGATTTACCAGGATCTCAGATGACAGCACTGGTGGTCGGGCATGAAGAAGGTTGTGGCAGAGTTCGTTTCTCAATGCCTCACCTACCAGCAGGTGAAGGCAGAGCACTAGGTACCAGTATGATTGGTACAACCCTTGGATGTCCCAGAGTGGAAGTGGGACAGCATATCTATGTACTTCGTGACTGGACTTCCATGCACTTTTAGAGGTCACGACTCCATTTGGGTGATTGTCGACCGACTCACCAAGTCAGCTCACTTCTTACCCATCAGAGAGCAGGGCTCAGTGGAGAGCTTAGGACATCTCTACGTTCAAGAGATTGTACGGCTTCATGGTGTTCCATCATCCATCGTTTCCGATCGAGATTTTGGATTTACTTCCCAGCTTTGGAAAGGGTTATAGGAGGCGTACGGGACGCAGCTACGTCTGAGCACCGCCTTTCACCCCCAGACAGATGGTCAGATATAGAGGACCATTCAGACTCTCTAGGAAATGCTCTGTGCATTTGTCCTCGACTTTGGTCGTAGCTGGGAGGACCACCTACCCTTGATGGAGTTCGCATACAACAACAACTACCACTCCACCATCGGGATAGAACCATACGAGGTGTTGTACGACCGACCTTGCAGATCTCCTCTGTGCTGGAAAGACCCTGAGGAGTCAGCACTTGTGGGACCAGAGATAGTCCAGGCCACGACAGAGAAGGTCCAAGTCATCCAAGAGCGGATGAGGACAGCTCAGAGCCGGCAGAAGTCTTATGCTGACAGGAGGCGGAGGCCATTAGAGTTTGAGTATGGCGACCACGACTTCTTGCGGGTCTCACCTCGACATGGATTACAGAGATTTGGCCGAGGCGGAAAGTTGTCTCCATGCTTCATCGGACCATTCCAAGTCCTCAGCAGGATTGGCGAGGTGGCTTATCGCCTGGCTCTACCACCTCAGTAGCACCGGGTGCACGACGTCTTCCACGAATCTCAGCTGAGGAGATACGTTCATGACCTGACGCATATCATTGACCATGGGGAGCTGGACGTTGATGATGGGCCGGCTTTTGCAGAGGTCCCAGTGGAGATTGAGGATCGATAGGAGTGAGTCCTACATGGACGGTCGATTCCTCTAGTGTGCATCAGATGGCGGCGCGGGAACATCCAGGAGAGCCCTTGGGAGAGGGAGACTGAGATGCGTGCTCAGTACCCACATTTGTTTCCCTAGTTTTGATGTATCTTTACGGGGATGTAAATCTCTGAGGTGGGAGTAATTTAAAGACCCGTAAAAATTCAAGTGAATGTTTTTCTTAATTTTCTTTGGAATTTTACAAGAACGCAGTTTCTGACGGCACCTGATTCTGAGGCCCGGTGTACCCGGAATATTTTTCCGAAGTTTATCTCGGGTACGTTCAGTGAACGAACGAGTGGGTTTTTTCTAAATTTTGAACCGGTGCTCGGAATCGAATTCCGAAGGCACCGATGGAATCGCAGCACCGTTATTTGCTTAGAAACACCTTTTCCGGAGTTGCGTTTTCTCGGGTGTGGTTTTTAAATTTTTCGGGTTAAGTAAATGAATAAAATAAAATGGTGCGACCAAACTATATTATTTTAAGTCGCTTATCCTATGTTAAGTGGATGTTGTGGGACCCACAATATCCTACCCACTTGGTAGGATATTTGTGAGTTGGGGCCCACATGATCCCCACCATTTCCTTAACCTTTTTCAACCCCCTCCTTTAATTAAGTAACGCACCTGCACCCCCTATTAATGAAGTCAACCCTTGCATTTATTTTGGTTAAGAAACGCCTCATTAATGTGGCGGTTTAAGCGTTGAAATTAATTCAATTAATTGTTTTTTTTGTTTTTGAATTTTAAAATGCAAGACTTGTGAAATAAAAATAAGACTACTCTTATTTTTATTAGGCTGGGGTGTTGAGAGGCTAGGGAGATTTCACTCAGGCTCTTGAAGATCTTCTCTTCGTTACGAAGAACGTGAAGAACGCGAAGAACGCGAAGAATGCTGAATCCTCGGAAATCAATGACGCTTCTTCCGTGACACTTCTTCAACGACACGACGATCCCCCTTCCACGACGCTTCTTCCGTGACGCTTCTTCCGCGACGCAACGATCCCCCTTCTGCGATGCCTTCTTCCACGACGTGCTTTTCCGCGATGAACCCTCACTCAATGAATTCGACGAGGTAGGGGTTTTGATTCAATTAAATCCTTATGATTTATACCCATGTCATATGTTTAAATATTTTTCGGAAGCCTTTCTAAACTGCTAACGCGGTGGGTGCGGACCAATGAACAAGTCTGAAACCACCATCCCTTCGTTCTTGGTGTGCGGATCAGCGGGCGACGATGATGTAGGCCTCCAGTGCAGTGTGAGGTACTCGCAGTGACAGACGGGTCCCGGGAGGGCCGTTGGCGAAGACGGTAGGCAAATCCGACCACCGGAGCTCGTCCGGTGGTCCGCGGAGCACTCCGCCGGTGCGCCTCGCCGACACGGCGGCGCCCGGCGCACCGCCGGGATGGGCCGCCGCGGCTGAAGCCGCGTTGGCAGGCTGCTTGTCCCGCGACCGCACGGGACCAATGGAGGCGGCACACGGCGCTCGGCCATGTCCGTTGACAAGGAGCGGCCCCCCATGGGGCTGTGGGTTCACGCTGGCGGGGGGCAACGTGCCACCCCGCACCGCTCGGCCGAAACGGCCGAGCCGACCGATCGGGCTGCTAGGCCGGGCCGCGCCTGCCGAGCCGCGCCACCCCCAGGAAGGCCAGACCCGGACCCGGGTCGGGTCGACCCGGTTCGGGCTGACCCAGGGGGTATCGGGCCGGGTCGGACCGGGCCCAAACCCCCCTAATACTGTAATTTTCGGTCTGTTGCCCATAACATGAGCTAAGGGCCTCCGATTGATGCAACTTCAGTTGCGTAGAAATCCTTGGATCGAGACGGTCGTTGAAGTATATTACACTCAAGGTTTCATAGTAATTTGGGTTCGGCCAGGTTGGTTCGTACACGAAACCAACCGGGCCCTCGGAGCGGAAACACTTATAACTTGAGCTTCGGACGTCCGATTGACGTGTCGTCGACTTTGTTGGATTCCTCTTAGTGAGATGGACCTTTTGGCTTACTCCGCTCGAGGTTTGGATGAAGGTGGAGTACGGTCGGGTTGGTTTTGACTTAAAAACCAACCGGGCCCCTGGGACGAAAAAACCAATAACTCTCAGACCGGGCATCCGATTGACGCGTCGTCTGTGACATTGAGTTCCTATTGATGATACGAAACTTTTGGATACATCAACTCCAGACTATGTGTTAGTTGATGTATCAGCCCCTCAGCTCGTGGAACAGACCCTCCCGAACGAGCTTGCTGTGTGCGCGAACCCTAGAGCTGGCTGCGACTGTGACGACGATGATGACTGTGCAGAAATCCTCCGTGGATTCGACGGCGACGACTACAGCACTCAGCGATCCTACGTGGATCAGTGTTACCGATCCTATGTGGGTCAGATCCTGTGTGGGTCAGCGCTCAACGGTCATGTGTGGGCCAGTGCCTACAGATCCTGTGTGGGTCCGATCTTGTGTGGGTCATTGCGGGGGTTAATTACCTATCGATCCTGTGTGGGTCATTGCGGGGGTTAGTACCTATCGATCCTTTGTGGGTCCGACGACTTAGATGAATCAATAGCTATATCTGATCATCTCTATCGTCATACAAATAAGTATACCTGTGTGAGCTGAATCTTGACTTGTTTTCCTATGTGGATTACGTTATGCTTTTCTGTGTGGATCAGGTTGTGATTTCTTGTGTGGATGTGATCAATCTTGGCCTCGGAGGATGGAGTGAACTGGAATTGATAACTTAGGTATATGTATGGTCTTATACCTAAGTAGAGTCGGATGTTACTTTGTGATTGTATCTTTCCTTTGTGGATTATCCTTTGTGGATTCTGGGAGACTTCGGGGCTCTCGGGGTCTCTACTGAGTAGCTTATACTCACCCCTGCACGGGCTATGCCCGCACTACGTTTTGTTGGTTGCAGACGATGGACAACGCTGATCGTGGTTGAGGCACGAGGAGCAGGTCGGTACCCGGAGGTGGATCACTGGGCGGGGCGTACTCGGAGCGGACGGCTGGACGCGAGGAGATGTGGAGGTTATCTGTACCCACCCTTCAGGTGGGACTTCCAGTGGATGGATCGAGGCTGCGACTTTACTTTCAGTTGTTATTTTTCCCTTTCTAGTTGTACTTTACATTCAGTTTGGGTTTGTATTCTGGCCCACTTACTTTTTCCGCACATACTGTTGTACCCAGTTTTTACTTAGTGTTTATTTCTGCTTTCTTTCTCTATGGTGTTTGTTTACATTACAAAGGAAATGCCTTCCCTTTTTATTGGTATTTACGCCTTGGTGCTAGTCGCCAACTCCTAGCCTATGGAAGGCGTGCTTGGGATAGTCACGGAACGGGCCCCAAGGACGGGTCGTGACAGGATCCTATAGTGAACAACAGTAAGGAGGTAGGATTTTTGAACAAATATAAATACATGGATACTTATTCCCATCAATGACGTATGATTGTATACAAGTCGTCCAGAAATATAATTCCATACTGGTGCATTCCAACTTCATCCATCAACCCCCATAGTTTCTACAAACAACCAAATACTTCAATCTATTTTTCATATGGGAGTGGATGTACTGGGACGTATCCCCCAACTATATAAAATCGGTTTAAATGAATGTTAACCAGTACCTATTTATTCTCTAAATGGGATGAGGCAATACCCCTCAAAGAATTCGAGGTCCTAAATAATTTTCAGCTACATGAAATAAAAAATTATTACAAAATTTGGAGACCCTTATACAACTATAATAGAAAGTATCACTATGTTTTCATACTATTTGGTAGAGAAACTATATTGGGAGTATAATATCAAGTCCAACCATTCATCCTGGTATCATGTAGTGGCTAATGGATAGATAGAGGCTTTCAATAAGAACCTTTCTAACATACTCTATAAGATGGTGGACAAATATATTATGTATTTTCCTAACAAGCTCTTATATTCCATATGGGATTACCAAACTACGACCCATAATGCTACAAGAGTTGTAACAACCCGATATTTTATGATAAGTACTCTTTTTAATTAATTTTATGTCATGTGTTTTATGCTACAACAAGATTATCTTGTGTTATACACCACACTATATTAGCTTGAAGTACACGCAACACTATTCTATGATTGTGTTACACACAATTTCAAGTTCGTTTTATAATAGTCATTCTACGCAACATTGAGTGTGTGTATATATATATATATTCAATGTATAAATTAAATATGGTTGGATTCTGTTATACGAAATAATAAAGTATTCTTGCACAACACGCGACCCTGACATGGCTTTCATTACACGCAATCACGACCTTCCTCGATAGCGTGTGTTGTACACAATACCGGGTTTTACTAAACAACGATATATTATTATAATATTATTATGAACTAGCCGTTATGAATATTATTAACTAAATTTTTAATTTTAAAATATTATTATTCATCTAACACATTTTCTATAACATGGTATAAGAATAAAATAATTTTTTCAGGTAAAATAAGTATTTTTCAAAAAATGCAGTGTTGCAGCCTTTTGATGGCGCACCCACTTTAAATCTAGTTTTTTACATGTTTATAAGTTCAATTTTACAAAATAAAATTATTATTTGGAATCAGTATATAAAATTTTACCTTGGATAAAATTTTCACATTATTCTGATAACTTTTATATTTTAATGAATAGTAAAAACACGCTATATTTTAATTAAAAACAAATTTTTTCATCGTAATAACTTATGTGGTTAAATTATAATATTGAATGGTTTTAAAGTATAAATAGAATATATTTTTACCATTTAATATAATTTATGTCATTATCCTTGATTTTACATTGAATTCGTAGGTTAAATAAATTCAATCTTTTGCAATGTTTTAAACAAAAACCCGTTTTCTTTCGACAACGTGATTAATTTTAATTTAATTTCTGAAACTTTTGTGTATTGAATTTGGAAAAATGGATTCCATATTTGGAATCAGTGGGTTCAAATTATATTAATAGACAACTTTTAATTTTTTGTCTTTATGAATAGTAATAATGGTAAATTTTATTTATCATAGTAAAAGGTAAATTGGGTAATTAAGGGTAAATATAATATTATAAAATTATCCTAATACTTGTCTTAACACAATTGGATGATTATAATTTGTCTAAAGTCATATTTGGGTAGAAATTAAATCAATTAGAACCCACTTGGAGGTTATTAAGACCTTTAGTTTATTTTATTTAAAGAAAAATGAAATATGTCTCCCTCAACTTTAATAATTAATGTTTTTTAATATAAGTTTATAAAGAATATAAATTCATTTATAAATACTCATTTTAAAGATAAAATGTTTTTCTTTGTCATGGTAATTTATTTGTAATTTTTAAGAGTTATTTAATTACTTTATTATCTTATACATTAATGATGCAGAAATTATTTATTTATTGAAAAATCAATAATATAGTTCTTATTGAAATAGTAATACATATCAAAAGACCCAAAATTATGCAAAAAACTTTTTATTGGTGTATATATAAACCCTAATCATCCACTGGACTAATTTTTAACCATTTGGATCCTTATTAAGGCGATTATGACACTTATATTATTTTATTTTAAATGATGCCATAGTTGTCACCTTCATAATTTTATAAATATAACAATTTAAATATTGTGATTTTAAGATGATAAATTCGAGTAAAAGTATTATTTTTAAAGGTAATAGATTTATCGTCATCATAAGATTTTATTTTTAATTGTTATGCAAAAAATAAGTATATTAACTAATTATACAAAAATGTTGTAGTAATTATTTTATTAAGAGAAAAACTAAATAAATGGTTTTAAAAATAATAAAATAAATATTATATGAACTATTTAATTTTATCCACATATTTTATAGATACATATGACCTTTTATAAATCTATTAAAGCTTTAATTTCGAACATATCTTCTGTATATATTTTATTTTAATTCAAATAAATGAATAGTGTCAAAATCGACACTATTGTTATTTTATAAAAATAACATATTATAAAATTGTTTAAAAATCACAAAAATACTTAAAAATTATAAATTTAAATTTATATATCGTCTAAAATGTTATAAATTATCCAATTATGGACAATTCATAACAAATAAGTAATTATGTGTTAGAATTTAAAATTTATAATGTTATTACCACAAATAAAATTAAATTTATTAAATAAAGATAAATCAAGTGGATAATGTTTAAAATAAATTCTTAACATGTCTAAATTTTATTGGATGATGATATTACAAACCTATCTCATCTAATATTTGGATATGAGTCATTTTGGAAGTTTTTATGTGGGGTTGGGATTTAATATAAACTAATATTTCTTATATTTCCAAAGGTGCCCATCTCCTCCCTTATAAAAGGGAACCTCCTCCCTCTCCTCACACCAATTTGAGCCTTACATATCACGCCAAACCCTGCCCATTTTACTTCCCCACTTCCCTAGAAACATCCTAGAGGTCCTGGTATTTTGCAAAGACCTATTTTAGTGCCCTAAGAGGAGGTCTCAAAGAGGCGCATCAAAGAAGAGATAATGTCCGTTACCGATTCTTTCAACTTTATTTCTTCTTCTACTTCTTCTTCTTTATTTGTTTCATTATGAAGTAATAAAATCAGTATCAATAATATACTGAAATGTTATTATAAGTAAGAAACAACCCTATTTCACCATCTATCCATCCTACGGAAAATGAACTCACCACGCGTGCGTACGTACGGAATACCGTCTCCAAAACGTGGTGTAATCTATTTTCCACCACCACCTTACTTGTTTGGGTATAATGGTTTAAATAATGACTATATTTGATTATTTTAATGTTATATGGATTCTTAAATAGTATACATACACTCCAATACAATTCCATGGGAACGATATCATCGCTCGTGCGTACGTACGGATTACCGTCTCCACGACGCGATGAGATTCATTTTCCATGTTTACAATTCAAGAATGATTATAAAGTATATATAATAAGTAATGATGAAATATATGACATAATAATTCTACTGGATTTATGTACATATATATGTATGTCATATACTTAATTCCATTCAACTCAATAAGGAAACGAAAACAGCGTTCATGCGTACGTACGACCTACCGTCTCCATGAACGGTGTATTTATTTCCATATATCGATCTATTATATATATGTATATTATGAATATATATAATATATAAATCATGTTTCACATTCTGGATGTAATTAATCATGATCAAAGTAATCATATGAATAATTACAAGTTAAAACACGAACAACAAATGAAACGATTTTACCCAAAACGCCACTTTAATATGAATTTACAAAAAGAACGGGTAATATAATGTCATAGGTGAACCATATATGATATAATAACAATGAATATGATTCTGTAATAAGTAAATGACATTATTTAAATCATTATACAGGAGGTTTGGATACCTATGAAGCATATCAGACCTAAAGTGAGGGATAATTTTGCAAATCTCATTTTTATCCGAGATTGCTTATTCGTAAGTATTTACTGGGGTTATTTCTATCATCCATGTCTATGTTTTATAAAAGTGTTTTAGTGTATTTTTAAAGACCTTTTTACCCATTTTTGACTTTTAATACATGGTATGTATGGAATATTTCTTTTTTTAATGTTACAAGGTACTTTTTTTTTGACTTTTCCGGCAAAAGTACGAGAAGAATGTTTTTTTTAACTTATACGACATGAAAGGATTTTTACGGTTTTATAAAGCCTTATTTTCATGAAGCTTCCTCAAAAATATTTCATGACTATTTTCAACAAAATCTATTTATTTTAAAATTGCATGACGTTTTGTGAAAAGAAATTGATTTTGAAGAAGAAAAGATATTTTCCTCAATAATTCATTTCAACTCTTTTATCAAAACCATTTGACATCTAAGATGACATTATTTCATATGTGTATGTTTCAAGTATAAGGTCTCTAGGATTTACATGGTTTCACTTTTCTTATTATGAAATGATATCCATTTCTTTTATATGTATTTTGTGATGATGAGATGATGTTTATGAAACCCATTTTATTTGTTGGGTTATTATGAATGATGTATGTTTATTTTGTGGCACAAGTAATAATGATTTCATTATGAGATGGGTGGGACCTATATCTCCCTCTAATGCATTGGGTAAAGATTTATATCTCATGAGATAGACATGGCTGGAACGGTAAGTTAATCCGGTTCAGTGTTACAGGACTGAAACAAGGAGTGAACTCGATTCAGAAAGGGGATTTGTCCACTAAGATGGTCTTGGCTGCAATGCATTGGCTACTATGGAAATCATAACAAGTGCGGAATGGTTGCTGCAATTACATGTTTTATTCCCATGATATTTTATCATGATTAATTTTACTTTATGATCTATGCTTTATGTACTTCCATGATTTATGTCTTTGCTCAAGATTTTGATGTTTAGATTTTATGTTAATGTTTCCGCATTCAAATGTTTATGGATTATTTTATATTCTCTATGCTTACCCTTACTGAGCATTTGAGATCACCCTTTATATGTTTTCTTTTCCCCAGGTTTTAAAGAAAGTTTTTAGTTAAGAAAACAGAAGGAGAAGATCTTTATGGGAGATGTTGAAGATCTTTCACCAAGATTAGAAGATTACGTTCCGAGTTTCCAAAGACACTAAACTATTACGGATCATGAGTTTTTATTTTTGTTATGTATTATGTATTCCGAAAAAGTAATGTATTGTCCATGTACGTCAAGCTTCAGGTCTCTACAAGAGTGACCTATTAGTTGCTGGTGTAAGGGAATGGAGATGTCCTTCCCATTGAGGTTTAATTTCCATCACTCCATTTTTTCACATTTATTCAGCAATCCATTGATGATGAATCCTAGAAATGAACAGATGCATTGGATATTTGGGATGAAAAAATATTTAACACCTTTAATCACAGAGATGTATATGAGAGTTGGATAGATTGATCATTCAACAATATTGTCCACCTCATTTCATTCATCCAATTAGATTTGGTATTGGTCCTTAAGACTGCAATCATAATTGAAAAGAAGCCTCCAAAGCTTGAGCCAAAGAGGGTGGGACATTACTCAATAAATATGGTTCACTGTAACTTAGCATATTCATTGATATCAATGGATAGAGATATCACTATGGCTCAAACCAATGAACGATTACTAATAAAATATTTCATGAAAACTCGACAACATTCATCCTAGCCACTGGATATTAAACTACAAATCACCATTTATGTCCAATATATAACAAATTAAATTGCATATTAAGTCTTTATCACGTGACCCTAAAAGTCGTTACATAGAATCTATGGAACCAGAAATTAAAATGTGTCCCATCATCATCCCCATAACATTACAATAATATACAAGGCAGAAGGTCCTAGTTTTAGGAAATAAAACTTCAAGACATCCACTATCCTCACTATATAACATTAAATTGCATGTTTAATTTCACCCTCATTCGATGTTTATAAACCCACCAATGTACCGTGAGTTGAGTTATTCATCATGGCCCCTAAAAAATGGGCCTCCATCACACATGAAGGTACCAATAACAACCCTCAAATCCCTCACCATGTCATGATTCCCACATTTCCAAACATGAGGATGAACATCTTGGTATCTCCCTTACATAATCCCCACTTTAATAATTCCCACTCCATTGTGAAATTTCCCCCTCATTTATAGGCATAATACCTATCATATTCACATATTTACTGCAAGATGAAAAATTGCACCACCAACATCCTCATCTTATAATAGATAATTTCATTATCTATTCATAAACTACATGTGTCTTGATTCCATTTATATAGAGATACACAGTGAAAATGATATTTCCATCCTTGATCCTAGTTTTGATGAAAATGATATATAGCCTTCCTTTCCCAATGTACAAACCAGATCCTCATAGGGAACATTTCTTGAAAATTTAACTTCATTTTCATTACAAAGAGATGTGTGGAGACACCTATATATCATGTTTTGGGACCACAAATCGGTATGGAGAAGGTTAAATCCCATTCACCCACACCAATGTCTGATTTCTGTGTGAAACCTTTTCATGGACTATGTGTGGATTGATTCTTATTCAAAAAGAGGTGTAGTGACTCCCAGATCTCCAATCTTGTGTCCATCTAGTATCAAAAATAGCACACTCCCTATGCATGGATTAGAATTATATACAGATCATTTTAAATAACTATATATGGCATGATTATTTTATCATAAAGAAACATAGTGACACATAGATATACAATTTTGGTTCCTTCCATAATTAAACCATTAAAAACCTTTACTCTTAATGTATGTGTTCAAACCATCATAAGGTATCTTTTTTAGAACTATATTTTTCCTAAATCTTTCCCCAAAAAGATACGTATTGACACATGATTCTTATACATTATTTCATCCATTACATTTCCATTTTTCACATCAGATAATTTTATTCCATAACATATGATGTTAAGCAATATGGTATCTCAAGAACCACTTATTTCTTGATTCTCATCTTTATGAGATATGTATCGATACCTAGATCATACCACCTTGCACACCCACCATAGAAAAAAATTACCATAACCATCATTTGCATTTCCTTGAATTTTAAAAGTAAAGTTTACCCCCCCCACATGTTTCTCACAATGAAAGAAACTCATGTGGTCTTAAGAGGTTGGTAATGGTTTTCCCCAAATGAGTAAGTCATATCAATTCACATTGAAAATATCATTTTTCTAGATTCATTACCCTAAAAGGAACACTATATTTCCTTTCACATAACTATAAACAGAATGATTCCATCTTGAAGTATGTGCATCATGATTCATATATCATTGAGATAAATAGTGAAAAATATGCCTTAGGCCTTAGTCCCATCCATAGTGTAAATAAAAGTTCCCACTATCCTACATAAAAATAAATATCCATATTGGAGATCTTCTTTTGGTACCCCACATTAAGGGATCCCACCATTGATAGAGTTAGGTCCGTCATCTATATCAAAGTTAGATCTATATAAGATAATTATAACTCATGTACACATATCATTTGTCATTTACCATAATACCATGGTGATAGTAATATGACCTAAAAACTATCTATCTCTCATTCCCTACATCTAGGTAAAAATAGAATTGAAAACTTATTACCTAAACTCATTATGATATTTTGACTTGAAAAGACCATTCCATGTTCATCTAAATTTCCCTCGCAAAATAATCTCTCTTCATGGGGAGATCCAAATCTGTATAATATTTCATCAGATCTCAGAAATATAATGTCAAAAATCTTGATGACTTGTTATCATGACTATATTATAATATTCCCTAGTGTTATTTTCATAAGTTGCTCAAAACTTTCAGATCCTATCATCCAAAAGATGGAAATATTTACCATGTAGTTCATTCCCTAGATGACTATACATAAGATGGACCAAAAAATAGGGTTTTCAATCAGCACTAACTTCATCCTCAAGAGAGATATGCTCTGATTCCATAAGCCTATTTTCACATACCACTCTTTGGATCTGGGAATCCAAAAATAAAAAACAAACACCCTATCCTATAACTCAATAAGATGGTAGAACATTTCGATAAAAATTTCCCATAATGGGAGAATCATTAACCTTCAGTAAAAGAAAAAGACCTTAAATTAGAGCCCCCTAATGTCCTAGATACACGACATTAAATAAAATAGTATAATGTCTTAGATGAATGATGTTAAACTACATTTATTGATAACCTTACCAAAAGATATTACACATCATAGTGTACTATTATAATATAAAGGAATTAAACTGCAAGGTCAATTACCTGATCATATGAAATTAAACTGCATGATAGCTTTACCATTTTCAGAAATAGGACTTTCCCATTGAATTGATCCATTTAAAAATGTACCATCATTCACACACCAAATTCACCTAGGAGTGGTTTTCCATTCCCATAAAATAGTAATAAATATATTCCCTTCACTATTGGACACATCCTTTGGGAAGAAACACCCATCATGGTCTTGGGGAATCAGAATATTAAACATCAACCATCAGTAATAGAATGATGAAATTTCTTGGGACTCATTTGCCTAACAATGCATTACGAATCCTAGTTGGACTTATAATGAATGATCCACCTAATTGGAATTTCATCCAGATAATGACTATATATGACTATGTAGTATGCGACATTTTCGAACTTTTATAAAAAACCCACAAAATATGATTTTCAATGTATCACCCTATTGATTTGAAAAGAAATTTAATATTCAATGCATAAAACACTATGTCTCTATAAAAGAAAACTTTCCTATAACCCAACCAAGGAACATAATTATTGCGACTTCTTTGTTTTGAATTTTCAAAATCGAACATGCATGGTTGCATTCATGGTGACTTTTGGAGTCTGATAGAACAAACATAATTTTTATGAATAGTAATGTACCCTTATTAATAGTTACACGACCCTTATGAATAGTAAAGTAACATGTGGAATAATAACATGAATTTTATAAATACTAATGAACCCTTATGAATAGTAACATCACCCATGAAAGTATAAAAAAAATTAAGAACCTCATAAATGATATTGAAAGTTTTAAAAATAATAATTAAGTGTTGTTATTTTTTAGTAATAAATATTCTATTTCAGATTTCAATAAGATATTGATAAAAAATAAAATTTAATTTCATTAAATATATTCCAAAATAAATATTTTTTTTCCTCCAATTTTAGGATATTTTTTGAGACCTCTTGTTAATTTTGATACGTATTATAAAATCAGTTTTAAATTTAAAATATGTATTTTTTAATTAGATAATGATTTTATTTTAAAATTAAATTTATCATATTTAGAAAGTTATTTTGATAAGTGGAGTTCATTTATGAATTTTAGACATCCAAAAAAGGATAAGAATGAATTTTTTGTATTTTTTTGAAATACTTCAATTATTGGTGAATAGTGAAATTTGATAATTTGTGAAATATGCTATATACATGAATTTATGCATCATTCATGAGTCATGTATTGTATAAATGACCATTAAATTGATCTTACATGAACTTTTTTATCTTTTCAGTCACAATAATCATACACTATTTCTTTCCTTGAGAGAAATAATAAAATATTGAATTATATAATCAAATTCACTCCTCTCGTCCACTATAAAACCCCATCACTCCCTCTTCTCTCTACACATTTAGAACATCTATAATTGTCTATTTTTTTCACAAATAACCTCCCAGGATCCTACCCCACGTCCATACCCCCGTTGTCTCCTCAAAAGTCAAAATCCTCTCCCATAAAGAGGCACACAATGATGATTAATTCTTGAGGTACATACATCATTTCAATTATTTTTATTTCTTTTCTAGATCCTCTGTTTCCTTTTCTATCCTCCCATATCCACAACTAAATTTTATGGAAACTATATTACCATAGATTTACTGTAATGTTTTTATGATTATGGAGTAATATATTATCCTTTTCCATTATACTTCTTTTATGCTAGGAGTAAAAAACACCATCTAAGATGTGCTAATTCACCACATTCAAGGACGATGGGTTTTCAATATTATTACCATCGTCAATTATGTTTAATAAACCATTAATTTTTTTAAAAATACTATAATATTTGTATTATGTATCATATATGATTCATTATTCTTTTTGTACAGAATGTTTTTATTTATAATCCAAAATGAGTTGTTTGTGTTATAAATTTACCAATTAACCCAAAAAGTTATCATTAAATAATTTATTTAATGATTCATATTCACTAAGTGAATGAAATTGAAATAAACCACCATGTAACCTTATTTATTTTAACTAATAAAATATAAATTCAATTCTGGACAACCACCCTCAATTTACATGATTCTCAGTTCTGGTATATAAGTATACCGATCATGATACAAACAGACCCAAATAATGAAATTGAACATCACATCCCATAAAAAAGGAAATTAATGATCTTTATATGGTTATAATGAATATATTAAATGAATATAATGTAATGGGAATATTAATTAGTGAACCTAAATTGTTTTATTTAGGCCATAAATATCAAGAGGAGAACACTTGCGGACTTAAGGTAAAGGTTTCTTCCTCTCACCTCCATTTTTTGTGAGATATTTTGTATTCACGACAACTAATTGTGAATACCCATTGATGTTTCATATCTTGAATCTATTAATTTTAATTATATTAAATGTATCATTTTATGAATATTAATTTCGTGGCATACAATTCAATTGATAAATAACAGTACGTATTTTTTACCTGAACCTCCATTTTTTGAGTTACACTTATTATCTACTTTCCACAATGAAATTAATATTTATTCCAATTTTAGTCCAATAAATTATATTTTAATTTTCTATATATGTGTACCAATCATAGTCCTTCTTTATTTTATGATGAGTTACATGTTTAAAAATAATCATTGAAAAGATTGTTCCGAAATGCAAGCCCGATTCAAGGAACTTCTCAAATTATATCAATATTTATATTTCTATAATAAAAATTTTTTACCTGAGAAATATAATTATGTTCATTTCAGATTTTATCATAGAAAACATTCCTTTGAGCTTTAAAATCATAAATATCATCCGTAAACTGTACTAAAATGTTTTATTTATAAAGATTATTTAAAAACTCTTTTTAAATGATTTTACCTCAAAATGACTTCATTTAAGACTACAATATAATTTAAATTACCTTCCATTTTATTTTATAAGAATTACTTTTTTACAATCTTATTTGATGAAAAATACAAATTATTTTCCAAAATAACTCTTCTTTCTAAAGAAAGAAGTATTTTTCTCATCTCACTTTAACTTTTATGAGATATATTACTTGTTCACCACCTATTTATTACTAGGGGTTTATGTAAATCCAGTTAAAATGTTATATCAATAGCATCCAAATTCTAATGATATTCTAATGGATTATTATTTGAATGTTTCAAGGTGGTATGGGAAGCTTTGGAATGTTTAAGGATTATTTTCCCAAGGAATTTTCAATGATATCATTTAAAAGTATATTCTTATATGTAAATGTACATTATTGAATAATGTACGTCATCATGGTTTATATCCTATTATATCAGCCACCTTTTTTATTGATTTTTTTATTATTAGTTTGACTTTGGATTTTCTATCTTGAAACCATTCACCATATTACTCGGAATCATTACTATTTATGATTAATGATTGAGGAATGTTTTTTACATTTCATGTCTTAATTTCAAAATGAATGTATATAGTGTCTATGTTTATCCCCTTTTATATGAGGAATTCATTGGACTTTGTATGTGTAGGGTCGGGTGTGGTATATCTCCTCTCTGTTTTGGTAGGTCTCATGTGAAAAACTATTGTGTTGGCATGAGAGTTTGACAAAATTGATATTTATGGTCTTGGAACATGGCCTTAAAGGTATAGTTATGATTCCCTGAATTATGCATTCCCTTATTATGAAACAAGTAATTGAAACTTCATGAGGTTATTCAACTAGTACCTATGATTATGATTTATTGGGGAATAATTTATTTAAATCTTATTCCTATGATAAAGTGTTCAAGATTATTTTTAAATGAATGTGTTTTAGTTATTCACCATTCCTAATGTTTATATTTATGATAACATCTGTACTATTTATTACCCTTACTAAACTTCTGAGCTCACCCCTTTTCATTTGTTTTATTTTTCCCTAGGATATGAGGATGTGTATTATGAATGAATTTTAGGAATCTACATTGAGTTGTGGATGTTACCAATAAAACTTATGTGTTTAATTTTATCTCATGTTCTAATGTTTAACCTATGTATGTATCTAGTTTTCCAAAACTACTAAACTACATAGTCCTTTAGGATACAACTTTATTATAGGAAAACCAATGTAATGAAATAATGAACAAACTTCGAGCAACTTGGGTTGGGGATTTACAATCAACTCAAGGTAACTTCATCCTCAGGAGATACCTTCTATATTCTCTAATACCATGTTTTATATCTGGGGACCACAAAATCATGGATCATGCTTATCTATTCTATTTTGAATAATGTTAGAAGATACAAATCCCACAATCTGTGTTCGGGCCATCATTTAAAAACATATGGTCTATGATGTTTGACCCATAAAACAGGCTTCATTGGTCTGGATTTCATGAATTTAAAATGACCATATCCAGATAAACAATACTCTCTATATTGAAAACCCATGAGGGGAAATATGGAACAATGGTGAGTCTCGACTTTTTATACCTGCACTCTTTTCCTTTTAGAGAAAAAATAGAGAAATGAATGACAAAAGGCACAAAACATTATAGGATGAAAACCCAAAAAGGGTTTCATAAGAAAAATCTAAGTATTTCCTTCTATTTATAATATATATTGAGCTTCGGAAAAAAATTAGGGTGATGAAATCGAATATAGAAAGCATGTAGGGTTGTTCGTATGACCCTAGAAATAGTGAAACTATAATTGATGGGCACCATGGATTAGGAAAAAATCAGTGCATTTCCAATTCCATCACTGTTGTTATAACATGTTGATGAAAATAAACTTTTTTAGAAAAAATAGTTTTAATATTATGTTATTCACATAGAATGAAGGCTGAGATGAAGGTATAGATGTTTATAAACAAAATTTAATTCATTTATGAGGGAAAAAACCAAAGGAGCATCGACACGATAGAGTATATTCCTCACAACATTCAAGACACTATCAACATAACTCTTTATTTGTTGAATAGAATCCATATCCTCATCAACAACCTTTTGATTCCCCTTAATCTAAATAGATTTAGTCTCCTTGGCCGGATAAAATGCTTCCAGCTCATCGTCCATGGTAGTTGACCCATCTATCTGGGTTTAATATAATTATTTAAGGAGTTATACATTTTCGACCTGAGCGAAATATAATTCCTAAAAAAGGAACGACCCTTGGATAAATTTATCATTAATTCGTTGTATACATTCCACCATCTTCTTAGTATGTTCATCCTTTTTATGGGATAATTCATCCTTGATATCATCAGCATTGAAAAGAAACATCAACTTTATAAGGTATTGTTGAATATTTCATAGTTGTTCTCATCTATGAATGATCCCCTTGACAACATCATAAATCATTCTCTATAGAATCCTTCCAAATACCAACATACCAAATCAGAATAGATGTTGTCGGATTTGGGAATGAATTTATTCAAGAGGTGTCTCAAAGAATATTCTCAATAAATCCTACCAAACATTAGCTTGTGTGGTGAAAATAGATTTATTTAGCTCGAAATCTAAGTCATATCTATTATATCAAGGAGTGATTTACTTCAGAATTATTGAAATTAATTATGATCCCACCGTTGTTCCCTCCTGAGTAATAATGGATTATTTTTTAGGTCCCAAATACATTGGAAAATATTTATTTTTCTTAGTCACATATTTGATGGCTTAATGGACTGAATATATGGGAAAGACCCATTATTATCCTCAAAATAAAAATAATAAAGAAATGATTAAATAAATTGATGACAGTTACCGATTAATGGGTCAGCAGCTAGTGCAACTTTCTCGCTAACATCCTCAATTTAGGAATTTTGAGCTAAACTTCTTGATAAGGGGAATTCTCATAGGACTACATGGGATTCACCACATAATGCTCATAATGAATAATTATTTTAGGGTCCATTTAAGTTGTCCCCCCCCCCCCACATCAATGTGATTGAGATGAAATTCAATGTCTTCTCCACCTGAACCTTCACTATGAAATTCTCTATGGATGGTGCTACGCATTTCAATCATTCATCAGTATGGAATTCGATATAAAAATATTAATTACACAAAAAATTAAAAATGACTCATGTATTTTCAATTCACTATTAAATGAATAAAGTTATTCTAATTTATTATGATGTTTAACATGTTCTAGTATTTCATCAAAGGCCATGCCATGATTTATCATGAAATATAGTGACTTCCCAGTCCTTATAAAAATATCACCCATGGTGATGATATGAATATTTGGCTCAAGACCCAACACGTCAGCCTCTTCTAATGAATTTATATCATGAACATCATCCTCATTGACAACCAAATTTTCATCATAAATCATCTTGGGGTTCTCTTGTGCATGGGATGAACCTAAAATATTATAAGAAAAAATGCCAGTTATCGATAGGAACACCTTATGATTCACCTTTTACACTATGAGATTCCTCCTCCTTTTCTATAGAATCATGAATGGTGATAGGAATGAATGACATATCCTCAGCCTTCAAAAATTATTATCTAGAGGGAGATGAATTACTAAATGAGATTTGCGCTTGGTCTCTAACACCCTATTATATTCTTGATGGATCATCTTTAAACCCATTGAGGGAGTAGAGGGACGCAATTCCTATAGTTATAAAGATGGCCAAACACTTTTCCATGAGAATGCAGAGATTAATGGAAGCATGGTGACTTACCACTACTAATGAGACGTTTGGACCCATATTTCAACCTTTGTAATTCCTTCATTTTTATCCTTTTCAATGATGGATGGTCAGCACCAACCTCTTCAAAGATGGGTATTGGGGGAGGGTCGAAGAGAATTCCCCCTTGTATATTAGCCTCCATTTCTTGCTACCATGGGGATATATCCTCTATGATTGGTAGATGAATCACTAACCTAAAATGGGGTACTAGTTTGGCCATATTGTTTTGAGAAAATATCATTTTATTTTTCCCTAGCCCCCTATAATTCAAAATGGCCTTCCCCTCATCAACACATATTTGTTATAGGTAATATAAAGGAAGGAAACAAGATGATATTGGAAAAATAGACTTTATTTATTCAGTATTGACATTGTCCATCCATTACTGAAAAGGTGGTTGGTCAACCCCTTCAATAGCACCCCATGTCTCCATGTACTCTATCCATCTCGTGGTAGGAATTCGATAATCTGTTTAATAAATGAGAATCTCTAGATTCTGAATATAACACCTCACCTTTTTGGGATTTTCCTCAATGTGATGATCGAGAATGGCTTCAGTTTATTGTATCCTTGGAATTTTCAATCTATCATGAAGAAGAAACCACATGTTTTTTGCATTAGAGTAAATTTCCAACCACAGTTGTATGGATTCTGATTGTATGAATCATAATGATGTCCCAATATATCATGAAGATGAATACACATATTTGGATTTTGTGATTTTACATACCATTTCCCCATAGATTATAGACTTTAAAATGTAACCTAGTTCTACTCGTGGCTGTAACGACTAGCCTATTTAGGTGAAATATCATTTTTTGTATGTCTTTTAATTCTATTTAGTAGACTAAATCTCACATTAGTGCATTTAGACAAACATGGGACCTCTTCATCCACATCCTACAAATAGGATAAAGCATCCCCTAGTGATAGGAACACCATCTATTAGAGAATAATATTTTCCACCTCATTTTCTACGCTTGGTGGATGGACAAGCCCCTACTCGAGGAAGAAAATTCACCAATACCCCTTTTGGGTATGATTCAATCCAAGCCTCAGCATACCAGGAAGCCAATCCACTAGTCACACCCACTGGAGGTAGGTTGATTATCACATGAGTCAAATCTATTGATATAATAATCCACATCTGTTAGGCTACCATTGAATGCTTCTATGATCTAACACACACTGAAGGTGATAATGTTAATTTTTGAAGAAACCTGAATTGGTTAAAAAACCTATATGGGGATAAGCCTTGTATATAACCTATCTATAAATAAGATTTGAAATAATAAAGTCTCTAAATTCTATCATATATTAATATTTTTCAGTTATAGACATCCCATTATCATTAAGTTTTTCAGTGGGTGGGCATCTATATGGCAATAAGTTGATATCCTTGAGCAGGTTCAGTATCAATAAGATCTTTCTATGTATCAAGGATTGGGATGATATACTAGAATAATCATTATCATATAGTTGAAATTGTATCTCAGGATCCATGACCATGCTTAAGAAGGGGTAGGATCTATAGTGAGCCGCTAACCATCCCCACATTACATTGAAAGGTCCTATAATTTTGAATAGATATTTACCCACATGAACATGTGGCATGCTTCAATAAATTTTTTCCATGATGGGAATTTACAACCATATGTGTTTCTTCTCATCTACATTTTCTACCACAACAAATGATCCATACCTTACACCATAATTTGAATCCCAAACTGGCACTAGATAGGCACAAAGTCACATGGATATAAATCCCAGAAGGCTTGTTTTTGCATGAACACTGGTCTTGGGGTTATACTCTTATTTTTCTTACTTTCCCATCGCTAATGTCATCCAGAATGTATCAAGAGCACTCTGATTCATTTCCATGGGGAACCCAGTTGGACATCTGCTTGTGGGGCCTTTCCCATTTGGATCTAGTAAATCCTTCATCCATATTTCATGATTGATATACCCTTATTGGAAAATGTCATTCTCTATAATTTTATGATATGTCTTCAATAGATCATGTTCCATAGGTGGTGTCATTTTTTTGTCATCCCACATAGACTTTGGAGGGATGAACTCATCATACATATCTCCTTGGATCGAAGCCCCAAAGAAATTATTGGAATCCTAGAATATAGTACTATTTTTTTGTATCTTGTGTATAATATTTTTTTATGGACTCCATAGGATTAATAACATGAGAATAAATTCAATATTATTTCATAAATATGTTAGACCTACCTAGAATTCCTCATAAATGTATACATCTTACATCTTCTTATTAAACTTTGAGCTAGTTTGGTGTGCATAGTACACCCACAACCACTCAGGCTTAACACACCCAGTCATGTTGAAGTAAAAATATTTTATCCAACCCTTTTAGTGATAAATTTTGGAATCATAGAATATGGAATAAAATGTGGCTTCTGTTAAGGTATGTGTGAATTCAAATCTGAAGCCTAATGACTATGGTGCCTTACCTAGGATGTCGATGATGCCTCAACAATAATATATTCACTTTTGATGGAAATGTTGGGAGTAGTGATATTTATTTAGTCATGAAACTAATAGAGAGGAGTATAATTACTAATTGTCGATATCAAAACCCCCTTCTAGTGACAATGTCCACAAAGAGGTAGATAATTACTTTCAAGAAATTCACAAAGATATTTCATCGTATGACCATGCAGACAAGATAATGTAGTTTCACAAGAATGATAGTAGTCGTGGCCTAAAAACATTACCAACATCTCTAGGCTCATTCCATATTTCTCACTTGAGAATATAGTCTACTATGTGTCCATGTAACATAAAAAGATGCGACAAATATTCAATTTTATAGAATCCATAATTTTAATTTTTTGCAAACATATGAAATTTTTTTGAAATGTCATGAACTCCCACATGTTCCTCGCTCAGGTGACTCAAGAAAATGCCTCATGATGTTTTATCTCTCATGGTCCCTAACATAGTAACTCACCCAGGAATATGTATCTCATAAAATGATACATAAATTATATTTGAGAATGATTCTATTAGTAAAAAAAGCATTAGTATAGGGTGTACGTGGGAGACTTACACGATGGGACCAGAAAGTACAGAGTCAAGAGAGTCGACCATCCAAATGTGGACCATATTTAAAGATGAATGATTCCCCATGTACAGACCATGTGTGAACCACACCTACATGGAAGACATAAGAATTTTTCTAGTGTAGATGGTCATGATGGGTTACCTGCGCAATCCATTCCCCCTTTTCATCCCTTATCCTCATGATCATATGTTATCATTTTGATTAGATCCAATCCTATGGGGGGATTTTTTTTTGAAAATTTATTTCAACACATGGATGAAAAGGTGGAATGGTAATTAACTTACGAAAAAGGGAATAATGTAAATGAAAAAGGAAAAAAGTATCACAAAATCCCCCAAGGGCCATTCAACTAAGTATCCAAAAGAACCATTATCTCTCAGGGTACATATATGACAACTTGCACGATCAGCCTGCATGCCAGCCTACATGATCTACTTGACCATAATCATACATGATGTCCCTAAGAGAGACACTAGAGTGAGAATTACCATTCTCAAAATTCCATATGTTTTCCTATAAATAGAATCATGGGGTCTTCATTTGCACAGAAAAAAATTCCAAAAGGCTATCTGATGATTTATTTTGCATAATCTTTTTCTCAAACCCTAAAAACCATAGAGGAAGATTTATAAAACCATAAGAAGATGTAATTAAGGGTGAATTTTTAACTATTGTATTGATAGGATAATAAAAAGAATACCTACATGAGGAAATCACTCACCCTGTGGTTAGGAAAGACTAGAAATAGGTACCCTTCCTTAACTCGTTACCTACACGAGTCACTTCTAATAACACCTTTAGATACCCTTTATGGATTGATCAAAGACTCTCCCAAGTGTAGTCACCCAGGCAGCCCATCTCCAAATATTCCATCAGTTCTCCCATTCCTACCTTCAAATAGCACCATTTTTCATGATCCCTCTTGGTTCCCCTAACCACTAGCATGTGTTAGCGACACATCATGCCTTCTTCATAAATATCCATGGATTAAAATCTTGTATTTTGGATACATTATCTAGGATAGACCATGTTGAAACATCCATCGAGGCCTCCAGATGTACATAACCATGAAATATTGCACACCAATGTGTCACCCATTTGGGTTTGTTTTCATAGGTTTAGAGGTTTACTACACTTGTCTAGTTGGCTGGTCGGGGTCCATAGGTTGCAAGTGAGAGTGTATTAATATGGTCTCCAGGACCCTACCCTATGTAAATTTCTAGGGAGTACCAGATGACGGATAAAAGGGTTAGGATCATGTCACATGATTCTCTTCACTAAGAACAACAGAATCTAGTTCCCAGTAAGGACGACAAGGGTTATGATTTCTTTTCCATTAATCATGGAATGAGATCTTTATCACTTAATATATGACCCTTTTTAGGGAATAACTTCAGGATTAATCCCCTTATCATTCATGAAAGCGGTTTAACTCTTGCTTCTATTCACTTCGTGATAGCTTGGTCAGAGAAGGGATATTCCCTAGAGCCCTATCCTCTTCCTCTGGGTCACATTCATCATCAGTCTCCATAACATTGATCCATTCCAGGGTAATATGAAGAGTGGTAAATCCAATAATGCAGACCTCTTCCAATAGTAGTAGAGGATAATTCTGTTGTATTCCATATAATTCAATTCATCTTTTTTCCAACACATTTAATCATCACTCATGCCGACTCATGTGGACACTAAATATAGTCGTGATTGTCGTTCAGACACATATAGACGCATGTGTTGGAATTGGGTCATCCTTTGAATCTTAACCACTCACTCCATCATTGATATTACATATACATGATTCCTCAAGGCCATGTATATGATTTAGAAAATGATGGAGAGTGTGGTTACCTAGATCTTTTATTTCCTATTATTTCTCAAATTAAGGATGAATTATTTAAGCGTAGAGGATGAAAATGTTCATGACATCCAAATGATCCCACACCTTATAAAAATCCTCCATAGGATTAATCCTCAATCAAAATAATAATTTAGCTCCATTAAAATTTTATGACTCAACCAATCCAGGGGTATCCTTCTCTGGACTAATCCCCAATTGACATCCAATTTAAATGTGTAGACTATGTACATAAGCCATAAGTATTGAACTATGAGAACTCTGATTCCTTCTATGATCCATATAAATTGGATACCCAACTAGGGATGGAGTTAATTTAGAATCCTTTTCTAGGTGAATCCCTAAAACAAGCCTCCAAATCACTATGAGTAGAGAAATACCTCTTGGAAACTTATATAGGGAATGCTTTTCAAAATAAAAGCCCAATTTAATATTTTCTAATGAGAATACCACCAGCGTGACCTTCTCAAGGTTCTCCATATTTATGGTTCTTCACAACCAAACTATGTGAGCTTTGATTCCCACCTAAATGGGATATGTAGGAAGCCTCCATGAGTTCCAAAACCAACACACCATTTCAAACCTATTCTCTATAGGCCACTTCCCAAAGTGGCCTAACTCAACCTAAGACTCCACATCTCTCTCAGATTCCCTAGTCCACTACAATGTTAATCTCATACTGAAAAGTTACATTTTACATTCCACATAGATATCCTTTCCACATGACACTAAAATGTACGGTTATGTCATTATCACATGAACTAAAGAAGTATGACATACCCTATTAAAAGGAATTGAACTACGCGAGTTTTGTTTCCTTTAATAAGGTTCCATATGAATCCCATCAGATGGTTTTAATCCCAATTTCAAAATAATTACCATATAGCTAGATGTTGATAGACTCTTGAAAGCCCAACTGTGTGGATAGAAATCCATCATTTTCAAAATGACAACCAATAAATCTATTAACATTACATTAGAAGAAAACATCAACCGAGAACCTCATATACATATAAATGATTATAAATTCCATACAAGATACTTTTGGTTTGTATTTCAACGGTGACCCACATCATACATAGGAATTAATAACAGATTCATTGAAATATTAAAAATATATAAGAGAGAATCGATGTAAGAAATAATTCCCCTCAAAAGGGCGAGACGAGACCAACCTCCAATCCTCCTGAATAATGCGAGTAATTAAAAATCCCTTTACAAACTTCATGATGATAATATTCCTTTGGAATGCAGGTCTTCATGGAAATATAACCATAGGGTATTCCCAGTTCCACGAACAAACCCCTTAGAAACTATTCTGAAAATATGGTTCTTAACCCGAACATATCTCAAAGGGAAAGGAAAACATGTCCAATAAATTATGTGTATGAATCAGAAGAACCTAATTATGATAAATATGTTTAAATTATTTATATAATTCAATTATATTTATTAATTCATAATAAATAAGTTTTCAATTTTCAATGAAGTCCTTTTGTGATTAGAAAATACATTTTCTGTAAAAATGGATTTCATATAATTTTGTTTGTGAATATTATAATCAATTTATTATGATTTTAATAAATAGAAATATAAATAATGGATATTATTTCTAAATAAATATTCACAATAGAAAAAGGATTTTATTTATTTATGAAAAAATGTTTGATCTTTAAGAGAATAATGAAAAAATATTAATTTTGGAAAAACCCACAATTATTTTCATTAAATCAGGAAATTTGACTATACAATTTTATTTTTAATTTTATATCAATGTAACATAATAAAAATTTAATATATAATAATCTAATTAATTAAATAATAATAATCATTATTCTTTATTTTAGTAAAATTTCATTTATGGGATTAAAAATGTATTTTTCTAAATGTTGTTTTCCATTGTGTTGAATGCAATTATATTAAAATAATTAATTTACACTTATATAATTTTAAACATAAATAATGGTCACTTAATTTGTAAGCATGATTCTATAATTTGATAAAATTTTGATTTTCATTTTTGGTCGCTATGAAAAGTAATCGCTGTAAATATTTTTCACTAAAATAAGGGTAATTTTTTTATTATGGTTAAGATAATGGAATAAGGTCTAAGAATAAATAAAATGTTTTAATTTAATTCATTTGATGATATTATTTCTTCCATATCCACCCTAACATAAATTATTTGACATTTGTGATCCATTTTCCCTTTATAATGACTTTTTATATTATTTTATGGGAATGGAAAATTCAGAATGTCACTCACTTGATTTTAATTTGAATAATAAGTTCTAATAGGGGTCAAAATATGATATCAATGAAAATAAATGGTTATTTGAAACATAAATAATTTTTTTGAAGATAATTAATTTATTATTGGTAGAAATTGTATAACATTCTCAAACACTTATAGAACATAGATATAGTGTTTGTGAAAGCAGTTGAATAGTCAAGGTAAATTATATGGAAAAGAATGAAATTAATATTTTTCAGATAAATTGTGGTATTCCATAAATTTAATATATAATAATAAAGTATATATTTTTTTAAAAACTAATATTTTATAATTCCATTTTCCCTCATTTATTTTATTTCAAATAATATTAATAGTTAAATATATAACTTTAATTATACTTAATGTAAAAAATCAAATTTAATAAATGAGAAATAATATTTAAAGAGGAAATTATCTGTATAAAATTTTCTAAAATTTCATCCATGGAACATATAAGTGGAAAATATTTCCATTGATGTAAATTATGAGTTTTTGGGGAAAAAATATGTGTTAACATAAATAATGTTAAAATGGGTTTATGGGGGAGTTAAAATTAACGATTGGGTTTAAAATGTAAATTATATGTGCCAAAATTTTAATTTTTTTAGTAATTTATACATTTTCATGTCATAAATTTAATTTTATTCCCATTTGGAACAAAATTACATGACTAGGTTATATATTATACTTAAATATTTTCAATTATTTCATGTGTGTATTTACCCCCACATAAGAAGGGAATGTCCTATTATCCTTTATTCATCATTTTTTAATATAAATTTGCCAATACTAGATCTAATAACTTGATATATTTTTTCTAAATATCATGTAGTTTCGTTACATATCCCAAGAACATCATAATAATTCTTAATGTGTATTCAAAATAAGGTCTCTAAAATAATACATAAATGTCTTACAAAAATCATTTAATTCTTATTTATTTTTATACATCAAGAAAGTATATTTCATCCATAAAAAAATGACTACAGTATCATCAATATTATGATATTTTATTATGATTATTCGACAAAAATATTCCACCTATATTTTATTAAGTGGGAAATGAAGGTATTGCTCGAGTATACATGTAAAATATCACATCCATATAGTAATATGTTTCATTTCACATTACAATATTTCAAGGATGGTGATATTGAACGATATTGTGTGTATATATATATATGATATTCATGAGATAAATATGATTCTTTAGAAACAATATATTACTCTCCTTCTCACCCTTCTACCCATTAAAAAATGATAATGTTGCCCATGTGTATGTGTGGATAACCACCTCCTGATGGAGATATCATTATTTTCATGGGAATTTTTCATAGATGATTCTATTTTTTTAATGTATAAAAATGATAATTTTGTCATGATTTAAATTATGTAGTCTATGGAACAATGATGCCTTATTCCACTATAAACCCGATCAAGTAGTTCTATGATCATGTACATAAATTCCACAACACGTCGGAAATTAGCATAAATATTTTTATAAATACATAGGGCTTACAATTAAATAAAATAAATGGAATAATAAGGATATAATACCAATCAAAAATTTTGTAAATAATTTATAAAAATAAATATTATTTTTTTACTACAGATATAAATTATGTATGTTGTGAGTCAGACTCGAGATAAGGGGTTTTATAAATTGATTTATATTTAATGAGTTTTACTACTTATTCATTGTTTATGTTATTACTAGATTATGTGTTTAATTAAATTTTATTATTTTATTATTTATGTTTACTTGGTTTATATGTCTTTATATATATATTATATATAATCATTTAATTGATTAATTCTCCCTTCAATGTTGCAATCTTTGTGAAGGGTCCTCATATGACTTATGTTTTCGTGAGAAATATAACACATTTACCACCTATTTCCTCTATGTTTTGAATATACCACCCCTTTAGTATTTTATAAAATGACTCAATTTATATTCATGGAATTTCATGTTTTATTTGAATTTATTCTTTTCATGGGGTTATAATTCAGATGTTACAAAAGTTTTAAGGGTATATTCTATAATATTTTTTTTCAAGATGAGTTATTTTTAAATCTAATTTTATTGAAATTTTATGATATTTATATTTTAAACTACATATATTTAATTCCTCTATGTTTTTATATGTATTTTACATGTTTTACTTTCATTTTAATCTATTTTTTGATTTATATGATACATATTTTTTTAAATACGAACATATTTTATATTTAGTTGAAGAAATTTTCCTTCCATGTCATAATTTTCTAAATATGTTTTAAGAATTTTATTACGTATATTTAAATGATTTCATAAATTAATTTTAATCTATCATCATATTTATGTTCAATCATTTTGAAAAATATTCATTTTATCCTTTCATGTATGAAACAATTTATATTCATTATAACATGGAAATGAATGTGTTTTAATATATACTTCTTAACCACCTATTACAAACATAATTAAAAATCATTTATTTTAATATTAAATTAAATTTTACAATAGTTTTTTTAAAATGAATATTTTTTCCTTAATATTCCAGAAATATTTATGTTTGAATTATGTGATTAAAAATTTTAAATGGAATTTTACCCACAAAATGTTCTAGTAATATTATAAAATTATTTTAATCTATTTAAATATCCTTTTATGAATATATTTCTTTGATGGGGAAATAATATTATGATAAAATTCACCATAATACTTACCCATTTATATATGATGTCTTGAAACAAGTTGTCAAATGTACTTTAAAGACGTCTAACATTATGTGTCCCATAATTTTGAAATCATTTATTGATTTCCATGTGATTATTATAAATGTTTTGATATCCATATATATTTTTAAATTTCATGTGATCATTTAAATGGAATTATTTGATCAATATTTAGTCCTTCCATATTTTTCATCCCTTATTTATTCTATGATAGTTTATACTATATAGATTCTCTTACCGAGCATCCGAGAAAACCATTTTATTTTTTTCTATTACCTAGTGTTACAAAATTTTTAATTTCATTTATATGTAAGGATATTATTGAGGGAATAATAAATCCCATAAATATATTACAATTTTTTTTATTTACATTTTTAAATGTAATGTGAAAATCAAGTATGTATTTTTTCTGATATTACTACACTATTTGATCCTTCATGATGTGTTTAGTTACATATTGTTCCATTGTGATTATCCACGTAGAGAGGATAATATTAATTGTTTATATTTTATTATTTATTTGATTAAATTCATATAAACAATGGTTTTCATGAATTTTATAAATTCAAATTTAGTTCACATTATTGTGCAATTAACATTTGAAGTGTAAATTTGGGAGGAAATTTTCATCTAATTGTATATTTAATTATATTTATTATTTTAATTTAATATTTGGGGATATTATTTTTCTACTTTTGTGGAAAATTATTTCTTCTTCAATTAATAAATAAATCATATGGGAGGATAGACATTCGTTGACCTGAATTCTGAAAATTCTGGACAAAAGCAGAACGGGCCTTATGCCCATCAAATAAAACATGATCCCACATTTCTAGGAAAATGAAGCTAAAATTATAAATTTGATTTTCTTATGATTATTGGTATAATTCCATTCAATAGTTTTATAAGATAATTTTTATGTATTAATTGTTATCCATGAGGTAAAAATAATGTTTAATATTAGGGCTATATTTCAAGGACCATAAAGTCATCCCAATAGTTTAACTGTTACATCAAAATGATAGATCTAATTTGGAGGATATTTATAGATAAATTTTATGAAATATGGAAGAAAATATTTCTCTTCTACTACCCCCAAAAATTCATCAAAATTTAATTTTATAAATTCACATCAACTAGGGGAAATAATATTGATTTTATTTTCTAGTAAACTTTGAAAGGGTATAATTTACTTTTATTCATGACCCTCATTTGGACTCTAATAATTAATAAATAAGGAATTTATTGATAGGGGTAAAACCTAGGACACAAAATTTAATATTTAAGTAGATGTTAGTTTGGGTACTTTGGGATCTATGTTTTTCATTAAATTGTTTTTTACACTGAAATTTTTTATTCATTAGTTTATTTTTCACATGTAAGATATTTAAATCACCACTTGTTTCTTAAAAGAAGTTATCAATATTTTCATATTATATTTTTATTCATATCACATTGATTACATTCACATATGTTTTTAATCTATTAACATAATATTTTTTGAAATACATCACACAATTATGGAGTAATTATTATTCCACTGTTTTTTTACATCAATTTCTCCGCCTTGGGACTACTACCCACATCCGTTGATAGAATAATATCAATGGATGACTAAAACACTAATTAAATAATTGAATGGAGTATTAAGGGTATGGATTATAAATTAATTCTACTTTTACTAATTATTAATCAATTCATGGCTTGATATTTCCATTCAACGATTTCCTTTCTTCCCATTCCTTATTTAATATTATTGCCACACATTTCCTGTACAGATAAGATAGATTACATTGGAGTTATCATGAAAATGATAATAAATGTTTATTGGTGATTAAAATGTGTGTGTTAATGTTTTAATATAGTAATCCATGATGTTATATTGATTTCATTAAATGAAATCTTCTCTAATTAATTAAATCGAAATATTTGAAAAAGGATTTCCTCCAATCAACCCCAAGTGATAACAAATGATAAACTCATTATTTTTAAATTGAGTTCTCAAAAGTATCTAAAACTAATAAATATTTAATTCAATATTAACTCATTTTAATATTCATATCCAAATCAATACTAATTAATGTATGTTTCTTTAGGTTTCTTCTAAGGTCTCTTAATATTCTAGAACCCATGATTTCTTACAAGAGATTGATTATGCAATAAATCTAGAGTAAATTTTGTTATCACCAAACATTGGTTCAATTTTTGAGGACCCAAGTATGTCACCTTAGAAACTCATTATATTCTCCCCCATTTTTCTTTTATTAACTCATTTATCATATCTTTTTAACTTTCTTTTTTTTCATAAGTGCATGTTCACATATACATGTATCCATTAAAACTGAATATTTATTGTGGATAGTCATTTGGATGGGGAGTAGTGTAAAGCTAGAGGTCTTATTAAATTTGATAATAATCTTCATAATGCTCCAGATCCAAATATTTATCCCAATCCAATGGAGAAAATCCTGAGAGACCAAATAATAAACCCATGTGGGAACCAAAATGGAAATCAAAATGAGGCAGCCCTAAACATAGAAAATGACACTAATCCGTCCATGAAGGACTACCTCACACCTTAATAAAAAATTTAATACAATTGAATTATACATTATACCATGTGATGTGGCCAATATGTCTTCAAAACTCATGCCTTGAACCACCTTCCATATTTTAATGGGATGGATCAAGAGATTCCTTACCTTCGTGTTAAAGAATTAAATAAAATTTTTAAAACAATGAGACCGTACATAAAATTTAATCATATAAAATGTTAGTATTTAAATTTTTTATAAAGGGTAATTCAAATAAATAATTTGGGACCAATATTCATTCACTCTTAGGACCAACTGTATCAAGAAATCTACCAAAAATAATTCCCCATACACAAAATAATTTAACATAAAAAGAGAATCCAATTTTTTCTAAATAGAGAGAGAAAAATTATATAAAATATTGTAAAGTTTCAATAACACATTAAATATGGTTCCACACAATGGTTTCCTAATCCTACATCATGTAATAATTTTCTACGGTGATCTAATTCTATTAAAAAATAGTTTATTGACATAATGTGAAAAAGATCATTCATAAATAACGCCTTAAATTATGATTACATGTATTTAGAAAATATTAAAGAACATAACCAACATTAGGAACTAAATATAACTACATGAAGACACAAATATGGTATAATTCACCACCTTATAAAAGAATAAAATCATAGAGAAAAAATAGCTACACTCACTAGGATGGTCTAAGAGATTGATCTTATGAAGGACAAAAAAACTGAAAATATTGATCCTATTTAAAAAATTTGTGATAAAAATGTCCTCAAGAATGTAAAATAACCAACCATTACTTCTATTAGGGATGTTATTTTAAGAGGACCACTGGAAGAGTTCAATGCATTGAACATTTAAAATCCATAGTACCAAAAAAATCAATCGTATGTATAATGACCGTCAATTTTTTATTGAAATTCAATCAACACCCAACACCCCAAAATGTATAATTGAATACCATAAAATATTCAACCCATTATAATTTCAATCAAAAACTAGTAAAATACAAATGTCCTTCTATTCAGTATCATAAACCTATTCAAAAGACAATCCAATAACCAATGTATCCACCTGTGATAAACCAAGAAGCATGATACCCTTCCCAATCTATCCATCTCCCAATACTTGAACAACATTTTCAATAAATAGAGAAAATGAACTCTGATGTATCCTAAAATAAATATGAATTAAATAAAATCAAAACTGAAAACTCACCAAGCCTACTCACATTTTCCTATCCTCATGTGTAATAGTACAATATAGTTACGGAAAAATCATTCATTACCATGTAAACACAGTGACTATCTTATGAAAAGGGAGACTCGTTGAAAAACCTAAAAACCCATTCTTAAACCTTTAAAAGATTAAATATCACATTAATTTTTTGAATAACCACCCTCATATTCTAAAAATTCCAATAAGAATGTGAAATAACCACAAATTCACCGAACAATCAAATTATATGCTCCCTTCCCTCAACATATGAGGAGAAAAGATAAACCAAAATAGAATATAAAATTGATGGTAGTATTCTCCCATGTTAAAAAAAATTCCCTTCTAGAGGTACTCCAAACCAATCCTGACTACTCAATGTATCTTATGGACTTGTGAACTTTTAGATAAAAAATTCACATCAAAATCTATCCATTTTGAATGAAAATGTGAGTACCATCATTAAAGGGACCATTCCTTCTATGCTGAAAGATCAAGGATGTCTATAAATCAATGATTAATTAGGAGAAAACAATGCTTTCTAATAAATTTGATATATAGGAGCTATTGTGAACCTCAATCCATATGACAAGTATTTTTAATTAAGATTGGAAGATATGGAACCAACTTATGTCATAGTCTAACTTGATGATTGTAGTGTTTGAGATCCTAAGGGGTCCTTAAAATTTGTTTTTCTGGATATTGAAAAATTAATTTACCCTTATAACATCATTTTCAAGGATAATCACAAATTCTTAGGTCCTAGAGAGAAAACCAAGATCATTCTTGGTCATCCCTACATAGAAAAAAGTAAATTCCCTCATTTCATTTTGGAATGGGAACATGAAAATAACATTCAAAAACACAATCCTAGATCTGAAAATTTATAATGTAAAATCTCAAATTGGGGGTGATGAAGAGATATAGGTGGTCAATAGAATATGTAGTGTTGATAGGGAACCTGAGTAACTTGAAGGAATTTTTAGGAATGTTTAAAAAAAATAGATTGGCTTCTTTTCAACACATGAGGGACATTTTTCTCCTTCCATTGAATCAATTTCAGAAATATCATTAATGATATTATAGAATCCCCAATTAAAAAATTTATTAGAGAAATAAACAAATCAAGTCCAAAAACATTATAAAACTGATCTGATCAATTTAGTGGCTAAGACATATTAAAAACAATAATTATATCATGAAATAGGGAAAAAATTTGTTTGATTTGAAGTCCAATTATTATTTTGATTGTGTTAACATTCCAAATATTGAATTGAACGTACTGCCTTCAACACTAAAGTAATCATTCCTAGATAACATTCAAACCTTCCATGTTTTCATTTATTTTTCTCTTGAAGATAATTAGTAGAGGATGATTATAGATATCTAAGACATCATAAACATGATATAATATGGACTATCTTTGATACTCTAAGGATTTTACCACTCATTGGAACATATAGGGTTATTCTAGAATCTGAATCTAAACAATATCATAATCCTCAGTATAGACTCAATATAAATATTATTAATGTGGTGTGGAAATAAATTCTAGAGTTGTTAAAAGTAGGTATCATTTACCCATACTATGTGTGAGTGCGTAAGCCATATTTATCGTGTTCCAAAGAATGTTGGAATCACATTGATTACAAATTAGGATGTGGATATTCTTCCAAAAAGGGTGATTAGTGTATATATAATGCTCACTTACTATATGAAGTTAATCTCAAACAACAAGAAAAAAAATTTCCCTTTACCATTAATTAATGATGTCCTTTAGTGAGTGGTGGGTCATCAGTTATACTAATATTTAGATGGATACTCAGTTTAAAATTAGATTGAGGTATTTATTGATTATCAATTAAAAAATCTCCACCTATCAATTCTGCACATTTACCGATAAACGACATCACTTTTGGTTATATAGTTCCCCTGGTACCTTCCTACGGTGCATGACTGGAATCTTATCATACATGGTGGGGGATTGTTTAGTACTGATTATGGATAACTTCTCCATATTCATGGATACATTTTTGGATATCCAATTACATGTGTAATGGGTTCTGTCTTGATGTGAGGATAATAATATCATCATAAACATAGAATAATTCTATTTCATGGTATAAGAATGATTTTTTGTGGGAAATATATTATATGATAAATAGATTGATTTTTTTAAAGATGAGGTAGAAATCATTCATCAAAATCCCTATTTGAAAACTATCATGGATGTGAGGTCCTTCTGAGGACATGATTTTTTCTATATAAGGTATATTAGCAATTTTTGCTCCATTTCCCAACCACTTTGTTCTATACTAGCAAATGATGCACCCATTTTATAGACAAAAATATAAGAGGAATCATTACCAACACTCAAGTCATCTCTTATATCTCCACATATTATGTAGTATCTCAGCTATAATCTTCCATTTTAACTTTTCTATGATGTTTGTGATATTATTGTTAGAGATGGTTTAAGAAAATTTTGTGATAAAACACCATGATTCATTTATAATGAAATAAATCATTTAATGAGTCAAAAATCAACTAAAACACCACTGATAATGTGTTTATTTATGTTTGGTTTTCCTTTTTTTTTACTATATCTTAGGATCCCACATCACTATCATCAGAGATCATTAACTATAAAATACCTCTTAAAAAAACTAGATGCCAAGGATACAATGATTAGGTGGGTCCTTCTTCTTCAAGAGTTTTATATAACCATTGAGGATGAAAAGGGTTTCAATAATAATAGTGTTTATAATATATATAGGATGTAATTTAGATACATCTCACATCACCTTTCAGTGTTTGTTTTATTTCTCAATGAGCACATATATTTAGTGAGTGACTATCAATGATATGCAAACATAGACAACCACTTATTTGTAGGTTTCCTTTAAAATTTACCCTGGACTCAATCTATGAGTAAATTTATGTTTGACATCAATGACTATGTGTTTGATGATCCATACCTCCTCACGTTCTCTCCTGATTAAAATATTAAGAGATGTGTTCCCAAGTCTGATCAAGAGTCCATTCATAAATTATTTAATGAAGAGACATTTGGAGGCCACTTTCCCACAGAAAAACTAAAAATTTCCACCAATGTGGTAACTTTTTTATTATCATCACTAAGGATTTCAACACAATCTTCCAATGTTTTTCTTTAAATTCATCAATTAGGATCCATATCCAAAAGAAATCAAATCACCCTTGAATTATTTTTTTGATGAAATATTTCACTATTGGGAAATGTATTTTATAGGACCCTTCCCAATCATTATGATATATCTCTATATCCACTAATCCATTGATTAAATATCTAAACGGTTTTTTTCCATTCCCACTAACTCAAATTACAATCGAGTTGTGATTTGATTCCTAACAGAACACACCCCTTCTAGATTTGGAATTTTCATGGCTGTCATTGGTTATTCTATAACATATTTTTCAATTGTCCCTTCTTAACACATATGTGTATGTAAGCTATTTACCACACCATTTCTACTACATTACATCCTCAATGCAATTTTCAATCTTAGTTGGAAAATAGAGAAGATAAGTGACTTCTTGAAAAATATGTTATTCAATTAAGGAATGATTATTCAAAGAAACTATTGGATACCCTTTGGGAATATTGTACTACCATTAAAACCATCATAGGCATTTAACTATATAGTTTGTTATATGAAAATAATTCCATATATCAGTTGAAATTTAAAATAAGGTTTTTTGTAAATTAGAAAAATAAACATTTAGATTTAATTGACCCAAAAAAATAAAAAATTATACATTAATGAATTTGAGGATCATATAATGTAGTCTTATAAAAATTAAATGATGAATAAATCTATAGATTATTCCTACCAATATTGGAATGCCAAATTCAAACACATTGAACCTGGAAAATATGTTCCCTAAAATAGTTCCAGATAACATTTTCACCATGTAATGTTATGGTTGAGATGGTAAGGTCCTTACATATGGTATCATATATACCCCTTATGGTGTAGTAGAGATATAAGACCCCTCCAGTGGAAAATCATATATGAAAATGGTTGTACGATAAACCCATTCGTTGAATCATTAAGTAAAAAAGAATCATAATAAAAGTTAACTAATCAAACCTATGAATTATACAATAATTTCTAGATTTAGTGTTAATTTCTATATAATGGAATTAAACAATGTTCCTTCAGGAAGCCAACGACGATTTTATCAATTTAACTCAGAGTTTATAATTTCAAAATAAAAAGGTACATTTTTGTCCATTTATATTTTTGTTAGAGGAATCCTATTAGGGGTTTCAATGTGATATAACATTTCTTGTGTGTGATATTTAACAGATAACAAATTTTAGTATTTTCAAATGGAACACATGGCTTCCATAATTCAAAGCTACCTTCAAAATCCTTGAGGAGTTCAAATGTGAGATGAATCTAAGGTGATCAGTTTCTTATTTATGGGTCATCAACTTCAAACCTTTGTATTTTGTTTCATTAATATATTTCATATCACATTATTCCCCTCTTTCTTCCACATTCTAATCTATATCTTCTCATCTCATTCAACACTAAGGTAAGTATCATACTATGTTTTGGGGAGTTAAAATACAGGATTTGAGGAATAAAATTGGGAATTTATGGAAAAATATCATTAACCATGAATATCAAAATACATTTTTCAATATTCAATGCTGAATATAATTTTTTTGACTTCAAGGATTATTATTTAATGAATATTAAAGTATATGAGAATATTTTTTTGGAAGGTTTCATTTTTCAATGTGATTTATCAATGATAACATTTTAATCCTCTTAATCAAAATTCCACATTTCTTTTCCATTCTATTTTGGGTGTAAGTTTTATTTCTTGGGTCCTGTTGATCATAACATAGTGTTTCATGTCACTATTAGTTTAATTTATGTAAAAATAAAATAAAAAAATGACTGCGTCAAAGAATTTTTTATCCAAATGTGTGGAATTTGACACTAGGGGATCATGACTCTAAAGATATATTTCTTATAGTTTGGATTTAAATATATATTATAGATAATGGAATTGAAAATGTGTGTGGTGTTTAACCCTTAGAAATCATTACACTATAGTTGCCTTTCCAGAATACAGTTTTTCATATCTTTTTCAGTTTAAAAAAAGATTAAAATTTCACAAATAAAAAATGAATGAAACATAAAATTGTATTCCCATATTTTTATTTAATGTTATTCTAACACAATGCTTTCATATATTTCCTCATGAATACGAAAATGGGCTCCATGTATTTTGGGATACACAACAAATCATTATGAATAATTGAAATTAGAAAATAATGTGGGGATGAATTTAAACAAAGGAATTGTCTTAGGATTGGGATATGATTTTGAAAATTGCTTGTGAGAAATTATTTTGATGTGATTCATGATTTTATGGAATGATGTATTTTGTGGAGCATTGTCTGTTATCATGATTTTGAAAATTTTAATTCAATTTCATATATTTGAGATCATTTTTACTGGTACTATAGACAATAAATCTTGAGGTTGTGATTAGAAACATAAATAGTTTGATATTAATTATATATATTTTAATATTTATGTTTTTAAATGTATATAAAAAAATAATTTTAATGAATTTAATAAATTAGACTTCATTTAACAGCATTGTACAATTTAAATATAAAGTGTCAATTTGGGACCAATTTATAATTATATTGAAGAAATAATTATTTGAATTCTTTGAATTTTATGGTTGGGGATATGATTTATTTGTTTTTGTTGAAATTTTTCCCATTTTTTAATAATGAATGAATAATTATGGAATATCTACATTTGTGGACATGAATTCGGAAATTTGTTTACAATGCATAATGGTCCTTATGTCCATAAAATAAAAATAGAGCCCAAATTTAAAGACTAATGAAGCTTATGTTTTAAATGTATATATAGGAAATTTTTGGGATCATTTAATAAAATTGTGGCTGGAGATAATTTTAATGATTTCAAGGTGATCTAGTCAGTCAATGATGATGATTAATATACAGGAAAGATTTCAAAGCCCATAAATTCAGTCCACCAACTTGGCCATAACATCAGAAATGATGATCAAATTGGGATTAAATTTCAACAAAAATTATCATAAATATATAGAAAAATATTTCTCTTCTCCCACCCCTAGAGCTTAGTCCATATTCAATATCATAAACACATGTTAACAACAATAATGAATATTATCTGAATTTATGGTCAACTTTGAAAAAGTCCAATTTTCTTATATTTAACACCATCTGTAACGCCTCGACCCTAGTTACCCAGAGTCAGTGCATTATTACATAACATTGTCTTGATCACGAGAAAGATCATGTCTCGAAAGACCGATTAGTTTAGTAGCCTTGGAATAACTAGATACATCCATAAATTTTTACATTACATCATAAAAAAACATCTTGTCCTCATATCCCCTCATACTACCCCTGCAGGTCATTCATAAATTACTTCTTCATAATACTGGGAAAAATAAAACATTGAAAGGGTGAGCTCGGATGCTCAGTAAGGATAACATTATAGCAGAAGCTTTCATAAATAAGAATAATCACTTAAGGCAATTTACAACTAAAACAAAAGCCTTTTAAATTTGAACTTCAGCATAAAATGGCAAAGGTAAAATGAAATAATTCCATTTACTTACTCACATGGATATTCTACTAGTCGAATGATCACATGCAATATCAATAACCACTTTTATAATGATGGAATGCATAATGCCAGACTATCATAACCACATAGCCAAGGCTTCGTGCCAAGACTACAAATAAGATTTTGCCAAGGCCTTGTTCCAAGACACTAGTTTGCCTCATGAGACCTACCGATGCATCGAGGAGCTATAGCGGGCTCCACCCGTCACTTATTAAGTCCAATGCATTCCTTATATGAACAGGTTTAAACATAACATAAACATTCATATTAAAACTAGCATACGAAATGTCAATACTTCTACCACAAACCATGAATGGTATAAAAATAGCACATCCATAGTCAAACATAACTCATTCGATACAATATGGAAGATTGTATTGTATCACATTAACCTAAATCAAGAATAATTAAGTATGTTGACATAGATGAAAATAATCATCAAAACTATTTGAGAGAAATATCCCCCTTTTCTTGAAAACATTTAAAAGTCACACTATTTGTCAAGAAGCCATTTAAAAATAGATTTTTGAATCAAAGTGTCCCATACCACTTTGAAACTTTTTAAAAGGATTTTTAATTTCTAAACTTTAATGTCCATATAAATAAATCCTTAAAACCATTTTTAAAACATGTACATTAATGAGAAATATTTAGATGAATAAGTCTGTAAAACATTTAAAAATGGTATTTTAGTTAGAGATTCTAACCAAAAGAGAGACACTTGAATGAAAATAATTGAGGTAATCAAAACTTTGTAATATCATGAGAATAAAGGGAATTCATGACATACTATGTCAAAGTACATTATATACACCACATAAAAGTGATTTGGTGTATATCAACAAAGAAGTCTCAATGGAATGTATGTTGAGATGAAATCTCTCATAAAGGCCATATCCTTAGGTTAAGGATAAATCAACAACATAATTATGTGTGAAAATATAAATACACTAAATATGATTGGATGTTCAGTGTAAAACAATCAAAGTATATTCACACATATTCCTGTAAAAACAACACTAACGAATTGGATGTTTAACTCAACAAATGGTGAAAGAGTTAAAATTACTCTTATCAAATTTATATCAATGACTTGAGAATTTTCAATGGAGTGATTATGTGTATCAAAATTATATCCACAGGAAGGGGAGTGGAAATTATGACATAATCAAATGAATAGTGATTCCACACATAATCTTGGGGTAATATAATCAATGAAATATGCGTAAAGCCAAATGAGTGGAAATTGACATCTCAAATTCCCTTATTGATTAGGTAACTTAAGAAACAAACACCCATGAAAGAAAGATCATACCATGATGATGTAAATACCCATAAAATAAAGTATATTACACAATGAATACAATCATGGGTAGTACACATACACCACATGCAATAATTAAGTGGTGATCAATGGAATTCTCACGGAATTAAAAGTGAGACAAGAAACCCCTTACCACGTTAATCAACTGAGTCGCATGGCCAAAAGTTAATAACCACCAAATGATTTACAGAATAACATGAATATAAAGTGAATCATGGAAGTACACAATACACCACTTTCAATAATTTAGTAGCGAACAATGGAAATCTCACGGAATTGAAAGTGAGATAAGAGAATCCCTTACTTTGTACTTTTTCCTTGGTCGATGGTAGGTTTACCTCCTGTATAATGGTGAAATAATTGTTATTGAATAATACAAGAATCATTTACTTTAATGTGATATCATATATGATCTTTTAACATTGATTTGTTAATAATATCTTAGAATTATCGTCATTTCGGGTGTTAACGGGTTCATTTTACTTTATATTATTTGTTATGTGAGCCATATTCGTTATTAATGGGATGTGTATTATTCAAATACATAATGGTATCAAGTCCTTAAACATCATTTTTAAATCATCAAATGATAATTATACTTGAATGGATACGATGGATAATGAATCTCATCGCGTTCGTGGAGACGGTAGTCCGTACGTACGCACGAACGCTACTTCCATTTAATTTTTATTTTAAAAGAATCGAATCCAAATGATACATAGGTATATTACTATTCCATATAATATAATATTTTATATATGTTACATAAGTTCATTAACACCATCCTTTATTCGTTCCATGTGTGGTATGAACGAGTCATATCATTTTAAGGGGGCGGTAGTCCGCACTTCCTCAAATGAAATTATCGTATGTATATACAACATGAAACGAATAATGGTATGAAATAAAATGGAATTACAGAAGATTATATATAAAATATATATCATTAATATCATATTTAATTACAGTGCCATCATAATGGCCACCATGAGAGGCGGTAAGATGTATTTGAACAATCATCGTTTCGTGAGGCGTTAGTTTGCCATCCACAGAAACATTATGTTCATCATCCATTAGATGGAGTTGTGTGTATGTTTAGTTTGAATCCTTCTTATAACAACATCCTAGTATATTGTGGATACTGGTGTTGTTACAAAAGAAAGGAAATAAAAAGAGTTTGGGGGTTGGAGAAGCAAAATAAATGAAAATAATTTAAGAGCAAACGTTACCTTTAATTTAGGTAACTCACTTTGGTTGGAACCAAAGGACTTCTTGAAATGCTTTCTGCCTAAGGGGAAGCTTCAAGGATGAGTAGAGGGATGTGGGGAGCTTATTTGGGCAGGGTTTGGACGATCCAAGTGGCTTGAGAGGTGTGAGGAATGAGTATAAGTGGTCTCTTTTTATAAGGGAGAGGAGGGACACTTTAGAAAAGAGTGAAAGTATTACTTTATAATATAATTATATTCGGTTTATAATGGTCCAAAAATAATTGAGGTCGAAGATAAGATGACTAATATTCTAAATAAAATCAACCAATAAGAATTGGACAGGTTTTAGATAATATTTTAATCATTATAATCTTTTTTATTTAAATGATTTATTAATGTGGTAAACATTTCATCATTATTGTGTCATTAATAATTTAAATTATTTGATGTCTAAAAATTATAAATAAAATATCATTATGTAGGAAATCTTTTTATCTTTCTAATGAATATTTATAATCGAAAATCCAACATGTATAACCCTATGTAAAAATTGTTCTTCTAAAAGATGTAAGCTCATGCCATTTTTATTTTTATTTTAACTTTATTAATATAATGTGTCCCTACCACATACAAGTGGCTCCATGGGGTCCCCAAATCGACCCAAGGATGACCATGGTCGGGTATGTGTCCACCAATAAGGTTAGGACACGTTTTAGGGTAATTTTGTATTATTATAATATTATTTTTTAACCCTTATTTACCGGATTTACCCTTAACCATGGTAAATAAAATATTTACCGCAGTAATTATTCAAAATGTCTAAAAATAAAAGTTACCTATTTACACAATTTGGACATCCTGATTCCAAATATGGAATCCATTTTTCTAAATTCAAAACACAGAAGTGGCAGAAATTAATTTAAAATTAATTCCCGCTGTCAAAACAAAAAGCGTGTTTTTAAGAGATAATAACTATCAAAAGATTGACACTTGATTATGTTCGGTTTAATTGTAAAATTATGTCCAATGACCAACATTATATTAAGTGTTAAAAATATATTCTAAATATAATTTAAAACCACTCAAATTCACAATTTATCCCTATTAATTATTTTGATTAAAAAAGTTGTTTTTAATTAAAATTTAGTAATTTTCACTATTCATCAAAATATAAAAGTTATCCGAAAAGTACCAAAATTTCACCCTAGGCTAATTTCGATATTCCGAATCCAAAAATGAAGTCCATTTTGAAATATAAAATATATATTATTTCAAAAATTAGGTATTACTATTCACAACGGCTAGTTTAATTAGTTGTGGTGTGTGTTAGAACTCGAGGTTGCGTACAACACACGCTATCGCATTATTCGAAGGAAAACGTACCGTGGAAGCTTGGGGTGTTACATTCTCCCCTCCTTCAATAAATTGCGTCCTCGCTATTTTTTAAAATTTTGCTTGGGAATACAATGGAAAGTCCCACATCGGAAAAAGAGTCAATAAAACTATCACTTTAAAAGAATGAAAGAGAGGTATAAGGGTCATCCAAGATAACCCATACTAGGATTCCATGTAAGAAAACATGGATATGGATGATAAACTAAGTGTCAAGTTCTGATGGAGAGGGATAGAAATCATGATCAGGAGAAAGTTAACAATGATAAAACCACAAACTTGTGTTGGGACAAACGACCATTAGTCTCCTAGTAGGAAAGTAAACGGACAACATTTTTTTTTTAAATTACATTACATAAGGAAGAGGAATTCATTTATGATATTGACTAAGAACATCATGAGATATACTTACATTTTAAGTAGATTTTCATTCTTTAATAAATTTCCACCACTAACTCAATTTTTTTTTTAAACGATGAGTATTCAAGAAGACTTGGTCACACTGGAAGAGCTAGAATAACTTCTATAGAATCACATGATCCATGGAGGATAAACCATATATTTACATTGTCTTTGAAGATTAATCAAAACCAAAATGGTTAGTGAATGATCTAATGATCCCCCAAAAGGATATTCATTGAGATAAATATGCACTAATCTTAATTTTCTAAAATTAAACCAACAATACCCCAAAGTTAAATAGATACCATTCAATAACCAATTGTCCTTAAAATCCTTTAATATAATCCAAACTAATATTGAAACCCAAAACATAGAAGAATTTGATTATGTAGTCTCCCATGTTACATTGTATCTCCAAATGACATCAAATACTCTTAAAGTCACATACTTAAAAGTAATTAACATTATCACATATTCTCTGTTATAGGTTAATCATTTCCATAAATAACCCAAATCGCTATAAATCAACAATAAAAAAGTAGATAAAAATCCACCATTACTCTACAAATGAAACCCCATTTTATTCGATTTTCCTTGGGCATATAGTGTTCCCAACAAAGTGAACATCTTCCAAAATAACATTTATCACTTAATCACCAAATCATTTTCCTATACCAAGGGTATTCATTTGATAAGAAATAAGAACCCAAATCATCTTATTATTGATCAATAAAATCATTTAACAACAAAAAAAAATTCACACTAACCAGGGACTTCACGTAGTCCAGTGGTAGGCGATAAATCCCAATCGCACTTTGGATGTGGGTTCGATTCCCACAGCTTTGTCCGACGCGACGGGTTGTCATACGGTCTACGTGTTGTCCTTTTTCAAAAACTATATTTTATAATATTACCAAAATGAGATAAATTCCTCAAAATAACATAATTTAACCACAAATGTTATATCATACTTTTCATTTTCATCCCAAATTATAATAACTTATCATTTTCTCAAACCTCAATGATCATATAAAACCAAATGGTTATTTCTACCTATATCCACAATAGAAGAGACAATTCTTCCTCAAATATCATTCTCACATGGCAAACTATGGGGTTACAAATACAAGAGAAAATTATTCCAAAGTAAACCCATCAATAAAGAGCACTAACACTTTTAAACATTTCACCATCCATTTATTTCCACATAGGTTCTTCATCATATGTTCCTCGGGTTCCCACATTGCCTCTTCCATCTTATGATTTCTCCATAGATCTTTTACCAGACAAGTCATCCGGTTTCTCAACACTTGATCTTTGGTATGAAGAATTCTGATAGGCTCTCCACAATAAGATAGATCGAGTTCCAGTTATAATTCTTCATAGGAGAGTACATGCATTGGGTCAGGCATGTATTTTGTCACTAGAGGTATGTGGATCACAACATGAACTCTGGAGAGACTAGGCGGATTTTCCTTTTGGTAGAATGCGTTCATGTGTCACAATGGTACCTCAGGAATTTTTCAAAATCATCTACTTCCTTTACCCAAAAACTCCTCATCCATTTTGGATTATATCGATGGAAGCATCGATGCATCATAAAAAAAATAGGTATTTCTTATATATAATTTTGAGACATCGTCATTAACATGTTTTTTTAGAAAACTTCTCACTGATTCATCTTCAAATATTTCAAAATAAGATTTTGGTAAATCAGTATTCGTATATCCCAAAAGACATAAATATATAATTTGATACATATAGGCTGCTCGAAGGTCTCCCTCTTCTGCAGCATCTAGAAAATCATTTAGTGCATCGTAATTTTGAGATAAAGTGAATAATTTGAAAAGCCCCTGATGGTACTTCCCACGCTAAGCGTGGTAAGAAAGTTGAGAGCGCAAAATTATCCCATAGTCGGTACTTGATCCTTGAAAGAATCGTGCAATGCTAGAGGTATTGGATGTCTCATAAAGTTGTTTGCATGTAACATGGACATTTGAAAAAGTTTCAACATCGTCTGCGCATGACTTCTGGATAATAATTGTAAGTAGTTCTTCAGGAAGAGAGAGAAGAGTTGTTCGTGATCTTGCTCCCTCCATGTTTCAACTAACAAAAGAAAATACAATTAGGGTTTTTGAATACTTATCTAATAAGAATGTAAAAAAAATAGACATAATAGGATAATCTTGTAATTGAACAATATATCCTAACTTGGGGTACCCTATGTTAAAATCTAGGTTATCCACTATCTATTTGCCGACATATATTCTTAGGGGCATTTTTTTGTATTCCCTTAATAATGGTTTATACTAATCTTGTGAATTTACCAAAGCATATCCCCCGGGAGTGTCGTAACCAAGAGTGCAGCAAGGCCCGTTGTCGTGCACCAGTTCCCGTTCGAGTCTAGCTCAAAGCGGTGTTTTCGGGTTTTACCCCTAGGTACATCTATGCCAGAGCCGCCTCTACCTGCTCGTATCCAGACAGGGATGTATTGCTCGGAAAACTCACAAAATCTCTACAATACCAAAATTCTTGGAAGTTCTTCTATACTAATACTCAATGTTCATCTTAGGTTTACGTGCTCTAATCAGAGTTTATCTAAATCTAGCTTCCATGGTTTGTACTAAACTTCCTCTGATACCAACTGTAACGCCTCGACCCTAGTTACCCAGAGTCAGTGCATTATTACATAACATTGGCATGATCACGAGAAAGATCATGTCTCGAAAGACCGATTAGTTTAATAGCCTTGGAATAACTAGATACATCCATAAATTTTTACATTACATCATAAAAAAAACATCTTGTCCTCATATCCCCTCATACTACCCCTGCAGGTCATTCATAAATTACTTCTTCATAATCCTGGGAAAAATAAAACATTGAAAGGGGTGAGCTCGGATGCTCAGTAAGGATAACATTATAGCAGAAGCTTTCATAAATAAGAATAAACACTTCAGGCAATTTACAACTAAAACAAAAGCCTTTTAAATTTGAACTTCAGCATAAAATTGCAAAGGTAAAATGAAATAATGCCATTTACTTACTCACATGGATATTCTACTAGTCGAATGATCACATGCAATATCAATAACCACTTTCATAATGATGGAATGCATAATGCCCGACTATCATAACCACATAGCCAAGGCCTCGTGCCAAGACTACAAATAAGATTTTGCCAAGGCCTTGTGCCAAGACACTAGTTTGCCTCATGAGACCTACCGATGCATCGAGGAGCTATAGCAGGCTCCACCCGTCACTTATTAAGTCCAATGCATTCCTCATATGAACAGGTTTAAACATAACATAAACATTCATATTAAAACTAGCATACGAAATGTCAATACTTCTACCACAAACCATGAATGGTATAAAAATAGCACATCCATAGTCAAACATAACTCATTCGATACAATATGGAAGATTGTATTGTATCACATTAACCTCAATCAAGAATAATTAAGGATGTTGACATAGATGAAAATAATCATCAAAACTATTTGAGAGAAATATCCCCCTTTTCTTGAAAACATTTAAAAGTCACACTATTTGTCAAGAAGCCATTTAAAAATAGATTTTTGAATCAAAGTGTCCCATACCACTTTGAAACTTTTTAAAAGGATTTTTAATTTCTAAACTTTAATGTCCATATAAATAAATCCTTAAAACCATTTTTAAAACATGGACATTAATGAGAAAGATTTAGATGAATAAGTCTTTAAAACATTTAAAAATGGTATTTTAGTTAGAGATTCTAACCAAAAGAGAGACACTTGAATGAAAATAATTGAGGTAATCAAAACTTTGTAATATCATGAGAATAAAGGGAATTCATGACATACTATGTCAAAGTACATTATATACACCACATAAAAGTGATTTGGTGTATATCAACAAAGAAGTCTCAATGGAATGTAAGTTGAGATGAAATCTCTCATAAAGGCCATATCCTTAGGTTAAGGATAAATCAACAACATAATTATGTGTGAAAATATAAATACACTAAATATGATTGGATATTCAGTGTAAAACAATCAAAGTATATTCACACATATTCCTGTAAAAACAACACCAACGAATTGGATGTTTAACTCAACAAATGGTGAAAGAGTTAAAATTACTCTTATCAAATTTATATCAATGACTTGAGAATTTTCAATGGAGTGATTATGTGTATCAAAAGTATATCCACAGGAAGGGGAGTGGAAATTATGACATAATCAAATGAATAGTGATTCCACACATAATCTTGGGGTAATATAATCAATTAAATATGCGTAAAGCCAAATGAGTGGAAATTGAAATCTCAAATTCCCTTATTGATTAGGTAACTTAAGAAACAAACACCCATGAAAGAAATATCATACCATGATGATGTAAATACCCATAAAATAAAGTATATTACACAATGAATACAATCATGGGTAGTACACATACACCACATGCAATAATTAAGTTGTGATCAATGGAATTCTCACGGAATTAAAAGTGAGACAAGAAACCCCTTACCACGTTAATCAACTGAGTCGCATGGCCAAAAGTTAATAACCACCAAATGATTTACAGAATAACATGAATATAATGTGAATCATGGAAGTACACAATACACCACTTTCAATAATTTAGTAGCGAACAATGGAAATCTCACGGAATGGAAAGTGAGATAAGAGAATCCCTTACTTTTTACTTTTTCCTTGGTCGATGGTAGGTTTACCTCCTGTATAATGGTGAAATAATTGTTATTGAATAATACAAGAATCATTTACTTTAATTTGATATCATATATGATCTTTTAACATTGATTTGTTAATAATATCTTAGAATTATCGTCATTTCAGGTGTTAACGGGTTCATTTTACTTTATATTCTTTGTTATGTGAGCCATATTCGTTATTAATGGGATGTGTATTATTCAAATACAGAATGGTATCAAGTCCTTAAACATCATTTTTAAATCATCAAATGATAATTATACTTGAATGGATATGACGGATAATGAATCTCATCGCGTTCGTGGAGACGGTAGTCCGTACGTACGCACGAACGCTACTTCCATTTAATTTTTATTTTAAAAGAATCGAATCCAAATGATACATAGGTATATTACTATTCCAGTATAATATAATATTTTATATATGTTACATAAGTTCATTAACACCATCCTTTATTCGTTCCATGTGTGGTATGAACGAGTCATATCATTTTAAGGGGGCGGTAGTCCGCACTTCCTCAAATGAAATTATCGTATGTATATACAACATGAAAAGAATAATGGTATGAAATAAAATGGAATTAAAGAAGATTATATATAAAATATATATCATTAAAATCATATTTAATTACAGTGCCATCATAATGGCCACCATGAGAGGCGGTAAGATGTATTTGAACAATCATCGTTTCGTGAGGCGTTAGTTTACCATCCACAGAAACATTATGTTCATCATCCATTAGATGGAGTTGTGTGTATGTTTAGTTTGAATCCTTCTTATAACAACATCCTAGTATATTGTGGATACTGGTGTTATTACAAAAGAAAGGAAATAAAAAGAGTTTGGGGGTTGGAGAAGCAAAATAAATGAAAATAATTTAAGAGAAAACGTTACCTTTAATTTAGGTAACTCACTTTGGTTGGAACCAAAGGACTTCTTGAAATGATTTCTGCCTAAGGGGAAGCTTCAAGGATGAGGAGAGGGATGTGGGGAGCTTATTTGGGCAGGGTTTGGACGAGCCAAGTGGCTTGAGAGGTGTGAGGAATGAGTAGAAGTGGTCTCCTTTTATAAGGGAGAGGAGGGGCTCTTTAGGAAAGAGTGAAAGTATTAATTTATAATATAATTATATTCGGTTTATAATGGTCCAAAAATCATTGAGGTCGAAGATAAGATGACTAATATTCTAAATAAAATCAAAAAATAATAATTGGACAGGTTTTAGATAATATTTTAATCGTTATAATATTTTTTATTTAAATGATTTATTAATGAGGTAAACATTGCATCATTATTGTGTCATTAATAATTTAAATTATTTGATGTCTAAAAATTATAAATAAAATATAATTATGTAGGAAATCTCTTTATCTTTCTAATGAATATTTATAATCGAAAATCCAACATGTATAACCCTATGTAAAAATTGTTCTTCTAAAAGATGTAAGCTTATGCCATTTTTATTTTTATTTTAACTTTATTAATATAATGTGTCCCTACCACATACAAGTGGCTCCATGGGGTCCCCAAATCGACCCAAGGATGCCCATGGTCGGGTATGTGTCCACCAATGAGGTTATGACACGTTTTAGGGTAATTTTGTATTATTATAATATTATTTTTTAACCCTTATTTAGCGGATTTACCCTTAACCATGGTAAATAAAATATTTACCGCAGTAATTATTCAAAATGTCTAAAAATAAAAGTTACCTATTTACACAATTTGTACATCCTGATTCCAAATATGGAATCCATTTTTCTATATTCAAAACACAGAAGTGGCAGAAATTAATTTAAAATTAATTCCCGCTGTCAAAACAAAAAGTGTGTTTTTAAGAGATAATAACTATCAAAAGATTGACACTTGTTTATGTTCGGTTTAATTGTAAAATTATGTCCAATGACAAACATTATATTAAGTGTTAAAAATATATTCTAAATATAATTTAAAATCACTCAAATTCACAATTTATCTCTATTAATTATTTTGATTAAAAAAGTTGTTTTTAATTAAAATTTAGTAATTTTCACTATTCATCAAAGTATAAAAGTTATCCGAAAAGTACCAAAATTTCACCCTAGGCTAATTTCGATATTCCGAATCCAAAAATGAAGTCCATTTTGAAATATAAAATATATATTATTTCAAAAATTATGTATTACTATTCACAACGGCTAGTTTAATTAGTTGTGGTGTGTGTTAGAAATCGAGGTTGCGTACAACACACGCTATCGCATTATTCGAAGGGAAACGTACCGTGGAAGCTTGGGGTGTTACACCATCCTTTTGACACTCTTAGTTTATGGGGAAGGAATGTTTTTCTAAGGGTAATCCAAAAGACATAAAATAACTTATTAAAGGTTGTATTGGTGAATGAATTTTGGGATCCATGGTTTCCATTTAATATTATTGTTATACTAAATTTCGATATTAACACGTTGGTTTTTCACTTGTATTCTAGTTGAATAAAATTTCGTGTATTAGTTAGCATTATTAATATTGTTTTGTTTTGTTTTTATTCATACCAGGTAAACACCTTTACCTTACTTATTGAATCTATTTACATACTATTTTATGAAATTATTCACACAATGGTTGAGTGATAATTATTTCCATGTTTTTCTTCTTCAATTCCATCCTCACGAGTCTACTGATGTTTTCCATTAATAGAATAGAATACAAAGAGGACTAACCATCTAATGAGTTGATCCAAGGGAGTAACAAGGTCATGAATTTTATGTTATTGATCATTTTAATAATTGTTAATATACTTTTTTGTTGACATTTTCATTCAAATATTTTCTTTTATCCTCATCCTAATTGAATTTTATCACTACACTTTCCATGTGATAATATGTTAATTTAGCTTGGGTTGCTTAATAAAATTACCATAATAGTCTATTGGTGATATAATTTGTATGTGAAATTGTTAATATAGTAAATGTTGATGTAATTTAGATTTCATTAAAAAAATTATTCATGAATTAATGAAATTTAAATGTTTTAAAATTTTATTTATCTAATCTTACCCAAGAGATAACCAAATATAAACAAATTATGTTTATTGCGAATTCACAAATGGATCTAAAAATCATTAATAAAACAATAAATTTGAACTCAAGTCAGACACATCGTATCCAAATCAGACCCATTTAATATATGTTTCATGAGGTTCCTTATTAGGTCTTTGAGGAATCCATAGTGAAAGATATTCTACAACTAACTGCTTAAACCATAAATCATGTGTAAATATGGTCATCACCACAGTGAAATAAAATAACTACTGACTACCAGTTGAAATAGTATTTGTGTAACTATTGGTATTAAAGGATTTGTAGTAATGACTTTGAGAAATATATTTAATAAATCCTATATTAGAATACCTAAAATTATTATAGATTCTACAGGAAAGTATATATTTACGTTCATACTATGCTTCTTTTTAAAATTAGATATTTTGTGGATTTTATAAAAAATTAATCTTCTATGGGATACTAGAAGGTGGATATGGAGGTGGTACTCATGTACATAGGGGTAATAACTCTGAAAGAGGGGATTATGTATTTACTTGTTCTTCATCAGAGCATGATAAGTGGGCATATGACTGTAATCATGGCGAGACACACATAGGAGATATTATTGGGTTAATTCATATATAATTTATCAATCCTTTTTATGAATGATAGGATGGAACCTATTTTAACCAAATACATTTCATAATGATATGGGATAAACCTAATTAGTCGTGGGTAGATAATTTTAAGGATGATCATAATTTTAAGTGCATAAATAATCATTTTTAGGTTTTATATGATATGATTATAAATTAATTAAGGATATTCTATGACACCTTTTTGAAACACAACTATAAGGTTATGTATGTATTTAATCATTTATTTTATTTTAGGAATAATGATATTATACTATGTGGGAATAAGTTGAAAGTTATTCATAACCTTTACGGTTATTCAAATATTTGATGTTAATATGTTCAATTTGGATAGTGGGGTTATTATATGTTTGGAATATAAGTTTTATCACATTGATAACCATGGGATTGAGTAGTGATTTTTTTACTAACGAATAAATTTTATTTGGGAAGAATTTCACTATAATATTTGGAATAATTATATTTTTAAGGTAAATAGAACATGGGATTTCATTTTAGGAATATAAATTTGGTTAACTTGTTGAAGAATATATTTTCTTTTAACATTATTAAACTGATTTAGTTTATTTTTGTAAAATATTAGCATATTTTGAATAATATACAATCAAGGTATACACATTTTTTTATGAATAATATTTATTGGAGATAAATGTTAGGATGATCTTGAAATTATTTGTGATAAAATATTTTTTATTTCATGGTTTAGAAAGGGATCATGAGAAATTTTTTAGAGTTTTAATTTTATTTATTTATAGAATCATTTGTAATGATCTTTTGGTGTTATTGTTGATACTTTGGTGACTAATGTAGTATATTTAAATGATAATGTTTATTCATATTTGATATTATATCATCATGGGATAACTATGTTGGGTGTTCTAGAGATACTATGAATGAATTATTATCATTTAATTTATATTATAATGTGATGAAAGTTAATTTTTTTCATTATGAATGAAAAATTTATCTTGAATATTCATTTCCTAGAGTAAGATATTAGATAGAAGTTCTAATTGATCAAAGAACCACAAAAAAGATGAATTTATTCTAATAAAATAAGAATAAATCAAGTTAGTATATTGTATAAGGTTTTATCACTTTATAGTAAAATAATCCTTCAAATCAAGTAAAATGATATTGAAATTAAAATTCTATCCTTCTACCTTAATTTTTGACGAATTGATGGTCTTCTTTATCCTATATAGATATATGGTTTTGTATTTATGAGGATTTTCCGAACAATATTCTCTCTAATTATATATTATTTTTTAGACATTACCACTCTCCTCAATTTATATATTTTCACTTCCCAATAATAATTTCCATATTTAGGACCACATTATATTTTATTTTAACTATCCTTTATAGTAATTTCTATTTTCAAAGGATTTTTTAATATACCTTTATATGATATGTGTTATCAATAAGATTATATTCAAATATTGAAGCACTGATTACAGAGAAAATAATTATATGTTTTAATTTGATTGATGATGGTATAATGTTGCTCCACAAAAATTTATTTAATATAATATGATGGTTTACATCTTTCCTAAATCATTATACATAATTTTATGAAAAATGAAATGCAATATAAAAATATTATTATTTAAGTGTGACAATTACAGGACAACTGTTAAAACTAGAGGTATGAATAAGAATAAAAACATTATAAAATATATTTATAATGGTTATAATAAATTATAATTTATATATTAATAAATAATAAATATTTATATAATCTTTTGTGAAGTCATTTTATGCTTCAAGAATTAATTTTCATTAAAAGCTATTTTTATATCATTTTGTGCCTTGTTATAATAATTACATTTTGCCAAATTTTTATATTTTATTTCAGAAAATGGATATTAGCTTTCAAATAATTATTTAATAATATTATTTGGATGAATTTTTTTGATTTTTATGAAAATGTTAATTCCTTATGAATAGTGTGAAAATCACGATTTTTGTCAAACTACCATTTTATTTAATTATATAATGTAATTTAAGATAAAAATATATTTTTAATTTAATATTGAATTTAAATAAGTCTAATTTAACTATATATAATCTAATTAATTACATATGAATCATAATTATATCTGATTCTTCTAAAAGTTCCTTTTTGGACTTCTAAAAACATTTTTCTAAAAAAATATTTTTATTTGATTATTTTATATTAAAATAGATTTTATATGATTCTATTAATATGATTTTGAAAATAAAATCCTATATATTAAATAAAGTGGTTAATATTTTATAAATTCTTCCCTTTTTGGTCATTATGAATAGTATCCATTATAAGGATTTGTCTCCTCCGTAAGGGTAAAAGAAGTTAATTAATTATTTAAGTACATGATAAGATCTCCAAATCAACTCAAAGGAGTCCGTTATTTCAATATATTTTATTAATTAAAATATATACATCATAAATTATAATATATGTCATCTTTGAGCCATTTTACTTTTATAATTAAATTTAAATTATTAAGTGAAATTTATAAATAGAAATGTCGCTCTCTTGAATTTGATTAATCTTATATATCTTCATTGAAATAAAAATAAGTTATTAATGAATATAAAATTTAATTGTAGTGTTAAATAAATTATTTTTATGTTGAATATTTATTTATAATTTTTTTGGATGATATAAGTATTTTTCAGGCTTACCTACCGTCAATACAGTGCTTCTGTAAGATGTAAAAAAATCAAGGTAAATGATTCTAAAAACAAAAAAAATAATATATTTTGTATGAATGGTAGAAGTACACTAATTTAATATATATTAATAAATTATAAATTATTTTTAATGTTATTTTATTATAAATTTATTTCTATTTTGATGTATTTGAAATCAAATTAAAAGAGTAGTCCCAAAAATGAAATTAAAGTCATTTTATAATTAACAATATTTAATTTAAATATAAGATAATTAAAATAAAATATATAAATATGATAATAGGGATAGTCAATTGTATAAAGTTTCTTTAAAATAACATTTTCTGGTAAATTTTCACCTTATAAGTAAATAAATGAACCTTAATTTCTAAAAAGTTGTTTCCATAACTAATATTAAAATTGGAAAATGAGGAGGTTAAATATAAAGAAAATATTTAAAATGAAATATATACTTGTAAAAATATTATTTCATTATGGTATTTCAATTTTTTCATGCACTAAATTATAAATTATGGATATTTTATGAGACGTTACATGATTATGATATATATTGTATTTAATTATTTTATGTAATTTCAATCATGTCCTTTCCTTAAAATAAAAAAGGTAACATCCTACACTCATTTATTCAGAGTTTTTTAGCACCATATATCACCATATACATGAACTAATACATTCATATGTTCCTTATAAACTTCCAATAACTTTGGGTGTTCTCCTAAAACAATACTATAGTGGGTTAAGATGTATTCCAATAGAGATCTCTCAATGATGATATAATCATCATACCCAAATCATTCAATTTTTATGGATTAATATACGTCATATATATAAAGACCTTGATTTTTCTTACATGAGTGTTACATTATTTTAAAGATATCAATATGAAATAATTACAAAACCAGGATCCAAATGTTATGTGTCTCGGAAAAATTAAGACTGTAAATACCATTTAAAAAAAAGAATAAAAATTTATTTAATTTCATGTTCTCTAGCTTATTATTGGCCCTCATGTTCTAATTAGAACAAGTAATCACCTATGGATATAAATAAAAAAAAGGGTGATCTAAAATCACAGTAAGAGGACATATAAGAATATTAATCAATATGAAATTGGGTTAGAATAATCCATATCATCATAACATCGGCATATGATTATAATAAAGAGACGAATGATTATGGAATGCCTTGGAATGTGGCAATGCATAAAAATGAAACATTATGTCTTAGTAGCCAACTACCACCCATAGTTGTGAACCAAGAAAATATTGGTTTCAATCATATTTCACATTTACTCATGAAATACATCATATTACCCACCAAAATGGAGTGAAATATAATTTTAGGTTCACCCATCACATTATAAAATTTACATTATGCTATATAATTTAAGGTTCACCCTTCACATCATAACAAATACATTATTATGCATGCCACATAGAAAATATATGAATCATAGAAATAAGATAACTCAGGTAAAGAAATGTTTTTCATTTCATAAATAATACATTCATGAATAAAATTTGGGGTTCCCAAGTTAATAGAGAATAACATCCTTGGTATAATAATTATCATGTTTGTGTGAAGAAGAAAAAATCTCACTAGTTGTAAAAGATGTTTTTTAGAAAGAAGTGTTATTTTGGAAAAAACCATTGATTTTTTCATAAACAAAATTGGAAAAAATAATTTCCTAGAAAGTATAACATCATTATGAAGAAAGGATACATAAGGAACAATAATGGAATAACCATACTGAAAATGGGGTGAAATTGGGAAAATCCATAGAAAGAAAGTTTGGTTCAAGAATTCCCCATTCCTTTTGATCGAATGACTTATTCACAATAATATAATATATAATCAAATTATATTCATTAAATAGAAAATATAGAACCCAATATAAATTATGTGATGAATTATGGTTTTATGATTTTGTTTTATGGTTGTTTCAATGAGTTGTATAGTTTATTTTCATAATTTGGGAGGGCTCATTTTCATAGTTTTCATGATTGGTTCACTTGTATACATGAAATGACGTTCATTTAAAATAAAGATAAATATCTATAATTGTTATTATAGATTATTAATAGTCATTTATAATCCTAAATGGACTTATGAAGTATTTTTTATATGATTATTTGGATGAATCATTAGATAAAAGTTAATGTTGATCGTTTTAAGTTAATTATTGTTGTTTTTTATCACAAAAAACTCGCTTGGTTTTTTCTTTTAGTATTATGTAAATATGTTAGTTACATAACATAAATAAGGTTGTAACAGGAATATTTTTTAAAAAAAAATTCAAACATTATAATGGTTTTATTAACATCCTTGAAGGGGTTAAACGAATATAAAAGTGCATCACCAATGATGTTCTTAAATTTACACATCACGAGTGACTAATTAATTTTTTAATAAAAAATATAGATAAAGTAATTTTTTATTGATATTACATTAAAATTATAGAATAATAATATATAAAACATATTAGAGTTGTCATTATAATTGTATTGTAGAGGGTGAGGAGAAGAGAATAAAATAATTGAAAATGAATGAAATTAAAAGAAAAATGAAGATAATTTTACCTCTTGGATTAATCCTCCTTGAGAACCGACATAGGGAAAAATTTTTGTTCTTTTGATGATACCAAATGATATTAGATGTGGGAGATGATATTGAGGATATTATTTTGACAGAATTTGGAAATGTCACAATTCCCTAGATGTGTGAGGAAAAGAGGTGGAGAGGGGTGATTTTTATAATGGATTAGTAGGGTGCTTTTACATTATTATATCCATTAGTTTATTATTTTGGCTAAATAAAATGAATAGATTGATAAATGTCACTAAATATATTAAAATAATTATGTAGAGTTCAATATTTTGTGCTTATAACTTCCATAAATCATTTACGAATCCATAATTAATATATTTAGATTTAATCGTAAATTATGATATTTTACGATTCATAAAAAATTCATGTATTTTTGAAAGATCGCAAAAATTTACCCTAACCATTTTTAATCATGTTTAATTATAAATTAAAATCCATTTTATGAAAATAATTTTTCTAAATATGTGTTATTTAATTATTTATTAAAATAATTATTTACCTGGAAAATATAGATTTTAAAATTATAATTAATTTTATTACACTTGGAAAAATTATTTTAGGTTTCATAGAAATATATTATATCCATAAGATGTAAAATTATCAATTTATGGATACATTTTAAGGAAATTAATTTCCTTTTAAATTATTAAATTAATCTTAAAATTTTAATAAATATTTATGACTTACAATATTTCCAATAGTTAATTAATAATTTTTTAAAAAATTATTTAATTATACTATGATATAATTATACCATACAATCATATTTACCATATGATAATTTTATTTAAAATTTCACGGGTGATTTTACTATTCATATAGTAGGATTTCTATTCATTAGGGTTATATTACTATTCCTATGGTCATCTTACAATTTCATATTCATTGGTTCATTAACTTCTAGAAATAATTTTTATTTCATTAATTATTAATTTATAAGGTTTTCTATTATGCACAATAAGTTATTTTATTTGATTTATACAATATTAAAATTCTATAACAAGGGTTAAATTCCATTGATAAAAGATTGGGTCATTACATTCTTACCCCCATTTGAAATTTCACCATCCAAATTTCGGTTTACATAAACATGTGAGGGTACTTATCCTTCATGACCTCCATTAGTTTCTATGATTCTTATTCATGATTATGGTTCCTGAGAACACTATTAAAATGTGGGTTGTGTTTTTTTTGAATAACCTTATATCTTCATTTAAGAATCATTACCATATGCTTCTCATTAGAGAGATCATCTTCTAGCTGTACCACCCCTATGTTCAGTATGTGTGAGAAATTTAGAATGTACTTCCTCAGGAGTGATATGTAGAACAGATCAAGATCATAAGCAATATATGGTAGCAGTGAAGGCTGATAGTCCATGATTCATATGCGATCAAGGATCTAAAAGGGGATTATCTATATTGGGATGATAATCACTTTCTTCCCAAACCAAATGACTCTCTTCCATGGCGAAATCTTGAGGAAGAATTTATATAAAACATCAAATTCCAAGACCCTTAGACCGTTGTTATCATAGATCTTCAGCTGACTCTAAGAATATTTCATGTGATTCTGGATTGATTGAATATTTTCTATTATCACTTTCTCAATATCAGGTCTAAATAGATTTATTCTTCAAACTTCATCCTAATAGGTAATAGTTTTAAATTTCTTTCTATATAGAGCTTCATATAGAGCCATCAGAATACTCAATACGATGCTATTATTGTACGAGAACTAAACCAATGGGACCTATTGATCTTTTATAACATCAAATTATAATGATAAGGATTTTACCATATCTTCATGCATCTGAATAGTTATTTTAGATTAACCATTAATTTGGGAGTGATAGGCCCTACTGAAATTTAATCCAGTACTCAATGCATGTTTAATACTCATCTGTAATTTAGATATGAACCTGGGATAATTATCAGTGATAATTTAGAGTGTAACCCCATTTTGTATCACAAATTTCCTCATGTATATCATTGCATGTTTTTTGAGGGATATATCTTTCCTAATAGTGATAAATATGGTCAGCCAGGTGAGTAGTCCACCACAACATATATCACATTATTTCATTAGGGTTTATTTTGGGAGACTTGTGAGAAAGTATATAGTGACATTATCTCATTTACACAAGGGTATAGGCAATGGTTCTATCATTCCTTTAGACTTATATCATATATCATTATGTTACTTAAATATTATACACCTTGAGATATATTTCACTATCACTTTCGTCATGTTTTCCCAATAACCATTTTCTCGGAGATCATGGAACTTCTTGGTGATACAAGGATGGATAGAAAAAGTTGAGTTTTGTGAATTGTAAAAAAGAACCTTTTTTATCTCATGTGATCAATACAAAAAAATAATTGTTCTGAACCTAATCACACCATCATCAAAGATATGAATCTGTTGCAGCTTCACATCCTTTATTGAATTCACCTTCTTTTGTAACACTATATCATCCCTCTGTGACTCTGTAATCCTCTCCTGGATAGATGTTTGGAAAATATTTAGGGAATAATAGGACATATTTATTTCCATTTTGATTTCAAAATATAGCTTTTTCATATCCATGATGATAAGGTCTTTATCAATATGCATCATGGACATAGTATCGAGTTATTTTCTGATAAGACCACCAACTACCTTGTTTACCTTTCCAGGATGATAGTGAATAGAGCTATCATAGTCTTTTATTAGATCTAATAATATCTTTTATCGAATGATGAGATCCTTTTATGTGAATATATAAAATAAGATCTTCTGATCGGTATATATGTCACACCTCTCACTATAGAGATGGTCAAGCAGATTTTCATTGCAAAAATCATAGCTTCTATCTCCATATCATGCGCTGGGTAGTTCTTCTCCTGGATCATTAACTGGCATGAGGCATAGGCCATAACATTATCACATTACATGAGTACACAACCTAATAATTTCTTTAAAGCATCACTGTATACACAAACTATTTTCCACTTTTTGGTAATGTGAGTACAGGTGAAATGATTAGCTTCTTTTTTAGCTCCTTGAAGCTTTCATCGCATTATACCATCCAAACATACATTACCATTTTTCTTGTTTACATAGTCTTAGGGATAGACAATCATGATATGAATTTAAAAAAGTTCAGTAATACCCCACTAAATCAAGACAACTGCAAATTGATATAACACTATAGGGTATGGGAAATTCATTAATTGAATTTTTTTAAGGTTCTTCATAAATTCCCTCAGTTATGATCACATGTCCCAAGAATGTGACTTACTATATATGAAAGACACATTTGATGAACGTGGAATAAACCATCTCCTTCTTTGATGTCACCATCACATGCCTTAGATGTTCTTAATCTCCCTCCTTGATATTAGAGTATATGAAAATATCATCATAAAAATAACCAACTTTTTTAAGGTAATGTCTAAAGACTCTATTCATAAAATACCTAAGGATTGAAGGGGAATTTGTATGTCTGAAGGGAATCACCAGAAACTCATCATTACCATACATTTTATGGAAGTTAATATTTTAAATACCTTTCCTCGTCACCTATAGCTGATGATATCTAGAATGATGATCCACCTTTGATAATTAGTGAGCTCTATGAAACTGATCAAACATGTCATCAATCATTAGAATATGATAGTTTTTCTTTATGGATATATTGTTGAGTTACCAATAATCACTACACAATAACATTGATCCATCTTCATTATTTACAAAGAGTACCAATTCACCCTGAGGTGACGCAATAGAGTGTATGAACTCTTGTTACATGTGATCATGTAGCTTCTTCTTTGACTCCTCTAATTCGATAAGGTTCATCTTATAGGGACACATTGAGATTAGAGTATATCTGGGTATGAGTTCTATTGAGAGATTTATCTCATAGTCCAAGGGATGTCTAAGAAACTATATAAGAAATACATCACTGTATTCCCTCATAATGGTAATTTCCCCTAGGTTGATACCATTATTTGATACAACAATTTAGCGAGGTATGCTTCCTCATATGGAATTAACACCCACACCATCGAAGGGTTTTCCAAATGAGATTCATGATCTTCTGGGAATTTATAGAGGGTCCTTGGATGGATTATAATTTGAAAATCTATTACCTATTCTAGATTGTTTATATGTTCACTATATCACAAGATCCAGTCCATTCCCATTATAGCGTCAAATTCTACTAAGGTATGTACCATGATATTCTCTGGAAAAATCATACCACATATTCTAACAAGAGAAGAGTCCAAAACATGGGTTTCACCACTAGGTGTTTTTTTAGACATTTCTACATCATGTTTTTGGGGATTAAAATAAATAGTTCTAGAAATCATTTCATATATAAATGAATGAATAGAACCAGAATCTAATAATAATTTTTCCATTATTGAGTCAATAAGAAGTGTACGTTGTAGGACATTATTTACTTGCTCCAAATATTCAGTAGTGATGTCATAAACCTTAACTTTCCTCTATGGATTTGATAGATACTAATTTTTATTACCATCGAAGACTCAAGGATTATTTCATTGGCTTTCATATTTCCCTTGAAGCCAATAGTTGTTTCATTGGACCATGTGTGTTTCTCTCCATTCCTCCTCCACATTCTCATGTTTCCTCATGTATTTTCGACATTCATGAGTATGGTGGCATTCTATCCAACACATGATAAATTTTAACAACCCTTTTATGTAGTTCCGTTGATTATTCTTCATGTATTTTTGACATGTGGGTGGTTATTATTTCTTTCCACCTTTATCATTACATCCTCCAACTTGAAACTTTATATTTTAGTTCATATCAACATAGACATGGGAACATTCTCCAAACTCTGTATCCAATTTAAGATCATGTCTAACAACTTCTTCATAGCTCCCAATGTCTCAAATTTATATGGCCTTTTGATGGTGATGTTTTAAACCACTTATGAATCTATCAATTTTTCATCCATTGTTGATAAAATATCCTAAATAATATCATAAAAGTTGAGTGAAATTTTCTTCATAGGATTTAGAAAATTATACATTATTTTTCTTCCAATATATGAATTATATCTACATATTTATATGATGAGATAAATGGAAACACTTGTTAAGAAACATTATATTAATGTCTTCATACTCCATATCATCAATTTCTTCAATTTCATCATTTTCCTTGGTGTTCTTATTGAATTCCTAACAACGGTCGACCTCTCAATCTAGACGATAAATAGTAAGAGTCACATTATCCATCTCAGAATAGTGAAGTATATAAATGGTTATATCCATTGAAATCATCAACTTTTAGAAAACTAATGGATAGAAAGATACACTAAACATTGGTGGGTTTTTTCACCAAAAGTACTACATAGCCAATTTCTCCCTCTTTAGTGATGCATGATATTCTACATTATTCAGGTTATTGTGCGTAACCTGAGACATCTAAGTAATAATCACCATGAAATGTTGAACTCTACCCCCTTGTAATTGGAAATTTCATTCATGGAATCATTTCATTTTTAGGCACACATGTTTGTATTGGTTTCTCAATGTTCGCAGAATTTTTTAAAATAAAAAATGTTAGAATAAAAATGAGTCAACAATTCATGAAAAAATAATTAATTCCTTCAAGAAATTAGATCTCATGTCATATCATTTGCGATGCTGAATTTTTTAATTTTCTACATCAAATATTATTGGGTTCTTAATTACACATAGTCTCACACTATGGGATTTAACTAAGGTTCTATAATATTAATTCCCAAATTAAATAAACCTTCCTTTGAGACCAACTATAGTGAGTCTGATTTTTCTTATTTGAATCTTAATTAATTTTATAGATGACAACAAAAAATAATTACAAAAATAGAATCTAAATTATTAGTGTCTTGGTAAAATTAAGACCATGAAAAATTAATAAAAATTAAAACATAAAAATTTATATAATTCATTTTTCTCTATCTTTTTTTGGCCCTCATTCTCACCTTAGTACAAGTGATCACCAGAGGAAATATATAAAATAAATGGGTGAGATAAAATCCCAGAAAGAGGATAGATACATATATGAATAAATATAAAAATGGTAGAGAATAATAATTATCACCATAACATAGGTATATGATCATACTCATGAGATGATGCATTGAGTAATGGATAGGAGTATAGAAATGTATAAAAATGAAACATAATGCCTTAGTGGTAAACTACCACACACAATTGTGAACAAATCAAGCATCATTCTCATGCATATGTCACTTTTTTCTCAGGAGATACATCACATTATCAAATAAATTAGTGCACTATATATTTTGAGGCCCCTAATTGCATAAAATTTATATTTCACTATATAATTCTAGGAACACCTATAACATCATATCATTTACATTATCATGAATTCTAAAAAGAACACATATCAATAATAGACATACGATGACCCAGGGAAAGAAATGGGTTTCATTTCACAATGAATGGATTCATGAATAAACATTAGGGTTCATAAAATAAATATTTAATATCATACATGGTATTAGAATAATCCATTTTGAGTGAAGAATAAACAATCTCAAGAAAAGTAAAAGATGTTTTCTAGAATGAATAGTGTAAGAACCCGAATCATCGTTTCAGGTATGTACTTCCTTTTCATGGAGTTTTTGAGAAAAGTGGAGTTTCTAGAAAAAAATTTGAAGTACACACCATGTACTTTATGAGTACACGTTGTGTACTACCTTGTCGTGTCAGGCCGTGTGATGGCCATGTCCGGGCCACACACAAGGTGTGTAGGTGTGAAGTGGAGGTCACATAAAGCGGAGTACAGAAAAGTAGAGTACACACCGTGTACTGAATAAGTACACATCATGTATTCTCTTTTTTTCATTAAACGGACCAGGGTTGTGCCTAATCGACAGAACTGTATTCTTCTTCAGCACCTTCGATTGAGAGTGACCCGTACAACCATGAATCTTCTCCAAGCCCCCGAGCCTTCGTCCGTTCTCCGAATCAACTTTCGTTTATTGCATTAGAACCGAAGCGGTGAGTTCTTCCTTATCATAGAGCATTGTTTTCCAATTCTCCCTCTTTCTCAAGATATCACGGGTTGAACATTTTGTGTATTTTCGTATATCTATGTCGTTCTAAGGAGAATCAAGCCTCGTGGTTCAAGTATATCGATGTCCTAGGATCGAGGTAGGTGGTTTGAGCCTTACCTTTCGATGTCTTTGAGTTTTACGTGTGAATTCCACCAATACTCATGAACGGGGTATTGTGTGTTATCGTTTTTCCCTTGTTGTTTTCCAACCTTTCTTGCATGATTGTTTAGAAGTAAATTTATCATGTTTTTGGATAATTGTCATGCTTGGATATTTTTCCCATGCCTTACTCTGTTTATGATCTTTGGGTCTTGTTAGCCTTCAGTTGTTATACTTGCTTCCTTGACTTGTGATCCTACGATGGAATGATGTTGTTAACGTGCTTGTTACTCTGTAGATTGTTTAGGCAAGTAGCTCTATAGGTGTACTTTGGTTAGCCAAGTGGCTCTATAGGTGTACTTTGGCCTCATAGAATTAATATGCACTTACTAGCATGGGACCATGACAACCCAGTGTTATAGACTATAAGGGATAGACCGAGTGATCTTCCCAGAGAGTCTTAGATATTATAGACTATACAGAGATAGACCAAGTGAGATTTCTCAGAGTGTCTTCGACATTATATGCTACGGGGGATAGACCGAGTGAGCTTCCCAAAGAGATTTTGGATATTATAGACTATAGGAGGGTAGACCGAGTGAGCTTCCTCATTGAGTCTTTAATTGTTTGAATGTTTTTAAAACCTTCCCTGGATAGAGGAGGAATTGAAAGAGTGAGCTTCCTCAGAGAGTGTGTGGTATACCTGAGTCTATAGGAGGATTGACTGAGTGAGCTTCCTCAGAGAGTCTCTAGAACTTGGGGCCAAGAGGGTTAGACCACATGATCTCCCTCCTAGAGTCCCTAATACCCTAGACAATAAGGGGAATTGACCGAGTGATCTTCCCCAGAGAGTCTTATAAATTCATATGACCAAAACAGATGGGTTATGCTATGTTCACTACCCAGAGGGTTGTGGTTCTTCTTGGATATGACCAGAGGGGATGGATGTGAGTACATCCCAGAGGGTTTCCTGCTTCTGTTAGTTTTTTCTTCACTACTGATTATTGTTCTGTGGATTGATTAATGTTGTATATCATCCTGCTTTACTGCTTACTGGTTACTACCTGCTTTTTACTATTATTGTTTACTACTTACTGTACTATTACCTTCCTTATACTCACTGACTGTAAGGCACGGATCTTCGGGTGGTTTCCTACTAGGATTAGTATCACACCCTATTTGTTTCATTCATTTGTTCCCAAACAGACTATGTTGTTGTGGGTATAGACAAGGGAAAGCGCCATTCGACTTCTGGTACATGATTTCTTGGAGAAGGAGAGCATGGGACCAAGCTTTGTCTTGCGATGCTGAGGATCTCTTTACTTTATTTTGTACTTGTTTTGTTACAATTTTATTTCTTAGAATTGTGACTTGTTTGCCTGATTTTATAGATATATATCATAAATCATTTCATATATATACATATGTGCTCTAGTTGTTTACTGATTTAGTCTTCCGCTATTTATTATTTTTGGTTATTTACTGATTTCGCTATTGAATGTTTATTTACTCTTTATGTGTACTCTGCCAATGAGGGCATAGTTTCCCCACAATCACACCCAAGGCCCTCACTGCTAGTCTTCAGCCTCTGGAATTTGGTGAAATGAACTTGAGGCCATGTGACCAACCGGGTACGGGGTGCCTCTGGGTGGATTCCAAAACCGGGACGTTACAATGTGGTATGAGAGGAATTATTTTCCCTTGATTTAGTTTTTGGAGCCTTTAGCCAGGGATAGGATGGATTCGGTATGTGGTAATAAGATGTGCCCGAGAGTAGCTAACTCGTGTATAGGGAAAAGTAATACTACCTCGTTTATTTCAGTTTTCTGGTTTTGAGATTTTACTGTTGATATGATTTCACCTATACTGATTCACATGACTTGTGTGGTGATTGTTCTCACTATGGCTCTATTTCTTTCGCAACCCAATGAGATGAGGGTATTCCATCTCATGCATCATATAGGCACTTGTTATAAATCACAATCCATGCATTATTTCCATGCCATCTAGGATGCATTAGCAATTGCATGTTGTTGTGATAGACTTTGTGTAGATTATTCATGTTGTTGTGATGGAGGCTTTAATAGAATCCCTGCTATTTGATAGAGGGCTGTTTGTATTGTAATTTTCTTAATGAGCGCCAATATTTTATTTTTTAGGTGTTATGGGCCCTCTTGAATCGGAAATTGGTGAATCATTGACCTGTTTTTTCTTATATATGACGGTATTAGATGACAAGATTTGATTTGTGGGGAGTATGGGCCCTCATGGATCGGAATTTGGAACCTTCATGCCTTGTTTCTGTGTTTTCTGGGCTTCTGTGTAGTTTCTGAGCTACTGCATGGAAAAACCAAGAATACACGTCGTGTACTTTATGACTACACACTGTGTAGTTTTAGACCGTGTCACTGACTGTGTGAGCAGGAACACGGTGTTGGGAAAATTTCTTTAGGAACACACTGTGTATGGTAGGTGCACACCGTGTAGTTTAGAGATGTGTACCCAGCTGTGTCACTAACAACACGGATTAGGGAAGATTGAGTAGAAAATGCCATGTGGCTAAATAACATGCCATGTAGTCTTGTCCCAGGTACCCGACCGTGTCACGAACAACACGAGTCGGGGATATCTTCTCCAATACACACTGTGTTTGTTCGGAACATGCTTTGTAAGTGTCATCCATGTAGTCGGCCGTGTTACTAGCAACACAGGTCGTTGAAACCTTGTCAACTACACGCCATGTCCATAGGGAACATGTTGTGTAGTCTTATTTTAAAATGACCGTGTGGGTTATCCGTGTAAAGAGACTCGAGCAAGGGAACTGAGTTCAAGTACACACCGTGTGTTGGGACAACACGCCGTGTAATTGGGGTGTTACACGACCAGAGGTTGTAGGAGTACACACCCATGTGTATGGTTTATGTGAAAATGTTGTGTAGTTTTTATACACTGCATGTAGTCTTGTTTTGTAAACTTGAATATTCCCTCCTCTTGTTCCCGTTTTGTACTCTTGTGTTCTCAGTCTTTGATAATCATGATCTAAGGTTTTATTTTTATCTTTTCAGAGCTATGCCTCATAGATGTCATATGGTTGTACGGCAGTTCCCAGACAGTGATCAGACACCAGATATTGCCGATCAGGGACCTCCTGCAGATCCTCCTGTTGTGCCAGCCTTGGTACCATCAGTAATACCCGTCGCAGGCACCAATGTGCAGTTTGGGGATGATTTCTTGAGGATGATGCAGACTTTTCATGGAGCAAAGCCTCCTGCCCCGTCGATGGCCTAATTGACGTGGGTCTTTCAGTAGTATCATCCTCCTACCTTCTCAGGGGATGGAGGACCCCAGGCTGCAGAGTCATGGTTAGAGGCCACATTGACGATCTTTGAGCATCTGGAGATACCCCAAGAGAAAAGGGTAAAGCTGGCTACTTATATGCTCCGAGACACCGCCAAGAGGTGGTGGGAGGTGATATCACGGTCGGGGCGCCAACAGTGTATGTATTAGGGTGAGATTCACCACACCTTCTGCGACTACTTTTACCCAGAAACCTTGAGGGCTGATCGAGCCCGAGAGTTTATGAGTCTGCAGTGGGGTACTCCTTCTGTCATGGAGTACTCATCTCCATTTACCAAGCTATAGCGCTTCACGCCGATCCCATAAGGTGATGAGTTGTTACATTCTAGGAAGTTTGAGGACGGTCTCAGGAAGGAGATCCATTCCCAAGTGAATATCTTCAGGTTGACTTCGATATCCTCTATCGTCTACCAGGAACTGATTACAGAGCATAATATGAGAGATTCTGGAGAAGTGATCCAGGGCGGTTTGACATCTAGAGCTGGTGTTCCTCCTATGGATTGTAGGAAGTGTCGCAGAGAGTCTTGTCATGGAGATCAGAGTAGGCGAGATGTATCTTCTGGCATCCAGGTTGTATGCTACCAGTGCGGTAGGAGTGGGTATACTAGGCCTTAGTGCCAGAGAGACCTGATGGAGTGCCGATCTTGCGGCAAGATGGGCCATCTTCAGTGCTTTTGTCAGATCTTTTCACCTTCAGCTGGTGGTAGGGGTTATTCTATAAACCCACGTTCAGGAGATGCTTCTCCAGTTTCTCACCAGTCTGGGAACTGGAATTCTTCTAGCCGTTTGGGCTGATGTGGAGTTCGCGACCATGGTGGTCAGTCACTATATTACCAACGACAATAGTGTGGATCAGCTCAGTGTGGTTAGGCAGGGGCACATGGCTGCGGTACAGGGCATAATTTCGCTGTGGAGCAGACCCATCAGGATTAGGATCCTGACTCTTCTATAGTTTGAGGTATGATCCTAGTAGCCTCACTTTTATCTGCAGACTTTTTTGATACTGGTGCTTCGCATATTTTTATCTCTTTTTATATTGTGGAGAGCCTTTGGCTCTTTATCTTTTCGTCTTCTGACTTGTTGACTCTTGACATGCCGGGAAGAATGAGGACATCTAGCATACGTTAGTGTAGATATTTCCCTATTGAGGTCGCATGGTGTCACTTATCATGGGACCTCTATGTCCTAGAGATGATGGGCTATGACGTCATTCTACGGTTGACTTTTTGGTTCCCTTTCAAGAATTCGTCAATTTCTATCGCCGCATGGTGAGTTTTGTAACACCATAGGGTGGGTTTTTTCTTTATAGAGGCGAGTGGGATGTCTAGGAGGGTAGGGCTGGACCAGAGCATCATGGGCTAGGATGATTTATAGCCCAGATTACCAGTATTTATCTGGATGACTAGGGTACTTCATAGTTAGACTTTCCTCCAATGGTGGATCATTGTAGGGATGTATTTCCATAGGACATTTCGGGTTTGCCTCAGGAGCGTGAGGTAGACTTCTAGATTGATATTGTGCCAGGATCGGCACCAGTATCCAATTCTCCTTATATGATGGCTACACCTGAGTTGCAGGAGCTCAAGAAGCAGTTGGAGGAGTTAGAGGAAAAGGGTTTTATCCGAACTAGTACTTCTCCTTGGGGTTCACCTGTCTTGTTTTCAAAAAAGGAAGATGGCACCCTTCGGCTTTGTGTGGATTATCGGAAGCTGAACTAGTTGATGATCAAGAACCGATATCCCTTTCCGAGGATTGATGACCTCATTGATCAGCATTGAGGATCCTGAGTGTTCTCTATGATCGATTTAAGGTCCGTTTATCATCAGTTGCACGTTAGATAATCAGATATACCTCTTAAAGCCTTCAGGAGCAGGTATGGTCTGTACCAGTATACAATCATGTTGTTCGGTCTCACAAACGATCCAGCAGTTTTTATGGCACTGATGAACCTAGTGTCTTATCTGTACTAAGATAACTTTGTGGTGATTTTCATGGAAGACATCCTGGTGTACTCTCACACTCGACATGACCATGCCACACATCTTGAGATCGTTATGAGTACACAGAGAGAGAATCAGTTATATGCAAAGCTCTCAAAATTCCACTTATGGATGGATCAGATTCACTTCTTGGGTCATGTCATCCCAGAGATAGGAGTATCAGCGGTCCCAAAGAAAGTGAGATTTTTCATTTCCTGGGAGAAGTCGAAGAATGTCTTTGAGGTGCATAGTTTTCTAGGGCAGGCTGGATAATACAGGAATTTCATACAAGACTTTTCACGCTTAGCAGTACCACTGACAGGTCTGCCCATGAAGGGGGTGAAGTTTTTATGGTTAGATTCTTGTGAGTCATCCTTTCAGGAGCTGAAGTGGAGGTTGACATCAGCACCAATACTGGTCTTTCCAGATCCAGGGAAGGGCTATACTGTTTACTGTGATGTTTCAGGTATCAGGCTGGGAGATGTGCTTGTGTAGGGAGATGGGGTCGTTGCTTACAGGTCTTTGCAGTTGAGGCCACACGAGGGGAACTACCCGACGCACGATCTGGAGTTGGAAGTTGTTGTTCATGCCTTACAATGTTGGAGGCACTACCTTCTGGGAGAGAACTTTGTGGTTTTCACTGACCATAAAAGTCTCAAGTATATATTCACTCAGCGCGATCTGAATCTGAGACAACGCATGTGGGTTGAGTATCTTCAGTCTTTCGACTTCGAGATCGCCTATACACTGGGAAAGGGAAATGTAGTGGCTGATGCATTGAGCAGGAGAACTCAGATTCAGGCAGTTCAAGAGGCCAACAGTGAGTGGAAGCTTATGGATCTGTTCTCTATGATGCATCTGGAGGTGCGTGAAAAACAGAGACAGACTTACCTATCTTCTGTAGTTGTTACCTCTACACTTCATGAATGGGTACGGTTGAGGTAGATATCAGACTCAGAAGGCTTAGTCCTATGGGAGAGTGTGTCATGAGATGACCCTCTTCCTTGATGGATGGTGGGTGAGGATGAGATCTTGCGTTTCTAGGGACGCATATGGGTGCTAGCAGACGTACGCGTGGAGCTGATGTGGGACATTCATTCCTCAGTTTGGGCAGTTCATCCTGGCATCTCCAAGATGTATCGTGATCTATACCGCCAGTACTGGTGGCTAGGTATGAAGAGAGATGTTTCAATTTTTTTCATGAGATGTTCTAATTTTCAGCTGGTGAAAGCAGAGCATCCGCGACTAGCAGGGCATTTACAGCAGTTACCCATTCCCGAGTGGAAGTGGAACGATGTCGCGATAGACTTCGTGACCGTGTTACCGATGTCACCATAAGGGAGTGATGCTGTTTGGGATATTGTCGACAGTAATACGAAGGATGCTCACTTCTTTATGATCAAGGATACCTTCAGTGTTGATGATCTGGTACAGTTGTACATCCGAGAGATTTTACATCTACATGGAGTTCCACACTCCATTGTTTTAGATAGGGATGCACACATTAATTCTCGGTTCTGGCAGGGACTTCAGAAGGCATTGGGTACAGATGTAATTTTGAGTACATCATACCATCCCCAGACTGATGGCCAGTCCGAGCGCACGATCCAGGTGCTTGAGGATATCCTCCGAGCATGCATTTTGGACTTTGGTGGTTCTTGAGAAAAGCATATACCTCTTTTTTATTTTTCCTATAACAATAGTTTCCAGGCGACTATTCAGATGGAACCTTACGAGGCCTTGTACGGTAGGCCATGCCGATCAACTTTATGTTGGCTGGAGGTAGGAGAGGAAGCTTTGTTGGGACCTCCTCTTGTTCAGGAGACCTTAGAGTAGATATAATTGATTCGGAAGAGGATGTCTATAGCACAGTCTCGGAAAAAGTCTTATGCTGATCAGTGGAGACAACCCCTGGAGTCTGAGGTCAGGGATCATGTGTTCCTGCGTGCCGCACCGAGGTTGGGACACAAGAGGATTCAGAGACAGGGTATGATTTCACCATGGTACATTGGGCCATTTGAGGTGTTGGATAGATTTGGGCAGGTTTCCTACTACTGAAGATACCTCAGAGGTACCGGGCTATGCATGACGTCTTCCATGTTTCGCATCTCCGACGTTACTTTTCAGACTAGTCTCATGTCTTTTAACTAGAGGAGGTCGAGCATGAGGAGTATGAGTCATTTGAGAAGAATCATATCTAGATTGTTGATCGCACTACGAAGGTTCTTTGTGGCCGGTCTGTTCCTCTGGTATGGGTGCTATGGCAGCACGGGCGAGTGCAGAACGAGACTTGGGAGAGAGAGGTCGATGTACGATCACAGTGGCTAGAGCTATTCAGGGTTTCTTCTTCTACGCCATTATAGGGACATTCGAGGATGAATTTCTCTATGGGGGGATGTTTTTAAGAACCCAAATCATCATTTATGGTATGTTTTTCCTTTTCCTGGAGTTTATGAGAAAATAGTAGTTTCTTAAAAATTTTGAAGTACACGTCGTGTACTTTATGAGTACATGATGTGTACTCACTTGCCATGCCAGGTCATGTGCTGGCCGTGTCCGGGCCAGACACATGGTGTGTATGGGTGAAGAGGATTCCACTTAAAGCGGAGTATGGAAAAGTAAAGTACACGTCATCTAATCAAGAAGTACACGCTGTGTATTTCCTTTTTTCATTAAACAGACTGGGGTCGTGCCTAATCGATAGAAATATCTTATTCTCTAGTGCCTTCAACCGAGAGCGGCTCGTACAACCGCGAATCTTCTCTGAGCCCCCAATCCTCCATATGTTCTCTGAATCGACGGATGTATATTGCGCTGGAACCGCAGTGGTGAGTTCTTCTTTCTCCTAGAGCTTTGTTTTCCAATTCTCTTTCTTTCTCATGATATCGTGGGATCAAAATTTTGCGCGTTTTCATAGATCTATGTCGTTATGAGGAGAATCAAGCATCTTGGTTCAAGTATATCGATCTCCTAGGATTGAGTTAGGTGGTTTTTGCCTTACCTTTTGATGTATTTAAGTTCCATGTGTGAATTACACCAATACCCGTGAACGGGGTATTGCATGTTATCGTTTTCCCTTGTTGTTTTTATTCCATGCTTGCATGCTTTTGTAGAGTTAAATTGAACATGTTTATGGATAATTGTCATTCTTGGATGTTTTTCCCATGCCTTGCTCTGTTTACGACCTTTGGGTATTGTTAGCATTTGGTCGTTATACTTGTTTCTTTGCTTTGTGATCCTAGGATGGAATGATGTTGTTAACAATCTTGTTGCTCTGTAGACTGTTTATCCAAGTATCTATATAGGTGTACTTTGGTTATCCAAGTGGCTCTATAGGTGTAATTTGGCATTATATCATTAATATGCACTGACTGGAACATGATCGTGAGAAACAGGTGGTATAGACTATATGGGATAGACCGAGTGAGCTTCCTATAGAGTCTTAGATATTATAGACTATATGGGGATAGACCGAGTGAGATTCCTCAGAGATTCGTGGAAATTATAGACTATGAAGGATAGACCGAGTGAGCATCCCAGAGAACTTTTGGATATTATAGAATACAGGAGGGTAGACCGAGTGATCTTACTCAGAGAGCCATTACTTGTTTGAATGTATTTAAAACCTTCCTAGGCTAGAGGAGGAATTGACTGAGTGAGCTTCTTCAGAGAGTCTGTTGTATACCTGAGGCTATAGGATTATTGACCGAGTGAGTTTCCTCAGAGAGTCTATAGACCTTGGGGCCAAGAGGGTTAGACCACGTGATCTCCCTCCGAGAGTACCTGACTACGCTATACTATAAGGGGAATTGACCGAGTGAGTTTCCCCAGAGAGTATTAAAAATTGGTATGACGAAACCAGAGGGGTTAGGTTGAGTGCACTGCCCAGAGGGTTGTGTTACTTCTTGTATAATACCAGTGGGGATGGCTATGAGTACTTCCCAGAGGGTTTCCTGCTTGTGTTAGCTGTTCCTTCACTGCTGATTGTTGTTCTGTGGATTGATTACTGTTGTATATCATCCTGCTTTACTTCTTAATGGTTACTACCTGCTGTTTACTGTTACTAGTTACTGCTTACGATACTATTACCTACCATATACTCACTAACTGTAAGGCACTGATCTTCGGGTGGTTGCCTACTAGGATTAGTCTCCCACTTTATTTGGGTCATGCTTTTAGGCCCAAACAGACTATGTTATTGTAGGTATAGACAAGGGAAAGCACCCTTCGACTTCTGGTACATGATTTCTTGGAGCATGAGAGCATGCGACCTAGCTTTGGCTTGCGATGATGAGGGGATATTTACGTTCTTTTGTAATTGTTTCGGTACTATTTTATTTCTCAGTATTGGGACTTGTTTGGATCCTTTCCTAGATATGTATCAGGCATCATTTCATATATATACATATGTGCTCCAGTTGTTCGCTGATTTAGTCTTTTGATTTTTTTTATTGTTGGTTATTTATTGCTTCCACTATTGCATGTTTATTTACTTCCGCTGTGTACTCTACCAATGAGGGCATAGATTCTCTACTATCACATCCAAGTCCCTCACTTTTAGTCAGCAGCCTCAGGCATTTGGTGAAATTCACTTAAGGCCGTGTGACCAACCGGGTACGGGGCGCCTCTGGGTGGCTTCCAGAACCGGGACGTTACAAGGAGTTCTTTTGGAAAGAACATGTGCCTTTTCACAAATCCAGATTTGAAACATGTATAACCTAAAAATATAAGATAAAGATGAAGAAATGGTATAAATTGAAATATAATGGAGTATATATATTGAAAAAGGGATGAAAGTGTAAAACCCCAATTAAAGTGAGTTGTGTTGGAGAATTCCCTTTACATTATGTCTGAGTGCATTCTTCAAATTTATATCCTATATTAACATATTAGAATAATTTACTAAGAAAAAATAAATCCTCTTATACATGATTATTTTAATTATGTATTTATTATATTCTTTTATTGGATTTTCATGGAGTTATAGAGTTTAATTTCATCATTCAGGAGTGTTCTGTTTCTATGTTTTCATGTCAGGTTCTCTTGTACACATGAATGGACGTCCGTGTAAAATGTGGAAAAATATCTAGAATCATTATTATATGTTTTTAATGATCATACATATGTTTCAATGATGTTTTAAATAAAATTTTTACATGGTAATAAATATGAATAATTATATAAAAGTTAATGAAGACATTTCTAGGTTAATTTTAATTGTTTGTCTATCACAACATAATCGATTTGTTATATCATTTAGTAATATATACATACGCGGGTTGCAGAAAATTAATAGGGATTTCACATGAATTATATAATATTTTCAACTATTATAATGGTTTTTTAACTTCCATTAATGCATTAATGGAAAATGAAAGTGCATCGCACACGATGCCGAAATATTGATATATCACGAGTGACAATTTCATTTTTATAATAAGAGAGAGAGAGAGAGAGAGAGAGAGAGGAGTTTGATAATGTATTATCCATTAATGAGATAAAATAAAATTATATCAAATTTATAAGAGTTTTCATTCTATTTTTATAAGATAAGTTCATCGAAGTAGAAGAAAATAAATGAAATTGAAATTAAATTAAATGGAAAAGAGAGAACATTTTACCTCTTATATTTATCGCCCTTGAGAACCCCCATAGTGAAAAGGTTTTGGAATTTTGATGAGACCAAGAGCTCATGGAAGTGATAGAGGGGTTTGGTGATAGGATTGTTTAGAATTTGGGGAATACTCAAGTCTTGAGAGGTCTGAGGAAAATTGGTGGTGAGGGGAAGTATTTATAGCGGGGCAGGGGGTGTTTTCTCAATATTATATTAATTTGATTTTTATTTTGGACGAAGATTATGAATAGTTTAAGAATTATAATAAAATATTTTAAAATAATGAATTAATGTTCGATATTTTTTTTCTTACATCAATCATACATCATGTATGACTCCATAATCCATTTATTTAAATTTTATCGTAAATTATTGTATTTTAAAATTCATAAATTATTCTTGTATTTTAGAAAAATCACAAAAAAAATCACCCAAAACATTTTTCAGTGTGTAGAATTAAAACTAATAACTCAATTTTATGAAAATAATTTTCTAAATATTATTTATTTAATTATTATAAAAAAATCATCGTTTACATGGAAAATATAGATTTTAAAATTGGAAATGATTTTATAACACTTTGAAAAATTAATTAAGGTTTCATGAAATTATCATAAAACCATAAGAAATCATAATATTAATGTATCGTTAAATTTTATGAAAAAAGTTTTTATTTTAAATTAATTATGAACCTTTAATTTAATATTTATGAATTACAAAAATTAAAATACTTAATTATTAGTTTTTAAAATATTTAATTTGTTAGACTATGATATAGTTATCCCATTATTTATTTTATAATATAACTAAATTTTATTTATAATTTCATGGGTGAGTTTAGTATTCATTCTTCTGGTTTACTATTCATAACTGTCATATTACTTTTCCTAAGTACAAGTCACTATTTCATAGGTATTGGATCCTTAACATCTAGAAATACTTATTATTTAATTAATTTTTCATTTATAAAGGTTTAATTATCACTTATAAGTGATTTTATGTGATGTATAATATTTTAAATTAGTATAATATGGGGGAAATTTTACTGATAAAAGCTTGGGTCGATAAATTTCCCTAGTTTTGAATTTTTCCCTCGAAATTACAATTTATATAAACAGATGTGAGTACTTCTCTTTCATCTTATCCTCTAGTTTCAATGTTTCTTGTTCATAATTATGGTTCTTCTACAACACATTGACATGGTGGGTCATCTTCATGCATAGAACCTTGTCTCTTCTATCCATAATCTGTATTGGCTACTCCTCGTAAGAGAGATCGTCTTTCAATTATACCGCCTATGAGTTCAGTACATGTGAGGGATATGTTATGTACTTCCTCAAGTGTTATACATGGAACATATCATGAACACACGACATATTTGGTGGACGTACAAGCAGATAGGACCCGAATCCTATGCAATAATGGATCTTAAAGGGGATATTATACCTTGGGCATAGCTTCCTTTCTATCCAAAGCACATGACTCTCTAACATGGGGATGTTGAAAGAAAGTCTTTTTCTCTTTTGGTGAAGTCAAAGTCCCTTCTAAATTTGACATCATAGCTCTTTTTCATATGTTTGGAATCATTGATGTGTTACTAGATGTCATGAACCTTCTATACTTTCTCTTAAATAAAATTAGGTCTATATAGATTTCTTTCCTGAGCTTCACCCCAGCAGGCTAGATCCTATATTGATTTCCACATAGAGATTTATATTGGGACATTTAAAAACCTGAGGGGAATATATAGTTGTATGAGAAAATAAAAAATGGATATACTGATCCCAGCCACATTTTAGTTCAAATTAGTTAGCTCTTATCATATCTTTGAGTGTTTGAATAATCCATTCATATTGGTCATCATCTAGGAGTGATAGGCCACAATGAAATTTAATTTTGTACTCAAATCATGTATAATACTCCTCCAACATTTAGGTGTGAACCTATAATGACAATCAGATACAATCGATAGTGGAACCTGATGAAGTATCACCACTTACTTCACAGATATATTTTTTTATTTTGTTCAGGTAATAGTGCTTCCTAAATAGTGATAAATTGGGAAGTTATGGAGAGTCAGCCCACCAAAATCAATATCATATTATTTACCTTCGATGTCTTTGATAGAACCATGAAAAAAATCCATAGTGACATTCTCCCATTTCCACTAGGGTATATAAATAGGTTTCATCATCCCATTGGACTTATATTTCTATACTTTATGTCTCTAACATATCAAAAACTTTGAGATAATTTCTGCAATTTTAACCTTTATGTTGTCCCACCAGATGTTTTTTAGAGATTCATGACAACTAAGTGCTACTAGGATGGATAGAGAAAGTTTGGTAATGTGCATTATCCAATATATCTTTATTTATATCAGGTGATGAAGGCACCCAAAGACTTGTTCCAAATCTAATCACACCATCATCATTGATATAGAAATATTGCAACTTCCCATCCTTTAAGACATTCACTTTATTTGGTAACTCAGTCTCGTCCCTTTGCGCCTCTTTAATCATATGTTAGATCGATGGTTGGGAAATAATTTCAAAAAGGTATGATGTATTTTTTAGCATTATGATTTCTAAATCCATCCATTTCATATACATTAAGGTATAGTCTTTCTCAATCCACAACATGGATATAGTAGCATGATATTTTCTTCTAAGAACATCAACTACCATATTTTTCTTTTTGAGGATGATAGTGGTTAGAGAAATCGTAGTCCTATATTTTATCTAACTATCTAATATGTTTCATTTTGATATCCTTTTGTGTGAATATATACTTTAGGATCTTGTGATCAGTATACATTTCGCACTTCTCACCATAGATTACTTCACCATATATTTATAGAAAAAATGAAAACCTCTCACTGTAGATCTTGTGTTAGGTAGTTATACTCATGGATATTAAACTTCCATGGGGCATAGTGTATAAAAATATTAGTTGGAATGAGTACAAAACTGAAAAATTTCCTTGAAGCATCACTATATATAAAAAAACATTCTTCGCTTATTGGTAATGTGAGTAAAATGGAATTGATCATCCTCTTATTTATCTCCTTAAATATATCCAGACATTCTTCCATCAATCCATAATTTTTCCATTTTCTTGTTAACATAATGAACTGTCCAGTTAATTGTGAGGAGTTTCTCCAAAAGTGTCAGTAGTACCCTACTAAGACAAGAAAACTTCGGATTTCCATGAGACTATAATGTCTAGGTCATTATTTAATTGCATCTGTTTTTGAAGGGTCCATTTGAATTCCCCAACATGTGATCAGATTTCCCAATAATGTAACATTATACATCCAAAAATCACACATGATGAACATTCCATGAAACTTATCTTTCCATCAATGTCACCAAAAAATCATTAGTTGTTCTTCATGTTCCTTCTTTCTTTATTAGTAGACGTTAATATCATAAATAATAATTACCACAAATTTTTTGAGGTAATGTCTAAAGACACTATTCATCAAATCTATGAATATTTCTATGGCATTAGTAACATAGAACGACATTACCAAATTCTCATAGTTCTCATACCTCATACAGAAGGATTTCATCTAAATATCATACTTCTTCACCTTTAGCTGGTGATATCGAGAATAAATATCCATCATGGAGAATTATTGATGTCATCACAGATGATAAAACAAGTAACCAATCCCGGGAAGAGGATAATTTTTCATTATGGTGATTTTTTTGAGTTCCATATAATTGATATAAAACTGCATTGATCCATTATCTTCATTATAATTTTCACTCGTGCACTCCAAGGTGATGTACGGTGGAATACCAACCCTTTGACTATTCTCCCATGCTGGTAGTTCTTTGACTCCTCCAGTTTGATTTGGGGATTCCTATAGGGACACTTTCAGTTAAGATTAACTCTAGTTATGATTTGTACTGAGAACTCTACCTCATGAACTATGTTATGTCTCGCTAAATATTAAGGAAATACATTATTGTATACCCTCAAAATGGTAATTTGTCATAGGTTGATACCTTCCTTTAACCCATCCATTTCAGTGAGGTATGTTTCTTCATAGAGAATCAATGATCAAACCATTGAAGGATTTTACAAAGGGGACTAATATCATCTTTTAATTTATATAGGGGATGGGTGGATTAGAATATGAAAAAATAATTCCATTTCCCGAAAGTTTATAGTTGTTCTATATAATGAGATCTTGTCCATCCCCATTACAGCTTCAAATTTCTATTAAGGTTAGTATCACGATATTTTCTAGAAGAATATTACCACATATTCCAACAAGAGAATATTCCAACACATAGGATTCAATGATTGAACCACTTATTGTTTTTTTATATTAGTCTACATCATTTATTGAGGGCATTGATTGAATATTTATAGAAGGATTGAATGATATAAAGGAATGCGTATAAAAATAATAAAATAATACTTTTTCCATTCATTAGTAAATTGGACGTGTAACTTTCCCAACATCATTTTATTTCTCTACTTCCGTAGTGGTGATTTCATAATCCTTGCCTTCCTCTTTTGGAGTTAGTGCCTACTAACGTTGATTACCCTTTAGGACTTGAGGTTTAGTGAAATCGATTTCAAAGTGAAATTTCTCCTTATAATTATAGTATTGTGCAATGGGTTGTTCACTCCATTCCTTAAACACATTTTCCTACATCCAAAAGTATTTTTGTCATTCATGATATTGGTGGAATTATCTGTCACACTTGAAGCATTTCCCCATCCCTTTTAGTAAGTTCCCATAATTTTTCATCCTATATTTTTTACATATAGGTGGTTGAGTTTTCATTCCACATTTCTCAATAGATCCTCTACCTTAAAACCTCATCTTTCATTTCTTATCACCATAGCCAATGGACTATTTTCCAAACTGCATCACCACTTTAAGAACACATTGAACAACGTATTCATAACTAATAATATCTCAATTTTCTAGAGACTTTCAAAGGTCTCGTTTTAAAACACTAATGAATTTATTAATTTTTCTATAATTGTGAATAAAAAATACAATGAGTACCTCGAAAACCTTTTTATTTTTTTTGTATTCCATAGACGATTATACTTCCTTTTGTGTAATATCTATGAATTATATCTCCACATTTCTATGATGTTTTCAAGGAAAATACTTTTTAATAAATTCTATCGTAAGAACTTCCCACTCCATATCATCAATTGAGTTATTTGGAATGGTTTTCTTAATCAACGACCACCACTAGTTATCCTCTCCATCTAGATGATAAACGGAAAGAGCCACCTTCTCCATATAAAAATATTGAAGTAAAAAATGGTCATATCCAATGTCTTGAACCACTATTCCATGAATAGGGGATAAGAAGATCCACAAAACATTGGTGGTCCTTTCCACATAAAAGACTTGATAGTTAGTCACAACTTATTAGGTAATGTATGAAGTTCAAAATTATTATGGTTATGGTTCATAACCTAATACACCTAGGTAAGAATCTCCATAAAATTTTGATCTCCACCCCCAAGGGATTGGAAATGTAATTCCAGAATTCACTTTATTGTACCTCACACATATTGTTGGCATGGTTTCTCCTAGTTCCCACTAATTTATAAAATAGACATAACATAATTCAACAAGTGATGAATAAACAATTTATTCCATTTAGAGATAAAGTCTAAAGGAATATATTGTGAGATCCCCATGATTTTCATTTTCTAAAATAATTCTTATTAGGTGATTACATAGACATAGTCTCATATTATGGGTTTTCACAAAGGTTCTTTAATACCAATTCACCAATTAACTAAATTTTATTCCAAAATAAACTTCAGAGACAGCTCTTTTTCTTATATGACTCTTACATAATTTTTAATATAACAACAATAAATAAATACAAAAACAATACCCAATTGTTTAGTGTCTTGGGAAATTTTGATCATACATTAAATTTACAACCTAAAACATAAAAAATTATTTACTTCCTTCATCTCTAGCTTCTTATTGTTACTTAGGTTCTTCATAGTACAGGTAATTACTTGAGAATATACATCAAAGAAAAGGATGAGTTAAAACCCCAATGAGGGTATATATTTGAAATGAAATCAATATAACATGGTGTGAGAATAGTCAATATAATCATGACATTGGAATAATATCATAATCATGAGAGGATGCATTATGTAAAATCATGGAATATGGAAATTTGAAAAAATGAATCATTATGTCTTAGTGGTCAACTACCACACATAGATGTGAAAAAACATGTATCATGTTCATGAATATTTAACTTTTTATCATGATATATACCACATTTCCAAATTCATTGTATCCATAAATAGGTATGGGATCATCCTTAACATCATTAAATTTAAATTGTAACATTAACATTGTAACATTGTAAATAGGTGGGGTTATCCCGTCACATTGTAACATTAACATTTTCATGCATTCCAAATAGAACACACATATATCATATTCATAATAATACCCAATGAATGAAATAGAGTTAATTTTTTTAAATCACTAATTAATTAAAAAATTATCATTTCCAAAAGAAAAATGTAAAAATATACTTGGTATATGAGTTATAAATCTTGAGTGTAGAAAAAACACTCTCACAAGAAGTAAAATATGTGTTTTAGAAAGAAGGATTAATTTGGAAAAAGCCCTTAAATATTTTATTAAACAAGATTGGTAACATGTATATTCCTATATAGATAATATAATGATGAAGAAATTATATATAAGTATAAATAAATAAACAAGAATGTTGAAAATGGGTTGAAAGAGAGAAAACCCCAAGAATGAGAGTTGGGTTTGAGAATTCCCCTTACCATATATCTGAATCCTTTATTCACTTTAATATCCTATATATTCATATTATATGGATTAGTTAACAAATATAGAATATTGTATATGTTAATTTGATTCATTATGGATTTATTATATTCATTTATGGTCTTTTTTAGGAGTTATAGAGTTTAATTTTTTTGATTGGTAGTGTTCAATTTTATGGATTTCAAGACCAGTACACCAGTATACATGAATGGAAGTTTGTGTTAAATGTGGATAAATATCAAAAAATGTTATTATAAGTTATTAGGTATATTTAAGAAATTTAAATTGATTATAATAAACATGGTCATATTTTTATGAGGATGAATCACTAGATAAACGTAATTGATGATCGATTTAGGTTAATGTTGGCGGGTTTTTGATCACAATGAACTCATTTTGTTTTATCATTTAGTAGTATGTAAATATATTATTTTGATAACACAAATAGGGTTATAACATTCATTTCAAGATATTTTTAAACAGTTATGTTAGTTTTATTAACATTCATGAATGAATTAAAGGATATTGAATAAACACCTCCCTAAATATTGGTTAATTGACACATTATGGGTGATGATTTAATTTTTAGAAATGAGAGACTCTCTATTTGAAAAGGTTTTTGATGATTAATTGTACATTAACATTATAAAATAAAATTATAAATAACACAATTTAGTTATCATTACATTTTGATATGAGATATTGAGGATAATGGATGAAAATAAATGAAAATGAAAAGAAATTAAAAGAAAAAGGAATAGGGTTTTACCTCTTGAATTTATCAGGAATGAGAACCACCTTGTGACACAGGTTGTGGTATTTTAGTGATACCAATAGATTTTGTATGTGGTAGAGTTTATTGGGAAGATCTTTGGGCTTAATTGTTTCAATTTTCAATTATTTATAGGTGTGAGGAAAAGAGGTGGTGAGGGGTGGTATTTATAGTGGAGGATATGAGTATTTTATCATTATTATAAACCTTAATTTATTATTTTGGCTCATGACAATGAATTGTTTGAGAATTATCCATATATATATTGAAATAAAAAAAATAGTGTTTTAGATTTTGGTCCTATATCATCTATACATATGGTACGACTCCATAATTCATTTATTTAGCTTTCTAAATAAATTATCATATTTTAGTATTCATAAAAATTCATGTATTTTAGAAAAATATCAGAAATTACCCAAACCGTTTTCAATATTATGATCTAGAAAATAGACACTATTTTATGAAAATAATTTTTAAACACGAGTTATTTAATTATAAATTAAAATAGTCATTTACAAGGAAAATTCATATTTTTAAAATATAACAGATTTTGCAACACTTTGAATAATTATGTAAGGTTTCATAAAATTATATTACAACCATAAGACATTAAAATATAAATTTGTCAATGCAATTTATGAAAATAAATTTTATTTTAAAATATTAATTTAATCATAAAAATGTAATTAATTTTTTTACTTAATATAATTCCAATAATAAATAATTTTTGAAATATTTATTTACATAGAATATGATATATATATATATATACCATAAATTCTATTATAATATTCCTAAATTTAATTTATACTTTTATGAGTGAGGCTACTATACATTTTGGCGGTTTAATATTCGTAATGGTCATATTACTATTTCAAATATCACGTTACTAATTCATCAGTATTGGTTCCTTAACTTCTAAAAAACTTCTTATTTCATTAATTCATTGTTTAAAATGTTTTTTATCATGGTATATATGTTATTTTATATGATTTATACTATATGACATTAATATAAGAAAGGATAAATTGAATTGATACATGTTTAGTCCATTACACTATAAATTTTTTGTGTCAATTATATTGTAATTACACTGGTATAATAAATATACTGAGATGTTTATATGATTGTAGGAAAACCATTGTTCATATAATTTCTATAAAATGGTAAAATAAATTGTCTCTTTTGCATACCTTTGGACTACAACCCCCACATAGTGATATGATTCAATTTCCCTCATGATATTTTATAGTTAGTTATTATGATGGATTTAATGATCATATATGACATTAATTTGATAACTATGATTCTGTAAATATAATATATTTCATAACTTATTACTCTTACAACCATTAAAAAAATTATATCATTGCTCATTTGTATATGTGGACTACCACATCAACTTGGTGATGCGTTTCAATTTTCATGCTAGCCCTTCATAAATGATTCTAAAAATTTATTTAATTTATAAAAATGAAAATTATTTGAGAATTAAAAACATATGGATGGTCTTACCAAGGCCCCTTTGACCAAGGCCAGCCTACCAAATTTGTTATGATATTATAAAATAAACATCCTTAAAATGTCTGACATGAAATTAATTGTCTTAATAAATATATATTTCAAGGTAATAAATGAAATAAATGGGTTATTAATGAGTTAATTCAACATGTAAGGGTTCTTAATAAAATATAAAATCAATTCTAGTTTATTATATATGATTTAAAGCATGTACGTGGTAGAAGAGACCTCAGATAATGGGTTTCATAACTCAATTTATTTTTATTAACTTATATTAATTAATTGTTTTTTTATTTATGAAAAGGTTATGTGGGTAATTTATATGATTATTTTATATATTATTTAAGTTTTTTATGTATATTTACATTTTTTACATGTAATCACTTTATTAATTAATTTTCAATTCAATATTTTGATCTTTATAAGGGTCTCTCCTCCCACTTTTTTTCTGTGAGGCATGTTCCATATTCACTACTTGTTTCCTTAATTTGGTGCATATAAATCATCTTTTTATGAAATATTGTGAATCTATTTATATTTTTGGTATTTAATAACTCATTTTATGTTATTCATTTCATGGTGGTTATGATTCATTAGTTACCAAAGTGGTAGGGTTTTATTAAATAATATCATTTTTATTCAAGAATGATTTTGTTTAAATATACATAGAAATAAATTATAAATAATTTATCTCTTAAAATCCTACAATTTTATTCTTATATGGTTATATGTGGTGTTTACATGATTTTCATCCATTTTAATCTCTAAATTACATAATATGATGGATTTGTTTTAATAAATGCCAACATTATACGTATTTGGTCAAAGAAATTTTTATTACCTATCCATGTTTTCTAAAAATGATTCATGAATGACCTTATTTAAAGTTAAATTATTTATTAATTTTATCGTCAACTGTTATTGAATTTATTTGAAAAGGTTTAATGGAATAATATTTTAAACATTACTCATATGGAATTTTTTTACATTATTTACAATGTCAAAAAATAATGTGTTTAACATATACGGAATATCCAACTCTTCCCTTCATCATGAATAAAAATTGTTTTTATTATTAATTTATAGCCTTTCATTGTTTTTTAGTGATTTTTTTCATAGGATTCGGTAAATTTAGATATTCTAAATAAGTGATTTTAAAATGAAAAGGTTGTTTTGTAAATATATCTTCCAATGATATTTTAATAGTATTTTCATCTATGAAAATATACATTGATGAATATAATTATTTACTGCGGATATATTCTAATGATACCATAAAAATTATTTATCAGGAGTGATTATGATATTATTATTCTATTTGTTGAATGGGGAATGTATTGAAATTTCTTATGTTTGTTATTATAATACATATAGTTTTTAATTATTATTTCATAATGATTATGTCGTATTATGTATTCATTTGATGAATGCATTTGACTTATTTAGTGATGATAAGTTGTAGGGACTAAAGATCCCACCAATGTATCATTAGGATTCATGATACAAACTAGCATAAGTATTTTTTGTATTCCTATCATATAATTTATGATGTCATGGCACAAGGCTTGTATGATATGTCTAAGATTTCATGGAACATGTTTTTGATGGAATGATTATGATTCTCTGAATTGTTCATTCAACCATTATAAAACCTTTTATTTTTTTCCATGTGATTATTTATGTTCATAGGTTATCCATTAATATTTTCCCCTTTTATGATATTGGTTTTATGAAGTACTTCATTATTATTTATCATTGACATATTTTTAATCATTTGTTTATTTTGAGATATATTTTTTAATATTATTTCCCATATTTTGAAAATGAGCTTACCATTTAGTATATTATCTTTTCCCTAGAATTATAAGAGTGGATCTATGAATTATTTTAGGGAAATTTTAGAGAAATAATAAAGATATCTCATGAATTTTATTGTTTTATTTAATTTTTCAAATATAAGGTGAGAATAGTTTTTTAATATAGTCTCCATACATTACTAAACTATTGGATCCCTTAGGATGTGATATATTGTATCTTTTTACAATTTATTTTGATTATTATGTTCTATAGGATACCTGATTTTTGGTGTTACACATATGGGTAGTGGTATGTATTTATGGAGTACCACTTTCCATTTTATCTGATTTTGATTTTTGGATTACATAAAAGATACATGGAATTTTTAATAATAATTAGAGAAAATTATGGGTTTTAGAAATTCTTTTCATCCAAATAAAGATCTTCAGTCCGAGAGTACCATTAAAACTCCACAGGATATAATGGGATCATGTTCAATTAATTTACAAGGATTTTGGGAACAAACACCATATTTGAATTATTATATAATAATTTTTTACCTTCTATCATTTAGATAACACGATATGTGGTTCATTATGGGATGATTCTAGGAGTTAAACATACTGGGTTGACGTTGGGGAGAGGAATATGATATGTCTCGACCATGACTATGAAAATATGGAAACTATTTAAACCATTAAGTGGAATATGTAAAATGAATAAAGTGCTGAAATTCGCTGAAGAGATATAGCGTTTGAATTTTTTAACAAGGTTTTATGTCAAATATCACCTTAGATGTGGTTATGAAATCTGGGAAGAAATAGAAGTTAGTACCTAGACACATAAATCCCTTATATATCCTTGATCTTGTTAGGGTCATAACCTATTTATTACCAGTCCCTCTACACCATGCTCATATGTAGAATATTTTTTTATATCATTTGTATAAATTATATACAAAATACCTCACTTGATCTGATATTGAAATTTTCATAATTGGAATCTCAACGTTTATTTAAATGACACCATAGGGAATTATTGGATCTAATTGACAATGTTCTATAGAACAGACCACCCGTCATGCCAATATTCAATGGAGGAATAATAATTTTGGGGAGGCCACCTGGGAATGTGGGGATGTGATGAGAGATAAGTAACCACACCTATTTTACTCAATAAAATAAATTTTTTAGTTTGAACTTTTTTAGGGGTAGGTTGAATGTCATAAACCCCATTTTTTAGATAATAATTTACTTAGTTAGATACCATGGGATTATATTATCTTGAACAAAACACTTAAATAAATAGAAAACTGTATTATTCTAGTAAAATTATTAAATATAAATGTTAATTTATATTTTTAAGATTCATGGGTTTCAATAGAAGTTACTACCTTTTTAAAATGATATAAAATGGTATTAAAACGAATACACATTTTATGGTTACAGTGACACTATAGTTATAAAAATTATTTTTATATGTGACATGAACTAATACGAAAATTAAAATATTATCAAATCAAAACTATTTGTTAAATTTATTCCACATTTTGACTCATTAGGTCTAAATTATATTAAAACTCATTTAATTAATGTTGTCTAATTTTTATACGTTCAATTAAATTATTATATTTTAAATAATGAATATAATATAATTTGTAAACACACATATAATTATATCATCAAATAAATTATTTTTAACAAATTATAAATAGAAATAATAACACCTAATTGAATAATCATCTTATATATAAAAAAGATTCTCTCTATATACAATGTCTCAATTTAAAAGTTAATTTCATTTTTAGAATTTGAATTAGATTAAATAAAGAATAAATTTAGTTTCTGTGTAAAAAAATATGGTAAAATGGTTGTCTACTATTTTTTGTAAGACATATTCCACTTCGGTAAGTAATAGTTTCCTCGGTAAAAACAAACAATTCTAAAAAGTAAAAATATACGAGTAAATGACTTAAAAAGGCATGAAACATGTGAAAAAACATATAGTTGAGTAATTATAGATAATATCTCACCCTATAATCAATTTATTTTCACTTTTTGACCCATTTATACTTGAATAATTTCATTCCATTATTGAAAAATAATGGGTGTTAAAATAGTTCCATTTTTATCACTTATTAAAGAGACACACTTCTAACAATTCATGTAACACAAATATAAATGATGTTATTATTTAAAGCCCATTATTTTCTCCCACTATAACCCTCTACCACATTCATAACTATATTTTCCTTAATATATCCCAAACCCCTTAAAAATAAATGATATATCAAAGAGAATATTATTTTCCTTTATGTACCTTTCTCTCTTCACATTAGTTTTTTTCCATGTTTTATTAAATGACCACACCAAAACCATTTTATCAAAATTAATTCAACATAAATACCATGATATTGTTTTATTATATCAATGTATCAAAAAATATCTATTCCTCCCTATCATATTTTAATTATTAATGAATATTGATCATGCATTTGGTGTACTACCACCACCCCAAAGAGGTAATTTGTTTTTTGTTTTTAATTTAAATTTTCATTATTTAATATAAATACAATAATAATAATTAAATAAAATAACATAATATAATTAATATATTAATTCTGATGTTATAATTATGATATTCAAAAATATAAAATTTCATTAACATACTCACCTATCGAATTTTGGTATGATCATGTTGGTATCAATCTAACCATATACTTTAATAGTCCTATAGAACTCTCTCATAGACCATTATGGGATATTAATTAATATTTTTATTATAATTTAATAAAAAATAAATTATTTTATTATGGATATGTAATGGTTATATTAAGTATTTAACATATTATTAAAATATCATATTAGATTGCTAAAATTACCAAAATAAACCGACTCTAATTTCACTTTTAGAGAAAAAATTAAGAAAAATATATATAATAAATAAATATGACAAGATAATAAATGTTACCTATTAAATGAAATATATATAAATAATTTTCCAAAAATTATACTTAACAAACAAATCATTATTATTCATGATGTTAGGTGCACACAATGAATAAATCAAGAGCAGGGTATGGGTCTCCTTAACTTAATTCCCGACCCATTAGCTCAGAGTCTTTCTTACATGAAGAAAAATTTTATGATTTATTTTGTCATTAAAATCCATTATTTTATATGTAATGTACACTTTTTCCCTAGGTAAATTAATATTCATCATTAATAACCACTTCATTGATAACACTTTTTTCAAAATAGAAGTTTAAAGATGTTAAGAATAACTCTCATTGATACCAATCCTTCTTCTCTTCCATGTCCATGTTATTCTAATGGAATGTATTATTTCTTAAGGAAAAAAAAATTTTATTTTATTTTTAAAACATTATCTTTTACATATTTATTGATACTAAAATCAATTAATGTTTCTTGGTAGCATTTTTAGAATAAAAATGACTTAAACACGTTTACAATGATATTTATTTTCATTATTTCCCACTTATTTCGACTAATTTATTATTTTAAATATATTTTATTTTGAAAATATTTATAAACAGTTTTTAAAAAATATTATCTTTCCATTTTTTTTTGAATGTAATATTCACTTAATCTTTTCTAAAAATGTTAAAATGTTTTTATAAAAAATATTATATACTAACATCTATTTTTTATCCAATGATTGTCTCTCATGAAGTATTGTTTTTATCACCCTATATTATTTATTATGAAATGATTAATTGTGAAAAATAATAATGTTTATATCCTATGATTTATGAAGTTTATGTTTTTTAACTAAAAATAAGATTAATAGACCCATTATTTTTTCTAAGGGTTATTTAAGATATGATGAAGAATGATTTGAAGTGTCATAGATATGTATATATTTTGATGGTTGGGGTACTATATCGCCATATAATGAATTAGTTTAAGGTTATATTTCATGATATAGTCAAACATATACATAAGAAGTTTTTTAACACAAATGTGAGCATAAATAGTTTTCCCTAATTTTTAGGTGTTGAAATAATAATTTTTTTTCACATCAGTATGAACATAATGAGATTTTATGATAATGGATCTAATATGATGTTGATTTTACCATATTCATCTATTTTATATCAAGTAATTATATTTTTAAAATATGGATTTAATTTTCATGATTTGACATGCTTTTATGTGATACTATGTTTTATGTTATTTTTCACATTTATGTCATGATCATATGTTTTATGATTATTGATATTTATTTTGTTCCATGTAATATTTTTGTTGATCATTAATGATATTTTTATGATATTATATTTCTATAATGATTTTTGAAGATCATATATGGTCTCATGACATTTTATTAAGATATTTATACCTTCCTCATGTTCTATTTCACATTTATGATATGATATATAAGGATAAATCATTCCTTTGGTGAGCGTCTGAGATAAAAAAATTCTTATTTTTCAATATCCCATGTTAAGAAGATTATTATATAATGTAATATGTCTATAAAATGGGTTTTAGGAGTTTAATTAAGGATATTTTTTCATGTTTTCTTTAAAATAATATCTTTATATAGATAATCACCAAGACACGAAACATTTTTGTCTATAGGTTCTGTGACTATTTGTGAGATACTAAATTTAAACAATGAAAATATAGTATTTTTATATCATGTTTATATTTAATATATTTAATAAGAACTGTAGTTATTTTTACTTCCATGAATTCATGTATTTGATTTTGGCCATATTCATTGATAATATTTTCATATACTCGAGGTTAGAAAAAGAAATTTTCAAGAAACGTAGTGATATTTTATAATTCCAATGGAACTATTTGATATATATAAAGTTTTCATCATGATTTTTTTAAACACAATTGGTTTATTATCATGGGAATATGTAGTCTTAGCATCTATTTAATGTTGATTTGTCAAATATCAATGTAATATACTATTATGGAGAATCGAAGTATATGGTAGTGGTTTTAGTATCATTGGTCTCATGGGGTATTATCTGAGCATCATGTTTTAATTATCCTTTAATATATTTCAATTTTCAACTATGACTATTTAGGACTAGATTTTCCTATAGACTTAGATGTTTCTAGAAAATTTTGACCATTATAAGAAGATGTTGATCAATTCCCCCATTGTCCAATATCCAGAGGGTGGTGTTTTTTTTGAGGATTCAAATAATTCTACTTATCATAGGATGTGATTTTTTTATATATCAATGATTAGTGACCATATATCCATCTTGGTGGTTACATCCTTATGAATGTAACTAGGCTTCCCAATATTGTAAATTGGAAATAATAGTAATTTAACTAAATATCTAAAATAATTTCACTATCAGAGAGATATTTCTATTCTTCGTAGACGAAACGTTTTTGAGGAATATACTCTATAACCATGATAGAAATATTTGTTTATAGGGATTGATATAGTTTAGGATATTGACATACACTACACCCCAATTAATATAATCCTTGCTTCCAATGTGATACACATTAAGTCACTATGATATGATTCTCAAGAGTTTATAGATCATATTGAGTGTGATAAATGAGATAATAACATTGATTCTTGGTATGTTGGGAGATATACTAAGTGGTTTTATATACAAAATTATAGTGAAATAATCCTTAAATATATAGATATTAAATCCTTAGTAGGGTATAATAAGACGTAATGGTGATGTGGGATCATATATTTAATGTTAATACTTTAGAAGGATAGTTGAAGAAGTATTAACAGCAGATATTATTGGATGGGAGATTTTTTATTCCATTTGCTGTGTGTGAGGGAGTTTTCTATGAGTTACATAGAATATACATATAAATTCATAATGGTGTATCCAATATGTAACATGCCTTGAGGATAAAATTATGGTGGACCAAGATGATTTGATTTGTAGCGAATTATATGTCACAAATAATATATTTTTAATTGGTGAAGAAAAAACATTATGTTCCTAGTGGTTTGTTAAAACCGCTGAATTATCTCGAGTTGATGTGGGAGGACATATAAATGGATTTTTAACTCATTTTCCATGATCTCAATAATGGTATGAAGCTCTATGGGTGATCCTGCATCAGTCGATAATTTTTTCTTATTTCTTACTCATTAGGAATCCTGGAGTTATGGATATTATAACTAGATGGTATATGAATGAAATAAGGATTTTTAATGGGGTAAAAATACCAATATATTCATATATGGATAATCATGTTTACATCATGAGTATGGGTAGTTCTCTAGAATGAATTTATCTCACAGCTACACCATATAAGTGCTTTATATCATCCAATAGTTTCACATAGAGATTTTACCAGTTTGATGTAGATGGATATTTTGTGAACATATATTATATGTTATAGTGGATTACCAGAGAATAATAATAATTTGATCTAGTTTTATTATAAAAATATATTCCATTTTCATATTATAATGAAACCATTTTATGAATTGTATTTAAATCTTTCCTCTTATCTATTATGTTTCATCATGATTGGGGAGTCAGTGGTCCTTGGACTAGATGCGGTGAAGAGTACAACAGAGTTGGTTTAGATTATTCAATAGTGGATGTAGGTGGTATAGGAACTCTAAAAATATTATAATAATTGGATTATGATGAGTAAGTATTTCAAGGTTATATATTTTCTAATCTTGAATATATTCTATCATCATGAAGAATATAGTATTGGTTGATGGCGTGTTATATTTCCCCATTTTATTGTCCAATTTGATGTGTTCAAGCATGAAAGTGGGGTAGCATATCAGTTGGAACTTCCATACCTGATTAGTTGGATAAATGGGGACTTATATTTTTTTTTAATATTAATGAATATATTCATGATTAATTCCATTTAATTGATTTTGGGGTGTTGGATTTCGACAATGAAACAATGTTCATTGATAAACTAGTTGATATTTAGGATCATCGAGAGAAGGTATTTCATGGGAGAGCTATTCCCTTGGTTCATATATAAAAAAGTAATGATTGAATATAGGAATATACATGGGAAAATAAGTTTTATATGCACACGAAATATCCATAGATATTTTAAAACTTTTTTTTCTTTATTTATGAGGTGTCATATTTTATGTGGAATATTTTTAGATCATTTTACATAATTCCATTTTTTTGGGATTATTTATTTTTGTGTGTTTCTTTGTTCATTAATGGTGATGTGGCATTTTTTTAGATCAGTATCATATGTATTGTTGGGTTTGGTGGTATTTTTACTTACAGGTTGGTATTCATTTTAATGGATAAAGTTTTTTGAGTGATATCAAACGTAAGACTCATGTTTTCTTCTAATCCCTTTCCTTATATTTTTTGGGTGTTTGGTTTGGTTTCATAGAGATTTTGAGATTTTAATAATTTTCATCATATAATTTTTTTGTTTTATAATTATTTTTTAATTTTATTTTTAATTAAATTATTATTGATGTAATTAATTGATGTTTTGGTAATTATTCATTTTTGAACTTTTTTTATATTGTTAACATAATCTGATATCATATATACTGAATCATTGTTTCTTATGATAATACATAATACAATGTATTTAGGTGTGTTATTCTTGAAAATCTAATAAAAAATAAATTCCTCTTTTACTTTCCCAAATAATATATGTTATGTACGATGAGTAAGAAATTATCACCATGCATAACATCTTAAAAATTGATTTTAGTAGATTAAATTATCTTATTTATCAATTTTTATCAATTTTTAACATATTACATAAAAATATTTCTAATGGAAAATATATTGCATATAATTTTTTATCAAATGAAGAAATCTTGAGTATTAATATTTTCTAAAGGAGAACATCTTATACATCATGAGAAAATATGTGAAAAATAAAATTTATCAATATTTTGAATAGGAAAACATCTTACATATAATTTTATGTGATGTTAAATATCATAGGTATTTGTATTTTATAAAGAAAAACATTTTACAAATCATTTCCAGCTATGTGAAACAACTTACATATCAAATATTATACAAAGGAGAACAGATTATGTATTGAAATGTCTTAAGTATTGAGTTTTTTACCTTTAATCATCTTATGTATAGATTAAATACACACAAATATATGTTACATATAAATGGTCATGAATTTCAAATGTTTTATAAGTATGTTATATTACTTTTCTATTTCATCAATTTTCTCCAATTCAACAAGAACAATATTTTATTACATAAAAATGGAATTTTAATGTGAAAATTAAATAAATCAATGATGTTAATATATAATTCAAATCCCATTCAATAAATGTTTTATGAAACCAATTTTAATAATTTAAATATGATCTACATACAATAAATTATCATTACTGATTTAAATGAATATTTGAGCGGTTTTGCCTAGATTTTGAGGGGAATAACTAGGAAGATATCTACAAGATGTGGATTATGTTATTTAAATTTAGAAATTTTCTCTTATATATCTCTTATTACATTATAAAATATAGATGATAATAACCCTACGATTCAAGTTCAACTATCCCACTTCAATTGGCTCTTGTTCTCCATCATCTGTCCTGACATATAATCATATTTTCATTTTCCTATTCGTGTGTGAATATTTGCTGAATCACTTATATATGTAGAGGAATTATGAACTATATTTTATTTCCTTATATATAATTGAATTATTTTGATATTTCCCCCTTTGATTCAATGGAAAAAAATTTACCTAAAAAGGAAGATAATGAAAAACTAGAATAATATACATGAATGGATGACAGTATCTCAAGATAAATTAATTTTATTTTTATTTTTTGGTTATACTTGTTTGAGATTTCTAATATGTATTCAAATTACTAATTTTAAATCCTAAAATTGATATTTATATTTATACATAAAATAGGCTTTGTTGTAGTGGTTTGATGTTGGAATCACATCTCATAATAGTATAATGATCCAAAGATTTTAATAAATTGTTTATTTAGTATATATAGAAACTATTTGATGTAGATAGTGGAAATAGATAATTCACTTGTAAATAAATTTTTTTTATTTTGACTATTTATTTGTTTGATGATTGTTTTTGTTGAGTTTTTTAAAAAATAGTTCTTATTTTATGTGAATAGGATGTTTTGTTTTGTTTTTTATGTGGGGGATATATGTTTGATGTTTAATGAAATTTTCAAAGTCCATGTTGTATAATATGGAATGGAATATTATTAGATGAACTAAATTGATGTTGGGAAGAAGTATATAACTTTAATATGATTTCATATAATGAATATATATGATGTAAAAAGAGAGGTTATAGTTGGAGAGAATGTGGGGGTGAAATATAAATGTGTTGTTAATAAATATTAAAAATGAATAGAATAATTAATCTTATATAATTGGTAAGTGAGAAATATAGAAAATTATTTAACTGTTTATTAAATATATAAATATGTGTTTTTTTGGTTTATATATATTGGAAAGAGGGATGGTTGTTGATAGAGTAGTTGTTGTAATGGTTACTGTACAATTATATAGATGTGATGATATTCATGGATTTTGGTAGTTCTATTTTGAACAGAACCCTTTATATTTTTCTCCATGGTCATCTTATCATATTTTATTTTTCCTTGTGTTTTATTACACACCAAAACCAAGTCAAATAACCTTATAGATGAAGAAATATTTTTGGTTTTTGATGTTTTCCCACACATTCATATTGGTGAGGGGATGAATATGTAACTACTCCATTTCCCCACTCCTTCTTACAGACATAGAAATGATGTTATAGACTATGGTTTACATTCTAGGGTATGTTTACAATGATTTAGAAATATGAATGATGTTATGATGATGGAATATTGATGTTTCAAATAACATGGTTCATGTATTGTAGAGGGTTGGCATGTAGTAGGTGTCCTTCTTGTTCAAAATACCTTATTATTTTATAAATGTGTATCATTATTGAGATATGGGTATGAGATAGATGGTTGTGGATTAGTTTCAATGAAGGCATTTAACCCTATGCATATTGGGGTAAGTAGGGTTATGGTCTGACATAATAAAATATGTCCTGATATATCAGTATACATTCAATGATTGTATGATTATGGAAGGGATGAGACTTCCATTATTCTTTTCATTTTGTAATGAGAGTAATTAAATAGATAAATTGGTAGATGGTGCCCTCTTTTCTGTATTCATGAAATTACATTATTATACATGGATGAATGATTTTTTAGAGGGACTCAGTGAGGTTTTGTTAGTTGACTTGTTATAGGTGCCTATTGGAAATACTATTTACTCACTAAGGAATCAGAATGCTTCTAACACCTTTTTAATGAGATATATTTTTTAGGATCTCACTATGTATACACATATATATACTAAACCATATATATAAATATTTGTTACTTGTTTCGTAGAAGAATTTACATACTAACCTGGAAATTATTATCTAAAATCTACAAGACATGATTGGTGTAGCTAGTTAGATGTTTTACTTTGGTATTTTATTTTATTTTTGGTGATATTTATTTGTATGAATATTTCACGATTTTTTTGTTTTTATGGGTTTTTATTTCATTTATATTATGGTTTTTATTGGTTATTTTTTTAATTAACCCTATGTTTTATGAAGGTAATGACATCCATTCCTATGATTGACTCCCTTTGTGTCAGTCTACACCCCTCGAACTATTCGATATGGTCTTTGGGGAAACTCTCTTATCTAGTGGTTGACCCATGAGATGTTTACAATGGGGTAGGGTGATAAAAACCTAGTATCAAAGGTTTTTTATGATTTAAGATATACATAGGAGTTAGGAACAGTGGAGTACTACATTGTATTAGTTGGAAATCCATGTTAGGCCCACTTAGTGTGTGATCTGGGATGTTAGTTAATCCTAGACATAGTTGATGAAGACCCCCTATAATCTATTTAATATACAATAATAGTACTAATAAAACTAGTTATGATAATACAAATTGCAATGTAGAGACTTTTGGAATGTATGTGAATCATACTTCATCATTATAATGTCTGAATTATCCTAATTTGGTCAATTTTAGAGTAAAAAATTAAATAAAACTCAATATATTTCATACAAATAGGCATAGTACTTCACTTATTATTTATAACAATATAGATTATTAATCATTTTTGTGTGGATCTTGATGGTGATGTGTGATATGATCCCCCAGTTGACTGCCAATGTGTCATACTAGCATAGGTGGACAAGGCATGGAGTATTATGTTATGTCAGTTACAACATTAGGGACTTGATAAGTGTGATGTGAATATCACTGATTTGGGTATATATTATTGGTTAGATGATTTTGAGATCACATACATCTGGATCCATGAGATGATAGAGGATCGGGTTTTCTTGGATGTTTGTTATATGTGAGGATCTATTTTCTTGTGGATGATTTCATACCACTTGGAATGGAAATAAGCATAAATATTATCAGATTAATTCTATTGGTAGTTTCATTTAGAGTTCCTATCATCAATTATGAGTGAATGGAAGTCACTCAAGTTTCTATTTCTTTATTAGTGGATCTTGAGTGTGTGGGTGATTAGAAATCACTTCAAGGACATTCTTTAATGTCTTCTGGTATTTTCATAAATAAGGAGTCTATACCTCATAATAGTGTGGAGGAACAATATTCGATCATCTTCAATTCAGTCATCAAATTTTCAATGCCTATGTATTTGTAGGTGTTGATGAATAAGGGATGATCATGTATATTCAAAAATTCTCAATATAATCTTTAGAGGGTATCCATATGTGCCTTTAGAGGATACGAACTATGGATGTGGGATCCTAGATGTTGGATAGTTATGGTTTTCGCCATTATGGAGTAATAAACAATAACATTAATAATTTTTTTCTCAGGATAGTTTCTCTCATGTATCCACTAATATATTTTTTATTATGTGATAGACATTTTTATGTCATAATCATCAATGATTCCAATGATCAACTATCTATGTTTATATGCATAATGTGGAAATACTATTCCACTTTTATCCCCAATAATAATTTCCTCTATGGTTGAATCACAAGTAGGGTACAAGAACATTATAATGATTGTATTTTGATCTTGATGTGAAGAAACAAATGATATCTCTCACCCATAGGAACATTGGTCAAAGAATGGTTATGGAGGAGGTATCAATAAGGGTAAATAGGGTAGAGGATCTGGATTCTAAAAAATGTTTGATATAGAGAATCTAGTTCTTGAATGATCATATATTATTTTATGCTCCCTATTCTTATAATCCACTCTTTATTTTTATTTGACTTTCTCTAGAGCATCAAACTCATTTATTTAAATATCCTTGGTATATTCCTTAGTAATTATGGAAGGGAGGCTTCTAGTTCTGATGGTGTTGAATATTCTAGTTAGAGGTCAATCATTTCAATTTTAAAAGCTTTGGGGAAGTGTAATGATGTTGGGGGAAATATCAGTTATTTACAATGTTCATCTTAACAAATATACAACCCTACGATGTCATTGATGTTTTCAACTGGTTATATTTTGTGCGTGACATCGTTGGATACTTCTGGGAAAGATTAGAGTTCTATGATGAGTAGTTCTAAAGTGTTTTGTTCACCGTCAAATAGAATTTTTGGATGAATAATATATGGTTGGGGCCATACATGTCTCAATTAATACCATTATCCTTTTATTTGGTAGAAGAATAGGTGATAGAGTATCCTAGAGTGATGGAGGAGTCTCTAAATATTTTTATGAAGAAATTGTTCCTCTATCCACAATATGTGATATAAACATTTTTATATAAAAAAATCCCATGATATAAATAATTAATATGGATTCTTATTAGATTTGAAAAAAAAATATGTGACTTGAGGATCCAGATCAGTGATTTCATGCATAAGGGTTTCATGCAACCTAGTGTATCATGGTGGTGTTCTCAACTGCTATTCTTGTAAATAACATATGCTAGTTTATGGTTGTGCATTGATTATTTATGGATTAATTAGTTCATGGTCTTTAATTGGTACCCTATCATATTAAATGATTATTTTTTGATTAGTTTAATTGATATAGATTGTTTTTAATGAATGATTTTAGGTCTAGTTTTCATCAAATGAGTGTAAAGGATGATGATATTCCAAAGTATCAATTTATGTAATGATATGGGAATTGATAGTTCATTATTCATCATTATTGTGTCATTAAAATCCCTTATTATTTTATAGGACTCATAGACTCTACTTTAGTTCAGTTTCTAGATAAGTTCATAGTAGGGTTCATCATGGAAATTCTCATATTATCTTGTTCAAAGGAGAACTATTATATGAATATTAGGGATACATTACAAGGAATTTGGTACCATATAATCTATGGAAATTTTTCTATGTGAATTTTATAGACATGATCCAGGTAATTTCCATTGGCATGTGGTTTCTTGGTAGGTAATGACAATTAATCCGTCAAAGATCATGGTTGTTATTTCTTATGAATCACATAATGATGTTGTAGAGGTTCGAAGAATTTTTTTTTCGAGAGGAACTATCAGAGGTTTGTGTTCTTATCATCCCTGATTTAATATCAATTATGTTCTTTAAACATGAAGGCATATGATTTTCTCTGGACTTATCTATGCCTGATGGCTTTTAACTACCTGAAATAGAGGCTGACTGGTGCCCTTATTCTTCATCTTCTAGAGTAGAGACCGATTCTTAAGAATTTTTCCACCCTTATAATTTGAGGTTGGTATTTATGAAAAAAATACCAATGATAAGTGATATAATATATTTTTATGTTGTTACATACCAATGATTCTAAATATTCCACAAATTATCTCAAGTTGGAAAAAGTAGTTTTTTTTTCTCTGAGTATATTACTTCATCAGAGAGAACATTGCGATCCTTATAGTTAAATAGGTTTTGTGGTATGTTTTATAATAGTGGTGTGAAAATATATTTCAGTGGTGGTGGATAAATTTCATTTCATAAAACTAATTTAGGATATATTACAACATAGGGAAATGAAATTTGATTTTTGATGCACTGTGTATGGATTCAAGAGGATATGTTTAATGGGGGGTTTTGAGAATATTTGAGAGGGATTTAATATCATTTCGTGATGAATCATGATATGGGGGTGGTAGGTGGTAGGTTTTTATTGTTCCTTATTATATTGAACTCGTTTTCATGTCGCATATAAAAGAGTCTAAGTACAAGGAATTAATGTTAGAGGTTTTACGAGATTATATATTTCATTATGATACTCTAGATGGTTTTTTAGTGGATGATAATCATTGGATTTTGTTTCTGGGAATAAATTTTACTCCCCTAATGGGGTGTGAGAGGGATCTATATGATTTAAATATATTATCCTTAGTAGTAAATCATGTTATATCCATGATGTAACAATCCTTGTCAATCTAGAAATGGTGTCCTATGAGGAGGGGATTAGTAGTTGAGATATTCCCTTTATATTTAGTCTATAAATAGGATATGGATCAACATCATGTCAAGAAGGTTTTTTTGTATCCATTACATGTACCTAAGTTGGAGTGGGAAGATATCATGGGGGATTTTTTCAACAATTTACAATGTGATCATAGACGACATGATGATATATGGCTGACCATGGATCTGTTAAAAAAGTTAGGAATTTTTTATACCCTTATGGCGTCTGGTTCTGTGGATGTTCTTTGAAGGTGGTATATGGATGAAATATTGAGGCTCCATAGGGTACCCAGAACCATTCTGTCATATTTGGATCATCATTTAACCTCATAATATTGGGTTGGTTTCCACCATGTATTGGGAAACAAAATAAACCATAGAACATATTTATGAATTTAGAAAAACGGACATAAGAAGTGATATATTCAAACACTAGAGGATATGAAATAAGAAGGTGTTTTTTGGTATTGGTGGATAATGGGTGAAGCACCCACCATTGATCAAGTTTTAATTTAAAAAATTTACCACTCATCCATTATAATGGACCCATTTAAGGTTTTGAATGAGTGTAATGATATATGTACATTAAAATAAATCATAGTTGGGGAGTTAGTGGTCCTTTGGTAAAATGTGGTGCATAACACAACATAGATGGTTTAATTGATTCTGGAGTATGTATTGGTGGAATAGGACTTACCAATGTTACACACTAATTATAAGAGGAGGACTCTATAGTTTTTGATAATATATCATGTATTATTGAATATATTCCCTAATTATGTTTAATATAAGTTTTTCTAAGGGTGTGACATTTCTCCCTAATTTATTTTCCCTTTTGATCCATTAGAGTGGATTGTAGTTATGAAATATAAATTAAGACATCACCCATATATGGAATTAATATATCTTGTATTATTTGTTCCACAACTTTATATATATCTTCATAATGAATCTCATTTAATTTATTAAGGGGTTTTCTATATTAATGATGATGTGAAATTCACAGTGTAGCATATTGAGATTCCGGATAATTGGGAAATGGTTTTGTGTGAAAAAAAATTATTCCTATGGAATATTTTTAATAGATACATGGTGGTAGAAAGGATTTTACATAGTAATGTGAGTAGAAAATATAAGGGATCATGAGATATATTAAAAATAATTTGTATTTAGATATGTGGTGTTTGATTTTTTGCTGATATTTGTGGGTCATTGTCGTAAATTCTAGTTTTGTAGAATCTGTTGATTCCTTATAATGCTTTTTAATATAATGATGGTGTTACCTATGATTGAGATATAACCTCTATAGTGAAATTTTTATTTAGTACCACTATGGGTGGGGGTGATTTATAGGATTGTTATTTTTAGGAATGTTATTTTAACTCAAACTATTGGACATATTTTAATCTTAATCCTAGCAATACGGAATTTAATTAGCCTCACCACATATTCAAATGTAGTATTGGAATAATATCACACCAGTATCTACATGGTTTGGATTTAACATCATACACCTTGCTATTATTCATTAGGCTCCTCAATAATAGATTCTCCAATATATATCCAAGTGGTTACACCATGTACCACCCAAGTCCAATCATCACAGAGTGCTACTATGTTCCTACTTCAGAGTCCCAATGGAGTATGTATCTTCCCAATACTTTTGGCTAATTCACATAGCCCATGAATAGTTCTTCCATAAATGTTAAAAGTAGGAATTTGACTAAACATTTCTTGTGTGGATTGTGACATCATTTTCCTCATTCGTTATTTAAATTTTCAGTTCTTATAATCTTTGAAATTAATAGATATAATTTCATTATTCATTGTAACATAACTCTCGGGCATGACATGTTGTATTCCCCTATTCAAAAACCCTCAAATAATTTGTCCTTACTTTTATATTAGTATAGATGTGTATAAAATATTGTTATTCTTTTTCAATATCCCTTATTTCATTAGTGTTTCATATGAATTGAAAATTTTCTATATTCATATATCATCGTAAATCTTTTCCATATATATTGATATTAAAAACATTTTTAGGAATATTTTCTACTATAATGGAATTATTGATACTACATAACTATTAGATGGCAGGTGATCCACATTTAAAACCATTTGATCTCCATTTATGTCATTCAATTATCATTATTTAAATATATTTATCAGATGGATAGTTTTCAATTATATGATATAAAATATACCATAACATTTTCTTCTCCACAAATCACTCACCTGAAATTATTTAAAACCATTCCATGTAATCTTTAATGTTCTCATGCTCACTTTGTGACACGTAACCCTACTATTTTGGAATGATGATAACTCTGACCCCCCTCACATAACTACATAGTTTGAGTGAAATCAATATTCTTTGAAGAATTACCTTACAACATACTTATTAGATCATAGTTCATATCATTAACATTAATATAAATTTTGTTGATGATTAATAAATGAATCACATGAGTTTTATTTTTTCTAAAATTTTTAAATTTTAGAAACCTATGTTATTCAATATTTTCGGAAACCCAAATATTTCACATTATTATTTCATTATAGGTATGAAATGTTACATTCAAAGATGATTTATATTATTTTCAAGATTATCTTTTTTAACAATGCACATTATTTCACAGGAAAATTATTATTATGGAAATTATGATTATGATGATCCTTAGAGTGATAAGACAAGAGAATTATCATGATTTCTATTAATCATATGTAGATTATGGTGGATTTATATAAACCATGCATATCGTCCCTATGAGATAATCCTTATAGAAATAATTCCTTACAATATAAGGATTATAAAACCTCTAATAATCTATATATTTCTTGTAAATAATGATTACATAGGAGGAATATTTGCATACACATATTTATTTTATACTTGAATCGTTCAATTATTCATTACATTTCTTGAAGACCCAAATGAAATTTATTCAAATGAAAAAAATATAGATCCTAACACATATCTAATTTTGAAGAATAATAAATTTAATTTTATATTTCATATCACTCAATCCTAGAAATTTTCAATTCACATTGAGGCCTTATAAATAATCATAAACGGAATAAAAAATACATCCAAATTTAATTAGAAATTATTGTTAGTATCCCTAAACCTTAACATAGCTTGGATGGTTCCTCCACATATCAATATCAAATTTTCAATTTTCTAAATAAGTCTTCAATATTACCATTTACCAAGTAGTTTCGATCTTAATAAAAACTATAGAGGACTAGTGTCCCTATATCTAGAAACAATTTTCCATGATCTGTAAGATTAAAAAACCTCTAATAATATTATATGAGTATTTCAACATTGAAGTTATTTGACAAAGGTCATCTTAAAGAAATATAGATATTATTATTTATTTTTAGGATGAAATACAAATATAAATAGTAGTATATTTTTAATTTTATTATTTAATCCCATCATTGAATTACTAAAATAAAAATAAAACACATTTATTTATCCACATGAAACCCAATTGGGTTTGTCAGGAATACACTAATAATTTAAAATTATTAAAAGTAGTTTTTCTCCCACTAATTTATAGAAAATTCATATAGAATATATGGTTATTATAAAATAATATTTTTTAAATTACTTTTAGTGAGAATAACTTCTCATTTTCAATTAGAATCACATCTTGAACCATGTTTTTTATAATAGTGGTACCAAATATTCTCATAGAATAAGGCCTTCAGTTAGTCAACTCTAAGTCAATGTGGGATGAACCTAGATATAAGAAATAGTCATTTAACCATGGAAGTTGATGTTTTTTATAAATATTACATAATGTGAAAAAATTATCACGTTATATAAAATTACATATCTCGAGGATTGTTCAAAAAAGATTTACTATGAAGTCTTTACCATGTTCATATCTTAACAACACATCAAGTCAATTTAAAAGTTTGATAAAACTCCCCATTTTATATTAGTTTAATAAAATAGACCCCATATATAAACATGATTGATACAATCAAAAATAGAATGTAAGTGTGATTCTTATACTCATTTAAAATTTTTATAGCTATTTATATATTATAGGTTTATAAAAAATTATATGTTTTGACATATTATTCCTAATGGATCCTCCTTAATGGAAGTTATACATCTAACTACTAATAGTGGATGAATTTACTCAATGATGTATGTTTTTTATATCAGGACATTATAGTATCAAACTATCCCTTCAATTGTCTACATTTTGTTATATATAACAAAAAATATAGGGAATAAATAAGTACCAATTAGTTCCTTAGTCGAAATAGTTAGTTTGCGAGTTTTCACTCAACCAAACACTCTCATTATTTCCAATCATGATATTATAGGAATTATTCATCTCACCTTGAATATTATGATCCATAAAAAAATTATAATCATCAAATTCCCTTTAAATAGTTTATTAATGCAGACTTTTCTTCTCTACCGTAGTAACTTTGTAAAATGCATTTCTTAATTGTTGTATTTACTTTCTCAACACTTCTTATTGGGATAGAAAGATAGTCATACAATATATCTAGATATGACTCACCTAATTACATATTACATAGATATTTTATTAAACTTTTAGGTCATCCATTGTATATAATCTCTCATTATCTTGAACGTCATCATGAAAAATTACTTCATTTCTTTTGGAACTAGAACTAATTTTTATAATACCTATTTTTTATCTATTTACAATGGATCTATATATATTATCAACCATTTTTACAAGACATTATTATATTTCATATATTTATTTCATGAATTTTTAGTTATCTTAGTAGAATATGAATTTCCAAATTTTCCTTTTATATATCATTTTCTTTCATAGAATTGGAAACATATACTAGTTTCCTAGTCATGAAGACCATAATTTTATGACCATAATTTACATGTCTGCCCTAAAATTATTCTTATAATCCAAATATATTTTCGGTTGACAAACTTGATAATTATTTTGTCACGAAGTTTTATTTATAAAAATGGTCTCTCATATTCTTACCATATGTAACGACCCAAACTTTTATTAATTAAAATTACACATAAACTAATTAAATGTATTATTATGTAAAATGGTAATATAAAATATGAAATTCCTTGGTTTAATAATTTTGAGTTTTAAAATATAGTTATGAATTATTAACATTTCTAATACAGTTTCTAAATAGTTATCACAGGATTAGTATAAATATAGGTCTTTAACAAAACCAATTTACTAAGGCAAAGAATGTGATGGCCACATCCAATAGAATTTCTCCATATGAATCCAATTTTTTGGAAATCATAAAGGAGGTGGCTTCATTGGGATTCTCTCTTGACCAATCCCAACCAGAGATTCAACACGTTAAGCTTGAACAGAACCGCCAACAGAAGATGTGGAAGTTATTAGAAATTACCACCAGAGCGATGTTATCTGAGCCACCGTAAGGGTCTGTCACCATCGCACACCATATACTTAGGTCATATAATGGTGTTATAAGCGGTTATGTAACAATATCCTAGAACTCTAATTATGTGAAACATTTTTTTATAATGAATATACATTCATTTTATTATTGTTAATTTAAAAACAGTTCTTAAAGAATAGATACCATTTCTATTTAATATTCAATTGATGATATTTTTTGTTGAATTAATGGACTTATGAATTAAATAATATTTTACTAAAATATTATTACTTAATTAATTTTTACTCAATATAAATGAACATATAATTTTTATGAATATAATTTTAATTTTTATTATGGTTTGAAAGCAGTTTTGGTCAAAACCCAAGAATTTTCGATAAATGTAAGATTTTATTTTAAAAGTAAAAATTATTATATTTAAGAAATTATTTAGATTAAATGAATATTATTTTTTGAATCACGGCTTAAAATGTATCCAATGATTATGTTTTCATAATTTTCTAAGACAATCGATTTTTTGTGTAAACATTATATACGGTTTAAATATATAATGTGTTTTATGACATCATAATGACCAAATGGTATTGTAATAATATAAAATAAAAATAATTTTCATCCAATATATTTTTTATATTTAAAATAGATTGATTTTATATTTTTTTAGTAATTTAATGGTGCCTTAGTGTACCCTCCAAGACATATAAAACATTTTAACTTTTAAAATAATTTCCTTGAGAGTATGACTGACCTCCAATTAAGAAAGCCTAATATTTTAAGATGTTCGTCAATTTTACTTTGAAAATAATATTTTTAATCCCCTTTGTAAAAAAACCAAGGGGAAAAACATGGGTAGGTTTTTGGTTTTGATTAGATTAATTTGTGGTGTCCAATAGCTAAATAATAAAGAATTTATTCTCTTTTCATATATCAACCCACCGAAGCATCCACTTCTCTTCACACAAAAAACATGGAGCACATACCTACTCTTAAATCCCTTATCTAGTATCCTACCAAGGTTCCCCAATCTCCCAATAAACCTCTCTAAAGACCCTCCCAAGCCTACGGGATCACACATCCATGTAAGGGATTTCTTCCTCCCTCATTTGGGTCCATGTTTTTTATGTTGCTATAGCCTTGTATTTTCAATTAAATTTTTTTGGGTATGATTTCAATCCTCCCTTATATTTCCCTCGTTACGTTTTAATGATGATATACTTCTTGATCTTTTTTTAATGTCCCCCATATACACCCGTTACTAAGCCAAAATTTCGTAATGAATTTCTATCTTCTCATTTAAATTCAAGAACTTATTTTATATTATACATCTAAATTCCATTACACATGTTGGGTTATAATGTTACATGACACCATTACTATCCATGTCATTTATAAATGATGAGATACCTCTATATCTCTCATCAAAGCTTTTTATTTTTTCTATTTGACGTTGTTATGCTGCCGAAGTTAAACCAAAATTTCCCATGCCAAAATCATCATGTAAGTGAATACCATACCTATTTTTCTATCAAGGGTATTCACATTAATGAACATGTACTTTTTGATTTAGGAAATAAATTTATGTATTCCACATATATTATTTGTGGAATAAGTTATGATGTTTAATAAATCCATGTTGTATGCCCTATGGGGAACACTTATGCACGATATGAAATGATTAATAATGGTGTGCCCTGATAGCGCTCCAATGCATTGGGTAAAGAATAGTATCATGACACGTAATGTGAAATGAGGGTTCAATCATGAAAATTCAAGTGTAATTATGGTTTACTCATGATAATTCAAGAGTAGTGAGGGTTTACTCATGCTCCATGTGCAATGAGCCTTGGATCATGCTAATATCCTGTTAAGTTTTGTTGCCACATTTACATGTTTTGATAATCATTCTATATCATGACATTATGTTCATTTTTATATTATGATCTATTGATATTCCAATTACCTAAAATGTATTGTATTATTCATGTTATTACTTGTTTACTCCTATAATAGGCTTTACAGCTCCCCCTTTTTTGTGAATGTCCTCATGTTATCCCATGAAATGCTAAGTACGAAGTAATGTGTGTGGCCATCTAAAATAAGATTTCAATAAATATGTTTATATCATGTTTTCACTAAATTTTGTGTATTTTAAGGTGCCTTAGTGGACCCTCCAATACATATAAAACATTTTAACTTTTAAAATTATATCTTTGAGAGTGTGACTCACCTCCACATAAGCAGACCGAATATTTTATAAAGTTTGTCCATTGGACTTATAAAATAATGTTTTCCATTAGCATTTGAAAAAAACATGTGCAAAAAACAGGGGTTTGTTTGTGGTTTTGATTTGATTAACGTGTGGTGTCGAAAACCTGAATAATAAATATTTTCTTCACTTTTCCTATATAAACCCACCCATGATCCAAATTCTCTTCCCTAAAAACCCTTGTATCACATCCCTACTCTTCCATATTCTCTATAGTGTCATCCAAGGTGCCCCAAGATTCAATGAATCCTTTCCCAAGCCCTTCTCAATCCTTTGGGATCACACTTCAATGTAAAGGGTTTATTTCTCTCTCAAATTTGTCCATGTTTAAGTATGTTGTTATACCTTTTTACATTGAATTAAAAATGGTGGTTTATGATTTATAACCTCAACTATATTTTCATCTTTATATTTGAATGATTAGAGACCTCTTTCTCTCTCATTAATGCTTCCCATATACACTTGTTACCATGCCGAAATTCCATAAGGAATTTCCTTCTTATCATTTATAGCCAACAATTATTTTATATTATGAATCTAAATTCCTTTACACATGTTGGGATATTATGTTACATGACCAAAACACTGTCAATTTCATTTATAAATGATGAAAGTTCCCTTTCTCTCATATCAACCATTTTTACGATTTCTATTTGACATTGTTACGCTGCCGAAGTTACACCAAAATTTACGATGCCAAAATCATCGTGTAAGTGAATACCACACCCAATTTACTATCCAGTTATTCACCATTATGAACATGTACTTGTTGACAAATGGATTACATTTCTGTATTCCATATATCTTATTCATGGAATAAATTATTATATTTAATAAATCCATGTTGTATGATCCATGTGGCATAGTTATGCATGAAATGAAATGATTAAGAAAGGTGAGCCTTGATAGTGCTCCAATGCATTGAGTAAATATGAGTATCATGATACGTTAAGTTATATGGGGGTATAAACATGATAATTCATGTGAAATTAGGGTTTACTCAAGCTAATTCATGTTCAATGCGGGTTTACTCATGCTCCATGTGTAATGAGCCATAGTTCATGCTAATATCATGTTAAGTGTTGTTTCCACATTTTCATGTTATGATAATCATTCTATATCATGTATTTATGTTGAGCATTCTATTATTATCCATTTATATTCCAATATCCTATCATGTAATGTATTTTTCATGTTATGCCTTGTTTACTCCCTTATTGGGCTTTATAGCTCACCCTTTTTATGCATATCCTTAGGTTATCCCATGTGATGAAAAGTATGAAAGAATTTCTGTGGTCATGTAAAATATATATTCAATGAAGATGTGTATTTGATATTTTATGTTTTTTAAATGTTCCTAAGCCCCAAAGAAACTATACCTCTCCATATTCTATTTTGTATCATTTTAATATTTAATGTAATAAATAAATTATAATTGTGAAATAAAGAGAAGTTTTGTTATAACATAACTCTAACTTGGTTCATTATTATTCATTGAATATGTCGGGTTAAACTATAAAGAGTATGATTTGTGTCTATAGATTAAAAAAAACTAGAAAAAACCATGAATCATTTACATTCTATATTGGTGAAAAATGTGTTCCATATAATACTGTTTCATTCCTACTAGAAACTGATTATAAAATTTTCAGGGGGTAGTGATCCAAATTCATATTATTATCTACTTTTATTATTAAAAAGGAACCCTCACAGGAATTTTCTTTCTAAATATGTTCCAAATTGTTTTCAAAACTAAATAAATTGTCACTAACATGTTTATATTTAAACTGAACCCAATTTTACATGACAATTAAGACCCTAATTTTCTTACCCCTAATAATATATATCCTTAAATTAAATAGAATTTTAGAATTATTATTTGATTTTTAACTTATTATATGCAATAAGTGATAAATATTGATTCATAGATAACTCTGAATCTTTTATAACTAACATTTCCTCAATATCTATCAATATAAATTCTTGCTTTGTGCCTCTTATCATGTAAATTAGGATATCTATAACATAAGTTGTATCATTTAAATTAAAATATTCATTTTCTTTAAAATTATTACATCTAAATTAAATCAACATTATTATCTATTTAATTATTTTTTTGTTTTCACATGGAACATTTCTAAATTATATATCAAAATGTTTTTCCTTCTCCACTAACACTACTTGTGGGATCAAAAACACTATCTAAATAATATAAAAATATGAAGTCATCATAGGAATGAACACCCAAGTCATATTTTTATTCATCCTCATAAAACCTCTTCCTTTTGTATTTTAATATTTTATTACTTCTTTTACAGTAATTTTTTTATGATTCTCATATACATAATTCAATTATGATTCTAAAACTGATATCATTGTAAAATAAATTTCCAAATATCTAACTCAATTAAATTTATAACATTGTGGTGGTTTAATTCAATTTACATTACATTTAACCTTTATAATAAGATTTGATACAATAGAAACAACACTATTTAAATCATCTTCATATGACATATATATTGAATCACCTGATTTTGTTTCTTATTCGACTTTCGATTTAATCTTTCTCATTGATACAAAATCCACCTCACTTTTTTTAGTTCTTATGTTAATATAAGATCTTTCTCATTTCAATGATGTTCAGTATATTATGTGATTCATCCAATGTAATATTTTTTTACCATCTAAATCTAAAACCATGGATGAATCCGATCTGTTAATTTTCACTTCATCTTGTTCTCAATGGTAGTACCGTAAATATTCTCACCAAAAAAAAAACAATATTACAAAGAAACACATTAAATATAATGCTTTTTCAATTAATATTTTAATTATAATCTATCTTTATACTCTCATACGCACATATACGTACTTGTAATTTGTCTTCCATGAATTTATTATTGGATTTATAAATTCATTTTATCTATTCCAAAATCATTTGAGAAGATTGGAGTCCCATATAAATTAGGTATTTGCATTCTAATAGAGACATAAACATTTAATTTTATCATTTTTCATAAATATAAACATAATTCATATAAATACACTGTGTATCCTCTAATAATGAGTGTAATATTTTTAGTATCTCTTATCTCAAGGATATGTGATAAATGGTGTATAAATATACTATAAATCTAACTGTGGAAGTTATTTCAATATAATATAGTCATAACCTGACATTTCATTTAGTTAAATACCTCCATTATTTGAAAATTATTTTAACTTTATAGGGAACATTAATTATCTCTAATACAACATGACGTTTCCAGGCCAACCGGTACCACTGAGTGGGGGGGGGGGTGTGAGTGGCACAATATTTTTTCAAACTCAATTTTAACTCAAACTATTAGACATGATATGTTTTTAATCCTCTAAATAATTAATTGACTAAATTAAACTTCCTATTCAACCTAAATAGATAAATAACAACACATAAGTATTTTCAAAGTTTTACTTTAAAACCCAACTGAATCAAATGATTAGTTAGTCCCCCCAATCACATAGTCTACACTATATTTGTATGTGGTTACACTTATGACCATATTAGTACTATCAATATAACTCCTTATTATGTTCCATATCTAGAGTACAATTCAAAAATACAACTTCCAATTTTCATTGGCTTCCACACACCACCCATGAATGGTTACTCATTCAAAATACCGAGTTATAATTTGACTACCCCATATTAATTGTGTAGAATGCACTAATCATATTATTCTTCTCAAACTGATATAACATTTGTAGTGATATCATAAGAAAATGATGGTTCCATTCTTCTCCATCACTGAATGTGGGGGATGAATAATAAATCCTCTCCACTTAAAGAACTCCTAATTTGGTCCCCTTCTTCCTCTCTCTTTGATATCCTTGAATTTTAGTTATCAGTTTTGATGCATATAATGTGTAAATTTCGTTAGTGTCATATTTTAGTTAGATTATTTTTCTCTTACTTATACATCTCACTTTTTTCCTTTCATATTTACAAATAATAATATTTTCACGAATATTAGTTTCCATAATAAAATTATTGTAAATATGAAATTTCTGGTTTGCAGGAAATCCTCATTCAAAATCATTCAAAGAAAAATGATCTCAGTCCATGATATTTATTTAAACCCTCATAACATTAAAATACTTTTTTTAGAGAATGTTTAATGTGTCATGACTTCATATTCTCCACAAATCCTACAAAATTAATTCTTTATAATTAGTCCATGTAAACTTACAGCTATTTATCAATCCTTTAAAATTCGGTGCCCATATATTGAAGAATGGGATACAATCTCATCTTATACCCCCACATAGCTTCATGTATTCAAAAAAACAATTTAAACATAAATTAATATATAATAAATTATATATTTGATCACAATTAATCTCACTAACTCTTCTATGTTTTCCATTAAATAGAATAACATGAAGCTTTTTTGTTATATTACTTTAACATATTTGAATTTTTGAATCATTGTCATTTTAGTATTTTAGGAATCATAAAAAATTTCAAAAAGTACTTTTTTCATAAGTATCCATCCAACAGTAGATTTTTTAATTTTTTTGCTTAAAAAAATAGATTACAAAAACAAATCACCAACCACCACAACTCTACTAAGCAGGCCGAGAAAAGTGAAGGCCGAGGGAATCCCCACTAACCAAATCCACCCCCAGGTTTCAAGGTTTGCACATTGTGTATAAGGCCCCAGCCTTAAACCTTACATAATCTTGAGTTATCACAAGATTACACGTTGAGGATCTTTTCAGGTTTAGAGTTTTAGAGAATTAGATATTAAAACATGCAATACAACCCACATTTAAACAAAGTGGTTACAATAAAAGATAGTATTCTTTTTTTCCCATAAATGGAAACATATTGAAAATAAAACATGGATTCGTTCTTGACACATCCTTGACTCTATCATCTAATCATGTACCTTTCCCTTGACCTGTGAAAAACATTTCAAAAACATGGGATGAGCATAAAAAACTCAGTATGGGTTATAAAAAAAACATGGAAAGGAAACATGAGTTCATATATATATAATAATGAAATCATAATTTACCCATAAAACATAGGCACTTTAACACACCTCATAAAATCATGAATAAATCATAGAAATCATAAGACATAAAGGTAACTTGAGGCATTCATAACATTCTTACGTAGGGAGCAACCCTCTTGGTTACGTTTGGAATACCCATCACAGTATATTCCCTAAATCTCTTCGGAGAAACCTTAACGTTTCACTCCTTCGTGTTACCCAATGCATTGGAGAGCTATAATGGGCTCACCCACCCTTAGTTTATCACGGAACCACCCGTCTTCATAATAATGCCCAAGAACCATAACATAATCGTATCACATAAAACATGCATAAAGGAAACATAACATTTCCATATTTCAATCACGAGATATCAATCCAACACATTGATATAAAAAAAATATTATGAAAACCATTTTCAATACCAAAGTAAAACATGGTATTTATTTTTCATTTAAAAAAAGGTATGGCTTGTAGAGGAATCCGAAACTCAAATAATGGTCACGGCGGCGGAGAAGTCGTTGTCGCCGCATACGTACGACAAGAAAAACATTCCCTTTTGTCGTTTAGTAAAACGCTTCGTATAAAAAAGATTCCTTTTGAATAAGCGTAAAAGTCAAAGGGGTTTATACACCGTATAAAAGAAGGTTGTGTATAAAACAAAATATTCCTCAATGAAAGGAGATTGAGAAGAAGTCCCATACCTCGTATCCGACTTGGCCCGACCATTCTTTAATCTCCTGAATAATAAACTTGAGTTAATATCTATTTTCTTAAGAACCTTTTTCAAGTTAATTATTCCTTTTATACCATGTTATGAACATCATGTAATCATTTAAGTTAATAATGTTCATTTTGTCGGTATTTGGTTCTTAAGTCAAAAATAGACTTCTTACACTTACATGTTGTTAATTTGGTCAAAGGTTCGTTATATCCAGAGTGATATTAATGATTTGGATAACATATATATCATATATATTCATCATATACATGTATTTATAATATTACATCACATTTAGAGGTAAGAAATGAAATACACCGTTCATGGAGACGGTAAGCCGTACGTACGCATGAACGCTACTTACATTTCTATTTCGTATTTTCTGGAATGGAATCATAATGATATAAGAGTATATTATAATTCCAGTATAATAACATATATAATATCATTAACTTTATCCTTTACACATCCCACATATGGTATTAATGAATCAAATCACTTTTAGGGGGCGGTAGTCTGCACTTCCTAAAATGGAGATATCGTGTTTACCCATAATGGAAACAATAATGGTATGCCATAAATGAAAAATACAGAAGCTTAAGGAAAGAATAAACATATTATATATCATATATAAAAATAGTGACATCATAATGGCCACCTTTTAAGGTGTTAAATGAGTATTGAACAATCATCGTTTCGGGAGGTAGAATTTCGCCATCCACGGAAACCGTATGTTCTTTAACCATTTGATGTAGTTTTGTGAGAGTGTAGCTCGAATAAATCTTATAACAACATCTTAGTATATTGAAGATACTGGTGTTTTTACAAAAGAAGTAAATAAAAAGAGTTTTGGGGGTTGGAGAAGAAAAATAAAACAAATGAACATGAGGGAATGAATTACCTTTAAAAGTGTAACTCCTTTTGATTTGAGCCTAAAGGCTTCCTTTGAAAGGATTATGCCCAAAGGGAATCCTCTGGGATGAGGAGAGGGATGTGGAGAGAGTAAATGGGCAGGGGATCGCCGAGCCAAAGGCTTGAGGAGTGTGTGAAATGAGGTAGAGGTGGGGGCCTTTTATAAGAGGAGAGGAGGGGCACTTTTGGAAATCATGAAACTATTATTTTATTTTCAAAAGTGATTCGAATTTATAAAGTCCCACATTGATATATTTCTAAGATAAGATGATAAGGCTTCGAAATATTCACATCCAATAGTTTTTGGACAAGTGTAGGTCTTAGATTTTATATTATCGTTTCATTTTATTTAAACTGTTCATTAATGAGGTCATCATTGCATCATCATGATGTCATAATTAAAATAATTTATTAATGTCTAAAAAATATAAAAAAAAATATCCTGATGTAGGAAATCTTTTTATCTTTCCAAAGAGTATTTATAGACAAAATTATGATTAGAATAACCCCTTCTAAAAATTGTTTTAGTAAAACAATTTATCTTAGTGTCATTTTCACCTTTATTTTTTTTTAAAAAGGCATTAAAGTCACTATCTCACCCAAGAGGCTCCATAGGGTCCCCTAAATCGACCCATGGGTTGTCTTGGTCGGCCATGACTCATAGAATAGGGTTATGACAAGTGTCATGGTGTTTTCACATTTTTATAATATCATTTTTACCTTAAATTACACTAATTACCTCTAATCGCGATTAATGAAAAAAAGTTACTATTCACCAAAAAATTATTTTCATCCCATTGAACCACATTTTACATACTAATGACAACCATGTATTTCGGATTTTCAAAATTCAATACACATTAGTGGTAAACTTTCATTTAACTGAAAAATCAGTTTGCTTGATTACCACTTAGTGGTTTCACTATTCATCAAAAATTGAAATTTTTCAGAAAATTACCAAAAATTCACCCTAAGCTATATTTGATATTCTGAATTCAAAAATGAAGTCTATTTTACAAAATTCAAAACATATAAGTCACATTAATTAATTTAATAATTAATTCTCGCTGTCAGAGCAAATAGCGTGTTTTTATAAAACAATAAGTATCAAAATATTGACACCAGTTTAAGTCTAATTTCAAAGTGAAATTGATTCCAATGACCAAAATTGGATTAAAGGGTAAAAATATATTCAGATTACACATTAAGACCAATTCAAAATATAATCGAATCATATAAATAAATTAGATTAAGAAGCAGTTTTGATGTAAAATGTAGTATTTTTCACTATTCATTAAAAAAATGAACATTGTCAGAAAAATACCAAAAATTCACACAAAGTAAATTTTGATGTCCCAATCATAAAGAATAAGTTTATTTTGACAAACATAGCTTATAAAATTGTCAAAAGATAGATTCAAAAATGGGTTTCCATCAAAAGGTAGTAAAACAATCTTTTAAAAATATTAGTGTATTCCATGCTTAAGATTGGATTTATTTTCATTTTAAGCCTCTAAAACACTATCTAATTCATTAATAGGCATAGATAAAAAGATCTATTATTCATTACTTACTTGGGATTTTACATCCTTCCCCCCTTTAGAAAATTGTGTCCACGCAATTTATTTACTTATCAAATAAATGGGGGGTACTTATCCCTCATTGCTTTTTCAGATTCCCATGTTGCCTCTTCCATCATGTGGTTTTTCCACAAAACATTTACCTGATGAATCACCTTATTCCGTAACACTTGCTCCCTGTGGTCAAGAATCTGGACTGGTTGTTCCTCATATGATAGGTTCTCTTCCAGCTGAACTACCTCTGGACTCAAAACATGAGATGGATCTGGCATATACTTTCTCAACATCGAAACGTGAAAAACATTGTGTACCTGAGATAAACTCGGAGGTAAAGCCACCCGATATGTAACTGATCCAACTCTCTCCAGAATTTCATATGGTCCAATGAACCTTGGACTCAGGTTTCCTTTCTTACCAAATCGCATCACACTTTTCCATGGTGATACTTTGAGAAAAACATGATCACCTAGCTCAAAAGAGAGATCCTTCCTCCGGTTGTCTGCATAACTCCTCTGCCTACTCTGAGATGTTCTCATATGTTTTTGAATCACCTGAACTTTTTCTGCCATCTCTTCTACCAATTCTGGTCCCATCAACTTCTTTTCACCCACTTCATCCCAGAAAGCTGGAGTTCGACACCGCTTCCCATATAATGCCTGAAATGGTGCCATCTGTATACTGGAATGAAAACTGTTATTATATGAAAATTCAACCAAAGAAAGATGTTGGTCCCAACATCCCTGATAATCCATAGAACAAGCTCGTAGCATATCCTCCAATGTCTGAATTGTTCGTTCTGACTTCCCATCTGATTGAGGATGAAAAGCTGTACTAAAATTTAATTCAGTACCCAACGACTTCTGAAGGCCTTTCCAAAAGTTATAAGTGAACTTGGGATCACGATCAGATACAATGGATAGGGGAACTCCATGTAACCTGACTATCTCTTTAAGATACAAACGGGAAAGTTGATCTAGGGAAAAGGTATCTCGTATAGCAAGGAAATGAGCAGATTTAGTCAAGCAATCAACAATAACCCAGATTTCATTATTACCTCGAGATGTCTTCGGTAATCCCACAACAAAGTCCATGGATATATTCTCCCATTTCCACTCTGGCACTGGTAAAGGCTGAAACATCCCTTTCGGTAACTTCCGCTCTGCATTAACCTGATGACAAGTCAAACACTTCACAGTAAAATCAGCAATATCTCTTTTCATTCCATCCCACCAGTAATACTCCCGCAGATCTCTATACATCTTAGTACTGCTAGGATGAACTGAAAACGGAGAACTATGAGCTTCACATAACAACTCTCTCTTCAACTGTGAATCACAAGGCACACACAATCTCTTACCAAATCTCAAAACACAATCATTATCAATGTTTAATTCAGGCAACTTACCTTTCTGAACCAGCTCTACCATTTTCTGCAACTCACTGTCTTGCTTCTGTGCTTGCTTGATTCTATCTGATAGAGATGATCTCACTGATACCTGAAACAAAACAGAAGAACTTCCTGCACCAAAAACTTCTATGCCAAAGTTCATCAAATCCTTAACCATAGGATCACGTTCCATACGCAACATTGCTAATGAAGCATTACTTTTTCGACTCAAAGCATCTTCCACTTTATTTTCTTTTCCCGGATGGTAATGAATTGTACAATCATAATCCTTGATTAATTCTAGCCATCTCCTTTGTCTCATGTTCAATTCTTTCTGAATGAATATATACTTTAAACTTTTGTGATCAGTATATATTTCACACTTTACTCCATACAAATGATGCCTCCAAAATTTTAAAGCAAAAACAACAGCAGCTAATTCCAAATCATGTGTAGGGTAATTTACCTCATGAGTTTTCAACTGTCGTGAAGCATAAGAAATTACCTGATCATTATGCATTAGGATGCAACCATGTCCTTTCAATGAAGCATTATTGTAGATAACAAACTCACCATTCCTGGAAGGTAGTGCCAAAACTGGATCATTCACCAATCTTCTTTTCAATTCCTGAAAACAATCATCACATTCTTTTGTCCAGATAAACTTAACACCCTTCTGAGTTAGCTTAGTCATTGGACTAGATAACCGTGAAAAATTTCTAAAAAACCTTCGGTAATAGCCTGCCAAACCAAGAAAGCTACGAATCTCAGTTACATTTGTGGGTCTTGGCCATTCTTCAACAACTTTTGTTTTTGTAGGATCAACAGTTATCCCATCTTTAGAAACAATGTGACCAAGGAAAGAAATTTGTTGCAACCAAAACTCACACTTGCTGAATTTCCCATACAATTTCTTTTCTTTTAAGATTTGCAAGATAACCCTTAAATTTCTTTCATGCTCCTTTTTACTTTTTGAAAACACCAAAATATCATCAATGAAAACCACCACAAACATATCCAAGAACTCATGGAAAATTCTATTCATTAAGTCCATGAATACAGCAGGTGCATTGGTTAGCCCAAAAGGCATTACTAAAAATTCATAATGGCCATATCTCGTACGGAACGCGGTCTTCGGAACATCTTCTTTCTTTACCTTCAGCTGATGGTACCCCGATCTCAAGTCAATCTTTGAAAAATACTGAGCTCCCTGGAGCTGATCAAACAAATCATTGATATGAGGCAAAGGATCTTTGTTCTTAACAGTGATTTTATTCAAGGCTCTATAATCAATGCAAAGTCTCATAGAACCATCTTTCTTTTTAAAAAACAAGACAGGAGCACCCCATGGTGATGTGCTAGGTCGAATGAAACCTTTCTCTAATAAATCTTGCAATTGCTCCTTCAACTCTAAAAGTTCAATTTGAGCCATTCGATAAGGGGGTTTTGAAATTGGATTAGCATCAGGAACTAAGTCAACAGTAAACTCAACTTCCCGATCTGGTATTATTCCAGGCAACTCATCAGGAAAAACATCAGGATACTCATTTACCACTGGCACATCATTAATCTGAACAGTTCCTTTATTTTCAACGATGTGTGCAAGGTAACATTCATTTCCATCTTTTACAAGTTTCTCGGCCTCTTGATAAGTTATCAACAGTAAGGGTTCATTCTTGTACACAAACTGAAATTCTTTCTGAAAAGAAACTTTTTTAGCTCTACAGTCAATCATAGCATGGTAAATAGAGAGCCAATCCATACCCAGGATAACATCAAACTCTACTAGAGGTAAAACAATAAGGTTTGAAAGTAGGTTCTTTCCACAGATAAGGATAGGAAGATTCTTATAAATTCTTTTTGCCTCAACATTCCCCCCAGGTTTTTTTACCAAAAGATTAAGATTCATTTCTTGAGATGGTATTCCCATTTTACTAGAAAAGGTTTTAGAGATAAAAGAATGTGTAGACCCCGAATCAAACAACACACTGGCATAATCTGAAAAATCAAACAAAGTACCTGATACAACTTCATTTGATGTCCCGACATCTGCTGAAGTAGTTGCAAAGGATTTCACCACCCCTTTCTGCTTGTAGTCTAACTGCTTTCCATCACTCAAGCTCTTTGTTAGACACTCATTTGTATAGTGACCCATCTCATTGCACTTAAAACATTTCACTAACTGTAAACAAAATTTTGTCTTACCTTCACCTTGATCCTTTTCAGTGCAATCACGAGCCTTATGTCCCATCTTACCACATCGATAGCACTTTCCAGAATTCAGAAGACATTCCCCAACATGCCTTTTGCCACATTTATCACAAACTGGAAACTTAGTTTTCTTACCATCAGACTTTTTTGAAGAATTCTTACCTTTCTCCTGCCACTTCGGTCTCTTCTTCTGTTGGTTGTTATAGAACACTTGATCATCGAAAAACTCCATTTACACCTTATAAGTACATCGAACAAGCTTTTCATAACTTTTAAACTCACAAGAATCTAATTCCCTTCGATATTTTGGCTTTAATCCTGAGTAAAAACGATTGATTTTACTATCAAGGTCTCGGATAAAATTTGGAGCATACCTTGCCAATCGAGTGAACCTTTCTTCATAGGTAGCCACTGAGTCTTCCTCTTGCCTCAATTCCAAGAATTGCTTTTCCATCCTAAGTCGAACAGCCTTAGGAAAAATACTTTTCAAGAAACATACCTTTGAATTCATCCCAGTCGAGAGCATCAATCTCATCAGCGTCCCTGATATTTTTAACCATCGACCACCACTGATCTGCTTCACCCTCCAAACGGTAAATAGCAAGACTAAAATTTTGATTGTTTGAACACCCCATGACATCAAAAATCTTCTCCGGTGATTTAATCCACCCTTCAGCTAGCACAGGGTCAGATGATCCTCTAAATCATATGGGATGTTGCTTCATGAAATGTTCCACCACTGACATGTTCATCTGCGGTTGATCTGGCTGATCTCGTGTATGGATACCACCACTATTTATCACTTGAGTCAAATGCGCCATTACTGCAACAAACTGTTCAGTTCCAATTCCGACCATCTCAGGATGCTGATTCGGAAGGTTATTTCCTTCTGTATGCCTTCCTAGAACTGCTTCCCTATTTCCTCTACGGAAAACCATTCTGAATAAACATGTCTTAGATGAAGCAACATGGTAATCTTCAAATGATATATCATTTCAAAAAGAATATTTTTGGATAATCATTTAATAGAATTCTAACTCCTAAAGTTATCTAAACTGACCTCTGATACCAACTATAAGGCCCTAGCCTTAAACCTTACTTAATCTTGAGTTATCACAAGATTACACATTGAGGATCTTTTCGGGTTTAGAGTTTTAGAGAATTAGGTCATAAAACTTGCATTACAACCCACATTTAAACAAAGTGGTTACAATAAAAGATAGTATTCTTTTTTCCCATCAATGGAAACATATTGAAAATAAAACATGGATTCTTTCTTGACACATCCTTGACTCTATCATCTTATCATGTACCTTTCCCTTGACCTGTGAAAAAAATTTCAAAAACATGGGATGAGCATAAAAAACTCAGTATGGGTTATAAAAAAAACATGGAAAGGAAACATGAGTTCATATATATATGAGAATGAAATCATACTTTACCCATAAAACATAGGCACTTTAACACACCTCATAAAATCATGAATAAATCATAGAAATCATAAGACATAAAGGTAACTTGAGGCATTCATAACATTCTTACGTAGGGCGTAACCCTCTTGGTTACGTTTGTAATACCCATCACAGTATATTCCCTAAATCTCTTCGGATAAACCTTAACGTTTCACTCCTTCGTGTTACCCAATGCATTGGAGAGCTATAATGGGCTCACCCGCCCTTAGTTTATCACGGAACCACCCGTCATCATAATAATGCCCAAGAACCATAACATAATCGTATCACATAAAACATGCATAAAGGAAACATTACATTTCCATATTTCAATCACGAGATATCAATCCAACACATTGATATAAAAAAAACATTATGAAAACCATTTTCAATACCAAAGTAAAACATGGTATTTCTTTTTCATTTAAAAAAAGGTATGGCTTGTAGAGGAAGCCGAAACTCAAATAATGGTCACGGTGGCGGAGAAGTCGTTGTCGCCGCATACGTACGACAAGAAAAACATTCCCTTTTGTCGTTTAGTAAAACGCTTCGTATAAAAAAGATTCCTTTTGAATAAGCATAAAAGTCAAAGGGGTTTATAAACCGTATAAAAGAAGGTTGTGTATAAAACAAAATATGCCTCAATGAAAGGAGATTGAGATAAAGTCCCATACCTCGTATCCGAATTGACCCGACCGTTCTTTAATCTCCTGAATAATAAACTTGAGCTAATCTCTACTTTCTTAAGAACCACTTTCACGTTCATTATTCCTTTTATACCATGTTATGAACATCATTTAATCATTTAAGTTAATAATGTTCATTTTTTCGGTATTTGGTTCTTAAGTCAAAAATAGACTTCTTACACTTACATGTTGTTAATTTGGTCAAAGGTTCGTTATATACAGAGTGATATTAATGATTTGGATAACATATATATCATATATATTCAGAATATACATGTATTTATAATATTACATCACATTTAGAGGTAAGAAATGAAATGCACCGTTCATGGAGACGGTAAGTCGTACATACGCATGAACGCTACTTCCATTTCTATTTCGTATTTTCTGGAATGGAATCATAATGATATAAGAGTATATTATAATTCCAGTATAATAAAATATATAATATAATTAACTTTATCCTTTACACATCCCACATATGGTATTAACGAATCAAATCACTTTCAGGGGGCGGTAGTCCGCACTTCCTAAAATCAAGATATCGTGTTTACCCATAATGGAAACAATAATGGTATGCCATAAATGAAAAATAGAGAAGCTTAAGGAAATAATAAACATATTATATATCATATATAAAAATAGTGACATCATAATGGCCACCTTTGAAGGTGTTAAATGAGTATTGAACAATCATCGTTTCGGGAGGCATAATTTCGCCATCCATAGAAACCGTATGTTCTTTAACCATTTGATGTAGTTGTGTGAGAGTGTAGCTCGAATAAATCTTATAACCACATCCTAGTATATTCAAGAAACTGATGTTGTTATAAAAGAAGTAAATAAAAAGAGTTTATGGGGTTGGAGAATCAAAATAAAACAAATGAACATGAGAGAATGAATTACCTTTAAAAGTGTAACTCCTTTTGATTTGAGCCTAAAGGCTTCCTTTGAAAGGATTCTGCCCAAAGGGAATCCTCTAGGATGAGTAGAGGTATGTGTAGAGAGTAAATGGGTAGGGTATGTCCGAGGCAAAGGCTTGAGGAGTGTGTGAAATGAGGTAGAGGTGGGGGCCTTTTATAAGAGGAGAGGAGGGGCACTTTTGGAAATCATGAAACTATTATTTTATTTTCAAAAGTGTTTCGAATTTATAAGGTCCCACATTGATATATTTCGAAGATAAGATGATAGGTCTTGTACATATTCACATCCAATAGTTTTTGGACAAGTGTAGGTCTTAGATTTTATATTATCGTTTCATTTTATTTAAATTGTTCATTAATGAGGTCATCGTTGCATCATTATGATGTCATAATTAAATTAATTTATTTAATGTATCAAAATTATAAAAAAATATCATCATGTAGGAAATCTTTTTATCTTTCCAAATAGTATTTATAGACAAAATTATGATTAGTATAACCCCTTCAAAAAATTGTTTTAGTAAAACAATTTATGTTAGTGTCATTTTGACCATTATTTTAAAAAAAGGCATTAAAGTCACTATCTCACCCAAGAGGCTTCATAGGGTCCAATAAATCGACCCATGGGTTGTCTTGGTCGTCCATGACTCATCCAATAGGGGTAGGAAAAGTTTCATGGTGTTTTCATATTTTTATAATATCATTTTTACCTTAAATTACACTAATTACCTCTAATCGCGATTAATGAAAAAAAGTTACTATTCACCAAAAAATTATTTTCATCCCATTGAACCAAATTTTACATACTAATGACAACCATGTATGTCGGATTTTCAAAATTCAATACACATTAGTGGTAAACTTTCATTTAACTGAAAAATCAGTTTGCTTGATTACCACTTAGTGGTTTCACTATTCATCAAAAATTGAAGTTTTTCAGAAAATTACCAAAAATTCACCCTAAGCTATATTTGATATTCCGAATTCAAAAATGAAGTCTATTTTAAAAAATTCAAAACATATAATTCACATTAATTAATTTAATAATTAATTCCCGCTGTCAGAGCAAATAGCGTGTTTTTATAAAACAATAAGTATCAAAAGATTGACATCAGTTTATGTCTAATTTCAAAGTGAAATTGATTCCAATGACCGAAATTGGATTAAATGGTAAATATATATTCAGATTACACATTAAGACCAATTCAAAAGATAATATAATCATATAAATAAATTAGATTAAGAATCATTTTTGATGTAAAATGTAGTATTTTTCACTATTCATTAAAAAATGAATATTGTCAGAAAAATACCAAAAATTCACACAAAGTAAATTTTGATGTCCCAATTATAAAGAATAAGTTTATTTTGACAAAAATAGCTTATAAAATTGTCAAACTATAGATTCAAAAATGGTTTTCCATCAAAAGGCAGTAAAACAATCTTTAAAAAATATTAGTGTATTCCATGCTTAAGATTGGATTTATTTTCATTTTAAGCCTCTAAAACCCTATCTAATTCATTAATAGGAATAGATAAAAAGATCTATTATTCATTACTTACATGGGATGTTACATTGTGGATGCAAATAGGGTCAGAGCCAATGAAATCAAGAGACGCAAGATAATCCGCAACTCAATTCCCCTTCCGCTAGGAGTGAAGCAATTTGGTGTTGTTATTGATGGAGCCTCTACACTTTCGTATGATGTAGGTAATCGACCAGGGGGAAGTGCACAGAACATTCATTGCATCATTAGTGATATTTGAGTCAGTTTTAACTTCGGCAAGGGGAATGTTTTTCTTGTAGGCACAGGGTCAAACTCAGAAGCACGGCATTTGCCTCAACCTGTAGAGAGGAACAGTGTCCGAGACGAGAGGAAAAATTCAAAATAACTAAACCATGCGAGTCACAAAAATCCCCACCTCCTCTGATCACCGCCATGCTGCACGAACCATCCGTGTTAGTCTTATAGCCTTTGGGGGGAGGATTCCATCTTACCCCATGGCTGCTGGAGTTACTGGCACTGGTCTAGAATGGGGGGGGGGAGCTCCCATGAAGGCACCCAAAGGAGGGGGCTTCCCGCCAGTTGTTGATGAGCCCAGCCATGTCAAGAAGAAGATTCGTAGTCCTGATGGTAAATAATCTTCCAGAGGAGAGGACCCCATCATGACTCACCTTATTCCTGGCCTTCCAGATACACCAACACCCTGCATGTAAAATCATGGTACGTGCCAACTTCTCGGGGCCCCTGTCACCCACACCATGATACCACCTATCCCAAAAAGGGAGGGATTCTAGGTTGGGGTCAAGGATAGTTGTAAAATAACCAAAGTATCTCCAAACTTCAGCCGCCCAATCACCCCTGAAAAAATAGATGATTTTTACTCTCCTCTTTGTGATTTTTACAACAAGATCAACGCGACACCAACAGAATGCCACACTGTTTAATGTTTTCATCTGTCGGGATTGCTCTGTTTCTAATTATCCAAGAAAATAAGTTGTATTTCGAAGGGTTGAATTTGGACCACATAGTTTTTTTCCAATTATCAGTACCCTCTTCCAGGATCCAAGTATGATGGAAGTCCCTAGAGCTGAAGGAACCCAAGGAAAGAGTGTAAACACATTTCTCTGGATTAGAGGATAGTTCTATGAGGTTGAAGGATACATGGTGGTTTTTGTCCAGCACTGCATTAATGAATGTCGGGTAAAGGATAGCTTCTTGAAAAGAAATGTCGGGAGTGGGGAAACCTGGAAAACCAATTACCTCTCCAGCCCAATTATGAAACCAGAACGATAACTCACCCCTACTGAAGATCCATCGCACTTGCGGTTGAAGGTCAGAGATCAGAGGAGCAATGTTAGACTGAAACATAGAGCTGCTCCCCTCCATCCTGTTCAGATACCCATGCTGATGCATGTTCATGGTTTTTCCCCAAAGTGTAAGATGCTCAAGGACTTCCCACACCAACTTGGAATGCATGTAGGGAAGGGTGTCTTCCAGGCTGCAGACGTTGATACCACCCTCCCTAGAAGGCATGGCCATTCTCTTCCAGGAGACCCATCATCATTTCCCTTCCAACATCGGATCCCATATAAATCTAGATAAATCCTTGTTAATGTTTTTGATAAATGCCTTCGGTGTTTTGATAACAGATAGAGCATGGATGGGAGTAGCCAATAAAACACTATTTTTCAGAGCTATGCGGCCACCAAAAGAGAGGTATCGATTTTCTCTTTTGAGGATTATTTTTGAAATATTGCTGATGTGGAAGAAGAAATAACATATGCGAAGTCTACCCAGAGAAATGGGGGCCCCGAGGTACTCCATGTGAATGACTCCTCTTTTCATGTGGAACATGAGCTGAATCACTGATATCCGACTGGGTAAACATCTGTTAGAAATAAAAAAATTGATTTTATCTTTGTTGATGACCTGACCACTCCATTGGCAGTATTCCTCCAGTACCTTGTTCAGACCTCTTATTGATCTGCTTCCAGCATTAATGAAAATGAGTTTATCAATCACAAACGTCGAGTGAGAGATGGATTGGGCTCTTATAATCCATCAGAAAGGCATAATTTCACCACTACTGATGGTCTTTTCCAGTAGGCAGCTATGGATATCCTGTGAGAGGATAAAAATACTTGGAGAAATTGGGTCACCTTGTCATAGACCCCGAATGGCCTTGAAAAAACCATAGGACTTCCCCATAAAAGAAACCACCATCCATGGGGAGCTGAAACATCTGAATATGAGATAAACATTCCAGGATGAGATGCACATACATGATAGTACCTTATTAATGAATCCCAACTCAATTTAGTAATAACAATTGTTCATATCCAACTTAATGTCCATGTTTGGCCCACAGGTCTTAAAATTGATATCAGTGATCATCTATTGTTCGAGAGCCATTATGCCTTGGATTGTTCTCCCCTTCACAAACCCATGTTGCTCCATGGAGACCCACCGAGGAATATGAAGGGTCAATATTGTTTTGAGGATGTTGGACAGGATTTTGTATGGAAAGTTACACATATTTATCGGCCTATAATGCATAATGGAGGAAGGGTTCATGGTTTTTGGAAAAAGCACCATGGTGGTGGCACAAGAAATATGCAACATGATCCCTCCCCGAAAGAAATCATTGATTTCCAAGATGATGCCCTCCTTCACCACTTCCCACAAGGCCCTGTAGAAAGACCCTAAGAAACCATCTAGTCCTTGGGCACTATCCGGATTGAGGCTCATCATATCATCATGAATTTCCTTTGCATTGGGTGTTGAACCATGCCTCTCATTGTCCTACTCTGAACGGAGGTTAGGAATCACTTTGAAAATCCATGCGTCCTCCCCCGGATATCCATTGGGCCTCCAAGGGATGGAGCCCATGATAAGTTCATTGAAGTAAGTGTGTGCCATGCGCCCCCCCCCCCCCCCCCATATCCCTGTCGTCTGTGTAGGTTCCATCGTCCAAGAGGATATGAGGTTTACTTGGGTGCTTTCTCTCTATGATGCACACATGGAAAAATGAAGTATTTCTATCTCCCTCCTTGTTCCATTTGATCCTCGCTTCCTCTATTTCAAAGAGTACCTATTTCAGGAGTAGTTCTGCCAAACGTTCCTTCCTGGTAGATAACTCCTCAAAAGACTGAACTTCCCACTACTCTTCCAATCTCTGTTCAAGGCGGCCAACCTCTTTCATGGCAGCTTCAATGTAGTTATCCTTGTCTTCCATAGCTTTACCCCACTCTTGTAGACCATACTTGAGACACCAGAGTTTATTGTGGATCAGAAACCACATGTTCCCATGAGCGGGTTTTTTCCATATTGCACTTACCAAGCCATGATACCCTAGTATTTCCAATCACTAGTGGTAGTATCAGAATCTTTAGTGTAGATCCTGTCCAGAAGATAAAGAGAGGAGGAGTGGAGAATGGTCTAATAGACCCCGAACCTAGTGACACACCATAGCATTGGAGAACATAGAAGCGGCATGTTTGCCAGAATCCTATCCAAGCGACTCCATAAGTGACAGATCCCCCTTTAGTTATTTCACCATGTGAAATTATCACGTTGAAAGCCATGCTCAAGGAGGCCTTTTCCATCCATAAACTGAACAAACTCCATACTTTCTTTCCTTCAAAATGGACCCCTGCCTTTCTTTTCATCTATATTATAAATAACATTAAAATCCCCACCGACCACCCATGGAAGGTTGCCCTCGTCAAAACCATTTAGGTAACTCCATAATGTCTCCCTTTGTAGGGAGTCACAGCTCCCGTACACAAAGGTAATCAAGAATTATATGTCACCCTTTGTCACCTTGGTGGTGATAAATTGGTTGCCTTCTTGAACCATGATGACAGTGTAGCTCTTGTTCCAGAAAACCCATATTTACCGGTTAGAAGGAACAACATGAATAAAGGCATGAATTTTATTCTTCCAGGAAAAGTCACCAATCTTGGATGTGTTATTCTTTTGCTCGAGGATTCCAACAACACTAGCTTTATGTTTGTTGACTTCTGAGGCGAGGTAATCTATCTATACCCAAGCACCGAGAACTCGAGAATTCCAAATGAGGATAGGTATCATTGAAGCGATAGGGTTTTGGAACTGGCTCGATAACTAGTAGCCTTCGTGAGATGGGAGGGTGATCGCTCCTTTAGGGACCTGGATTTTGAATGGGTACAGACCCCCACTTTGCTAGGCAGCAGCATGGCAGAGGGAGGGGAGGTAACTAGGGACTGGTCTCGGACTTTGTAATGGGAAGTTGAAGACCACTCTGTGGCCTTAGCATTGAGGAGCGAGCCACCCTCCCTAGCTTCTGAGAGATACTCTATGCCAGGCAGATGACCATACATTTTAGGGGGGAATCCATGTGGTAAAAAGAAATATACAAAGGCATGTTCGAGGAAGTTGATAGGTATTCATGAAAAGGAGGAGACCAGGGGCTGTAGGACCAGGCAACCAGACTCGCTACGCACAATGTGATGCATACACTTCTCTGGTCATAGACCCTACGTCAGTATTAACAAAATAAATGGGGGAACTGTCAATCCAGATTGGGTGGTTAGGAGATGTGGGGGACACTCCCAATATGGGGTTGTTTTTTGTACGAGAAGAAGTCCATGGACGACAACTAATCAGGAGGCTTCAGGAAATGTCTTCTGGGGTTGGCAGCCGACAACAGGAGGTGGTCAAGGTGGGTGAGCAGCCGGCAGGGATGGCTCCATGAGTATACGAGCTACCCAAAACCAACCCCTGACGTTGCATATTTTTTTTCTTTATAAAGAGAAGAGCTATGTAATCTGGTTGTGTGGTGTAAGTGATTGTGTGATCCTCTGATGAGAACTATAGAGAAGAAATAGAGAAACGTTTCTCCCGTGGATGTAGGTCATCCGACAGAACCACGTTAAATACTGTGTTGCTCCGTTTTTTTCCTGTTTTTGTATTTTGAGGTACCACACACCTCCACTGCGCCCCAAAAAGTGGTATCAGAGGCGAGTCGGAGCGAATGGAGGTGAACTGGCGAGGCGACGACAATGTTTCTGGTGGAAAGAAAATTGAAAGTGGTCGGAAAATTTTTTCTGAGGCCAGATTCGTGAAGAGGACGGCGAGAAGATTCCAACGGCGCAAACGGTGATTAAAACGGAGTTGAAACGAGCCCGGTAGGCTCGGTCAAAGTTTGGTCAAACCCGCAGATGAACAGTAACCCCTTGCTGGAGAAAGCAGTACTGTTCACGCCACCGCCGACTATTCTGGCATGTTTCCCATGGGAAATCCGCGCCTGCCACGTCAGTGCCACGTCAGCGCCACATCAGCAACCGATCTGGACCGTTGAACATATTTTGACCATATCGCAGTCAATTGGTGTCAGATTTTGGCGATCCAGGAGTCGATTCCGACTATTTCGACCGTTCTGGACGCATCCATACGATTAGATTTTCCAAATTCGCACTCTATTAGGTGGTTTAATAATGGTGTGGCATCGACGGTGGTGATCGCGTTTTGCGACAACGACGATGAAGGGTGGCGGAGCACTACAAAAATTTGATATCGATAAGTTCGATGGTCGAAATAATTTCGGCTTGGGGCAGAGCATGGTGATGGATCTTTTGGTGCAGCAGGGCATGATCAGACCGTTGATCGGAGAAAAGCCCGAGACAACCAGTGCCAATGATTGGGAAGAGCTCGAGATGCTGGTCGTCAGCACAGTTCGGCTATGTCTGGTGAATGATTCAAAGTCCTCGGTGTTGGAGGAAACATCACCGAAGGAGATCTGGAAGAAGTTGGAGCAGCGGTATATGGCAAGGTCGCTCACCAAGAATTTGTTCCCGAAAAAGAAATTGTACCAGTTGCGCATGGGCGATGGAGAAAATTTGTTGGATCACACCAATGAATTCAACAAGATCCTAACGCAATTATTGGGGCTCGGTGTGAAAGTTGGAGAGGAAGATAAAGCACTTTTTCTTTTTTCATCACTACCAAGATCATTTGATGGGATTATGACTGCATTACTCATGGGGAAGGAGACATTGAAGCTGGACGATGTAATGACGTCGCTTCAAGATTCAGAGGCATTCCGAAGACCTTTGATGTATTCAGGAGAGAAAATCATGGCGATGCGAGATGATCAGCGTGGGAGGAGCCGACATTGACAGTCAGGAGGTAAAAAATGGTGGCCAAAATGCAGAGGACGTGATCCTAGTGAAATCACGTGTTTCTGGTGTGAGAATAAGGGTAACTATAAAAGTGATGGTGGAGAACGGAAAAGGCATGTTGCTCGGAAGAAGAAAGTTGAAGAGGAGGATGTGAACATCACATGTTTATCAGCTGATGATGAAATATGCATGACAACGGGAAGCATGCACTCAGATGAGCGAGTTGAACGAGGAGAAGTGCAGTGTCATTACTGTAAAATATACGGGCACATGAAACGGGAATGCCGATTTCTAAATAGGAAGAACGAGCGGGCTCAAAATCCAAATGAAGACGGATGGTTTCTGGATTCGGGGAGCTCGACACACATATGTACGACGAGAGGTACATTTGATACTTTTCAGAAGGTGCGAGACTCAGTGTGACTTGGTGATGGGTCAACATGCGAGGTTCGAGGAGTCGGGACGGGGAAATTGAAGACGCTCGATGGAGGAGTTCGTAAACTAGCTGACGTGAAATTTGTTCCGAGGATGAGATGGAACATGATATCATTGAGTAGGCTCGATGCGAGAGGGTTCAAGATTTCCATATCAGGTGGAGTATTGGAAGTCTCACGTGGGGATGAAACGATGTTTACTGGGAATGTCACATACATAGATTATTTTAAATGTACTTTTATTTTAATTTCCATTAATTCTTTGTTTTGGGGGTTTCCAAAGTTTTTATGGAGAATATGTGAGTTTACATGAATTGGGCCAAACCGTGAACCCAATTCCAGATTTAAAAATAAATTTTATTTCTTTTATAACTTTTTTATTTATTAATATTTGTTACTCATTCCAACTCCTAAATGTCCTCCCCTGATATATCAACACCACAATTAAAATTTGGAGCCTTTGGAAATCCATAACCAAGGTTTATGTTGGTTTTTATTTAAGGGATTGGGCCTGCCCGAAAGCCCAATTCCAGTTTTAAAAATAATATTTGATTAATTAATAACTTATTCATTTTTAAGTATTTTTCGGTGATTCAAAGCCTCATATGCGCCCCGTGAACCCAGCCGATCTCCCAAGCTCTCTCTTCCCTCTTTAGAGCTCTTCTTCATCGCGATTTAGTACTGAACTTATTAGGGTTTCAAAAATAGGGCAGATTTGGAGAGGTAAATTGATCCTTTAATAACTCCTTCATTTTTCATCCTTATTCCTCCATTTAAGTCCCCACATGACCTAATATGAATCCTTAGAACCTCCATACCAGTTTTGGGTACTTTGTGATTCATTATTTGGTGGATTGGGGCCGATTCCTTCAAGATATTTCAAGTAAGGGAATTCCTTCTTGGTTCCTTCCATCCTCTTTTAGTTTTATTTCCTTTTTCTTGAATTTACTCATGTCCAGAAGTTGGGGTTTGATCCTAATGTCTGATTTGGTGTCTTTTGGGTAAATTATTGTGGTTTATGTCTAGATTTTTATTCCTTTTGGTGCAAGGGTGGTGCGCTTAAGGTTTCGCACCAAGTTTTGAGGGTTTCGACTCAAAAGGGTAGGTGATTCCATGTGTAGCCATTTTATGATGAGTTATCTTGAATGAATTATTAATTTAGCATGTTTATAATCTGTTTTATGTGCTGTGAAAACAGTTTTGATGGATTTGGTTAAACATTTAATTTTTAGTTGCATTATAGCTTGGAATTGGGCACTTTTCATGTGTGACTCTTGGGGTAATGTTTGGGTTTAGTTTATAACATATGAAAGTGATTTATTAGTCTTTAAAGTGGATGCCAATTCTGGTTTCGTAATTCCTTATTGTCATGTTGTCCTTGAAAGTAGGTTTTTTTAAATTTGTTTAAGGTGTAAAACCTGTTGTACTTTTTGAAGGTGATTTATGAAAACGTGTGTTTTTCATGTGTATCTTTGTGGTATTATTTGATGTATTTTTATAACATTTGGGGGTGGTTTAATAATTGTTTTAGGGCTGAAAAATTCTGTTTTGGATTGGTATTGGTATGATTTTGCTTTTAAATGAGGGTTTTGAAATGGGTTTAGTGTGCAAACAATGGTTATACCTCTTGGGTTTGTTTAATAAAAATTGAAAATGTTTTATTTGGTTAAACAAAGTTGTGAAAGGGTGTATATGTAATGTTTGGGTGATTGTGTCCACCTAATGTGGGTTTTTTAATGTTAAAGTGGTGATTTGAGATGTTAAACATTTTTAGAATTTTTTATAAATTGTCGAAATGTTTTACTAAATTGTGTTTTGTGTGCGAAACACGAGTGTGTGATATTTCATGTGAGTTTATTTATAAAATTAATTGTGAAGGTGAGAAGGGTATTGTGTGACATGTGTGTGGGCTGTTATGTGAGTTGAATATCATGTAATGGTTTTATAAAATTGTTTAATGGATTTGTGGAAGTGTTAAAGAAATGTGAAAAGTGTTGTAGGCAATTTGGAGTGAGTTTGATTTCAAAATGCATTTGAATGAAAAGTGTAATTTTTGACTTGTGTGATGTACATGGGGCTGTTTGGTTAATTTGTGGTGTGGAAGTGATATTTGCATGTGAGAACTATACTTCTTGGATTGCTGAACTTGTTTGAGCATAAAGGGAAAACCCGGGTATCTAGGTGGGTGGACGTGTACTAGTATGCTAGTGAATCCGTGGGGTTTGGCCTCAGTTTCACTTAGCAAGATTGACGCTTACAACTCTAACTAAACTATGATGATGATGATTGGGGACCACTAGGTTATGGGTATGTTCCCTACTAGTGGCTCGTGCATGAGAATGGATATTTGTGATGGTTACTCTCACCGAGATACGAGGTACCTGGGACCCACAACTAGCTAGTGCCTAGGGGTTATTTCCCGTTGATTGTGCTCACTGGATACTTTGTTCTTACCGTCGATATACGGTATGAGAGGCTGGAAAATTCAGTTTCTATGGTATTTATTTTAAAGGTTTTTATTCTTTAAATTAGCCCACCTGAAAACTGTTTTTATTTAATATTGCATCTTTTAGAAATTTTAACTAGCATCTCAAGTCTTTGAAAACTTGCATGTTTTTCGCCATTAAATGTTTATCACATGGAATATATTATTGGTGGTATCCTACTGGGATTTCTCTCACACCCTACTTACACCTTTGGGTGTAAGTAGATTTGCTTATTTTATGTCACAGGTTTGGGTACAGGATTTATGCCATTGATTCAGGTTTTTAGTTGTCCATTGGGATGCAGTGTGGTGGAGAAAGCGTGAGGGTGGTGCCTCTTTCCTTTTGGAGGTTCTTGGGCTGTCCTTATTTGGTTATGTACCATTGTAATGGTCTTTAAACATAGTTTTAACTTATGTATTTCAGTTCTAAAATTTTGTAAAAGACGGTTTTAGTTGAAAAATCCAGATTTTTTTTATTGGACTCTTTTGTCGTTTTAAGCTTATAAACTCGGGTAAATCGTTCCCAATTATCATTTTATGATACCCAGGCACTTGTTCCAGCCCATGGGGATCGGGAAGGCCCTTCGGGTCTTGCCATGGACCGGGTCGGGTGCCGATTTTGAAGGCGACCAGATTCGGTTTGTGACAAAATGGTATCAGAGGAGGTTCGCTCCATTTGAGTCATGTTATTTGGGAAATAGTTGGGATTGTATAGAGTTATGATTTTTGGGACATGGAATTCTGGTTATGGGTAGTGTGCTTGATCACCACACCTCATTTCAGGATTCAAGTCGCCAGGGGAAGTTGGGATTTGTCTATGTCTTTTGGTTTTCTTGGTTTGATGATGATTAGGGGAAATGAAAAGAGAGTTGGGTTAATGGTCTCAATGAGCTCGAAGGGTCTGGTAAGCCATGTGGAGCTGGGGATATTCCCTAGAACACTCTCTGTGACAGTGAATTGATTGTAATATGGCTGGAAACCATATGTCCAAGTCACCCACTGAAACTAGTTTCCTCTCGCTTTGTCTTGTGTTCTTTAGTTTTGAAATCTTGGAACTTTGGTTTTAAAGTGACTTGGTTTTAAGAAGTGTAATGTTTTTGTGAAATGATTTTCAAATAAATATGGAATGGTATGATTTATGAAATTTTGGAACTAAATATTCAGAATTATTTTGAAATAGAAAATGGTGTGATTACACCTCTTTTGAAGGTAGAAACTGTATTGAAGTTGGTTTTGAAATGTGTTTCCAATAGAGTTTTCTAAACAATCAGAGTGTGTTTTAATGGGATGAGATGTTTTGAAATTGATGTGAATATCTTGAATGTGAGTTATTTTCTAAATGGTTGTGACTTTATGAAAATTTTTGTAAGATGTGAGTTGGGATTTTGATCTCGTGGTTAGCGGTTATGAGAAAAAAAGGATGCGTTGGTTGACCGTTTTGGTTTTGAAAAGTGGAAAGAATTTTTGTTTTAACCTTTGGTATTTCCATTAGTGACCACATGCATGGGGTTATATGGGATGATGGATGGTTGATGGCATGACTAGATGAGTGCCAGGACGGATATGATGTGGGTCTCTGGTGTGGCACAAAAACATGCATGTGTGAGGCACATGGGGTACTATTGGTCGATGCTCTTACCGTTCAACCGATTGTTTTCAAAGAAATGGTTTTAAAGAAAAAAAAACATGATGTCTTGATGAATAGTTTTGGGATGGTTTGTATTATGGGTCTTTGAAGATGTTGTTTTTGTGGGATGTTTTTTTAGTCCAATAACCTCTCCTATTTGAACAGTGTTTTGGGATTATGTTTGGTCGGTAAGCTAGGTAGAAGGACCGGTTAGTAGTCTCCTCTGAGATATGTTTCGGGACACCTTTATGGTGGTTACCTTAATGTGTTTGGATCTGGTTTATGATTTTTTTTGACCAATGGACCATCTTGGTTGGTTCCTTGGGTTCTCCCGTTGGATAAGGTACGCCCCCATTTAGGGTTAGTGAAAAACTGAAGTGCAACCCATATTGTTTCTCCATTGGAAAATCCACCAGTTGATCAATATAAGGAATATTTTATAGATCATTGTTGATTGAGTCTACAACCATTCATTTAGTTGATTTGTAGATCCTCTTGTAGTGGGATAGTTCTTGTGGATGGTTGAATGAGGCCTTGGTTTCTTAAGATTCATGATTCATCGAAGGTGGAAGTGTTCTTTGGTTGTTAGTGTGGATGAGTGTCATGATGGTGTCTAAGAGGGCCTTTGGGTTCTTCATAGTTTCCTTGAAGCAAGAGTTATTATTAAACAACCAATTTTTAGATTTTGGCCCTGATAGGATATTGTGTCCACTTTTTGGACTTGTCTGTTTTTAGGGACTTGGAATATGGTCATGTTCCATGTATTGTTTCTATCAATCACAAGGGTCATGTTCGGTGACGCATTGTGATGTTGTGTGCTCTTTTGACTGTAAAGGTCAAGGTCACACAATCCTCTTAGGTTCTCTGTTATGTTGGGAGTATGTATCCCTTAGGAAAAACATCAAATCCTCTATCTTAGAGGACGGTGTTTATACGTGTCCTACCCTTCTGTTTTTTCTCACCCAAAGAAACAAGGTGCGATGTGTGTGCTTATTCTGATCCCTTGTTTCAGTGAAATCTCTGGTTTTGGTAAAGTGAGTTATGGAGTGTGTTATGTCTTGATAAACCCATCAGGATATGCGGTGTAGTTGTTTGTGGCACCGAAAGAAGAAGTTACACATAGGGGTTTCAACAGCCAAACTGCGTGGCCGAAGATGCTTCAATATTTTGAGCTCCAGCCATAGGTCCCGGAGAGAAGCTGGCGCATAGTCAGGGGAAACCCCAGTGTCGTTTAAACCCTTGTACAAAGTCCTATACTCAGTATGAAAGATAGGAAGAGTTTAAACCTATGGTGTCATCACATTTCTTCTGTTGTTCCTGTTCGGTGGAAATAGGTGGAGGGTCTTGTACCCATGTCATCACACAATGTTATTCCCCCCCTTTGGTTTCCATTGAGTCTTTGGAGAATGGTTGGAAATTTGGCTAGACAAGTTGAGCACACGGTTTTCACATGGATAGTTCTAATCGTGAAAAAAAATAACCATGCAAATATAAGGATCCACATAGTTATCGCACAGTTTCTCAAACTGTGTAGACTAACCGTGTGACCGTCCCAACTCCTTAATTTTGAGGTATTTTCGTGTCGGCCGACGCCGGTCGGTTAAGATGGTTGGTTCTTGTAGTGGAAAGACCCACCATGGTTATTGTGCATAATATTTTATAAATTTCTAATGAATGTATACCCCTTGTACTAGGGAGTCTGTTTGGGCCTTCCCCTATTAGTGTCTTGATTCTGTCTCGGGAAAAAAAAAATTAAGTTGTCTCTTATGGTGGGGAGCCCATTTGTGTCTCTTCATACAAGTAACTCATGTTTTTCCTTGGTATTGTATGTGAAGTAGGTAATATCATTTGGATATATCTAACTACTTACATCTTCCTTGGGAAAACTTTGGGACTGGAGAGTGCCTAATGTATTAGTTAAAGTAAGGTAAGTGTAACCTTGTTCAATGTTATTGTTCGTTTGGGTGAATTGCTTGAGTCTTGTTCGGATAGTGTTTGAGGAGTTTTATTTTGGGATCAATTATGAATGTGATTGATTATTTCAGGAAAGTGGTGTAAGTTTTGTTTGTGAGAGTAATCCTTCATTAATTGATCACTGGAGGTGTTTTGGCCTTTGGGGGAGAAACCTGACAAGGGAGTACCTCTTGGTTTCTCAGTTGGGTTTGGTTGTTACTTTGGCCTTACTGTGACTTTCCGGGGCGGAAAGTTTTCATGGTGGGGAAAATTGTCACATAAATAGATTATTTTAAATGTAATTTTATTTTAATTTCCATTAATTCTTTGTTTTTAGGGTTTCCAAAGGTTTTATGGAGAATATGTGAGTTTACATGAATTGGGCCAAACCGTGAACCCAATTCCAGATTTAAAAATAAATTTTATTTCTTTTATAACTTTTTCATTTTTTAATATTTTTTACTCATTCCAACTCCTAAATGTCCTCCCATGATATATCAACACCAAAATTAAAATTTGGAGCCTTTGGAAATCCATAACCAAGGTTTATCTTGGTTTTTATTTAAGGGATTGGGCCTGCCCGAAATCCCAATTCCAGTTTTAAAAATAATATTTGATTAATTAATAAAATATTCATTTTTAAGTATTTTTCGGTGATTCAAAGCCTCATTTGCGCCCCTTGAACCCAGCCACGCGCCAAAGCTCTCTCTTCCCTCTTTGGAGCTCTTATTAATCGCGATATAGTACTGAACTTATTAGGGTTTAAAAAATCGGGCAGATTTGGAGAGGTAAATTAATCCTTTCATAACTCATTCATTTTTAATCCCTTTTCCTCCATTTCAGTCCCTACATGACCTACTAGGAATCCTTAGAACCTCCATACCAGTTTTGGGTACTTGGTGATTCATTATTTGGTGGATTGGAGCCGATTCCTTCAAGATATTTCAAGTAAGGGAATTCCGTCTTGGTTCCTTCCATCCTCTTTTAGTTTTATTTCCTTTTTCTTGAAGTTCCTAATGTCCAGAAGTTGGGGTTCGATCCTATTGTCTGATTTGGTGTCTTTTGGGTAAATTATTGCGTTTTAGGTCTGGATTTGTATTCCTTTTGGTGCAACGGTGGTGCGCTTAAGGTTTCGCACCATGTTTTGAGGGTTTCGACTCAAAAGGGTAGGTGATTCCATGTGTAGCCATTTTATGATGAGTTAGCTTGCATGAATTATTAATTTAGCATGTTTATAATCTGTTTTATGTGCTGTGAAAACAATTTTGATGGATTTGGTTAAACATTTAATTTTTAGTTGCATTATAGCTTGAAATTGGGCACTTTTCATGTGTGACTCTTGGGGTAATGTTTGGGTTTAGTTAATAACATATGAAAGTGATTTATTAGTCTTTAAAGGGGATACCAATTCTGGTTTCTTAATTCCTTATTGTCATGTTGGCCTTGAAAGTAGGTTTTTTTTAATGAGTTTAAGGTGTAAAACCTGTTGTACTTCTTGAAGGTGATTTATGAAAACGTGTGTTGTTCATGTATATCTTTGTGGTATTATTTGATGTATTTTTATAACATTTGGGGGTGGTTTAATAATTGTTTTAGGGATGAAAAATTCTGTTTTGGATTGGTATTGGTATTATTTTGCTTTTAAATGAGGGTTTTGAAATGGGTTTAGTGTGCAAACAATGGTTATACCTCTTGGGTTTGTTTTATAAAAATTGCAAATGTTTTATTTGGTTAAACAAAGTTGGGAAAGGGTGTATATGTACTGTTTGGGTGAGTGTGTTCACCTAATGTGGGTTTTTTAATGGTAAAGTGGTGATTTGAGATGTTAAACATTTTTAGAATTTTTTATAAATTGTCGAAATGTTTTACTAAATTGTGTTTTGTGTGCGAAACACGAGTGTGTGATATTTCATGTGAGTTTATTTATAAAATGAATTGTGAAGGTGAGAAAGGTATTGTGTGACATGTGTGTGGGATGTTATGTGAGTTTAATATCTTGTAATGGTTTTATAAAATTGTTTAATGGATTTGTGGAAGTGTTAAAGAAATGTGAAAAGTGTTGTAGGCAATTTGGAGTGAGTTTGATTTCAAAATGCATTTGAATGTAAAGTGTAATTTTTGACTTGCGTGATGTACATGGGGCTGTTTGGTTAATCTGTGATGTGGAAGTGATATTTGCATGTGAGAACTATACTTCTTGGATTGCTGAACTTGTTTGAGCACAATGGGAAAACCCGGGTATCTAGGTGGGTGGACGTGTACTAGTATGCTAGTGAATCTGTGGGGTTTGGCCTCAGTTTCACTTAGCAAGATTGACGCTTACAACTCTAACTAAACTATGATGATGATGATTGGGGACCACTAGGTTATGAGTATGTTCCCTACTAGTGGCTCGTGCATGAGAATGGATATTTGTGATGGTTACTCTCACCGAGATACGAGGTACCTGGGACCCACAACTAGCTAGTGCCTAGGGGTTATTTCCCATTGATTGTGCTCACTGGATACTTTGTTCTTACCGTCGGTATACGATATGAGGGGCTGGAAAATTCAGTTGCTATGGTATTTATTTTAAATGTTTTTATTCTTTAAATTAGCCCACCTGAAAACTGTTTTTATTTAATATTGCATCTTTTAGAAATTTTAACTAGCATCTCATGTCTTTGAAAACTTGCATGCTTTTCGCCATTAAATGTTTATCACATGGAATCTATTATTGGTGGTATCCTACTAGGATTTCGCTCACACCCTACTTACACCTTTGGGTGTAAGTAGATTTGCTTATTTTATGTCACAGGTTTGGGTATAGGATTTATGCCATTGATTCAGGTTTTCAGTTGTCCATTGGGATGCAGTGTGGTGGAGATAGCGTGAGGGCGGTGCCTCTTTCCTTTTGGAGGTTCTTGGGCTGTCCTTATTTGGTTATGTACCATTGTAATGGTCTTTAAACATATTTTTAACTTATGTATTTCAGTTCTAAAATTTTGTAAAAGACGGTTTTAGTTGAAAAATCCAGATTTGTTTTATTGGACTCTTTTGTCGTTTTAAGTTTATAAACTCGGGTAAATTGTTCCCAATTATCATTTTATGATACCCAGGAACTTGTTCCAGCCTGTGGGGATCGGGAACGCCCTTCGGGTCTTGCCATGGACCGGGTCGGGTGCCGATTTTGAAGGCGACCAGATTCGGTTCATGACAAAATGGTATCAGAGGAGGTTCGCTCCATTTGAGTCATGTTATTTGGGAAATAGTCGGGATAGTATAGAGTTATGATTGTTGGGACATGGAATTATGGTTATGGGTAGTGTGCTTGATCACCACACCTCATTTTAGGATTCAAGTCGCCAGGGGAAGTTGGGATTTGTCTATGTCTTTTGGTTTTCTTGGTTTGATGATGATTAGGGGAAATGAAAAGAGAGTTGGGTTAATGGTCTCAATGAGCTCGCAGGGTCTGTCAAGCCATGTGGAGCTGGGGATATTCCCTAGAACACTCTCTGTGACAGCGAAGTGATTGGAATATGGCTGGCAACCATATGTCCAAGTCACCCACTGAAACTAGTTTCCTCTCGCATTGTCTTGTGTTCTTTAGTTTTGAAATCTTGGAACTTTGGTTTTAAAGTTACTTGGTTTTAAGAAGTGTAATGTTTTTGTGAAATGATTTTCAAATAAATATGGAATGGTATGATTTATGAAATTGTGGAACTAAATATTCAGAATTATTTTGAAATAGAAAATGGTGTGATTACACCTCTTTTGAAGGTAGAAACTGTATTGAAGATGGTTTTGAAAAATGTTTCCAATAGAGTTTTCTAAACAATCAGAGTGTGTTTTAATGGGATGAGATGTTTTGAAATTGATGTGAATATCTTGAATGTGAGTTATTTTCTAAATGGTTGTGACTTTATGAATTTTTTTTTAAGATGTGAGTTGGGATTTTGATCTCGTGGTTAGCGGTTATGAGAAAAAAAGGATGCGTTGGTTGACCGTTTTGGTTTTGAAAAGTGGAAAGAATTTTTGTTTTAACCTTTGGTATTTCCATTAGTGACCACATGCATGGGGTTATATGGGATGATGGATGGTTGATGGCACGACTAGATGAGTTCCAGGACGAATATGAGGTGGGTGTCTGGTGTGGCACAAAAACATGCATGTGTGAGGCCCATGGGGTACCATTGGTCGATGCTCTTACCGTTGAACCGATTGTTTTCAAAGAAATGGTTTTAAAGAAAAAAACATGATGTCTTGATGAATAGTTTTGGGATGGTTTGTATTATGGGTCTTTGAAGATGTTGTTTTTGTGGGATGTTTTTTTTAGTCCAATAACCTCTCCTATTTGAACTGTGTTTTGGGATTATGTTTGGTCGATAAGCTAGGTAGAAGGACCGGTTAGTAGTCTCCTCTGAGATATGTTTCGGGACACCTTTATGGTGGTTACCTTAATGTGATTGGATCTGGTTTATGGTTTTTTTGACCAATGGACCATCTTGGTTGGGTCCTTGGGTTCTCCCGTTGGATAAGGTACGCCCCCATTTAGGGTTAGTGAAAAACTGAAGTGCAACCCATATTGTTTCTCCATTGGAAAATCCTCCAGTTGATCAATATAAGGAATATTTTATAGATCATTGTGGATTGAGTCTACAACCATTCTTATAGTTGATTTGTAGATCCTCTTATAGTGGGATAGTTCTTGTGGAAGGTTGAAAGAGGCCTTGGTTTCTTAAGTTTCATGATTCATCGAAGGTGGAAGTGTTCATTGGTTGTTAGTGTGGATGAGTGTCATGATGGTGTCTAAGAGAGCCTTTGGGTTCTTCATAGTTTCCTTGAAGCAAGAGTTATTATTAAACAACCAATTTTTAGATTTTGGTCCGGATAGGATATTGTGTCCACTTTTTGGACTTGTCTGTTTTTAGGGACTTGGAATATGGTCATCTTCCATGTATTGTTTCTCTCAATCACAAGGGTCATGTTCGGTGACGCATTGTGATGTTGTGTGCTCTTTTGACTGTAAAGGTCAAGGTCACACAATCCTCTTAGGTTCTATGTTATGTTGGGAGTATGTATCCCTTAGGAAAAACATCAAATCCTCTATCTTAGAGGACGGTGTTTATACGTGTCCTACCCTTCTGTTGTTTCTCACCCAAAGAAACAAGGTGCGATGTGTGTGCTTATTCTGATCCCTTGTTTCAGTGAAATCTCTGGTTTGGTTAAAGTGAGTTATGGAGTGTTTTATGTCTTGATGAACCCATCAGGGTATGCGGTGTAGTTGTTTGTGGCACCGAAAGAAGAAGTTCCACATAGGGGTTTCAACAGCCAAACTGTGTGGCCGAAGATGCTTCAATATTTTGAGCTCCAGCCATAGGTACCGGAGAGAAGCTGGCGCGTAGTCAGGGGAAACCCCAGTGTCGTTTAAACCCTTGTACAAAGTCCTATCCTCAGTATGAAAGATAGGAAGAGTTAAAACCTATGGTGTCATCACATTTCTTCTGTTGTTCCTGTTCGGTGGAAATATGTAGAGGGTCTTGTATCCATGTCATCACACAATGTTATTCCCTCCCCCTTTGGTTTCCATTGAGTCTTTGGAGAATGGTTGGAAATTTGGCTAGACAAGTTGAGCACAAGGTTTTCACATGGATAGTTCTAATCGTGAACAAAAAAAATAACCATGCAAATATAAGGATCCACATAGTTATCGCACAGTTTCTCAAACTGTGTAGACTAACCGTGTGACCGTCCCAACTCCTTAATTTTTTTGGTCTTTTCGTGTCGGCCGATGCCGGTCGGTTAAGATGGTTGGTTCTTGTAGTGGGAAGACCCACCATGGGTATTGTGCATATTATTTTGTAAATTTCTAATGAATGTATACCCCTTGTACTAGGGAGTCTGTTTGGGCCTTCCCCTATTAGTGTCTTGATTCTGTCTCGGGAAAAAAAAAATTAAGTTGTCTCTTATGGTGGGGAGCCCATTTGTGTCTCTTCATACAAGTAACTCATGTTTTTCCTTGGTATTGTATGGGAAGTGGGTAATATCATTTGGAAATATCTAACTACTTACATCTTCCTTTGGAAAACTTTGGGACTGGAGAGTGCCCAATGTATTAGTTAAAGTAAGGTAAGTGTAACCTTGTTCAATGTTATTGTTCGTTTGGGTGAATTGCTTGAGTCTTGTTTGGATAGTGTTTGAGGAGTTTTATTTTGGGATCAATTATGAATGTGATTGATTATTTAAGGAAAGTGGTGTAAGTTTTTTTTGTGAGAGTAATTTTTCATTAATTGATCACTGGAGGTGTTTTGGCCTTTGGGGGAGAAAACCTGACAAGGGAGTACCTCTTGGTTTCTCAGTTGGGTTTGGTTGTTACTTTGGCCTTACTGTGACTTTCCGGAGCGGAAAGTTTTCATGGTGGGGAGAATTGTCACATACATAGATTATTTTAAATATAATTTTATTTTAATTTCCATTAATTCTTTGTTTTGGGGGTTTCCAAAGGTTTTATGGAGAATATGTGAGTTTACATGAATTGGGCCAAACCGTGAACCCAATTCCAGATTTAAAAATAAATTTTATCTCTTTTATAACTTTTCCATTTTTTAATATTTTTTACTCATTCCAACTCCTAAATGTCCTCCCCTGATATATCAACACCACAATTAATATTTGGAGCCTTGGGAAATCCATAACCAAGGTTTATCTTGGTTTTTATTTAAGGGATTGGGCCTGCCCGAAAGCCCATTTCCAGTTTTAAAAATAATATTTGATTAATTAATAACATAATCATTTTTAAGTATTTTTCGGTGATTCAAAGCCTCATATGCGCCCCTTGAACCCAGCCGCTCGCCCAAGCTCTCTCTTCCCTCTTTGTAGCTCTTCTTCATCGCGATTTAGTACTGAACTTATTAGGATTTCAAAAATCGGGCAGATTTGGAGAGGTAAATTGATCCTTTCATAACTCTTTCATTTTTCATCCTTTTTCCTCCATTTAAGTCCCCACATGACCTAATATGAATCCTTAGAACCTCCATACCAGTTTTGGGTACTTGGTGATTCATTATTTGGTGGATTGGGGCCGATTCCTTCAAGATATTTCAAGTAAGGGAATTCCTTCTTGGTTCCTTCCTTCCTCTTTTAGTTTTATTTCCTTTATCTTGAAGTTTCTCGTGTCCAGAAGTTGGGGTTTGATCCTAATGTCTGATTTGGTGTCTTTTGGGTAAATTATTGTGGTTTAGGTCTTGATTTGTATTCCTTTTGGTGCAACGGTGGTGCACTTAAGGTTTCGCACCAAGTTTTGAGGGTTTCGACTCAAAAGGGTAGGTGATTCCATGTGTAGCCATTTTATGATGAGTTAGCTTGCATGAATTATTAATTTAGCATGTTTATAATCTGTTTTATGTGCTGTGAAAACATTTTTGATGGATTTGGTTAAACATTTAATTTTTAGTTGCATTATAGCTTGAAATTGGGCACTTTTCATGTGTGACTCTTGGGGTAATGTTTGGGTTTAGTTTATAACATATGAAAGTGATTTATTAGTCTTTAAAGGGGATGCCAATTATGGTTTCTTAATTCATTATTGTCATGTTGGCCTTGAAAGTAGGTTTTTTTTAATGAGTTTAAGGTGTAAAACCTGTTGTACTTCTTGAAGGTGATTTATGAAAACGTGTGTTTTTCATGTGTATCTTTGTGGTATTATTTGATGTATTTTTATAACATTTGGGGGTGGTTTAATAATTTTTTTAGGGCTGAAAAATTCTGTTTTGGATTGGTATTGGAATGATTTTTCTTTTAAATGAGGGTTTTGAAATGAGTTTAGTCTGCAAACAATGGTTATACCTCTTGGGTTTGTTTTATAAAAATTGCAAATGTTTTATTTGGTTAAACAAAGATGGGAAAGGGTGTATATGTACTGTTTGGGTGAGTGTGTTCACCTAATGTGGGTTTTTTAATGGTAAAGTGGTGATTTGAGATGTTAAACATTTTTAGAATTTTTTATAAATTGTCGAAATGTTTTACTAAATTGTGTTTTGTGTGCGAAACACGAGTGTGTGATATTTCATGTGAGTTTATTTATAAAATTAATTGTGAAGGTGAGAAGGGTATTGAGTGACATGTGTGTGGGCTGTTATGTGAGTTGAATATCTTTTAATGGTTTTATAAAATTGTTTAATGGATTTGTGGAAGTGTTAAAGAAATGTGAAAAGTGTTGTAGGCAATTTGGAGTGAGATTGATTTCAAAATGCATTTGAATGAATAGTGTAATTTTTGACTTGCGTGATGTACATGGGGATGTTTGGTTAATTTGTGATGTGGAAGTGATATTTGCATGTG